>CM061533.1:102817953-103453902 GCA_030545055.2 Neoaliturus tenellus
GGAGTCATATAAATAAACAATTAATTATTTTTCGTGATTTTGCAAAACCATGGTCAATATCAACACTCTTTCTTGTGAATTTTTTTTATTGGTCTGACTTTATTATTAGTCTTTTTTTATTTGAACCTTGCCATTATAGTTTTATTCTTATATAAGTATGGCATTTAATATTACAATTATTTATGTAAGCTTTTGCATAGATTTGGAAATTTTTTGCCCAAGTAATGCAATAAGTAAGTTTTGCAATAATGTCAGTGATAGGCACTTATTTAATGTTTATATTGACCCTGTTTACTAGTGAAAAGCACTATTTATGTACTTAGCCAAGTATTTCTACTCACCCTAAATTGTGAGGTGAATAGAAACAGCCATATTTATTTTTTCTTCTTTTACTTTATTAAAAAATGCTTGATTAGTGGTTTGTGTAAAAGAGACCAAGACCGGAAAATTGAACAAGCTTTTAAATATAAACATGAAAAATAAAGTAAATACGGAAGGCAACAGGTAGAATAGTGTTTCTATTCACCCTATTTTATGTTTGAAACAATATGTAGCCTAGTTATCTCTATAATAATTGTAATACATAACTTACTTTTATAAATCTCCCTTTCTTTTTTGTTTCTATCAATTTGCACTGTTCAATAATGAGAACTATGAATGAAAGGGAGTGGAGAAGAGGAGGCTGATTGTGTCTCAAGTGGTCAAGTCTCACTCGGGCTTGACTGTGGGATTAGTTTAAGATGATCTATTATTTATAAGCTATAAAGTGTTAAAAGCTAAAATTATATGAAAGTTCTAAATTCTAAAACAGTCTCGAAACATGAATATTGAACATTTTGTATATCACACCACGTTTAATCTACCGTAGCCTAACTTTTCAAATTTAACTGGTAATTTATTTACAGTCCTACTTATTTCAAAATAGTCTAATATGTAAAATTTAGTTTGTTTGGTTTTTTTATTAAGTTTAAAAAGTATTTTAAAATAGTTTATAACATAATTTTCAGTGTGCCAAAATAATTTATTGCTAACATACTTATACATATAATTGTAACAAAAAGTAAAGGGGTATTATTAAACTCAGTTATGCGTAGTAAAATTATCATAAAGATTATATTATGGTAATACCTGAGAATGTATTTATTCAATCATTTTATTTATTTATTTATTAAACGCATTAACCATTTTACATGTCTATATGAGAATAGACTAATGTTAATCTTAAGTATCTATCACTCTCAAACTCTAATATTTCATCTTATATCCAAACGTCTATTACATGTAAACAAAAACAATAATTGCAAATATATAGTTCATTTCACCGGTTTAACATAATAAATTAACAATAGTCAACGAATAACAATTTAACGAGTTATAACAATGTAACGGATTAATAAATTAATAACTATATAATGCAATACGCTTATATGAATAATTATTACAGAGTGTCTTAGTTTTGTGGTTGTGGCTGCACTGCCAACAAGACAGTGACTCCACAGCGGCTTCATCATCATAGTTTAGTTCCACTTGGGAATGTGACAGGCTAGTTCAAGTTTCGGTTGTGCTTAGGCCTGTAATTTGAGATTGACACATTTATTTGCAACAAGATAAGAATGAGAATATCTTAAAAATTATAACGAGGGACAATAATAATAATAACAATAATGGTTTTATCATAAATTATAGAAATAAGGCAACAAAATCTTTTTTATCACAACCTTCATTCATCAAGAATGATTGGTGAAGAAGTTCATCAAGCACAGCACCTCCAATCCGTATTTCAGCATATGTAACTTTAAATGCACCCTCAATTTAGCTTGCACTTGACATTTATGAGCCTTGTGACAAAAAACGCACCACTTCACTGCACCATTAAGTTGGCAAATTTAATACACTTTGTAGACTTCTTTTAAAGTGTGCTCCTGATCCGTGGAAGAGATCTACTTTAGATGCAACTTCACCCCAACTCCTGAGAAGTCTTGACATTCCACAGTTCATGGAGTAGTACGAAGGTCTGTATCTTCTCTGGAAAGCAGAGCGAGATTGTGTGCCTCGAGGATCTGTGAAGTCAAAATCTTGTAGCAGATCGGGACAGTCAATATAGCCATTGATCAGTCTGAAGAGGAACCTTATATCGTTGAATTTTCTTCTTTCTTGAAGCCGTTGAAACCCAAATGTCTCTACCTCTCTAATTGGAGCCCTAAGATATGTATGTCCTAGACTCACGCCAAGCATTCTCACAAAGCGGACTTGAATTTTGTCAAGTAGGTGTAGGTGCCCAAGTTGGTATGATGTCCAAATCACAGTTCCATATTCCAAAACAGGTCTTACTAAGGTTTTGTAGAGGGAAAATAGTGTTCCAGGAGTTAAATAATCTAAATACAAATCCTAGGAATGAGCTTGCTTTGGATATGACCATGTCAATGTGTTCCCGAGGACTTCATACTGAGGATTACATACTGAAGGCCTATGTCTCGTATGCTGTTGACTCAGTTCAGGAGATTCTTACCAATTGTGTAGTTAAAGATGAACCCAGCAGTTGGGCCCCGCTTAAAGGTAATGATGTTGCACTTAGAGATATTGAGTGCCATTGCATTTGCTTCTCACCATGTACCGATATTATTCAAGGATTATTGCAGTTTAAAATGGTCTTCTGTTGAATCAACACTTGCACAAATTTTCATATCATCTGCAAATAGAAGAAACTCTGTGTTGATGACATTGAAAATATCGTTAACGAACAAGTTGAATAGCGGAGGTCCCGAATGAGAGCCTTGAGGGACTCCAGATAACACAGGAAAGGGCTTCGAGCTAGCACCATCAAACTTCACTACAAGACTTCGGTCGCTATGGTACCTCTGCAGAAAGCAGCCTTCTGATACCTGGGCTGAAGTAATGGGCCCAAAATTCCATATACCTGAAGCTTGGCAACTAGAAAAATCCGGTGGTTAATTCGATCGAATGCTTTTGAATAATCAAGGTATATTCAATCCACCTGAGCCAAGTCAATAAACGCTGACACGACGTACTCTTGAAGTTAGCATGAGATTTGTGGCAATGGATCGACCTCGAAGGAATGCATGCTGTTCTACACACATAGTGTTCCTAAAATGAAAGATGAGTTTGTCTAATGTAATGCTTTCGAATATTTTAACCAGGCTAGGTTGATAACAATAGGGCGATAGTTCGTAACATATGTCCCGACACTTAAATTTTGGCACTACATAACTTTGTTTGAGAGAAGATGGAAATATTCCAGCCTCCAAGAGTCTTCCAAAGTAAATCTATAAGTGTGGAGCTAGGACTGGAGCACAAAATTTAAGTATGAGTGGTGGGATACAATTAGAGCCAGCTCCCTTGGAAGGATCTAGAGAAATTAGTTTTTCTTGAATAGTAAGTACATCGGATTGACAGTTGGAAATAGTCTGGTTGAGACCGTAGACAACATCAGGGATGTAAACGTTGGCATCTTTGTAGACTAGAAAGAAGAGTTGAGCGAAAATTTCACATATTTCAAGTTCGACTGTTGATTCTTCTTGATTGTAAGTCATTTTTGTTGGGATATCAACAGAGTGCTTCATGCTATTTGCATGCGACCAAAAAGCTTTGATGTTGTAGAGGATGCTCTATTCAACCTTGACTAAACAATCAGAATAACACCTCTCTGAAGTAATTTTGTATTGCTTTCAAAGAATTCGCAAACTTTCAATATCTTTTATATTCATAGTAGTTTTGTATCTTCCATGTTGTTTTTTCCATGCAATGTTTATAAAAATCAAACTAAACCAATTTATTTTCTTAAATTTATACTAATGAAATCATTGGAAAAGTGGCAAGTTACAATAATTGTCGTTTCATTTTTTGTAAAGTAAAATAAAATCATTAGGTAAATTTTGCGCTAATAAGCTTAAAAAACTGATCTCTTTATACACCCTAATATTTGTAATTATTGCCACCAAAAATAAACGTTTTGCTGATTTTAATACTTTAAATACCAGCCTGCTAAAACTGTAATCAATGATTCTGTAAACTGACGATTGAATTTATAATCGATTGACAAGGTTTAAAAACGAAAAAAATACTTCTGATCGATATCAATGGATTTTAAGAGCTTTTTGGACTTTGGAAACTTTGATCTAAGCCTTTTTACAAAGTTATCTACCTTAAGATTCGGAAAAAAATTGTTATTTTAAAGAAAGGTGGTGTGAATACTGATTATGCCTCGAGTGGCGTACCGTTACAGCGACCAAGGAATACTATAGACTGGCAATGTGTCTCGCGGATTGAAGCCGGGCTGCGCCTATGGTGGAGGGGAGACAGGCACGTGAGTGCGCGTGCGTCGCACAATACCCAGCGTCGAGCGGCTATGAACGGCCACTGTCATTGCAGCGACTACTCTTGCGCTCTGAGTAATTTTGATTAACGATGCCTTATTGTGTCGCATACGGGTGCAATAATAATTTAAGAAAAAACGGTATGTGTTTCTTTTTACAGGCACGTAGTTGATTAGCTACAAATGTGTTAAATAGCTACTAACTAATCAATTTATTTTAGGCCTACGGTAAATTTGTTTTTTTTTTCAGTTTGCTCAGTCAATAACTTACACCAACTGTTGAAACTGCATTATACTTTAACATTTTATCACTGTCTACTTAATGTTTACTACACACTCTATTTATGTTAACTATAAACTACTAGTACACGTGTTGCTCTAAATCGAGCAATTTATTTTAATACAATACAAATATTACTTTTAGCTCTAAATCAATGACATCCAACCAATCCCATATTGTGAATCTCTTTAATCACCAAAACTACACGTATTTACAGCTGATTATTAACAGATGTTTAAAATGCTTTATTCAATCCCAATGTTATTTAAATGGGAAATTTTGAGATTTCAATGGTGGATAGCGCCTTTATTTTCAGTCCGATTCTCATCAGTTCTTGGCGGAAACAACTACAGACCAAGCTCTATCCAACGACACCAAAAATTTGAAAATCGGTTGAAAATTGTAGGAGGAGTTATCAAGAAAAAAAAAACCCTTAGCGTATTAAATAAGTATAGATTACAAAATATGAAATACTGTATTGCTTTAACTTGTTTGGTAAAATACACTGTTTCTGCTTTTTCGAGGATTTTATACTGTGGTAAGAAGCGTTATCCATCACTATGACTTAGGGTTTCGTCAAATAATTAGGAATTAAGAAATCCTTAAACTATTTATAAAATGTTTTACGATGGAAAGCCATTAGCTTAGCTGCGAAGTGGTACGCCCGTTCCAACTGAATGATAAGATTTTGCTCTTTTATTGGGCGTGTACGTGGACGTCCCCGTTTAATACGATTTCCTTCCATGATAAACCATAAAACTATAGATTGTCACTAAATTAATGAATACTACCGACACAATTTAGACATACAGCATATGGACAACTAACTGTTGACATAACCAGACATATCTAAAAAACAATAGGCCTACACGACTCTTATCTAAGACACGTGTGGTAGACAGTGTCAGAATTGTCAACTTTTTGGTGCATGGCAACGTCATTCGATGTTACCAGATCATTTGTTGTTATGTTAAGTGTGGTTGCTTTTTAAGAGAAGGGGGCAAAATTAAACTTTTACTGTCAGTTTTTTTTATTATTTTTAGTTAAAAACCTTTTTATATCATAAAGTTGCTGAACATTAACTAATTTTTTTAAAATAATTTGTATGTAAAAATATTGATAGGCAGGTTTTAACAGCCATGTTATACAGTCAATAAGGGAGGCTACTTTTTCTGTTTTAAAAACAAACAGTTTTTATTTCTAATAAATATCTTAGTAAAATCTACATAGTATCAAATATCAATTAAAACTTCAATTAAAAATACACCGTATATATCAATGTATTTTTTGTAATATCTAGTGCCTTATTATGTTTGTATAAGCTAATTTTTGTTTTGTTTTAAATAACTATGTATTTTTAAAATCATACATATTTAAATTTTGTTAATACATTTTGTCGTTTTCAAGGAAATGTTATTCTTGTTTATTAATGCCTTTCCTTATTATTCATTAGTCATTATTATTAGTCATTATTCAATAATAAAGTGTTGTAGTAATTATTTTGGATACAATAACCTTTAAAAAATAATAATTCACAAAATAATAATAATAAAGTAATAAACTATCAAAGTTGTATACGTGCGACAAGTGCTCCAAACGGCGCGGCGGCACGTTTCGCGGCAGCCGGCCCGTCGGCAATTAAACTATTAACTTTGAATTAGAATAAAACCAAAACGAGGCGTTCTACAAAAAAATTTTAAATTATAAAGTTGCGATTTAAGTCTTTTCCAACAACTTTCCCGCTGACAAAATTCACCTGACCAATAAATAAAAACCTTCCTCGCTTACTAACTTTTTGATGTCATGAATTTCAAACAAAAGTGCTTTGCTATAATTTTGTATTTTTTTCTTCATCTTATTATTTTAATTTCGACATAAAAACATTATCATGGGCACTGTTATATAGTAATGTTCATCACATTAAAATATCAAAATTTTATCTTGACTATAACTATATTTTTTTACAGTGTTAATGAAACGCGGCGAATTAAAATTTGCGCCCGTCGCGAGCAGTAGACCCGCTAGTTGCACCTATGTGGAACTATAGAAAGTGGCTTCAACACCTATCAATGTTAAAGGATAGGGATTGCCAGTCTATAGTATTCCTTGGTCGCTGTACAGTTACCCTAGACGCGCCTCACCTGGTCTTAGACGATTTATTATGTATGAACTTATAATAGCCGGATGTTTTACTTTTATGTAGTTGCACCAAAACAGTTAGTTGTTTTTAAAATGATTGTTTTTAATTTTTAATATGTTTCTCTATGGTTTTTGAGTACCCAACTTTAAAGTTAATACAGAATGGACGAATCTTTAACTCTTTGTACAGTTTAATCATGAACCTTATTTTAGATTTAAAGCGACAAATTTGCTTTGCACTATGTTTGCACCCATAGTAAAATTTAAATTAATTGATTATTCAAGTTTTAGAATAGAAAAAACAAATATGTTAAACCTTTTTCAAAGTTGTAAGAGGTCGAATAAAAAGTTAAGCTACCGGCCGGTTGATAGAACCCAAAGAAGTGGTCCACCATTATTGGTAACGATAACCTTTCAGGCTCAGCGTTTATCCAACCTTTCACTTACATTTTCCTTTTTTCTCTCTTAGTAGTGGCTTAATCGTTAATCTTTCTTACTTTATTGTTCAATGTAAACAGTTTTCTGTAGATAATATTAAATATAATTAAACTCTCGTTATTTGTTGAATAATAATTAAAAAACAAGAAATTACAAAGAAGAATTGTGTCTGTCAAGTACATATTTTAATAAAATGATTAATATTCGCAGTATTTTTTTATATACTTAAATGGTTAACAGCTTAGTTATTAATTATTTTTATGCCCATTAAATGTGAAAATTGACTAATATTGGAATATGGTATAGAAATACAGTGATTGCAATTTAGGTGATATATTCGGAATGATAATAGATAAGCTTAAGCTTGACAATAAATTGAACAATTATGACAGGAAAAATATAAATGAATTTTCATATAATGCATGTTTGTTCTTCGTAAAAGTAGCTAAAACGGATTTTAAGATATTGGAATAGAAAAAAGGATACGGTAATTAAATAAAATTTCTTAATAACTGACAATAAATTCAAGATGAGAATTTTGAATGGGATTTTGAGATAGTACGAGATATATATAGAATCAACAGCTTAAATGTTACGAGTCAATTTTTTTTTAGGAAAATGCTAAAGATAAAATAAAATTCGAATAAATTAAATAATAACAATTGCTGAAATTGTGTTAGTATATCTCTAACTAAGTTCATCAATTGGTACCGACAGTGCTAAGAAATCCCTAACAATCAGAGGTAATAAAAACTAAATCAAGTTATTAAAATATAACTGCGAATATAATCAATTCTTATATGAATTATGACTGAAGTAAAAATCCATAATCAATCGATTGTGCTTATTGACTTAAATACGATTCATTTGGTGTACGATTCAACAGTAGTTCAAATCAACATTCCGATTTCTTGTGCAAGCTACCGACCTCAAAATATTTAGCAATTGTTCATAGGAAATTAAATAATTAAAAACACAAGTAAAACACAGCAAGAACTTTGTCAAAAGGATGCCAAATAACTAAACCAAATTCAAGGTTTGACGTAACTAAGAAAAAATGTGGATAAATAAATATATTTAAATAATAAAATTAAATTTAAAATAAATTAAATTATAAATGATGAAAAACTCCCAGATCTACATAAAAACCTCAAAGATCTGTAAGTTGTTTTACTTATTTTTGCGTAATGAAGAAAAGAAAATTTTTCATAAACAGTGGTCTCAAATACCTGTATTTACTACACTAATTTATCAACATATTGTTAATTAATTTTATACTCAAAGGTATCCTTAGAAAGTACATTGTGTTTACAGCAGTTAGTTATAGTGTTAGTACATTCGCGTGAGTTAATAGTGGAATGATCACAACACGGTGTGGCATCAAACAATGAATTACAATGAATGTAATATACTGTACTCTACGAGTTTCTAGTCAGTCACCGTTGCGATCCAATTAGTGATAGGAAACGATGACAGCGGCCCAACGTTGCGAGTGGTTGACTCGTGTTTACAAGATTTATACAATCAGTCCTGATTGAGTAATCTGCAACTGTGATATAGTATTACACTGAACCAGTTCCAAGATAGTCAACGTTGCGGTCCAAGTAGTGACATTAACACTGACAGCGACACTACGTTCCGAGTGGTTGACTCATGTTAGCAAAATTTATACCACCAGTTCTGGCTGAGGCAACTGCGCTTGTAATATATTACACTCAATCAGTTCCAAGTCAGTCACCATTGCAGTCCAAGTAGTGACATTAACACTGACAGCGACACAACGTTACGAGTGGTTGACTTGTGTTCACAAGATTTATACCACCAGTTCTGGCTGAGGCAACTGCGCTTTTAATATATTACACTCAACCAGTTCCAAGTCAGTCACCGTTGCAGTCCAAGTAGTGACATTAACACTGACAGCGAAACAACGTTCCGAGTGGTTGACTCGTGTTCACAAGATTTATACCACCAGTTCTGGCTGAGGCAACTGCGCTTGTAATATATTACACTCAACCAGTTCCAAGTCAGTCACCGTTGCAGTCCAAGTAGTGACATTAACAATGACAGCGAAACAACGTTCCGAGTGGTTGACTCGTGTTCACAAGATTTATACCACCAGTTCTGGCTGAGGCAACTGCGCTTGTAATATATTACACTCAACCAGTTCCAAGTCAGTCACCGTTGCAGTCCAAGTAGTGACATTAACAATTACAGCGCCACAAAACGTTCCGAGTGGTCGACTCATGTTAGCAAAATTTATACCACCAGTTCTGGCTGAGGCAACTGCGCTTGTAATATATTACACTCAATCAGTTCCAAGTCAGTCACCGTTGCAGTCCAAGTAGTGACATTAACACTGACAGCGACACAACGTTACGAGTGGTTGACTTGTGTTCACAAGATTTATACCACCAGTTCTGGCTGAGGCAACTGCGCTTGTAATATATTACACTCAACCAGTTCCAAGTCAGTCACCGTTGCAGTCCAAGTAGTGACATTAACACTGACAGCGACACAACGTTACGAGTGGTTGACTTGTGTTCACAAGATTTATAACACCAGTTCTGGCTGAGACATCTGCGCTTGTAATATATTACACTCAACCAGTTCCAAGTCAGTCACCGTTGCATTCCAAGTAGTGAGATTAACACTGACAGCGACACAACGTTACGAGTGGTTGACTTGTGTTCACATGATTTATACCAGCAGTTCTGGCTGAGGCAACTGCGCTTGTAATATATTACACTCAACCAGTTCCAAGTCAGTCACCGTTGCAGTCCAAGTAGTGACATTAACACTGACAGCAACACAACGTTACGAGTGGTTGACTCGTGTTCACAAGATTTATACCAAAAGTTCTGGCTGAGGCAACTGCGCTTGTAATATATTACACTCAACCAGTTTTAAGTCAGTCACCGTTGCAGTC
Organism: Neoaliturus tenellus; assembly: GCA_030545055.2. Lineage (NCBI taxonomy): Eukaryota > Metazoa > Arthropoda > Insecta > Hemiptera > Cicadellidae > Neoaliturus > Neoaliturus tenellus. The sequence goes on from CM061533.1 coordinate 102,828,070, forward strand.
CAAGTAGTGACATTAACAATGACAGCGACACAACGTTCCGAGTGGTTGACTCGTGTTCACAAGATTTATACCACCAGTTCTGGCTGAGGCAACTGCGCTTGTAATATATTACACTCAACCAGTTCCAAGTCAGTCACCGTTGCAGTCCAAGTAGTGACATTAACAATGACAGCGACACAACGTTCCGAGTGGTTGACTCGTGTTCACAAGATTTATACCACCAGTTCTGGCTGAGGCAACTGCGCTTGTAATATATTACACTCAACCAGTTCCAAGTCAGTCACAGTTGCAGTCCAAGTAGTGACATTAACACTGACAGCGACACAACGTTACGAGTGGTTGACTTGTGTTCACAAGATTTATACCACCAGTTCTGGCTGAGGCAACTGCGCTTGTAATATATTACACTCAACCAGTTCCAAGTCAGTCACCGTTGCAGTCCAATTAGTGACATTAACAATGACAGCGACACAACGTTCCGAGTGGTTGACTCGTGTTCACAAGATTTATACCACCAGTTCTGGCTGAGGCAACTGCGCTTGTAATATATTACACTCAACCAATTCCAAGTCAGTCACCGTTGCAGTCCAAGTAGTGACATTAACAATGACAGCGACACAACGTTCCGAGTGGTTGACTCGTGTTCACAAGATTTATACCACCAGTTCTGGCTGAGGCAACTGCGCTTGTAATATATTACACTCAACCAGTTCCAAGTCAGTCACCGTTGCAGTCCAAGTAGTGACATTAACATTGACAGCGACACAACGTTACGAGTGGTTGACTTGTGTTCACAAGATTTATAACACCAGTTCTGGCTGAGACATTTGCGCTTGTAATATATTACACTCAACCAGTTCCAAGTCAGTCACCGTTGCATTCCAAGTAGTGACATTAACACTGACAGTGACACAACGTTACGAGTGGTTGACTTGTGTTCACATGATTTATACCAGCAGTTCTGGCTGAGGCAACTGCGCTTGTAATATATTACACTCAACCAGTTCCAAGTCAGTCACCGTTGCAGTCCAAGTAGTGACATTAACACTGACAGCAACACAACGTTACGAGTGGTTGACTCGTGTTCACAAGATTTATACCAAAAGTTCTGGCTGAGGCAACTGCGCTTGTAATATATTACACTCAACCAGTTTTAAGTCAGTCACCGTTGCAGTCCAAGTAGTGACATTAACACTGACAGCGACACAACGTTACGAGTGGTTGACTTGTGTTCACAAGATTTATACCACCAGTTCTGGCTGAGGCAACTGCGCTTGTAATATATTACACTCAACCAGTTCCAAGTCAGTCACCGTTGCAGTCCAATTAGTGACATTAACAATGACAGCGACACAACGTTCCGAGTGGTTGACTCGTGTTCACAAGATTTATACCACCAGTTCTGGCTGAGGCAACTGCGCTTGTAATATATTACACTCAACCAATTCCAAGTCAGTCACCGTTGCAGTCCAAGTAGTGACATTAACAATGACAGCGACACAACGTTCCGATTGGTTGACTCGTGTTCACAAGATTTATACCACCAGTTCTGGCTGAGGCAACTGCGCTTGTAATATATTACACTCAACCAGTTCCAAGTCAGTCACCGTTGCAGTCCAAGTAGTGACATTAACATTGACAGCGACACAACGTTACGAGTGGTTGACTTGTGTTCACAAGATTTATAACACCAGTTCTGGCTGAGACATTTGCGCTTGTAATATATTACACTCAACCAGTTCCAAGTCAGTCACCGTTGCATTCCAAGTAGTGACATTAACACTGACAGTGACACAACATTGTGTAACAAAAAGCCTTTGCACCAAAACAGTTAGTTGTTTTTAAAATGATTGTTTTTAATTTTTAATATGTTTCTCTATGGTTTTTGAGTACCCAACTTTAAAGTTAATACAGAATGGACGAATCTTTAACTCTTTGTACAGTTTAATCATGAACCTTATTTTAGATTTAAAGCGACAAATTTGCTTTGCACTATGTTTGCACCCATAGTAAAATTTAAATTAATTGATTATTCAAGTTTTAGAATAGAAAAAACAAATATGTTAAACCTTTTTCAAATCTGTAAGAGGTCGAATAAAAACTTAAGCTACCGGCCGGTTGATAGAACCCAAAGAAGTGGTCCACCATTATTGGTAACGATAACCTTTCAGGCTCAGCGTTTATCCAACCTTTCACTTACATTTTCCTTTTTTCTCTCTTAGTAGTGGCTTAATCGTTAATCTTTCTTACTTTATTGTTCAATGTAAACAGTTCTCTGTAGATAATATTAAATATAATTAAACTCTCGTTATTTGTTGAATAATAATTAAAAAACAAGAAATTACAAAGAAGAATTGTGTCTGTCAAGTACATATTTTAATAAAATGATTAATATTCGCAGTATTTTTTTATATACTTAAATGGTTAACAGCTTAGTTATTAATTATTTTTATGCCCATTAAATGTGAAAATTGACTAATATTGGAATATGGTATAGAAATACAGTGATTGCAATTTAGGTGATATATTCGGAATGATAATAGATAAGCTTAAGCTTGACAATAAATTGAACAATTATGACAGGAAAAATATAAATGAATTTTCATATAATGCATGTTTGTTCTTCGTAAAAGTAGCTAAAACGGATTTTAAGATATTGGAATAGAAAAAAGGATACGGTAATTAAATAAAATTTCTTAATAACTGACAATAAATTCAAGATGAGAATTTTGAATGGGATTTTGAGATAGTACGAGATATATATAGAATCAACAGCTTAAATGTTACGAGTCAATTTTTTTTTTAGGAAAATGCTAAAGATAAAATAAAATTCGAATAAATTAAATAATAACAATTGCTGAAATTGTGTTAGTATATCTCTAACTAAGTTCATCAATTGGTACCGACAGTGCTAAGAAATCCCTAACAATCAGAGGTAATAAAAACTAAATCAAGTTATTAAAATATAACTGCGAATATAATCAATTCTTATATGAATTATGACTGAAGTAAAAATCCATAATCAATCGATTGTGCTTATTGACTTAAATACGATTCATTTGGTGTACGATTCAACAGTAGTTCAAATCAACATTCCGATTTCTTGTGCAAGCTACCGACCTCAAAATATTTAGCAATTGTTCATAGGAAATTAAATAATTAAAAACACAAGTAAAACACAGCAAGAACTTTGTCAAAAGGATGCCAAATAACTAAACCAAATTCAAGGTTTGACGTAACTAAGAAAAAATGTGGAAAAATAAATATATTTAAATAATAAAATTAAATTTAAAATAAATTAAATTATAAATGATGAAAAACTCCCAGATCTACATAAAAACCTCAAAGATCTGTAAGTTGTTTTACTTATTTTTGCGTAATGAAGAAAAGAAAATTTTTCATAAACAGTGGTCTCAAATACCTGTATTTACTACACTAATTTATCAACATATTGTTAATTAATTTTATACTCAAAGGTATCCTTAGAAAGTACATTGTGTTTACAGCAGTTAGTTATAGTGTTAGTACATTCGCGTGAGTTAATAGTGGAATGATCACAACACGGTGTGGCATCAAACAATGAATTACAATGAATGTAATATACTGTACTCTACGAGTTTCTAGTCAGTCACCGTTGCGATCCAATTAGTGATAGGAAACGATGACAGCGGCCCAACGTTGCGAGTGGTTGACTCGTGTTTACAAGATTTATACAATCAGTCCTGATTGAGTAATCTGCAACTGTGATATAGTATTACACTGAACCAGTTCCAAGATAGTCAACGTTGCGGTCCAAGTAGTGACATTAACACTGACAGCGACACTACGTTCCGAGTGGTTGACTCATGTTAGCAAAATTTATACCACCAGTTCTGGCTGAGGCAACTGCGCTTGTAATATATTACACTCAATCAGTTCCAAGTCAGTCACCATTGCAGTCCAAGTAGTGACATTAACACTGACAGCGACACAACGTTACGAGTGGTTGACTTGTGTTCACAAGATTTATACCACCAGTTCTGGCTGAGGCAACTGCGCTTTTAATATATTACACTCAACCAGTTCCAAGTCAGTCACCGTTGCAGTCCAAGTAGTGACATTAACACTGACAGCGAAACAACGTTCCGAGTGGTTGACTCGTGTTCACAAGATTTATACCACCAGTTCTGGCTGAGGCAACTGCGCTTGTAATATATTACACTCAACCAGTTCCAAGTCAGTCACCGTTGCAGTCCAAGTAGTGACATTAACAATGACAGCGAAACAACGTTCCGAGTGGTTGACTCGTGTTCACAAGATTTATACCACCAGTTCTGGCTGAGGCAACTGCGCTTGTAATATATTACACTCAACCAGTTCCAAGTCAGTCACCGTTGCAGTCCAAGTAGTGACATTAACAATTACAGCGCCACAAAACGTTCCGAGTGGTCGACTCATGTTAGCAAAATTTATACCACCAGTTCTGGCTGAGGCAACTGCGCTTGTAATATATTACACTCAATCAGTTCCAAGTCAGTCACCGTTGCAGTCCAAGTAGTGACATTAACACTGACAGCGACACAACGTTACGAGTGGTTGACTTGTGTTCACAAGATTTATACCACCAGTTCTGGCTGAGGCAACTGCGCTTGTAATATATTACACTCAACCAGTTCCAAGTCAGTCACCGTTGCAGTCCAAGTAGTGACATTAACACTGACAGCGACACAACGTTACGAGTGGTTGACTTGTGTTCACAAGATTTATAACACCAGTTCTGGCTGAGACATCTGCGCTTGTAATATATTACACTCAACCAGTTCCAAGTCAGTCACCGTTGCATTCCAAGTAGTGAGATTAACACTGACAGCGACACAACGTTACGAGTGGTTGACTTGTGTTCACATGATTTATACCAGCAGTTCTGGCTGAGGCAACTGCGCTTGTAATATATTACACTCAACCAGTTCCAAGTCAGTCACCGTTGCAGTCCAAGTAGTGACATTAACACTGACAGCAACACAACGTTACGAGTGGTTGACTCGTGTTCACAAGATTTATACCAAAAGTTCTGGCTGAGGCAACTGCGCTTGTAATATATTACACTCAACCAGTTTTAAGTCAGTCACCGTTGCAGTCCAAGTAGTGACATTAACAATGACAGCGACACAACGTTCCGAGTGGTTGACTCGTGTTCACAAGATTTATACCACCAGTTCTGGCTGAGGCAACTGCGCTTGTAATATATTACACTCAACCAGTTCCAAGTCAGTCACCGTTGCAGTCCAAGTAGTGACATTAACAATGACAGCGACACAACGTTCCGAGTGGTTGACTCGTGTTCACAAGATTTATACCACCAGTTCTGGCTGAGGCAACTGCGCTTGTAATATATTACACTCAACCAGTTCCAAGTCAGTCACAGTTGCAGTCCAAGTAGTGACATTAACACTGACAGCGACACAACGTTACGAGTGGTTGACTTGTGTTCACAAGATTTATACCACCAGTTCTGGCTGAGGCAACTGCGCTTGTAATATATTACACTCAACCAGTTCCAAGTCAGTCACCGTTGCAGTCCAATTAGTGACATTAACAATGACAGCGACACAACGTTCCGAGTGGTTGACTCGTGTTCACAAGATTTATACCACCAGTTCTGGCTGAGGCAACTGCGCTTGTAATATATTACACTCAACCAATTCCAAGTCAGTCACCGTTGCAGTCCAAGTAGTGACATTAACAATGACAGCGACACAACGTTCCGATTGGTTGACTCGTGTTCACAAGATTTATACCACCAGTTCTGGCTGAGGCAACTGCGCTTGTAATATATTACACTCAACCAGTTCCAAGTCAGTCACCGTTGCAGTCCAAGTAGTGACATTAACATTGACAGCGACACAACGTTACGAGTGGTTGACTTGTGTTCACAAGATTTATAACACCAGTTCTGGCTGAGACATTTGCGCTTGTAATATATTACACTCAACCAGTTCCAAGTCAGTCACCGTTGCATTCCAAGTAGTGACATTAACACTGACAGTGACACAACGTTACGAGTGGTTGACTTGTGTTCACATGATTTATACCAGCAGTTCTGGCTGAGGCAACTGCGCTTGTAATATATTACACTCAACCAGTTCCAAGTCAGTCACCGTTGCAGTCCAAGTAGTGACATTAACAATGACAGCGACACAACGTTCCGAGTGGTTGACTCGTGTTCACAAGATTTATACCACCAGTTCTGGCTGAGGCAACTGCGCTTGTAATATATTACACTCAACCATTTCCAAGTCAGTCACCGTTGCAGTCCAAGTAGTGACATTAACAATGACAGCGACACAACGTTCCGAGTGGTTGACTCGTGTTCACAAGATTTATACCACCAGTTCTGGCTGAGGCAACTGCGCTTGTAATATATTACACTCAACCATTTCCAAGTCAGTCACCGTTGCAGTCCAAGTAGTGACATTAACAATGACAGCGACACAACGTTCCGAGTGGTTGACTCGTGTTCACAAGATTTATACCACCAGTTCTGGCTGAGGCAACTGCGCTTGTAATATATTACACTCAACCAGTTCCAAGTCAGTCACAGTTGCAGTCCAAGTAGTGACATTAACACTGACAGCGACACAACGTTACGAGTGGTTGACTTGTGTTCACAAGATTTATACCACCAGTTCTGGCTGAGGCAACTGCGCTTGTAATATATTACACTCAACCAGTTTTAAGTCAGTCACCGTTGCAGTCCAAGTAGTGACATTAACAATGACAGCGACACAACGTTCCGAGTGGTTGACTCGTGTTCACAAGATTTATACCACCAGTTCTGGCTGAGGCAACTGCGCTTGTAATATATTACACTCAACCAGTTCCAAGTCAGTCACCGTTGCAGTCCAAGTAGTGACATTAACAATGACAGCGACACAACGTTCCGAGTGGTTGACTCGTGTTCACAAGATTTATACCACCAGTTCTGGCTGAGGCAACTGCGCTTGTAATATATTACACTCAACCAGTTCCAAGTCAGTCACAGTTGCAGTCCAAGTAGTGACATTAACACTGACAGCGACACAACGTTACGAGTGGTTGACTTGTGTTCACAAGATTTATACCACCAGTTCTGGCTGAGGCAACTGCGCTTGTAATATATTACACTCAACCAGTTCCAAGTCAGTCACCGTTGCAGTCCAATTAGTGACATTAACAATGACAGCGACACAACGTTCCGAGTGGTTGACTCGTGTTCACAAGATTTATACCACCAGTTCTGGCTGAGGCAACTGCGCTTGTAATATATTACACTCAACCAATTCCAAGTCAGTCACCGTTGCAGTCCAAGTAGTGACATTAACAATGACAGCGACACAACGTTCCGATTGGTTGATTCGTGTTCACAAGATTTATACCACCAGTTCTGGCTGAGGCAACTGCGCTTGTAATATATTACACTCAACCAGTTCCAAGTCAGTCACCGTTGCAGTCCAAGTAGTGACATTAACATTGACAGCGACACAACGTTCCGAGTGGTTGACTTGTGTTCACAAGATTTATAACACCAGTTCTGGCTGAGACATTTGCGCTTGTAATATATTACACTCAACCAGTTCCAAGTCAGTCACCGTTGCATTCCAAGTAGTGACATTAACACTGACAGTGACACAACGTTACGAGTGGTTGACTTGTGTTCACATGATTTATACCAGCAGTTCTGGCTGAGGCAACTGCGCTTGTAATATATTACACTCAACCAGTTCCAAGTCAGTCACCGTTGCAGTCCAAGTAGTGACATTAACAATGACAGCGACACAACGTTCCGAGTGGTTGACTCGTGTTCACAAGATTTATACCACCAGTTCTGGCTGAGGCAACTGCGCTTGTAATATATTACACTCAACCATTTCCAAGTCATTCACCGTTGCAGTCCAAGTAGTGACATTAACAATGACAGCGACACAACGTTCCGAGTGGTTGACTCGTGTTCACAAGATTTATACCACCAGTTCTGGCTGAGGCAACTGCGCTTGTAATATATTACACTCAACCATTTCCAAGTCAGTCACCGTTGCAGTCCAAGTAGTGACATTAACAATGACAGCGACACAACGTTCCGAGTGGTTGACTCGTGTTCACAAGATTTATACCACCAGTTCTGGCTGAGGCAACTGCGCTTGTAATATATTACACTCAACCAGTTCCAAGTCAGTCACAGTTGCAGTCCAAGTAGTGACATTAACACTGACAGCGACACAACGTTACGAGTGGTTGACTTGTGTTCACAAGATTTATACCACCAGTTCTGGCTGAGGCAACTGCGCTTGTAATATATTACACTCAACCAGTTCCAAGTCAGTCACCGTTGCAGTCCAATTAGTGACATTAACAATGACAGCGACACAACGTTCCGAGTGGTTGACTCGTGTTCACAAGATTTATACCACCAGTTCTGGCTGAGGCAACTGCGCTTGTAATATATTACACTCAACCAGTTCCAAGTCAGTCACCGTTGCAGTCCAAGTAGTGACATTAACAATGACAGCGACACAACGTTCCGATTGGTTGACTCGTGTTCACAAGATTTATACCACCATTTCTGGCTGATTCAACTGCGCTTGTTATATATTACACTCAACCAATTCCAAGTCAGTCACCGTTGCAGTCCAAGTAGTGACATTAACAATGACAGCGACACAACGTTCCGATTGGTTGACTCGTGTTCACAAGATTTATACCACCAGTTCTGGCTGAGGCAACTGCGCTTGTAATATATTACACTCAACCAGTTCCAAGTCAGTCACCGTTGCAGTCCAAGTAGTGACATTAACAATGACAGCGACACAACGTTCCGAGTGGTTGACTCGTGTTCACAAGATTTATACCACCAGTTCTGGCTGAGGCAACTGCGCTTGTAATATATTACACTCAACCAGTTCCAAGTCAGTCACAGTTGCAGTCCAAGTAGTGACATTAACACTGACAGCGACACAACGTTACGAGTGGTTGACTTGTGTTCACAAGATTTATACCACCAGTTCTGGCTGAGGCAACTGCGCTTGTAATATATTACACTCAACCAGTTCCAAGTCAGTCACCGTTGCAGTCCAATTAGTGACATTAACAATGACAGCGACACAACGTTCCGAGTGGTTGACTCGTGTTCACAAGATTTATACCACCAGTTCTGGCTGAGGCAACTGCGCTTGTAATATATTACACTCAACCAATTCCAAGTCAGTCACCGTTGCAGTCCAAGTAGTGACATTAACAATGACAGCGACACAACGTTCCGATTGGTTGACTCGTGTTCACAAGATTTATACCACCAGTTCTGGCTGAGGCAACTGCGCTTGTAATATATTACACTCAACCAGTTCCAAGTCAGTCACCGTTGCAGTCCAAGTAGTGACATTAACATTGACAGCGACACAACGTTACGAGTGGTTGACTTGTGTTCACAAGATTTATAACACCAGTTCTGGCTGAGACATTTGCGCTTGTAATATATTACACTCAACCAGTTCCAAGTCAGTCACCGTTGCATTCCAAGTAGTGACATTAACACTGACAGTGACACAACGTTACGAGTGGTTGACTTGTGTTCACATGATTTATACCAGCAGTTCTGGCTGAGGCAACTGCGCTTGTAATATATTACACTCAACCAGTTCCAAGTCAGTCACCGTTGCAGTCCAAGTAGTGACATTAACAATGACAGCGACACAACGTTCCGAGTGGTTGACTCGTGTTCACAAGATTTATACCACCAGTTCTGGCTGAGGCAACTGCGCTTGTAATATATTACACTCAACCATTTCCAAGTCAGTCACCGTTGCAGTCCAAGTAGTGACATTAACAATGACAGCGACACAACGTTCCGAGTGGTTGACTCGTGTTCACAAGATTTATACCACCAGTTCTGGCTGAGGCAACTGCGCTTGTAATATATTACACTCAACCATTTCCAAGTCAGTCACCGTTGCAGTCCAAGTAGTGACATTAACAATGACAGCGACACAACGTTCCGAGTGGTTGACTCGTGTTCACAAGATTTATACCACCAGTTCTGGCTGAGGCAACTGCGCTTGTAATATATTACACTCAACCAGTTCCAAGTCAGTCACAGTTGCAGTCCAAGTAGTGACATTAACACTGACAGCGACACAACGTTACGAGTGGTTGACTTGTGTTCACAAGATTTATACCACCAGTTCTGGCTGAGGCAACTGCGCTTGTAATATATTACACTCAACCAGTTCCAAGTCAGTCACCGTTGCAGTCCAATTAGTGACATTAACAATGACAGCGACACAACGTTCCGAGTGGTTGACTCGTGTTCACAAGATTTATACCACCAGTTCTGGCTGAGGCAACTGCGCTTGTAATATATTACACTCAACCAGTTCCAAGTCAGTCACCGTTGCAGTCCAAGTAGTGACATTAACAATGACAGCGACACAACGTTCCGAGTGGTTGACTCGTGTTCACAAGATTTATACCACCAGTTCTGGCTGAGGCAACTGCGCTTGTTATATATTACACTCAACCAATTCCAAGTCAGTCACCGTTGCAGTCCAAGTAGTGACATTAACAATGACAGCGACACAACGTTCCGATTGGTTGACTCGTGTTCACAAGATTTATACCCCCAGTTCTGGCTGAGGCAACTGCGCTTGTAATATATTACACTCAACCAGTTCCAAGTCAGTCACCGTTGCAGTCCAAGTAGTGACATTAACACTGACAGCAACACAACGTTACGAGTGGTTGACTCGTGTTCACAAGATTTATACCGAAAGTTCTGGCTGAGGCAACTGCGCTTGTAATATATTACACTCAACCAGTTTTAAGTCAGTCACCGTTGCAGTCCAAGTAGTGACATTAACAATGACAGCGACACAACGTTCCGAGTGGTTGACTCGTGTTCACAAGATTTATACCACCAGTTCTGGCTGAGGCAACTGCGCTTGTAATATATTACACTCAACCAGTTCCAAGTCAGTCACCGTTGCAGTCCAAGTAGTGACATTAACAATGACAGCGACACAACGTTCCGAGTGGTTGACTCGTGTTCACAAGATTTATACCACCAGTTCTGGCTGAGGCAACTGCGCTTGTAATATATTACACTCAACCAGTTCCAAGTCAGTCACAGTTGCAGTCCAAGTAGTGACATTAACACTGACAGCGACACAACGTTACGAGTGGTTGACTTGTGTTCACAAGATTTATACCACCAGTTCTGGCTGAGGCAACTGCGCTTGTAATATATTACACTCAACCAGTTCCAAGTCAGTCACCGTTGCAGTCCAAGTAGTGACATTAACAATGACAGTGACACAACGTTCCGAGTGGTTGACTCGTGTTCACAAGATTTATACCACCAGTTCTGGCTGAGGCAACTGCGCTTGTAATATATTACACTCAACCAGTTCCAAGTCAGTCACCGTTGCCGTCCAAGTAGTGACATTAACAATGACAGCGACACAACGTTCCGATTGGTTGACTCGTGTTCACAAGATTTATACCACCAGTTCTGGCTGAGGCAACTGCGCTTGTAATATATTACACTCAATCAGTTCCAAGTCAGTCACCGTTGCAGTCCAATTAGTGACATTAACAATGACAGCGACACAACGTTCCGAGTGGTTGACTCGTGTTCACAAGATTTATACCACCAGTTCTGGCTGAGGCAACTGCGCTTGTAATATATTACACTCAACCAGTTCCAAGTCAGTCACCGTTGCAGTCCAAGTAGTGACATTAACAATGACAGCGACACAACGTTCCGATTGGTTGACTCGTGTTCACAAGATTTATACCACCAGTTCTGGCTGAGGCAACTGCGCTTGTAATATATTACACTCAACCAATTCCAAGTCAGTCACCGTTGCAGTCCAAGTAGTGACATTAACAATGACATCGACACAACGTTCCAAGTGGTTGACTCGTGTTCACAAGATTTATACCACCAGTTCTGGCTGAGGCAACTGCGCTTGTACTATATTACACTCAACCAGTTCCAAGTCAGTCAATGTTGCAGTCCAAGTAGTGACATTAACACTGACAGCGACACAACGTTACGAGTGGTTGACTTGTGTTCACAAGATTTATACCACCAGTTCTGGCTCAGTCAACTGCGCTTGTAATATATTACACTCAACCAGTTCCAAGTCAGTCACCGTTGCAGTCCAAGTAGTGACATTAACAATGACAGCGACACAACGTTCCGAGTGGTTGACTCGTGTTCACAAGATTTATACCACCAGTTCTGGCTGAGGCAACTGCGCTTGTAATATATTACACTCAACCAGTTCCAAGTCAGTCACCGTTGCAGTCCAAGTAGTGACATTAACAATGACAGCGACACAACGTTCCGAGTGGTTGACTTGTGTTCACAAGATTTATACCACCAGTTCTGGCTGAGGCAACTGCGCTTGTAATATATTACACTCAACCAGTTCCAAGTCAGTCACCGTTGCAGTCCAAGTAGTGACATTAACAATGACAGCGACACAACGTTCCGAGTGGTTGACTTGTGTTCACAAGATTTATACCACTAATTAACTCAGACTGAAATGGCTTCGGATCTGCTCAGCAGGAATGGCTATTAAATTTATGTTAAATTTGGTTGATCTTTTACAAAAAATGCCTATTAATATAATATTTTATATTTATAATGCTTAAAAATGTTTATAAAATTGAATGAAAATTGCAATAAATGCAGATTCAAAATTATATACTTTTTATTAGTAGAAATTGTCATGAATTCTTCAATTAAAAAAAGGTAAACAATTTTGTTAATCAAATTAAGTTAATATTTAAACATTGTGTAACAAAAAGCCTTTGCTTAGGTACTGATACGTATTTATTTTTTTAAGTTGAAAGCAATACTAATTAAAATAGCGATTCCTTCTCTACAAAGCTTATTGAGTAGTATTCTTGAAATTGTTAAACTGGAAAAATAAAATTAGAAAGCTACCTAAATATAAGCCCTCACGTATATAAAATGTATAGGCTTATAAACAGTGGGTACATAAAGTATGGTAACAAATCTTTGTTTTTAACACCAAGATAGATAGAAATATTTTGTTTGAGAGATGAGAATAAATTCATAATAAACAAAGATACCGGGCTTTCATACTTAAAAAAATAGCACTGGGACGGTGGCGACGTCCTGTAATCCAGCTACTTGGAGGTCACGAATTGTGGATAGTTATGAGCGATGGCTTGTGGATGCGATATTCCCTGGTGGGGATTAACGTCCGCACTAGTGAATACTAGTTCATCCATAAGTACCATCCTCATAATTAGACCAATTCGTATATGGGAGGTTGAAATTGTGGTTCGGATCCCACGTTAAACTGTAGGTCCCTAGATACCATTGGCTGTTGGGCTATAATTAACAGTCCTGTCTAAGGAGAATGTCGGCCTTAGTCAGTAACAAGACTACAAGATCGCGCCACAATCATCCTACACTCATCCCTCATTCATACTTGGCTTTAAACTACCTATTGAGTTAGGTCGCCATTTCAATAAAGGTATTCAAAGGTATTCAAAGGTACCCTTATCGAGTTTGAGTTCACCTCATTTTGAAGGGTTTGTTGAAATAAATACAACGGCTCAAATTCAAGGTCAATATCTCATTCCTGACTAGAATGGCAGATATTGTATATTTTTATAGGGGTACAAGAAATAAAGTATGAAGGCCTTAAATCACGTTTTGAACGGGTTTCAATGAGTAAGCCAAATTCTGTATACCAATAGTAGGAGAAAAAGTGAATTTTCTTTTAATAATCAAAATATTGTTCCAGCCCCCAAAATAAAGTACTTTAATACTTTAAGTATTCTGGTGACAACCCCCAAATTTTCAAATGCAAACTCCTATTGAGTTACATTTTGAAGGGTTTGTCAAACAAAAGCAATGGTGAAAACCCGAGGTCAAAATTACTTCCTCACCAAAATGACATTTATAAAAAACATTGAATGTGCGATGAACGTCCATTTCACTAATTCAATTTTTTTAATACCGGCAACTTTGGCAAGGGATGTCATATTGACTTCAAATTTTGCACTATTAATAGTTTTGCCTTTACAAACTCTTCGAAATAAGGGGTCACTCAATAATGTTTTTTACTAATATAATATCCAATCAAGTATGATGTTAGATTAAACACATATCCCAAGATGAGGTTACCTGGAACCGATTCCTCAATAAGAGAACGTCTTCAGACCATTGTTCTTATTGTTATTTATTTATGTTTAATATTTATCTTTCAGTTAGTTTTAATTTGTCATTTCTATTTTCAAACTCTAAACAAACATATTTAATATAATCATGGTAAATTCTTTTCTATTTATTACGCAATAAAAAATATTTAGTATGGTATCTAGGATAATATTTGGATATATTTTATATATTTATAAAAAACAGAAAATATTTTGTATATTCACTTAGAGTTTGCATATGTTTTTTTATGGAGACATAATGTTTTAAGTTAACGCAAGTTATAAATAAACAATGATATTATCTGTAATGAATATGATTTTTGAGTTTTACACAAAGATTCCTAACAAGGAAATCTTGTCGAAGCTTGACGAGATGAATGTTTCAACTTCCCTTCTTAAACTTTGGTACTTCACTGATAACACCAAAAGTTCGCTTAGAGAGGGAATAGTCACTTCTTGTCTCATATAACCCATCCACATCTAAGGGAATTTATGTCTCACTTATTAGTTAGATAATTTTAAGTGATCAAAATAATTATAAAATATTTTTTTTTTTACAAATTAAGATTGTTCTGCCATTGCATTACCAGAAAGAACTATTAAAAGATGATTAAAGGATTATTACAAGTACTGGATAGTTGAATAAAAGGTTTTACTGAAACTACCAAAAATGTTAATTTAAAACCATATTATATTTGTAAATTGCTCATTATCCACTTTATAATCCTATTATGCCATACGTTTTTATATTATGTTTTTATTTATTTATTTATTTTTTTACTAGTGGAAAATGCGCATCTGCTTCTAATTACATGGAATTACAGGATATTGAAAGACAGCTAAGAAATGTGAGAGCAGAAGGCAAATTGCTCGCTCACATAGCGAATTATCTTGCTCATGAGACAACAAGTTTTCAGGATCTGTCTTTTGACTGGCAGGTCACTCGTGTTCCTCAGCTTGAGGTTTTTATGCCCGAGAGTGGAACCAAATTTCTGGTGCCCTGAACATGAAAGGATCATGAGAGGAGGAGTTTTA
This sequence comes from Neoaliturus tenellus, assembly GCA_030545055.2. NCBI lineage: Eukaryota > Metazoa > Arthropoda > Insecta > Hemiptera > Cicadellidae > Neoaliturus > Neoaliturus tenellus. Next base: position 102,843,316 of record CM061533.1, read on the forward strand.
GGTCAGGCTCTAAACAGGTTGAGCATGCACTGAAAGTCTAACGCAATTTGACTTTTGATTATTGTTGGGACATTTAGTAGATGTAAAAAATCGATGTCGCCACATTTCCAGAGTGGGCGTAACACGAGGTAATATATTACAAGGTTCGCGAAGGTTCATATATACCTTAATCAATTCAAGGTTCTTCATAGAACGTGAATCCAGATAGTGCCATTGACGTGGACAAGCGGTGATGTGGACTTTATAACAAATATTAAGTCACTGATCCAATGTTCATGACATATACCCTCTCAGGTTTTTTTTATAATAGATTTATAAAACAAATGACACCCTATAGAGGAAGTTGTAGACGAAACTGTATTGGCCTATGTCATGTTATATATCATTTCAAGGGTCTTTGAATGTAGATCAAAACGCCAAAAGCCCGATCTTAAAAGGTCAAATATAACAATAACATAGTTTTTTACATCTACTAAATGTCCTCTTCAATAATCAAAAGCCAAATTTCGTCATACTTGTCATACATATTTGTCAAAATATTTGTCATATTTGCCAGTCTAATACCTATTAAATCCCACGAAAACTATGCTGTATGTACTGAAAACTTTTCAACTAAGTTTCATAACCAGTTTAAAAGTGGCACTGGGTCCCGTTTTCTATCATGCTACTCTTTTAGTTAATGATTATGTGTCACTTGCATGGAGCCAAAAATATGTATCGTATAAACGTCTAATAATTAAATTTAAATAAATAAGTCTATAAATCTCAATAAATCAATAAATAATTAAAATAAAATTCAAATCAATAAATCTTCATTGAATTATCTTTAACAATAAAGGATGAAAAGATACAAGTTTATATCCAAGCCACGAGATAGAGCTAAAGGCAAGTTGATATTAAAGCCAGCTGAGATGAGACTTAACATTAACAGTGTATCCGTCGTATAAGATGCTACACAACAGACAACTTTATCAGTATACTGTTATTGCTTGTTTTAGAAATAAAGTAACTGTTCTTTTTACAATGATCAAAAAGTTTGTTTAATTATATTGCAATGTTAAATTAATAATGATTTCACACCAAATATGTTGAAAGTACATTGTTTTTGTAATGAAAATTAAATTATGTGTTGCTTAGTGTTATTATACTAAAAGTTCATGAAGTATAATTAATTTTTAAAAGTCTCCTGCAATAAAATAAATCTTAGATAGCTAATTCGGACAGTTTAAAGTTATATAATGGCTACTGTATGAGCTAATGAAGTGTAACAGTAGTTTATGCAATGACCGTAACGTGAATTTCTTTAAGCCACGAGTGAGATGGCGTTAATTAGACTACAATCTTTGCATACACTACTTAATCACCCACTTAATTTGGCAAGTCATTGTAAAAATAAATTAATAAACACGTAGAACATTTATAAGTTAGGTGGCCACCCATAAAAAAGTGGCATCGCCCGATACCGATTGGTCAAATTGTCGTTGTCATGAATATTAGATCACACTCTTTTGAATTTATCAGATAAAAAAAATGAAAACATGAATCTAAATGGAACAATCTGCTGATTTGCGAATTGATTTATTTATATAATGGCACTACTTTTGTCAAACGCCAAGCTCTCGTTGGTCTTGAATCTGTATCACAGAGTGACTCCTGTAACTTTGTTGGGAGAGGGCAGGAAAACTAGATTTATATAAAAATAATAAAATGAAAGGTTCAAATATTTTGGAGGAATGTTATGGTGGTGTGTATTGATATTAAATTAAATTGAAAAAGAAGTCTTGATATTAAAATTAATTACATTATACTAAACTATCACCAAACTTTATTCGTAAATTAACAGAAGGAAAATATTAAAAGAATTTTAAATTTTAAATTTTAATTCTCAATAATTGTTAGTTGACTCTCATCACTTGGTAAATTTTGTTCATATATACCTTAATCAATTCAAGGTTTTTCATAGAACGTGAATCCAGATAGTGCCATGGACGTGGACAAGCTGTGATGTGGACTTTATAAAAAATGTTAAGTCACTGATCCAATGTTCATGACATATACCCTTTCAGGTTTTTTTATAATAGATTTCCTCATTCAATTCAATACACAAACACAGTTTAATTGAGTTTATATTTTTAAAATTAACTTCTCGAGGTTTTAATAAAAGATCATAGGACATCATTGAATGAGGAATATACATCATTGAAGGTAATAACAATCAAAGGAAAATAGAAACTCGAAGATGTAAAATATCACGTGAAATAAAATTATAAACGTGGATAACCGTAATATGATAGAAATTTTTATTATTATTATTATCATTATTTTACTCGGAGAGGTTGCAAGAAAATGATTTAATTCACGTATGACGACCAACTTTCTTTCAATTATTTTAGTCATGGGAGTTTCTTAAAAGTTCAAACCAATCATAATGAACTCGTTATGCAACTGGTTTGTATCTGTTTTAATAATGCACCGCTTAATGTCATAACTTGTAGTGTAATATCATTATCATTATCGCAAAGGTCGTAGGTAAATAGAGTTAACAGTTCAACATTGAAGGATGTTTTTACATGAAAATGAGTGTTATTAAAGTGAGAAGGAATTATTGTAGTCAAAGTAGTTGGACAAGCAACAATGGTATAAAGTCCCATCTATCTTTGAGTTTTGTTTAGATTACATTGCTGTCTGGTCAGTAGCTGAGCTGACAACTTCTATCTCCAAACATTAGTCTTCAAAGTCAACGTGTTTTAGTACGTCTATCCGTAAAACACCTATTACCAATTTTAATTTATATATAACATACGCCTTACAAACAAATCTAGTTCAACATATACATCGTAAGGCTCATTTATCCAGCCACAAAGTTTTAAGAATAATAGATTAAACTAGCACTTGTATCATGTAACAAAAATGTGGTTTTGCATTGTAGCAATTTACTGGTAAATTGCTAAATGTTACTATAGTGAAATAAATTATTTATTTTTATCGCACTTTAGATTGGTGTTTATGAATGTTTATATGGATAAAAGTAAATGATTGACAAAATACTAAATACTAACTAAAAAAATAAGTAAAAAATTTAACTAAGCAATTTGTACAACTGTAATTAAATTTAAAAATAAAAGATTTAGTAAAAATGAAATCAGCTGTTAATCATGGAATTAATTAGTATAATACACGTATTACAGATTTAACATGTGGTTCAACAAATATATATTAGAGTGTAACACACGCAGGCCTACTTTGAAACAGTCCGAATGGCGAGTAACGAAGCTAACGAGCTCGTCTTAAATAAAAAAATTGTCTTTTTGAACTTGGCACTTTAGTGCATTGTCTGTTACATTACTACGAACAATTGTAAAGTTTACCGAGCTAATGCTTGGCCCACAGGTATTAGAGCTAAATCCAGGGTGCTAAGGTATTGAAGCCTAGCTTGACTTGCGCTGTGCAGACCGCAATAAAACACTCGTGCTATGCTGGGGAAAGCACTAATTGACCACTCTACTCCATACTTTGATGCTCCGCTCCGCAGTCACATGACTGGTTTTGTGTAATTCCCCATTTTTATTTCAAATAAGTACATCTTTCCAGTCCAGTGCAGAATTGTTTAAGTAATGTAAACTGCTACCGAGAAAGATCCTTCCATACCTTGAAAAAATTATCCAACCTTGTTAATAATCTCAAGATCAAGTCCAGTTTGTATAAACGGCGAACTTCGTTTCATTAACTGGGGGGCTGTTCATCTACTTTAAATAATACGTAGGAATAAGATGAAATAAATAAAAAATATAATATAATTTCATATATGATAAAACAATATAAATGATTATAGTTTCCTTCAATAAATAAAATTTATCCAAGCCAATCAAATTCAAATTTATTCTTTAATTCTTATAATTTGTATAAGATTTTAAAATTATTTAAAAGTACCATAGGTTCCTTGTTTTCTAAAAAGAAAGGCCGATTATTATAAAACAGATATCTATAAAAACAATAAAACTTATTTGAAACATACAATATCGCCCCAGTACATTGTATACAGGGATATATGTATAGCATATATTTTTGTTTATTGTTTATTGTTTATTTTTATTACTGATACGGACTGTTCGAATTGCACAGTAATCGACTTTTGATTTAAACTACGTACCTAATAACAAGAACAATGGTTTTCAATGACAATGACGTAGTACTCTAAAACCATCACCAAACGTTTCTACTGTTTACATCTAAAAGTAAAAACTTTACACATAACAAATAAAGATAATTTGTTACGTTTATTTAACCATCTGTAAGTATTCAACTTTTTTTTAATTTCCGCAACCACAACAATTTGGAAAATAAATAATAATAACCTTTTTGACGAAACTGTTAAGCTTAGAGTTTGCTTTTAACATGAATAGTCTAAGGTATTTAGCACAAGAGGTATTTATGTGGTTGCTAGGCAACCATTCCTGCTGCTGGGAAACTTGAACTCATATTGTTTGAACATGGCTAAAACTCGCGATGCGACGTAGAACATGCACTAAACATGACATAACTGTACTCTATATACTAGATACACTGTACAACTATATACACTCTTCCATAGTACCAGTGATATTGGAACATGGAAAATCTTTATAATCCCCATGGCCATCCATGCATAGTTCTCAGAGAGCCCAAAATGGTTTTGATCCTTATCATTCACTTTTTCATCGCATCGGAGAAATGCCACTGTTTAAGGAGCAGAAGATTCTAACTGTATTCAACCTGTATATGTCTTGTTTGTATTAAGAATAATATGAATTATTTCACTGTAACTAGTACTGTACATAATCATGACACAAGGTTTAGTGTGAAACTGGTAATACCTAGGTCAAGAACTGATAAAATATCTAGGTCATTTCCTGTTTCAGTAATAAACTTTTATAACGACCTGCCTAGACACATAAGGGAAATGAATGGCCTAGGGTTCAAAAATGTAAATTAAATTTGCTAGTACAAAATCCTATGTAAAAAACTGAAGAATTTTTCAGTTTTCAGTATTTAGGTAAGTAAGGATACACCTTGTTTGTTTTTAAACACGTTTTATTATTAATATTTTTTACTACATGATTTTTGCTGTATGTTTTGCTGCATGTCAATGCGTGCGTTGAAATGATGCGTGGTTTTTGGCGCTACATACATTGCATGGAATTGCTTCCTTTGCTTGTCTACCATTTTATAATAAGACATTGATTAGCATGGTTTTTACCTAAAGCCTATTGTATTCATATACATATATATATATGCTGACTTGACATATATATATTTTGTATTGTTGATTGGCCTAATCATCAGGATTTAACTGGCGACCTTTGCATTCAAAGGCGAGCACTACAACCACTCAGCTACCAGTCAGTGATTATTCTCCTGCCCATTGTTTTTCTTTATTTCCCTGACCGTTTTGATTCTGATGGTTAGTTTGCATGTTGTCTGTTAAAATATGCTTATTAACTTTGTTTCCATCGTTAACCTCATTTAGAAACCCTATTTCTTGATCAAAAGTGACGATGAATCAATTTTTATTTGATTTCTATTTTCTTTTACAAAAATATGAAAAATAGTGAATCAAGAAATTATTTACTTTATACTGGTGATACACTAATATCTACTACATTCCCTAAACAAAAACAATGAACTACAAATGTAACTTTAAAAAATCAAAATTACCATGTTTCTTGAGATTCTAAAGGACGATCGGAGTCGTTGAAGGTCAGGTTAGGCGGTTCAGCATTAATAACAGTGTCAACGACGTAATGGGGAGAGTTTCTAACAGTAACTGTGGATTCTCACTGTCACAGTTTAGATTAATTCTGTCATCTTTCCGCTACTATATTCTCAACTACTCTCCGTAAATTAAACATCATTAAATTATGTCATGCAAAGCTAGTACGAATAAAAGAAAAAAACATATAATTACATATTTATCTGGCAAATATGAGCTTAAAATTGTAGCCAGTGTGAGATGCGATTATTATTATCTTGTTATTTTGTATAAATTGGCTAGTATATGTTGCCTTGAATTGATTTCAGAAAAAAAATCTCGTAGCAACGTAATACATGAATAATATAATTTTCCACAAAATCAACCAAAACGAACACAATACTTACGTGAATTCTGCACACATAAAATTTGTTGAAAATTTTGGAATAAATATTCCATTCTCGGTAATTTTAAATGAGAGCGTAATAAAACAATATAGTATGTAAATTTTACATTTTTGCAATGTGTATAAAACCAAGAGCACATATTTATTTCCAGTAATTTAAATTATTATTATTCGTAGTTAAATATTGTTTAAAATCATTATGATTAAACATGTTTTGATTTCACAAGATTTAGTTATTTTTATTGGTTTAGAAAGAGAGCCTTTTTACTGACAAACCACTATTTAGAAATATGCTGTATTGCATAGAGAGTTACACATTGATAGTGTTTTAGATGATTTAGAGTTATAAGTAGGTTACATTTCTAAACAAATGTTGTGTGGTTTGAGAAATATTGTTTGATGCAGGTTTGACTGTAAAGATGGGGAGTTTAAAAAGTTTCAATCGATCCGAGGCTTCACCGGTTGGATTGGCCGTTCCCACTGAGGAATCGACTACTTTCTAAGTCAGTTTCTGCCGGGTCATGGCTACTTGAGTAAGTGCCTTCATTAAATGGAAAAACTAAGATCACTCCTGCACGTTCTGTCGTTGTGATTAGGATGATGAGAATAATTCTTTCTACAAGAGTGGTAGTTTCTCCGAAGAACAAAAAGTGAACACCTAAACTGCGGTGGCCGCCAAGTCCAATTTCATAGTGGAAGTAGAGCGGCAGTGTAAACATGCATGGAGGGAGGTATATGTTTAAATGTTGTATAGAGCGAAGTAAGAAAAAAAATGACTAGGGTACATTCTCCCTAGGCTCAGACATAAAGATATCGTGTTCCGGAAACGATAACCTCGTCTCCTAGGTAGCTTATGCACTATAGTTAAAAATTATTTTAGTTACTTTTAGTGTTTCTATAGGGGTTTTCAGTGATATCTGTAAAACTCCTGTTGTCAGATTGATGAAATAATTTAAGAGTTTGCCCACATTTGATTATAATTAGCTTAATATAATGTAATATGCAATACTAACACTAATATCCTAAAATTTGTTTATGGTTAAGATGTTGTAATATACGTTTAATATTCTTGAAACTCTTTATTATATACATACAAATATAATAAGGAAACTATCTTATACGTATATCATCACAATAACAATATAAGAATTTTAATAACTGTATGATGTATTAAATTTTACGTTCATAATTTTTGGAGAGTTGGTTTAAAAAATAATTCTAAAGGAAAAATGTCTACACAATTGAAATAAATTGAAACAAAAATTTTCCCGTCGAGAATTGAAATAATCAACCACTTCTATTGAAATAACAGCTTATTATTGTTAACCAAATGTTTTCATTTCCAGAACAATGTACTTTAAAACAGGCCGTAATTAATTGATTTCGGAATATACAGATTGTTGATGTAATACTTAATTAGAATTGAGTGCATATTTATTGATGATTTTATTAATTAGTTCTAAGGGTTGAGTTCTACGACCAATCTTGATTATATTTTTATATCGCACTTTTAATATCCACTGTCCTTAATAAAGATTTTCAATAACTCTTAATCCGATACAAAATACACTATACCATAATTTTATTAAGGTGCTGTTTTCTGGTGGGTATTTTTTATATTTATTTAACTAAATGCTTATGGTTTATATTATGTATTTTAATTATTATTTAAAATATTGTTATGACTTTTTCTAAATGGGAAATAAATTAGAAAATTTGAATTTGATTATAATGTTAGTTTGCAATTTTTTAACTTATAATAACTATTTCTAACTACTAATTCAGGGCTATATTTTTGTAACAATACTTTATACTGTTAGGTTTTGTAACCTTAAACAACAAATAGTAATTTGTTTCATAAAACTTCCTTTAGTTATACAGAAATTTTAGTTCAGTTCATTACAAGTATTCATTCCATGTTTTTTATTTTTAGTAAATGACCAAACATTTACTTTTATTTTATATTTAAAAGAAAAATGTTTTTAGAACAAAATGTTTTAGTTCACTGCTCTTGACATTTAACAAATTTTAATAACCGTTTTTGAGCAATTCCTACTCATTTCAATTTCACTTTTTTTTAAACTGAACATTTGATTCATAATAAATTTGCCACAATGGAAAAACTGAAAATAAATTGTTGACACTATTAATAGTATACTAGATAACGGTATACAAGACCAAAATATATTGAAGTGTTAAAAAAATTCTCTTTGTATGATAACACTTCAAATCACAAAATCAAAATTTACTGCTAAATATCCTAACAAAAGTTAGCAAAGTAAGCTCATTAAATTTATGTGTTTATTTTCAATAGTCAATATTTCACTGCTAATTAACGTACAATTCAATAGCATGAAGGTTGAAGGTTCAATAGAAGTGTCAATTAGTGAGTGATGATTATATCCACGAGTACTTTTGTTTATTATTCAATTTAATGTTTAAAATATCTTCCAGCGGAAGGCGTTCCTTGTGGAATATCAAATTGGTTTATGAATAATAATTTATTTTTTGTTAAATAAATCAAGATGATTAGTACATCAATGGAAAATGGAAGTACAGAGATACATATTAACCGAACAGCAGAATCTTTATACTAAACATAGAGAAGTTGATCATTCTCAAACTTACATTTATTGCATTCACATCTACATCATCTCCTACGGCATAACAATAATAAAGCACGAGTCAATTTTTACATGGACTAGGGGGATCAGTTATAAAGCTAAAATATAGTATTGTTTTTATTTTTTTTTCTATGACGGTAGCAAAAGTTTTCTTAATTTTTTTTACCAATTATAATAGTTTCATGTTTACCCCGATCTTGACTTGGTGGTCGTAATTGAGACATCAGTCTTCGGGCTACCGGGAATCTAAACAAGAATAAATACTGTATAACGATGGAAAGCAGATTCAAAAACCCTATCTCTGACGAAAGCACATACTATCCCTAATATAATTGGAGTTCAGACCTGCCTTTCCAAAGGTGGGGAAACTGAAGCAAATTAAATCCATTAGGTAAGATTGATATTCTCCTTGTTACAAGTTCCAAAAATAACTTAATAAACAGATGTTTTGAGAGGGATGTGCCAGTGTCATGGCCTCCACTTAGTCTTAACTCTAAGCCTTGAGGTTTTTCATTGTCGGTTATGTGAAAAAACATGGTGTAACCCAAACTGTTATGGGATATTATGCACCTTTGGCACTGAGCTCAATCTTTTGAGTCTGCTACTCCAGCGATGTTATTACAGAACCAGGAAGACATTATTGTTCTTATAAATGAATGTTGAGCCAAGAATGGGGCCTGCACCATACTGTTGCAATGAGTATAAAAAATCCAGAAAATGTCTGCATTTACCTGCATACAATATCTCCACTGTTGAGTTTAAAACCAATTAGCCATGTGTCTATGAAATCTATCCGGGCATTTACTTAATAGAACTATCATCTAATGTTTAAATTGCATGAAACGTATAACTGGGTTTTGTCGAATGGGAAGCTCTCATTGGTACAATGTTTTGTTTTTCAATGATGTTTCCCCAAAATATAAATACTTCATTTTGTGTATATATTGGTAATTAAGGAAATAGATAGATCAAATCACATAAAATTGTAATTAGCAAACTTTTAGTATGTAAGCTTCTTTCTTTGATGTACACTATGTGATGTTTACATAAAAAGTTGTTTTACCTTAATGAAAATCGTCCGAGCCTTTTTTATCTTAAACTTATCCATTCAAAAATTGAACCCAAAAACCTTGGAATAATAGAGCATTGTTGTGCAAATATGAACGTTCTGTTGCCAACTCTAACGTCATCAGTCGGGCGAAACTTTGTTGATCATTACAAAGCTGTTTGCTAGTTCGACAACCACTTTGTCATCCTTCGCTGGGACCTTACTAAAGTTTATTGATCAACTTTCTGGCTGGTTCACGTACCAAGACACGTTTTTCTAAATTTGAAGTCCTAGTCACAATGAGCTATTGTTAAACTATTATGCTATGTTTGAAAAAAATTACATCTTACCCATTGAATTAGTTTTAAATTATTTTTTATGAAAAATACAAGGACTGTTGCAGTTTATTTTCCTTGAACTGTTTATGTAGGTTTTCTACGAATTCATGTTTATTTTTATTATTTGTTAACCGTCACCAAAAAACTTAACTATTTGTAGCGATATATAAGTATGTTTAATCTAAATCGCATTAAAAGGATTTATTAAATATTAAGTCAAAGAGATAATCATAATCTAATACGTATTCAGGATTAAAATAAAATGCTATTAAGAAAAAGGCGCGATTGTGCTAACTGACCCAAATTCTTTTTGTTTATAACACAGGGAATTAATTTTACGGTTGAAATCTAAAATTAATGTTGTAAAACGTTTTTATTTGGTTTCCAGTTTTTTTTCCTTTTCCTTATCTGGTCTTAAACAAAAGATAGCTTTAAACGAGGTAAAATAATTCATACTGGTCGTAGCCAGCGTTGAGATTTATTTTTAAATAGATACAACGTTATAACTTGGTGGCCAATGTAAAAGCTTTCATTTCAATCAGAAATTTCGTTTAAATTTACTAATTAAATAATTGTTCTTCGGTATCTGAATGTATAGAGGTTTTTTATTGTTGTACGTTGTTATGAATTTTCTAAAATAAATAAGCTACTTTTTTGCACCTTACTCTACTGAGAGTAATTTAATCAATATAAATATATTTAATCAATATAAATATATTTAAATATATATAACTATATTTAATCAATATATCGTTGAATTCTATATTTTTTGTTGTAAATTTGTTGGAATCAAATAAAAAGTATGTTATTTTGGCGAGTAAATCCATAAAGGTGAGGTCAAACAGGCTATGTTGCAAGGCATTCGATTAGATCGACTACGTTACATTACACTCAACCAATTCCAAGTCAGTCCCGGTTGCCAGGGACGTATTTAAGGATTTGCCGCCTCTAGGCAGCAAAGTTTTCCACCACCCCCCCCCAAAAAAAAAAAAAAAAAAAAACTTGTCAGCGCGCTTCCCCGACCTCACTAACCCTAATACATGACGTGTCAGCTGATTTAGTAGAAAAGAGTAATAAGTAATTGGGTTCTGAAAATTCATCAACAAATAATACATTTTAAGGATTTTTTCTAAACAAGTTTATTTATAAAAAACTAAATCAATAAAAACGAAAAAAGTAAGTACTTTCACAAATAACAATGTGAAATGTGGTTTAATTGTAGTTACTTCACAATTTCCTCCTTGATTTTTGACCTAGCTAGTGAATCAATAACTGTAGTTAAGTCCATTGATCATTACTGTAAATTCATACTTGGGGACCACCATTTAAATTCAACACTTTATCTCACGATTATGCGTTGCAAGTTGGTAGACTGGTAGAAAACACAATTGAAGTATAGGCTACCTACAAAGAGGTTATATTCTATTACCGGAGGTGCCACTGAATGGCGAAAAAGCGAGCCGGTGATTTTGTTTGGTTGGTAGCACTGAAGTACCGTTTCATTCGACTCCCTAGGCTGACTCGTTCATTTATTCAAACTTCAATTTATTCAAACTTCATTTATTCAAACTTCAAACTGGTTTAATTTGGTACTTCGGCGCAACCAATCTAAGCAAATCAGTGGTACGCTATCTTAGCATTGTGTGTCACCTCCAGCAGGGATATATTTCCGAATAGGCGGACTAGGCGCGCGCCTAGGGCGGAAAGGGGGGCGGCAAAATTTAGGGGAATAAATAATTAAAAAATTGGAGTTTTAGTATTTAAAAAAAATGTTTAGCAAATAATTTTGAGAACAACAACAATTCGGCTATTTAAAATACCTTCATTAAGTATAAAATTGTTCACAAACACCTTTAAGTTAAAACTAAACGTCAATAATTTATTCACTACACGGATGTTCTAGGATTTCCGTGCCGCATTTTTCCTTTAATTGGTCTGGCGAACTAATGTCGGTAGCCTATCGTTGCTCGCGGTCGCGGGCGTGGGTTTTCGCTCCGCAATCCCGTGTTTACTCGTACGCCACTAGGCAGCGTCAGCGTCAGGCGCCAATTCTCAATGTACACATTGTGGTCTATAGTAGGTAGCCTATACTTCAATTGTGTTTTCTAACAACTTGTAATGCATACTCATGAGTTATAGTGTTTAATTTAAATGTTTGCCTCCAAGTATGAATTTACACAGGGTATCTAGTCTTGTAAATCTGGAAAAGACTTGAATTAGTATTGACTTTAACAATAGTCTTGAAAAGTCTGAAATTAGTCTTGAATTTGCCTTCTAGTCTTAAAATTTGAAAAAAAAATGGTAATTTGGAGACGCTTGTGATATCATAGGCGTCATTTCAGCATTCTGATTGGGGGGGGCAAGATTTTCATAAGGTCATACCCCTTCCCCCCTTCCTACAAATACGCAAAGCATCTTAAATTTCGCTAACAAATGTTAAAAGCTAATTAAGTTTACATCGTGACACTAAGATGTCCAAAAACTGTGAACTTATAATATTATCTCACAAACCCATGAAAACACATGAAACCCAAACCCTAATGCATGTAAAATTTGATTATGGTTTCCATATGTAGCCTAGAAGGTCATTATTCTTTGGGAACTGCCAGTGGTTACTGTGATGTAAGACACCTTAGAAATTAAATGGTTTTAATTGTTTAATGGATGCTAAATCGTTGAAATAAAAATACAAAAAACATCATTTTATAACTCTTTGGTTATTTTTATTGTCTCAAATAATTTACAGTCGGATACACAGACTAAAACTCTATAGGTCTACATATGGTAAAACACATTGTTTTATCTTTATCAAGAATTATTTTTTTTGACAAAGCACCTTTGCAGTACAGCCACGGTATACATTGCCCATTACATTACCTAAATTGCTATTGAGGACAAGAAAGGTAAAAAATAACTAAGTAATCAAAAAAAGATAAGTAATGATTTACAAAAACATACATATTTAATACTGATAAGGGTTTTGTACAAGGAACTCCTCCCACAATTTTCCATAGATTGTAATGATTTTAAACGCCATTGAAGTTGTTTCTCAAGTAAATTGGCAAATTCCATATAAAAAGAGGGGAGACATACATAAGTCCTTTAAGTTCGTAATTTTTCCATTTGATAACCCATCAATAAGGATTGTAGTGTAAAGGGTTCTGAATTGGTATATTGAAAGATGTTTAGTTGTGACAGTGGTACTGGTTGCCAGACACTCTATCTATCTCATTTCCAAATTATAATTATTGATGTTTTATTATAAAATTATTCTCATTCAAATCATGATTCAATGGTTTTTACTTTTTTTTAAACTTATGCTTTCACTTCGAGATTTGGAGGTAAGTGGTTGAGGACAATGATTTCACCAACCATTGGAATTATTGGGCTAAATATCGGCATTCAGCTATTCTTACTGTATAAAGGCGGCTGATAAGGGACTTCGAGCCCGCAAGCCGTTATAAGCTATTAAGCTATGCAAAGACCATGGTATCTTGGCAACGATGGCAAAGTGTGTGTAGGCCCACAAAAAATGTTTACCAAGATTTGTTATAGAAAATGAAAATTTCTTTGTTGTAGAAATGAAATGTTTTATCAGTATAGTAACTAAAATGCTTGATTTCGATCAACATGTAGCCCACACTAGTTATTGCATTAATTAACTGTATTTCTTGGTCAAACATAAGAACACGTTAGTTCAGTTAACTGGCCATGCCAAATTAAGCCGTCTATTTCGCCGCGAATCAAAGTAATTTATTACTTTTGTAATGTCTTTTTCATTATCTTTATTGCCAAAACCAAAAGCCCCAGAGAACACAACCTTTCTTGACCGATGATGTTTCTACAATACATTAAACAAAATTTAAAATTTCATGACACAATCAACACATCCGTCTCATTCACTTAACGTTGTTGTTGTCCAGCTTTCAGACCCGCGCATGCACCTTTTGAAATTAAACTGATACTGCTGTCTGCCTCTAAGCTGCGCTAACCTGACACATTGGCGCTCTTTCTGTAGCAGGACAGACGTGAGATGGGATTTCCTGCCAAGATGACGATTGCAGATTGAGTCAATTAAGATTTTTACGTAAATAATTCAAAGTAGATATTTTGTTAAAGACTGATTTGAGAAGTTTATAATTGTTATATACAAATATTTCACGATATTACATAACCTAACAGTTTAATTTCAAATTTTAAAAAGTCACCAAAATTATTGGGGGGGGGACTGCCCCCCTTGCCCCCCCCCCAAATGACGCCTATGCGTGATCGCCGATCAAGACGCTCTGATCAAGATAGCGTTGGACGTTTTCATGTGCCGTCTTCGCGCCGTAAAACGCGAGTATGACTTCTGATTGGATACAACAATGTTGCATTCCAGCATGTATCCTGACTCACTTTTTGAATGAAAACGGCGCAACAAATACGTTCTTAAAAGTGCTCAAAGTATATTATGTTTGTTGATGCATTTCAGAACGCAATTAGGCTACTTATTATTTTTTCTTCAAAATCACGGCATTCTGACCCGGCATGTATTAGGGTTAGTGTAGTGAGGTCGGGGAGCGCGGTGACAAGTTTGGGGGGGGGGGGTGGGCGGCGGAAAACGTCGCTGCCTAGAGGCGGCAAATACTTAAATACGTCCCTGACCTCCAGTATTAGAATATAACCTCCTTGGCTACATAATACAAACCACAATGTTTACATCGGCAATTGACGCTACCGCTGCCTATAGTGGCGTACGAAGTAAACCAGGGAGGGAGGAGCGAAAGCCCACGCCCGCGACCGCGAGCAACGACTCGACTATACGTTGCCAGACTAATAGGAAAAGAGCGGCACGGAAAACTCAGCACAGCCGTGTACTGAATAAATTATTGACTTTTAGTTTTAACTGTAAGGGGTTCTTGAATAATGTTATACTTAATGAAAGTATTTTAATAGCCAAATTGTCGTTCTCAAAATTATTTGCAAAATTTTTTTGGATTAAATCCCAATTTTGTTATTATTTATTCCCCCAAATTTTGCCGCCCCCTAAAATTTGCCGCCCTAGGCGCGCGCCTAGTCCGCCTATTCGGAAATATATCCCTGCGGTTGCTGTACAAGTAGTGACTCTGACACTGATATCGGGCCCATGGTATACAAGTGGCCGACTCCTGTTCACTAGATTTATACACCAGTTCTGGCTGAGGCATCTGCGCTTGTAATATATTACACTCATCAGTTTTTAAGTCAGTCACTGTTGCAGTCCAAGTAGTGACAGTGACACTGACATCGGCACGACTTTACGAGTGGTTGACTCGTGTTCACAAGTTTTTTTTAACACCAGTTCTGCTTCAGGCTTCTTAGGAACTGTTTAAAAAGAGTTTCTGTAGTCATTTTACATAAATCGTGAGGAATCATGTCTGTAGACTACATATAACTAATGTTATAAGAATGAAATCAGTTTACATAAAATGTAAAAATAAATTGTTTGTATGTTTATGAATGTTTTTAAAAAAATTATGCTTAGGCATCCGGATTTGGAACTGTATAATGTAAGCAAAATGTCAATAGTAGCTAAGCAATGACTGTGTTACGAACGCCTTTGATCCACAAGTAGTATGTAAAATGCTAATTCAAATTGAAGATCAACTATTCCACCAATTAAATATTTGCAGTGTCATACATTTTTTTAAAAGAATTAATTACCACAAAGACATTTTCCACTATACATGTGTGTGTTTTAATGATTAAACTAATCAGTCTTACAGTATTGGAGTATGTGGAAGTAATCATCCACAATAATAAATTTTCAAAAAGATAACCAAACTCCCGACTGTCCCGAATCATGTGCTAGATCTAGACGCTCGTGTAGTAAGCCACCGAAACTAGAATCGTTATGCAACAATTAGCTGATGTGTGCGTTGCATAACTTTTATTATAATATCAATTTTGTCAAATGCCTAACTCTCATTGGTGTAGAACCTAAATTGTAATGTGAAACCTTAACGTTAAGAAGCTCGCTAAGCAACTGGTTTAAATATGTTTTTATAATGCACCTCTTTGTGATGCTACTTGTAATATCATTATTGGTGATTATTGCAACGGTCGCAGGTAAACTATTTTAAACAGACACTAAACTTTAAGGTGAAAATACAATCAATTCGCTAATAATAAACTATTAAAAAATTAACATACAACACAATGTCGATTTCCGGATGTATGTACTTCCTGGAAAGGCAATTGTAGATATTGGAAGTTGAGGGTAAGGATTGATCGCTATGGAAACCAAGTGGGCATCTAGTTATAGATATAATAAACGGAACATCCTTGTAGAAATATCAACACTTTACCATTGGCCGCTCGAGTGGCTTATTCCTAGGCAAGACTCACTCCTCCCGCCCTGTCTTGGACCGGTTATTATTTAGAAGTTTATCATCTTTCTAAGCTTTACCGCAATTCAATATTTTTTTTTATGTACGGTAATTGTTAAAAAGGTTTAATAATATAAGCGTTGATTATTTTAAGGCATAAATCGTTCGAAATAATAATCGTTGATTATTAATGTTGGTGTGTGTAAAATTCCTGGTTTCGAATATTTTTCTGTTACTACATGTTTATGGAACACAATTTTATGGCTGTAGTATAAATTACATATAAAGGAAAGTCGAAAGTTGCAAAACTATTAATCATAGTAATTACTGATAATAATTTCACATAACAAGACGTTTATCATTACATGAAAAATATCATAGAATACTTACTTAAATATTTCTGAATTAATACAAATTGTTGGAGGTCTTATATTTGCAGAAAGCCGTAGAAAAAAGTTCCCAGTGGTACAAAAAAGAAAAAAAATGTTTTTGCATAATCCTAACATTGACATAATCTTAACTAAATTTGATGGATGGTTTCAGATGTTTGGTTAATAGCTGCTTGTCATTAAACCACAAGTCAGACAGAATTTCTGTTTACTTATAAGGAAAACAGGCAATGTTTGAAACATTAATAATTTGGTCAGGCTTGGCAGATTATTTTAATTTACATTAAAAAATTATTGAATATTTCTTTTACTTAAAAGTTTTAACTAAGTATTAACCCAGTTATACTATAAATGGTTTTTAGGGAACTAGAATGAACGACAAGTTCAGCAGATCCAGGTAAAGCTCGAGACTCGGCGTGTTCTTCGGGGTACTATAATTAATTAATTTTAATGTCAACAATCAAACATGTTACTGTACATTCCTTGTTAAAATGATTAAATGTATCTAATTGGAGATGTAAGTTGAAGACCACAGGAGAAAAAAAGGGGAATGTCGCAACAATTAGTTTTTGAGAAAACTCTAAAAAACCATTGTTAAACGTTATGAACCAAAAATTTGCTATATTAAATATAACAGATCTACACAAATCTATAGCCAATATATATTGTTATGAGTTATTGGTATAGAAAACCCCACAATTATACAGAATATTTATTTAAAAAATATAAACATACAATATTGTCAGAAAAGTTCCATAATTTCCAGAGTTTCCACGATAAGAAGGGGGAATGTCCAAACAAAGTTTTTTTTCCTTTTTTCCCTTTACAATGGACAGTCCTCCTTTTCTCCTGTTTGCTAATACTTTAATGTGTTATATCTTTGGACATTGTACCTTTTTGCCATTGATAGTAATACCATTAAATGTACAATCTTTTGAAGAATCCAAAAACATTGAAACCCCAAAAAAATTTTTTTTGGACATTCCCCCTTTTTCTCCTGTGGTCTTCAGTTGTCAGTTCTGCCATTGTCCGGATAGTAATTTAATCTAAACACAACGTTTACTTAAGGATCGTTGTTTGTTCAACTACGTTGGCTACAATTTATCCTTGGCACTGCAATATTGCATATAAAGTAAGATTAAAACAATAAACTCTCAAACTAATTTACATCCAAGTTGTAATTGTATTTATTTTTAATACTTCAAATACAATTGAATAAATACAATTTTTACCAAATTTGTTATACTTTATTTTATCTTCCGTTTAGGGAAGCATTATTAGTGTTCCAATATATGCTGCTTACAAAAATAATGTAAAATAGAGGCAATTGACATCAAAAATTAATATATCTTTGCCCTAAGACACTCTGCATAATTTAATTACACTCCGTTTTACGTAATTGGTTCTGGATTACATTTATTCCAATCTATAAGGTTATTGTGGACTTTTACCCATCGCATTTACAAAAAGTTACAAAGTTGAAATACTAAATAAAAACTATATTGAGACTGGCAAGAGTTAAATAAAAATCATTGTACAGCAATTTACGTTGAAAATTTCTTTGACAGAGATTTTTTTATCTTTTATGTAAATTGACTCCATTGTAAGGATATTATCAACATTTTAAAGGTTTTGATAATGGAGTAATTAAATGAACATTATTTTAATCATTTAAGCTTCTAGATATGGTTTGCAAATTGTTTTGAATTTAAGTTTTATAAAATATAATTGGTATACAGTGTGGTTGAAAAGTCCCGGAACGGTCCTTAAAATATATATATATGTTGTACAACCAAAATATATATATTACAATTGTAGACAATATTATGAGACGGTATATTAGTAATTCCAATATATGTCTACTATTTTAAGCTATTTTTCCCTTAAGGGGGACGGCCCATGAGAAGTCAGACAAAATTCTTAAATAGAAGCATGGGTCGGATTTGGTATCAAATTAAAGGTTTCACTTAGCAGAGTACAATACCGCAAACTAGACTTCAAATGGATGACCGAAACGGAAATGGCAGGCAAAGTTTCCATTAAAATCATAGGGGTAAAAATTAAAAATGCAATAAATTTCTTAATCCTCAAACTTTTGACGTCTGGTTTGTGGCTTTTTATTACAAAGGCAGAGACATTTAAAACTATGTATAATGTGACAGAGGCCAAAGAAGTTTTAATTTAAACACCCTTTAAGGGATGTCCCTCTTGGAAGTCTTACAAAAATCGAGTGTGACCTTTGTCAAATCATACATCATATTAAACGTGCCTTTACTTCATGGTAATAATGGTAAAAAGATTTCACCGTTCCTGGACTTTTCAATAACACTGTATATAATTAATCTTTTAAATATAACTATTCCAAAAACCATAATTTGAAGAGATACTAAATACTTAGGCCTAGTCATAAAATAGATGGTAGGATTCATCTTTTTCTTAGAAAATTAAGTTATTTTTGTATAACCAAAAGAAACCGGGATTACTATTGATTATTGTTTTAAATACTACAATTATATTAAACTATAACCTCATGTTGAGTGTAAAAAATCCAAGATCAACTTCTTTTTTTATGAGTAAGAATGAAAATTATTGTAAAATGATTAAATTAATACCATTTCTGACACTATAATTCTTTTATGAAGATAAAGAATGTGAATACTTTCACAATGGCCACAAAAGAATGGTTTGTAATCAATAAAATTATTTGGATGCGTTTTTTAGTATTGCTACTTTGTAACGATTAATATTTAGAAAACTAAAATTTACAAAAGCTCATTTTATCATGTTGCGAAACAGCCAAAATGTTGAGGAAACGGAGAGTTAATCTAGGCTTTGTTGCACACCTTTGGAAAATAATTACTCAGGTTAAGTTCTAAGAGAGTTTCTTTTTCTTTTTTAGTCCATTAGGCATATAAGCCACCAATGATTTAAATAATGACTTTCAGTTTTTTTATGAATCAAAATCATTTTATACAGCTTCAAGTTAATAACATATAACCCCTTTCATTTAATCTACACATTTATATTAGTTACTCATTTTATTCATAGTAAAAAATTATTAAATTATAAATAATTTTATTTATCTATATGATTATAAATAAACTATATTAAAATAATGGTTATGTGAAAAATACCTGTACGCTTTTTTTATTCCGCCTTTTAGGGTGTTATTTCTGTTAGAGAGTTTCTTCTTATTAATTAATTTCATATTATTTTCTGGTTAGTCAAAAAAAAAGCAAATTCAAGCCACTTTCATTGTAAACGTATGACTGATGTTACTAAAAATCATCAAATTGCCTATTACAACTTATAATACGGCAAGATAACATCATAGTGCTTAAGAAAAAAAGTTAATCCTAGTGTTTTTGACGTCTCTATGTGCCAAAAATGGTTTAGTTCTAAATGTTTTAAATAAAATGGCAATGTGGTACCAAAAAGCGTAAATTTTACTAATTTTTTAAAATTATATAATTACATTCGCAAATACCAAATGAGTAATAATGCCGCACACTTTATGTGATGTTTATATGTTTGGAGGATTTGTATTTGTATTTGGAATTGGAATTGATTTGGATTTGTGTGTTTATTATATTACTTATGATAAGTTATGTTATTGATTAGTCAAAAGAACACTGTACATGCCTAACCATGTTTATTCTGATATTCCAAGTTTGTATTTAACATAATATTGCTATCCCTCTATGGAGTTTAAAACAATAATTATTATTATTATTATTGCTGATCTCCCTCCACTAAAAGCCATACGATTATTATTATTATTATTATAAGAAGTGATTATCTGTGCTTAGAATCCATATAAACATATTGTTCTTTTGAAAAAAAATAAACAACAGTCTTTGTAAAAATTATCTTAAACAATAATTTTTTGTTGGTTCCCTTTCGCATTATTTCTGTAGTATTTCATTAATAATAAAATATATTAAACATTTAGTAAACACTTATATTAAGATAACGAAAAATGTAATCAAACTTTAAGCAAAATAACTTTATATAGCTTTGTTTTAATATAAACGAGATTTTTCGACCACACTGTTAATTGTTTAATTGTTTACTTATGAAATTAAATACTACTGATTTTATGTATAGCTCTGTCTATTCATCCATTCTCCTTTCAAAACTGTGAATGTTTTTGACTTTTCATAACACTCTTATTCAACAACACTTTTGTACAGTTGTAATGACGTTTAAGTAGGACTAATCGTCAGTTAGTAGCTGCAGCTTGCATTCGGTCACATTAGAGACAAACAGGATCGCTCCAACTGTTGGCTCTTTTGCCGGCTCAATGACAGATCCATTTCACTCCCACTAAGCCGATTGCCCAGTGGGTAATGACTCTATCCCTGCAATGACATTACCGTAGCTCTGTCATACCACTCTTTGTACTACACAGACGTTTGAACGATCCAGGTTGTGCAAATAGATGGTCTTACAAATTTTGTTTTGAATGGCTAAAACTCAAAGTGCCAAAAAGTACTTTAAGGGCAGTTGTTCCTTGAAGTTGGTGCTTATAATGCTGAGCCTTTCAAGTTTTCAAACTACTCACGTGTTAAACTTGTTCGCTCAAGATCCTGCAATCGCTCCACGATTATCGAATCAAAAATGGTAGGTTAACTTCACTCTAAAATATTGCTGAAAACAAAATTTCTATAACTCCCTAAATAATTCATCTTTAGAGTTAGGGTTTGGAGCACATTGCTCATAATGCAAAGCTCGTTAAAATGATGTGTGATATAACATAGGAGAAACTTATTTTTCCTTGAAACTTCCATTAATGACGTACCCTAAACGTCCTTCTGATTTAGTTATTCTTAAGTCATATGACACATTATTATGAAGGAATTAGCATTCTGAATCATTTGTAACAAATCCGAACTTAAAAGGTCAAGATTATCAATCCTTATTGCATTTTTTATTTCAGAAATATTATTTTAATATAAGGTTTGATCACCTGCCATTTTATATCCGATAATCCTTTTAAGTCAGGTATGCGGCATTGTTCTCTACTAAGTGATACCTTTATTATAATTTACATATTGACCTATGCTTAAATTTAAAGTCTTCTTCTTGCTCCTTAAGGGTGGACCCCCATATGTGAGGTAAACATCCGATACATGTCTGAAAAAGTAAGTTTACGGGTTTTATAAATGCACAAAGTTTCATTACTTAGACCAAATAAATAAAAATATCAAGCCATTCCGATCGATCTGTTTAGTTACTACCAAAATTTTATTTTTTAGCACTTTTAAAACTGTGTGCAACAATGTATCCCCTCGATAACGGCCTGCCATTAATGTTTTTCAACAACAATTATGATTAATTTTCAAATTTAAAAACGGCAGACATAGTCAAACGATTTTAAAATTCTATAAAAATCTATACCTATTTTATCTTACTAACTACCGTAGAGTCCCCCACTCTGGGCTTAGTGACTCCCCATTTCGTATACAGAAGGTATGTAAAACCAGGTATGTTAAAACACATACAGGTAGACTTTCACTGGCTCTAAACAGTCCATAGTATTTACATGTTTATTCATTAAAGATAAGCTATGTGGTTAGGAGGTCTGTTTACTCTTGAAAGTGCATTTATCGTAGATTATGCATTTATCTTATATGTATGCGTTTATCGTAAATTCAACAATACCTACTTTAAACATACAAAAACTCTTACTCTGTTTTTTCTGTTGGTAAGAAATTGCAAGAAAATACACTTTGCAATCGTTGAAAAATTACAAAGTGAATATCAATTTGAAATCTTTTGATATTTTTATATATTTAATTTTTTATGAGTTGTTCCTGCGATCAACTCGTTCAAATGGTTAACGTAATGTAATGGACCTGTATGTGAGTTTGGTAATTTGTCTCGTAACTATTATGACAGCAACAAAACAAGTCTATTTCGGTTACCAGCTTGTTCGCTTAAACACGGTTACACAACATTTACTTTATATTTTATACATTCGATTTAATCCCCAGCTATAAACTGCGTACACCTATATGAATATAAACTCAACCAAAATGACCTATTATTTTAATTTTTATGTATATACTCCTTTTTCTTTTATGTATATATAATATTATTTGCCACTTTCAAATTATATAAATTGAAAACGATATAACGGATGTCCCCAGAGTACGTTCTCCAACGACTCAACAGCTAGTTAAATGGTGCAAGTAACAAGATTATCTTCTAAAAAAATTAGAGATTAAAAGTGGGCTTTTTTTGCAAAAAAATTTTAAACGCCTCAATAAAGTATTCTTATTTATTTTTATCTGTATTATTTATATGAAATTTTACTTGGAACATATTAAAAGGAATTTAGAAGAAAATTATTTCATTGATACACGTTTTTTACAGAACAATAACATAGGAAAATAATGGTGAAAGTTAGAATTTTATCTGTATATGGCTTGTAATGTTTTGTTACGGAAAGTTTGAACAGGATTGCTCTTGTTTTGCCGGTTGTATGTCAAAACGTTTGGTGATAAATTGTATGACTTTGTCGCAAAATCCGATCACGCCAAACTTTGACAGTCCGTTTACACTAAAAAAACTGTCCCCTTTAAAACATTTCCATCATCAAGTATAGAAAATATTCATATTTCGAATATAATGTTGGGTATAGTTTTTGCGGTATTTTTTGTGCATAACATGTGTTTAACTGTCCAATTTACAAAACCACAACGAATGAAAAATTAATCTCAGCTATACTTCATGTAACTTACCGACAGGAAATAGTCAATAGTCAGAAAATATAAATAAGTTAATAGGTAATGTGCATACGCAATTTTTTATACGATGTATTATGACTTAATAAGTAACCGAATTATATAAGAAAATATTTCATTGAGGTATGGTAAATGCCATAAATTAAACATATCTGTAATGACTAACACATTTAATTTGCAGTAAACTTTTGGCGCAATTTTTCCGTTAATCCGTCATTTTTGTTTACACGAAATTATTGAATGAAAAAAATGGGTTTGCAATTCTTTTAGAACTATTTCATGAAATTAAAATTATAAAATATTGTGACTTTAATTAAATTATATGTCCAAATAATCTGTTAGTAAACTAGTCATATTAGTATGTATTTTATTAGAATAACTTAATGTCTTACAGATATACAGGGTGTTCGGAAAAAACGTTTCAGGAATTCAGGAGGTTATTGCCCACATCAAAATAAGCAAAAATGTTTCTATAAACATCTGTCCTAAAATGCTTCGTTAACCCGATAGCCGACATTTTGTTTTTACACTAAATAATTTTTATTTCCGTAATGGCTCATTATATTAAGTTAATATTTGGCATGCTTCTTTATCATAGCAATACCCATTTTCAAGAAAAAAGTTATTTTTTTGTATTTTCAAAATGGTGGCCATTTTAAAAATTTAAACTAAAATATCTCAAAACCGGTAAATTTTAAAAATTGTACATAAATTTTGATGAATTTAATTATCTAACCAATGGTACCAAGTTTGTAAGGATCTGAAAACAAATAACGGAGTTATTGAGATTTTTATGCATAAAAACGTTGATTTTGCATTGTAATTAATGCAAATTAAGGTAATTTTAATTTAAAAATCTCAATAACTCTGTTATTTGTTGTCAGATCCTTACAAACTTGGTACCATTGGTTAGATAATTAAATTTGTCAACTTTTTTGTGTCTAGTAAAATTTTTATAAAATTTACCGGTTTTGAGATATTTTAGTTTAAAATGGCCACCGTTTTGAAAATACACATTAGAAAAAAATAACCTTTTCCTTGAAAATGGGAATTACTATGATGAAGGTTCATGACAAATATTAACTTAATACAATGATCCATTACGGAAATAAAAATTATTTAGTGCAAAAAACAAAATGGTGGTTAGCGGGTTAACAAAGCATTTTAGAACATATGTTTATGGGAATTTTTTGCTTATTTTGATGTGGGCAATAACCTAATGGATTCCTGAAACGGTTTTTCCGAACACCCTGTGTATTGATATCAAATTTTAACTAAAACGTAAAAAACAAATTAGGATTAATAAGTACTTGCCGTGTAAAATGTAGAGTGGCATGTGCTTACAAAAATAAGAAAATAGATCGTTTACCATAATCAATGTGGTAAACTTCTCCACTTGTGACTTTTGATCATATGTTTTAATATTAATTTGTTGTTTGTTTATTCTGTCAATATTTACTTTATATTGTGAATCTCAATTCAACTCTTGTACAAGTTTTATGTTGCATAAAGCCTTGATTTATTGAAAAGGTTTAGTCTTTCATTACAATTTATGCAACATAATAAAAGTTTATATAATGGACAAAATCTTTAAGCCAGAAAGATTTAACTCTAATCCGTATTCACCAAATGCAACAAAGGAATGGAAACATTGGCTCTAGACCTTTACAAACTTTATAACAGAAACTAAAGTCAAAGATGAAAAGAAATTAGGAGCCTTAGTAAACTTTTTGTCCTACAACAACTATGAATTTATTAGTGAATGCTCTACATTTGATGAGGCTATTGACGTCTTAAATAGTGTGTTTGTACCTAAAACAAATATCCTCTTTGCAAGACACAGACTTTCCAATCGTAAGCAACAAAACGGTGAAACAATAGACCAATACTTGCAAGCCTTAAAAGTTCTCAGCAAAGAATGTGAGTATACTGCTCACATCGTATCGTGATGAATCAATCAGGGATTCCTTTATAAGTGGTATTACGTCACCTCAAATTCGGCAGCGTCTCTTAGAAAACAATACACTTACCTTAGAAAAGGTAGAAGAAATTTCCCGCTCAATGGAATCAGCACAAAAACACTCGGAAGCTTACAACCAAACTGGTTTGCAAAACTCGTATTGTTACTGTACTAACACTCCTGTTTCTTCAATTCAACCCACGGTTATGCCGATAAATAGTGAGAATGACCAAACAAACGTGACAGAATCAAACGGACCGACATCAAACGTGACAGAATCAAACGGACCGACATCTACCACTGCGCCTTTAGCCCCTCAACGCTCTTATAAAGAAATGTTACTTCTGCGGTGGGTTAAGACATCGTTCACGTAGTGAGTGTCCTGCTAAGGATGTAGTCTGCAGGAACTGCTCAAAAACGGGGCATTTCCAGAAAGTATGTAGATCTAAAAACTTTCAGAAAGGTAAGACTACATCATCTTCTCTTACAGTAGCTTCAGTTTCATCACCTACTGGTCTTTCTAAAGCAGTAATTAAAGGGAAAGTTAATAACATTGGTGCCAATTTCTTAATTGATACTGGTAGTTCAGATAGCTTTGTCGACCTGCATTTTGTTACGAAAAATAATCTTAATATATTTCCTGAAAAGAGACAAGTTTCAATGGCGTCAACTTCGCTTACATCTCCTGTTAAAGGGTATACTATCGTTGATTTATATATGCAAAACAACAAATCATACAGTAAAGTAAAATTGTTAATCATCAACAATCTGTGCACTGACGTATTAATCGGACATGGTATTATGAAACTTCATGCTGCTGTTAATGTAGATTTTGGAGGTTTAAGACCGATTTTCTCTATTTGCAATGTTGCTTGCGCACTTGTAGAGCCAGTAAGGCTATTCCAGTATTTAACAAATGACTGTCATCCGATTGCAACTAAATCTAGAAGATATTCTAACAACGATGAAAAGTTCATCAGATCTGAGATCCAATCTTTATTACGTGATGGAATAATTGAAGAAAGTAACTCTCCATGGAGGGCTCAAGTTCTTATCACGAAAAATGAAAATCACAAAAAAAAGGCCTTGTTATCAATTATTCTCAAACAATAAACAAGTTTACTTTACTAAATGCATATCCATTACCTCAAATTGAGTCATTGGTGAATAAACTAGCTCAGTATGAATTGTTCAGCACAATTGACTAAAAAAGTGCTTATCACCAAATTCCTATTGTGGAGGAAGAAAAACTGTTTACAGCATTTGAAGCTGATGGACAGTTATATCAATTTAAGCGCATTCCTTTTGGTGTGACTAATGGAGTAGCCGCCTTCCAGAAAACCATCAACAAAATCATCTCTGATGAGAAACTTAATGGGGTATTTGCTTACCTGGATGATGTAACAATTGCAGGAAAGAATCAGCAGGAACACGAGGAGAATCTAAACGCTTTTATGAATGCACTTAAGAAATATAACTTGACCATGAATTTAGATAAATGCAAATTTGCTCATAAGGAAATCTCTATTCTAGGGTACTCAATAAGCAAAAACAATATGTGTCCTGTTCCTGAGAGACTAAAGGCACTTTTGAATCTCCCACTTCCTCAAGACGCTTCTGCTTTGAAACGTGTACTTGGACTCTTGTCTCATTATTCAAAGTGGGTCCCGAAGTTTTCAGAGAAAATCAGAAACCTAGTCAATTGCAAACAATTTCCTATTTTGTCATCATCACCTGCAGCAAATGATTTCCAACTCCTAAAAAAAGAGGTTGCCTCTTCTTCTTTGGCTTCTGTTGAAAGTAATGAATTACTAACTGTGGAAACTGACGCTTCTGGTGTAGCAATCGCAGCATCCCTAAATCAGAATGGTCGACCCGTAGTCTTCTTTTCAAGGACATTATCAGACTGTGAAAAACGACATTCAGCAATTGAAAGAGAAGCTCAAGCTATAGTGGAATCAATAAAGAAGTGGAGGCATTTCTTGCTGGGAAGACATTTTCATCTAATAACTGATCAAAAGGCATTGTCATTTATTTTTGACCTCAAACATCCTGGTAGGATTAAAAATGACAAAATAATGCGCTGGCGATTGGAACTATCTCCTTATTCTTTTGACATTGAATACCGACCTGGAAAAGACAACATAACGGCTGATGCACTTTCACGAAGTTGCAACCTTACTTTTTCAGACAAGAAACTTTTTGAATTACACCAGTCTCTCTGTCATCCTGGTGTCACTCGCATGAACCTCTGGGTTAAATCAAAGAACTTGCCTTATTCTCTTGATGAAATAAAGAAAATTACTTCATCTTGCCCAATTTGTGCGGAAGTGAAACCACGTTTTCTAAAGTCACAAAGTACACTTATTAAAGCAACATCGCCTTTCGAGCGGCTCAGCATTGACTTCAAGGGGCCTCTACCGACTTCCAACCAAAACCGATATCTTTTAAATATTGTCGACGAGTATTCACGCTTTCCCTTCTCATATCCATGTCGAGATATGACGTCTAGTACAGTAATAAAATGTCTTGATAATTTATTTTCTATATTTGGGACCCCTTGTTACATACATTCTGATCGGGGAAAATCTTTCTTGTCTGAAGAGTTAACAACATACCTTCACCAAAGGGGGGTTGCAACCAGTTTAGCTAGTCATTACAACCCTACTGGAAATGGGCAAATAGAGCGCTTCAACGGAATAATATGGAAAACCATCACACTGTCCCTTAAAACCAAAGGCCTTGACCAGAATCAATGGGAATTTGTTCTCCCTGAAGCTCTCCATGCAATTCGCTCTTTATTATGCACTGCCACAAACTGCACTCCCCATGAAAGATTATTTATTCATCCACGCCATTCTACCAATGGGACTTCACTCCCAGCTTGGTTATTGAAACCAGGGCCAGTTCTTGTGAAGCGAAATGTTAGGAGGAGCAAATATGAGCCTCTCGTGGATGAAGCGGAACTCCTGGAATCCAATCCACATTACGCCCGGATACGTCTCGATAATGGGAAAGAGACCACAGTCCCACTAATGCAGTTGGCCCCAAGAGGGGACACAATTTTGATTTCTAGTGATGATTCCCCAGCAAACCAAATATCAACAACTGAAGATCCAGCAAACCAAATACCTACAAAAGAAAATAGAGTTATATCGACTAGTGAGGAACCACAAGACTCTAAAGCAATGGAACCTAAAAAAAACCCAAAAAAATAAATAGACCACCTAGACTCAGAAAAGTCCCGGAACATTTGAAAGATTACCGGTACCAACTAAACTCAGTGGGGGAGAATGTGGTAAACTTCTCCACTTGTGACTTTTGATCATATGTTTTAATATTAATTTGTTGTTTGTTTATTCTGTCAATATTTACTTTATATTATGAATCTCAATTCAACTCTTGTACAAGTTTTATGTTGCATAAAGCCTTGATTTATTGAAAAGGTTTAGTCTTTCATTACACCAAGCATAAACAATATTTGCCATTATATGGATTGCTTATAAAATAAAAGCAATTCATATGCGACAAAGTTATAAGCAACTAGTGTAATTTATTCATATTTATAACGTCTATAAAGTCATCAAATATAACTAATAAAAATGTTTTATGTTAATTGAAACAATCATAGGGGTAAAAACACCGCTATTTAAATAGTTTATGTCCATGAAATAGTTCGATGTTTTCATAAATGTTCTATTTAAAATAAAAGTAATATTGTGTTAGTAAAAATATGTTTTAATCGCATAAAAAATCATTTGTAAATAATTATATATTTAAAGAGTTTTATTTTAAAATAATTTCTCACAAGATTATTTTTAAAATAAACGTAAAAAAACTTACACGCTGTACCGAAAAGTGAAAATCAGCGGAACCTTTTCCATGCGAACCGTCAGTTTGATAACAATCCCTTCAATCCTGGTTCAGTTTAGTGGAAAATTCATAGAGATAACCCTGCATCTCTGTTGCCTGGATTTAGGTTGATCAAAACATGAATTATATAAAATATATTTCACTTTCAATTATATTTTGTAATATCGTATTACAATATAGGCTGTCCACTAAGTTGTATGATAATTTTAGTTGATTAGTTTCAATGTGACATCCCATATGTCAACATGAGTATTAAGCTTAAGCGTCATCCCTGGGCCAGTAGCCCATTGTTGCGGCAGTCGGCAATGTTAATCATACGGCTTTTATGCTAAAATATGGTATAGCATTCTCCTGTTTCGGACGCCATTTTTCAACCGATTTTCTTTAAACTTGGTAAGTGTTTAGTTGAATAGTTATACTATGTCGCTCATACTTCGGAATTTTGAAAATTTAACAAATATTACTCTTTGAGGCATCGCAAAGTAACTCGATTTTCCTTAGTAATATTTGTTAAATTTTCTAAGTTCCGAGGTATGAGCGACATAGTATAACTATTCAACTAAACACTTACCAAGTTTAAAGAAATTCGGTTGAAAAACGGCGCCCGAAACAGGAGAATGCCATACCACGTTTTAGCATAAAAGCCGTATGATTAACATTGCCGACTGCGCAACAATGGGCTACCAGCACAGGGGTGAAGATGACTCTTAAGAATTGCTCATGAAAACAGGTAATACAACCTATATTTTCATATGTTTCCAATTTTTTTGCGAATTTCCCATAGGGAATAAGGTATTACCGTAGGTCTCATGGTAAGACCTAAGGCCGGGATAATGTTACTTTTTTGTTTTTAGGTGCCCAGAGACTAAAAATAATAGTCATTAAAATTTATATATATATATGTATGTATGTATGTGTCCCTAGACACGATAACTATCGTAAAAACGGTCCGATCGACAGCAAATTTGGTAGAGATGTGTAATCCTATTCGTACCCCAAAAATAGATTTTATGCATTTTTCATATGTGATTTTGAAAACTTTTTAATTTTCATTTTGGCCATTGGATTTAGCTAAAAAAAAAAAAAAAAAAAAAAAACTTACACAATTTAGTATTTTGAAGCTTTGCTCTATCTCCTTTGGTTACCGAGATATTAAAAAGTCTAAAAACAGTACATTGTATTTTGGGGCTCCAATGTTAATCTTATGGAGAATAAGGATGTGTTAATATTTCACTTTTTAACTAATATTTTTGGATGAAACTTGGTAATCAGCGTTATTTGGTTGAGATTCATCCATTTATGGTAAAAAATCTTGGTTTTTGTGCTTATCATGGCACCAAACCTGCATACTCTTTTCCCATGTTAATCAAATGGAGAATAGGCAAACTCCTTTAGCAATGGACAGATATTGATTAAACTTAGTATATGGCTTCATATGGTCGAAATAAAATTTTCTATGCTAAAAACCTACTTTTAGTGTTACCCATGGCAGCATACCTGCATACTCTTTCCCTATATTTATCATAAGGAGAATAGACATTTATGTTCCTGTTTATGAGCATGTGATCATATTTGGTTTTCAGGTTTATCTGGTCAAAATTAATATTACTAATTTGGAAATTCGCTGAATACGCAGGTCTGCTGCGAACGGGGTTATTTTTTATGGCAGCCATTTCAAATCTTATAAACCAAAATATCTCAAAACCAGTAAATTTTATCAAACTTTTATAAGGGACGGTAATTAAATAATCTAAACAATAATACTAAGGTTATAAGGGTTTGACAAAAAGTAATTGCAATTTTTATTTTAAAATAACTTAAATTTGCATTAATTATAATGCAAAATCAATGTATTTATGTTGAAACTTTCATTAACTCCGTTATTTGTTGTCAGATCCTTACAACCTTGCTGAATAATTCAATTGTTAAACTTTTCTGTCTCTTGTAAAATTTTTATAAATTTACCGGTTTTAAGATATTTCAGTTTAAAGATTTTAAGATGCTGCTGTTTTCAAAATAAAAATTGGAAATTTTTCCCCAAAAATTATTTTGAAACATCTTCCAAACACCCTGTATATTATGTTTCCTAATTAAGTGAGAATCAACGGTGTTCCTCCAAACTCTACCCCTAAACTTATTCACTCATACTATTGCAATTTAGTTTTAGTTGGTATATCTTGTGTAAAGTAAAAGAAATTTACAAATTAGTATATGCAGTTTATTTTATTAATGTAATTAACTTATGTTACAATAATATTTTTTAAGTTATTTAAGGCAACTTTTTCCGACGTTAGAGCTTCTCGATAATGGAAAATACCTGTAGGACCGATTACACAGTTAATCTAATTGTGTATTATTTGTATTTTTACAATCAATGAACAGAGGAAGGGCCGAGATTATTTTATAAATTGTAATTTCTCTGCGTTATTGTTTGAAGAAAAATGTGCTTCAGGTAGCTACAGGTAGCCTAACACTTTTACTTTCTCCCTCTATACCATAGTATATGGAGAAAGTATTGTTTTCGTCAAAATTTTCGAATTTGAGTTGTTGGTGGATTTATCCATTTTGGTTCCCCCTGAGTCCAAAAAAGTGGTTTTCGGAGTGATGTCTGTGTGTGTGTGTGTGTGTGTGTGTGTGTGTGTGTGTGTGTGTGTGTGTGTGTGTGTGTGTGTGTGTGTGTGTGTGTGTGTGTGTGTGTGTGTGTGTGTGTGTCAGGATGTAAACAGAGCTAGAGAATGCCCTAATGGTCCGATTTTAATTAAATTTGGTACATAGGTCCAAATCCACGATAATTCCAGGCGTTTTTTTTCATTTTTTTGAATTTTTGATTTTTAAGGGTATTTTACCCCCAAAAACCCTCAAAAATCGTCAAAAATCAAAATTTCTCAAAAACGGCTCTAACGATTTTGATTAAAATTTTGTGGTTTATTAAGCTTAAAATGGTGAATAAAATGACACCACCCGCATCTCCGGGAAAATCCGTGTTCAAAAGTTATAGAATAAAAAGTGTTTCAAAAATCATTTTTTTGGATTTTCAAAATAGCTGTTGTCTTGAAATGAATTTTACTTATCACCATTAAATCAAGCTCAAAAAACTAAATAATCCAGTATTTTAAATTATTGCTCTACGTCAAGTGGTTGCGGAGAAAATTCAATTTTTCGTTTAGCGGTAAACGCAGTACGTTGTTAAAAGTCACAGACGCGTGTAGGGTCAAACGAGCGCTGCTCAGCCGGTAGCTATCCGACTGAGTCATCAAGACATTAATGTTTGAAGCTTTTCACATCTTTTTTATATTGTTGGGAGAAAGTATGTGTCAGTTAACTGATACCGTTTATTTTAGTATTTTATTTAAAAAGATCTGAAGTGGGCCCCCGGACCCTCCTCTCACTCCAAACCCCACGAATATGAACCTCTATCAGATTCAATCACTGCTTGTGGCCCTGAGGAAAATTTTATGCAAACCAATTGGCTCACTAAGAAATCCTAGTGTGGATCCTTGCATCAGATGATTTTATATATCCACTGCCTTATTGATTCAGTATTAATTATTAGTAAATCCAATGTTATTCCTTAACAGAAGATGAATTTGCAGTAACCGAATTAAAATCGTAAATGTAATGTTCATTTCCTAAATTAAATAAGGAAATGAACATAGTTGATGGTAGGTGGTATTACATGTAGGTAGTACATTATTGTTAGTAATGTGTTTAGTAGGTTCATAACATCAAATAGTTTTTTTAGTGTGTGCCACTGTTGGAAACAGGTACTTGCACAACACTATCACGACGATAAGTAAAATAAACACACAAAAAAACTAGTTAGAGGGACATTTATGTTAAAAAATGATTATTTTCCTTGATCAGCAATAACCCAGATAAAGGAATTCCCTAAAATTGCATACACACGAATGTCTAATAATAAAACAAATGGCACTCAAATCCAGTAAATAAGTAATGGAGAAGGTTAGACTAATCGGCCGCATACCCGTTACCACAAACTTTGTTGGCAAATTCCCCAGCTTTCGGCGGTGTTACTTAATGGGATTATTGACATGATATAATAATGGATGAGCTAACAGTTCGTTTTAACTTTATAGAAACAAAATGTATTTAAAGTCTTTATAGAAACAACATATATTTAAAGTAACCATGTAGATAATATTGTCTTAAAATTAAGTTTTGCGTTTACAAAGGTTTTAAACATATATTTTGAAATTTTACATTAAAACATGATTGACTAAAACATTATTTAAATTGAAATAAGTTTTGGTCATAGCATATATTGAAAGATTAAACTAAATATATTTAAAAAGCATATTTACAAAATGTACGTAGTATTGAAGCTAGTATTTCCTTCCAAAATCTAGTCCTTTTTACACAGCCTTATTTTCCACCGTAAAGGATGTTCTCAAAAATATTGTAGGGACAGAAAATATTCAACCTTAATTTTTAAATCGGTAACTCCATAAATGTTTTTGTGAAGGATGTAATCTTGAAGAAACTTAAAAAAACTAGATAAAAAGCTAGGAATTTTTAATAAGATATTATTACATTTTAATTTTGATCCTTTTAATCGGTAGAGTCTCTTTACAACAGCATTTTTATGTACATTAATTAGATTTTAAAACATTATTGAGGCTCAAATTTCAATCAATGTATCACTGTTGTAATCTACTTTATAAAAAAAAAACATAGGTTATTTATACACAAAGAAATAAAACAAAATAAAAAAGGCCCTTACTCATCACAAATTTTTTTTCAATTCCTCATGTAGAACGATGGGAATTGGTACACTAATTTTGTAGGTCTTATACACTACAACTAAATAGTTTGAATCCAGATTCCTCCATAGGGCTCCAGCCCACACGACTTCGAAGTTACCACGTTTAGTTAAAAAAATTTATAATTTTAACACATTATTACTTTTAGGAATATTAATTCTATATACGGTTCTCCTCATTTGAAGTAGTTAGGAGAGATCGGTGATAAAAACCTAAATGATACTATAGACTTTCGACACGTGAGCGAAGCGAACAAGATTAAAATTACGGAAAGTGAGAGCGTTGAACGAGCCCCCCTGTATGACCAAAAATTTCTCTTGTTGGCATTGAAAAGCATGGCGGAAAACAGCTAGTAAATAATAAATACCCCCGTCGCAGCAGACCTGCGTACTCAGCGAATTTCCAAACGATCTTGAGAGTTTGTATTTTCCCCATTAACACCATAGGAATGGGTATGTAGGTTGGCTGCCTTGGGATGTTGTTATAAAATGTTAGTTTTGTTAGGAAATGTAATAGTTATGTTAGGTAAATGTCAAACTGTATCAATTTTTGGCACTTTTTAATTTTCCCCATAAATCCCATGGGGGTGAGTAAGTACGTTTGCCACCATATGGGTGTTGTAAGCAAATATCAGTTAAATCATACCTAGTGAATGAACATATGAAAAGTTATGGTGTTCTTTTCATTTTCCCCATAAACCCCATAGGGGTGAGTACGTAGGTTTGCCGCCATGTGGGTGTTGTAAGCAAATATCAGTTGAACCCTACCAAGTGAATGTACATACCAAATTTTATCAAGTTATTTTAATAAATAAGCGAGATACAGTGTTTTGTTGATTTCCCATAAGATTAACATGGAAAACCTATTTTTGGCTTTTCTCCGTAACCTGTTAAGCCAAATTAAAAATTGAAAATATTAAATTGTTTGTTTTTTAAGCTCTTTTAAATGGTTTTAGTTAAAATTGTTGAATTTTGAAAATTATGCTCCAAAAATGCAAAAAACCCATTTTTGACCCCTTTGAAACCCCATAAAACCCCGTTCCCATAACCCGATCATGCTGGTTCGCAAACTCATGAAAATAGACCTAGCCTTACACCTTCATACCAAATTTCATCAAAATCGGAGGTCCCCTTCAAAAGTTATCAGTACCACGGACACATAGACATATATATATATATATATATATATATATATATATATATATATATAGATATAGATATATATATATATACATATATATATGAAAATGAACGAACGGTGTTTTTGGCTTCTGGGGACCTCAAAATGAAAAAGTAACATGGTCCCGGGCTTAGGTCTTACCATGGCTACTACCGTAATAGCGTATTCCCTATAGGGAAATTCGCTAAAACGAAAAAATATGAACACCAAAACTGCTCTTAAGTTAATTCTTCAATTGACGAATTTTTGTTTTAAAATAACTTAGAGTTATACATTTAAAGTTATATTTAAAATATAAATCAAAGAAACCAGGTAATTAAATTATTTTACTAGCTGGATTAAGATTTACATTATTCTTATAAATGTAGTTAACAAGTGGTTATATATATATATATTTTTTTTTTGTTATGGGTTTTTATTATTATCTACAGTCAATGTTTCAGAAATATGTCTTGTGATTTTAATTTAAATCTTGTTACGGGATTAAAACTATAAATATTATTGAAGCTAACTACTACCCCACTGTGATAATTGTAACAACAACAAAATCAACCTAATCTGGTTGCTAGTTTATATCCACCGTATTTCATACCTAAAACACACCAGGGTGGTCTATTTGGAGTATTTGAGAGTCAAACACAATTGTGTGAATGGTTGTAAAACATTTCAAAGTGCAAAGGAAATAGAATACAGACGCTTCTTTAGAAGGAACTAAAGCTTGATAAGTAAGGTAGTTCGGTGTTATGACTCCCACTGGATAAAGGAACCTCTTAGTCTCGTAAAGAAAGCTGTAGGAAATGAAAACATTTCCAACTTTTCCTTTCTTTTATTCTTTTTTAAGACATTGAGGCGTAATGTAAACCAAATTGTTGGGTCCCAATTATGAATCTAATTATCGTCACTGTGTTGGAGTAATTATAATTAACTCATGTCCTTACAATGATTTTGGTTTTCAAAAAGGTATTGAAAAATTATATTCAATAAAAATTTTTTGTTTATTATTACATGTGTTAAAGTTGTTATAGTAATATAAAATAGTATAGTAATATACTATAATTAAAATATAGAATACCTGTTGCAGTCAATTTCAAGCAGCCAGGTCATGG
Source organism: Neoaliturus tenellus (assembly GCA_030545055.2). Classification (NCBI taxonomy): domain Eukaryota; kingdom Metazoa; phylum Arthropoda; class Insecta; order Hemiptera; family Cicadellidae; genus Neoaliturus; species Neoaliturus tenellus. Next base: position 102,879,847 of record CM061533.1, read on the forward strand.
GAGATCTCAGTTGCATGTGTTCAGAGCCGTTATTACATCACCTTAGCTTTTGAATAATTTTAAGATTAAAACTACAAAGATAATGTTTAATAGAATAGAAAAATTCACAATTCACAATTGCATTTGACCTATCTATACTGTGCGCATAAAAAACTTATTTTACAAGTTGAATTTTTCAAGAATTTTGTACATATTAATTTATATCTAGGTCTAATATTTAAAAAATCTTATTCATTTTGTGCATTAATTTGTGTTTTATACAGAGATAAAATTTCACCAAACAAATATTTCTCCACATTATGTTACTTTAAATAAAGAAAATTTAAAATTTTCTTAATCAAACAGAAAGCAATGGTGTAAATACAGTGGATAAAAAGTAAACGCAAAATACTTGACGCTCGCTCTTGACGTGATCTGTATAGCGAAACTTGGCTGATAATGACAAAGCAGTTTGACAGTTTGACAACTACTTTGTCATCCAACGTCAAAGAGTCTTTATAAAAACGTATTGACTAGCTAAATTTCTTAGCATTAAACTGGTTATGCAAACCGTTCAATTCACTTAATTAACTATTCTTCTTTATTATTTAACATTTACTTCTCACCATGTGACGAGAATCATTATCATTTATTCTCAACACGACCCCTTTGAATACCGTTATTATAAATAATTTAGTTGAAATAAAACGTAAGTTGTTGTTGAGGATTAAGTTCAGTGAATTCCTTATGTTTGAAAAGTATTTATAAATATCACATTGGGTGGAGCTAATTTATTATTTAAAACAAAAACAGTAATATTGATTATCTGTTGGATTTGACTTAATGATTTAGCATGTTTTTGTTGCTCTCAAAAAGATTTGACTTTATGAAAGAAAATTATTATTAGTTTATTGTTTCATTGAATTGTCATATTTTCACTCTTAAGAGATACGTCAAGAATGGTTGGTAAAATTTTATAAGTATGTTTTTTTATGAAATCAAGCCGTATTGCCAATTAATATATGATAAGTAAGTGATATTTAACTATGTGGATATCGGAACTATGTACTAGTTCGAACTTCAATGAAAGTTCCTTGCACAATCACATTCTGGTCATCTTAGTACTAACAGAACGATTAATTGATATAGCAAACTAAAAAATATATCTATCGGAATCGATTGCGGCCGTAAAACCTTAAACTTGATTGTCTTTTCTAGCTCAACCCAAACACAGTAAAAATATTTTCAATACTAGTTTACTATTTACAATACATAATAATACATTTTTTATAGCATGACTTAACTACCAAATGGAAACAAACTGTTTATCTTTTTTAGTATTAAAATATGAAAATTAGAGTTGAGAAAAAAAATTAAACTGTAAAATTTCTTTTCTCAACGTTAACAAAATTTTTGTAATTGTTCGTGATTTAATTTGATTAAATATATATTACAATCAATTTAACAACCTATTATTAATTTAAAACTGTAGCTAATTAAATAAAAGTTAGCAATCATTCGGTTCAATAATCTCATTAATTACGAAAAACGAATTTTTCAGGATCACTGAACAGGAAGATATTATTTTCTCCACTTAAGTCAACATTTGGTTAAATTAATTACCTATTTTTGATTTAGGTGTTACTTACAGTTAAGGACTTTTAAAGAGTTTTATTTTAAAAGAAATACAATGGTAAAACATTTGAATACAATGAATGATATAAAAAACCAAAAGTAGTTATTAATTCAAATTAAGTTTTTGAAACCTACTGACATCTACTACTAGCTCACAACAATGATAATTTTCACATTTTTTTTCCAATGTGTAATTTGGCGGCCATTTAACATTAACTTCTCACCATGTGACGAGAATCATTATCATTTATTCTCAACATGACCCCTTTGAATACCGTTCTTATACATCTACTTCGTTATTATTATTATTTATTATTATTAAAATTTTATTGTAAAGAATCACTTTAGGGACTATGGCTTTGATTACATTTCGGAGAGGAATTTAAGAAATAATCATGTTATTTACTAGGAAGGTGTCGTATTTCAGCTAAAAAAAGTTGGAATGTTTAAAAAGTTACTGTATGTTTTAATTCAAAATGCACAATAGGTAATAAGCACAAATAATTAAGACATTTTACTTTTAAAAGTTTTATTTATTTTATTTATTTATTATTTCAACTGATAATCTCCATTTTAATTATACCATTTTAATTATAACTTATAATTATATAAGTTTTAAAACATTATACAGGGTGGTTATAAATTATTGTATACATTTTAAGATTGAACAAATAAATAACCAATCAACTTAAAAACATGGGAATTGTTTTATTAAATTTCAAATTTAAAATAGTTTTATATACTGACTGAAAATTAATAATTGTACACATTACGATAATTATAAAAAGTAGTTATAAAAAGAAAGTAAAAATGTCACTTAAACTGTGGGTGTAAGGTATGATTCTTCTTAATGACATGTGTTTTGACATAGTCAGCTGGTCAACAATGGATCTTTCCACACCAGCTAATTAATTGTTGACTAAACAAACACTAAACTAACCTCAGTATCAAAATGGCTAGTGTGCAAGAAAAAGCAAGGTGTGTTCTTTGGTTTCATGAAAGGAGATCTGTAACAACTGTTCAAAGAAGGTTTCGTTTAGAGTATGGCCGAAATCCTCCGAGTAACAATTCTATAAAACGCTGGTATAGGCAGTTTGAACAGACGGGAAGTGTCCAACATAGAAAATGTGCTGGTAGACCTCCAGTTTCTGAAGCTATTGTTGATCAAGTAAGAGAATTGTTTACGAGGAGCCCTGGTAAGTCTACTCGGCGTGCAAGTTTGTAATTAGGATTACCTCAATCAACAGTCTTAAAAATTTTGCACAAACACCTTAAGCTTGAACTGAATTACATGAACTAAAACCTAACGATAAACCTCGACGCTACGAGTTTGCTGTTAGATTACTTGACCTCAAAGAACAAACAGTAAACAATGGAGAAGGCAATTTCTTGAAAAAAGTAATTCTTTCTGATGAAGCAACCTTTCATGTTTCTGGTAAAGTGAATAGACACAATTGTAGGATTTGGGGTACTGAAAATCCTCATAATGTTCGAGAACAGGAAAGAGACAGCCCTAAAATAAACGTTTGGTGTGCATTGGCTATACAGTGTGTTCATTTTTTTATGCTCACCATTGGGATCTCCCAAACTATAAACGTTACAGCAAAGGTCAAATTAGCAAAGTAGTGCGGAATTATAAGCTGAACAAAATGATGTGTAAAAATCCCAGATATTTCTACTGGTTCGTTCGCTGTGCTCGAAAAACTGTTTTTTGCTCAAAACTTCTTTTGCCTATAACTTTGTTATTTGTTGAAATACAAAAAAACTTTTTAGATAAAACTTTACTGAAATTTTACGTAGATTCTGAATATTAAAACTAAATTTTTTTACTTCTAATGGTTTTTGAGATATTTTAGACAAGTTGATTATTTTTAATGCAAGTATGTATTTTTTTCATCATCATAAAAAAGAAATAATTTTTCTGATCACGAAAATACCAAATATGGCATATTTATTTATCATAATAATTATTTAATTATAAAAAATGTGATTAATAAGCAAGCCTGAAATGCCAATAATGAGGATGCTTCTAGCATGTGGTGCAACAATGGTATAAATCAGCTGTTTTTCATTTTGTGTTTCATATTTTGTTGCTTACATTGTTGATCAGCTGTTTACCGGCATCCGCGGTTCCCATAAAATGTGTAAATCAGCTGTTACATGGGATGCCGGTAAACAGCTGATCAACAATGTAAGCAACAAAATATGAAACACAAAATGAAAAACAGCTGATTTATACCATTGTTGCACCACATGCTAGAAGCATCCTCATTATTGGCATTTCAGGCTTGCTTATTAATCACATTTTTTATAATTAAATAATTATTATGATAAATAAATATGCCATATTTGGTATTTTCGTGATCAGAAAAATTATTTCTTTTTTATGATGATGAAAAAAATACATACTTGCATTAAAAATAATCAACTTGTCTAAAATATCTCAAAAACCATTAGAAGTAAAAAAATTTAGTTTTAATATTCAGAATCTACGTAAAATTTCAGTAAAGTTTTATCTAAAAAGTTTTTTTTTTTGTATTTCAACAAATAACAAAGTTATAGGCAAAAGAAGTTTTGAGCAAAAAACAGTTTTTCGAGCACAGCAAACGAACCAGTAGAAATATCTGGGATTTTTACACATCATTTTGTTCAGCTTATAATTCCGCACTACTTTGCTAATTTGACCTTTGCTGTAACTTTTATAGTTTGGGAGATCCCAATGGTGAGCATAAAAAAATGAACACACTGTAGATGAAGTGATAGGACCCTTTTTCTTCGCAGAACCGACAGTCACTAAAGAGGTATACCTCGACATGCTTGAACTTTTTTCAATACCGCAAATTGAGCATAGGCAACCAAATTATTACTGGCAGCAAGATGGTGCCCCTCCACACTGGGGTAAGATAGAACGTGACTACCTAAATAACAAGTTTCCTGGTCGTTGGATTGAACGGGATGGTCCAATTCCTTGGCCTCCACGTTCCCCAGACATTACAACCTTAGATTTTTTTTGTGGGGCTATGTCAAGGACAGAGTCTACGCAAAAAATGTTCAAGATATTAAGGAACTCAAGAATAGAGTTCGAGAGGCTATTGGAAGCATCACTCCAGCAATGCTCAGAAAAACATGGTGTGAGGTTGAATTTAGACTACAAACTTTGCTTGCAAACCTCGGAGAGCACGTGGAATTAGTTTAGTTTCCTTGTAAAAGTATGAGTAACAGTAATCTATTTATCCTTCATTGGTAATAAAACTGTTTTAAATTTGCTATTTAATAAAACAATTTCCATGTTTTTAAGTTGATTGGTTATTTATTTATTCAAACTTAAAATGTGTACAATAATTTATAACCACCCTGTATAATTTAATTTTTTACTTTTCAGCTTTCACCTTGTAATATTTTTTACTCTAATTATACATTCATGACAACAATATATGACATTTTAAATTATATATTAATCGTCTTACTTATAAATACAGTAAGATAATTTTATAAATATAATTATAAAAGTAATAATTTGAAAATTTATGTTAAATTTATGACATTTTTCTTTATGTTATAAATTATTAACTACGTCAAAGAATATTCAAATGACTTTCATTATTATTTAAATTATCCTTGCTAATATTATAAATGTGAAAGCGTGGATGTTTGTTACGCTTTCACGCAAAAACTACTCGACGAATCATCATGAAACTTTGTACACATATTCTGGGAGGTACTAGAAGTAACATAAGATAATTTTTATCTTATAAGAATTAATTTTTACGAAAGGTTAAAAAACTTTTTGTAAAAACAATTTGAAAGTTGATTTTATCTTTTTTTATTGGCTGCTAAGAAACAAAATCGAAGAAAAATTTTAATAACGAGCTAAACTTGATGGTGAGTGAGCGTAACAAATGAGCTAAACCTGATAGTGGACAAACGTAACGGCGAGTGAGCGTAGCGAACGCACTAAACCTGAAGGCAGGCGAGCGTGATGGAGAGCGAGCGTGCGTAGCGAACGGGCTAAACCTCACAGCAAGTATCGCGGGTGAAGCCGCGGGAAAAGCTAGTAGCATATATATTTTATATTAATCCCTTACATTAGTTTAATGTATTCCGATCCCCACGTAGATTAGCCGTTGTTAGATCATTTCATTCCACCTATTGGTTGCAGAGCGTTAAGTCTTACATCTATCTAATTGTTGGGTATTATGTAAAAAATCTAAATCTGCTACAATTTTTATAACAGGTATCTAACATATAATGCAATGCCCATCAAAGATGGTGTTACTGGGCTGTTTTAAAAATTACCCAAATATATGACTTAGCCAATATATATTTAACCCCTGATTTTTCTATTGAAACTTAGTTTTTAAACTGTTTATATTCTCCTGTAAAGCTTCTCCTGTAAAGGTTCCCTAGTTTCTGTGCTTTTTAAATTAATTTACCATTGTAAAAGTTTTAACATTTTTATCTAATTTACCCTTTTAGAATAATTAAAATCACTTTTAGTCCAACAACTTGTAAAAATTATAGTTTACTAAACACCTTTTAACCAAATTCAAAATGTAATGAAAATGTCAACAATAACCCAGATATATGACCCGTCAAGTATGAAATATTTTACCACTGATAGTGCTGTAATCTTGATACATTTGATTCGCTTTTTCCGTAAAAGAATCTCATCCGTTTTACGAATGCAAAACATATATCTGATTCTCTGAATCAGATGATAGGTGAAGTTTCAAAACGAACCAACCCTTTACTAAATTGAGCTTGTTTAAAAGTTATGTTTCACAACGTCAAGTGATGAATTACTTTTCTTTTTCTGCAACTCTACCACTCCAAAAACAGGATTGTTAATCCAACAAATGTGTTTTTGTTGTCATAAGTCTTGTTTGCCAAGTGTTTTGCTCTTTTGAATATGGTTCTACCGTTTTATGATGATTATATTGTAATGTATCATATTATATTACCCAATAATGCAACTATTATAAATTGTTCATTGTAACCTTTTTATTTTAATTGAATATTTCGTGGTGTTAAAACAAACTTTATTACGTCAAGAGCTGTAAAAATCAATTTCCAAACTCTAAGAAAATCTAAATGGCAATATTAATATCTTGCCTCAAATACTCTAATCCAAATGTAATTAGGGACTTTTATTTTTTATTTTATTTTTTTATCATTTTTTATCGTGAGACTCTTACAAAAATCTCAGTAGACTACCCACAAAATAACGCCCCTTCCACTTTAGTTCACTAGCCTAGGATCGCTTATAGCATTAAATCAGAACTTAAAAGGCAATCATGTTTAAATCAGTTTTCTTAGATAGGAGGACTTTCTGGCCGAAATACAACGAGCACCCCCAGCTGTTCTCGCTCTCCAAGCAGACTGGGTCCACCGACAGCACCCCAAGATGTCCAGACATTACCAGAGTGTGACGGTGCTTGAAGCTGCACTCGAGCGAGCCTCATCCAGTACTTGTTCACTGAGAGCGTCTGCCCCTATTTTGGAGCCGTACATGAGAACAGAGACTTCGGACATCATTATTCTTCTTCAACTCGGCCTCAGACATTGGCAATAAGTTTGCTTAGATGAGTGACGCTCCTATCAGGAAGAATCTCGGTTTTGTTCAAGGCAAGGGACAGCCCGTAGTCACTCATCCATTCGTTAATAACGCGCATGGCTTAGTCCATCTTTAGCTGGGCAAGCTCAGCATTCCCTGCAGCGGTGAGTGCTACATCGGTGTTAACGTACCTGTTTGGTTCAAACTAGACAAGGCCCATCACACTAACTTCCCCCCAATTATTCCTAATCATCTTCTCCTTTTAATCCCTTGCCTTATCTTATAATATTTTATTCCCCTCTCATTCTTTATTTCTTTCTTTTACTTCATATATATATTGACTATCAATAAAGTTATCTTCACCCTGTATTTATAATTCAATTATTTTTTCAATCATATGTTTTATATTTCACATGTTATTTTTTAATAAGAAATCTAATTGTTCCCAAAATCAATTTCCAAGAAAATGAATGTGAGATCAAAAATTGAAATATTAACTTTGTAAGTGTACAATTATGAAGTTGAAGATTAGTGACTAAATGGACATATAAGATGATCTATGAATATGGACATAGCATGAAGATTATTCAAGAAAATGCATGTAAAGTTGAAAAGTTGGTGTAACTCTCTTTGTTACACTAGTGACACGAACAATCAGTTTTACCCTTTGAACTAAGTACTATTAAATGTAATATTAATATCCATTTTGTTATTGATCTCACATTATAGCTTTTTTCACTCTACTTATTTTCAGTTTTTTAAGGTTTTCCAGAGCCTAAAACATCTGGATGGTCCACTTCAATCGAATGAAAAATCAATTTTACTTTTAGTTTAAAACCCCACATAAAGTTTTTGGTCCTGATCGAGCCGTATGTTAATTTCAGTCCCATGGCTATTGTTATTTTACCAACCTCCTCATGTTATGTTGTCTTACCAACTTTATCTCAATAACTATGTACTTTCCCAAACCCTTTAACTATGTCCTACTTTTCACTTACTATACCACTCATCTTTTATGCTCCTCTTTTATGTGTTTACGTGTCTGGCCTTTGTCTAGCTCACACATCATACTCTTAACTGCTCATTACCCATAAGATTCAAGACTTAATCATGGCGCCACCTAAAACAGCAGAATTTCGCATAGAAACCTACCAACGTTTAACGTCTGTCACCAAAGCACGACTAATTTCCATTAAAAAATCAGTCGATGACATCATTGAACAGGCTACTCCTTTAACCAAAATACAGGAAAAGACCTTGTCTGCTTACCTCTCAGAAGCAAACACTGAAAAAAATGATTTTGAAGGTAACTTTAAACGTATTCTGCATGGTATTTCTGACCAAACAATTGATATTGAGCCACTAATCTCCGATAAAAATGAAATACATGACCTTTACATTCATACTTCTAGTTATATTGAGTCTTTGATTTCAGCGAACGATTCTTCAACTGATCGCGAGGAACTTAGTGAAGTTTCTAACAAATCCACATTGATTGATGGACAAGTCAGGTTACCAAAAATTAACTTGCCCAAATTCAACGGTGACCTTGCCACTTGGTCGTCATTCATTAACCTTTATGATACGACCATACATACTAACAATGCTCTTTCAAACGTTGTACGTTTCCAGTACCTATTAGGCTTGCTTGAGAACGAACCTCTAAACCTCGTACGCAGTCTCAGTATCACCTCTGAAAACTACATCATCGCGTACAACTTACTACGTGAAAGGTATCATAATGAAAGGCGCCTCCAAATTTTACATATCAATCAACTATTAGATTTTCCTAATGTGTCTGCGTCAAACATCAATGGGGTTAGACAATTCGTCAATAGTTTCAACGAAAATACTCAAGCTCTTCAAGCCTTAAATTATGACATCCAAAACTCTAATCTCTTACTTTCCGTAGTATTACTGAGAAAATTGGATCGCAAACTTAGCCAGAAACTCGAATCCGTTCGTAACCCTACGGATGTTTCCGACCATTCGCTACCTACATCACAGCAAATAATTTCATTTCTCAATAAAGAATGCAATAATTTGGAGGATGCTATGCTATCCCAAAAATGCGGTTTACTACTGATCAAAATAAGCTTAGTAAAAGTAAAGTAACTAACCAACAAGTTTCGGTCAAGAAAAATGTCGCTATGACAGTCACACAATCTTCACGTAATAGCAGTAAATTCACCCAGTCTGTTCCTTGCTTTGTATGTAACCAGTTGGGTCACAAAGTATACGTGTGCTCCTCATTTCTAGCTCAGTCGCCAAACGAACGATTTAAATTAGTGAAACAAACGCAATGATGTGTTTCGTGTCTTGGATTACACTCTACCAAAGCATGTAAGTCTAAGTCTTCATGTAAAAAATGTGGTAACCAATGGCATCACACTTTGTTACATTTTGACCATGATAAGACTGATCAAGTTGTTCTTCCACCATCTAATGTAACAAAACAAACAACCCCTCAACTAAGCCTGCTCAGTCCACACCAAACACATCTGTGTCACTAGTTTCAAACAATCAATCAAAGTCAAACACTACCGTATTGCTAGGTACATTACTAGTTCAAATCACATCCTCAAGTGGTGAACCACATGTATTTAGAGCTCTCATTGATTCTGGCAGTATGTGCAATTTAATTACCGAACGTGCTGCTATGATTTTGAATTTGAAACGAACTAAGTCAACAATTCAACTCTCCGGAATCGACCAACATGTCACTCAAAATAAAGGACAGATTTTCATTGATCTTAAAACTTTGTCTGGGAATACTGTAATAACAGCTCAGCCTGAGCTAATTCTCGATCGATTGACAATCGATCTTCCTCGCTCACCCATCTCTTCAGAAGTTTTACAACTTACTCGTTCTTATGAACTCGCTGACCCTACCTTTCACGTCCCAAGTCGCATTGACTTAGTCATTGGAAGTGCTATCTTCCCTCACCTTCTCACTCAGAATCAGTTTTCACTTGGTCCTAATTTACCCACTGCTTTGGATACTCACTTTGGTTATGTGCTCATGGGCACTGCTCCGTGCATACCTCCAGTCAACCATGCCACTGGAAACCCTATATCAACCCTCAATGAATGTCTCCATGCTATGAATGACAATGATTTACACTCTGCAATTCAGAAGTTCTGGAATCTGGAAGAAGTCCCTTCTAAACGTACTTTCTCGAATGAAGAAACTCTTTGAGACAATCACTTCTCCTCAACTCATTCACGTGATGAAACTGGCCGTTACATTGTAAGGCTTCCCTTTAAAGAATCTTACTCTTGTCTTGGTGAATCTAAACGTGCTGCTGGGACACGACTCTTTGCTATGGAACGTAAGTTTCACTCTAATCATAACTTTTCTCAACTTTATCATGATTTTATGGACGAATACGTAAATCTAGGACACATGTCTAGGCTATCACATCTAGATGCCACTCAACCTCATTACTTTCTTCCCCATCACGGAGTGATTAAAGAAAGTAGCAGTACCACCAAACTGCTTACTGTTTTCGACGCTAGTTGTAAAACAAGTTCTGGCTTATCCCTCAATGATATGATGTTCAATTTTGAATGTTCAATGATATGATACAATGAAGTTGAAGATGAGTGACTAAATGGACATATAAGATGATCTATGAATATGGACATAACATGAAGATTATTCAAGAAAATGCATGAAAAGTTGAAAGGTTGGTGAAACTCTCTCTGTTACACTAGTGACACGAACAATCAGTTTTACCCTTTGAACTAAGTACTATTAAATGTAATATTAATATCCATTTTGTTATTGATCTCACATTATAGCTTTTTTTCACTCTACTTATTTTCAATTTTTCAAGGTTTTCCAGAGCCTAAAACATCTGGATGGTCCACTTCAATCGAAGGAAAAATCAATTTTACTTTTAGTTTAAAACCCCACAGTACCTAAATAATACTGTTTCGTCTGGCATCTTCTAAAGAGACTGTCGTAGGTCTGGAACTAGTATCGATCGTTACGCGGTACCGTATGTAACATCTATCGTCCGCTGCCTGTCTCTCGTATCATATATAAAGGTACTCCCCCTCGGGTCTATGGTAAGCCACAACAGATACACTTAAAAACGGAATGTATTGCTAAGCAGGTCAAACATATCGAACCATCTTAACGAGTTAAAAGCATTCTAGACATCAAGCGTAACAAGAAGAACTACTATTTGAGATGGCAGTAGGTATTTGTACTACTATGTTATGGCTCTTGACTCTTCCCACTGCACATTTTACTTTTGCAATTGCATGTATAGCTGGTTGTCCCTTTCTGAAAACATACTTTTGGTTAGAGGAACTCCCGAAAGCATTTACGGGAGGGTTCAGGCGGGAGCAAATCAACTTACACAAAGCCTTTCTGGCCGTATCCAGCATACACTAAGGCCTTTAGGATGACGGCAAGTTCGGATCTACTTTCCATTTACTGATAAGTACAAGCCGAAACTTCTTCCAAGAGGATGGAAAAATATCATCGTGAGAAGGAAGGGAGTTGCATAATTACGTTGCTTGCGTGCAAGTTAACGTGATTGGTTGGTCTTTTGAGAGTTGCACGTTGGTTAACACTGGTTTTGCTCCTTTTTTACTGGTGTCTGATATTTTTTTAATATACTTTACGTCTTTTATCTCCTGAAGTTTTTTAATTGTAGATTTAAAAATTATATCTACAATTATTTATTAATATTATAACTTAACATTCATTTATAGGAAAATGAAATTTTTCAACACGATTTTGACAGCTCGTATCAATGGTCGAATCATGCTGTTGAACAAACAGAAACGTTAGCCACCGATCAGTCAGCTTAACGCCAGTGAAAGGCATGTCGCATCGAGATGTTAGAGCATCCAACAGTTTCAAGCGGCTCAGCGTTTTCTCTGATTGACCAGCCACCAACTGGAGCTTTGTACGACCTATGCAGCTTGGACATGATACCTTTCATATTGTGCTTTCTACAAATAAAACTGACAAAATATAAATTTTTTCAGTACACCCATTGAATAAAAAATATTACTTTAGAAAATAAATTAATTTAATAAATAAAATATTTATACTACTTTTTGGAATGGAAAAGTCGTATTTTTATATAGTTTTTCTAAATTGAAGATACACTGGTAGTGACATAACAGTAATATTGCAATAATTAATCTGTCTTTTAAGTTAAATGCTAATACTGTGTTACTGTGTTATTTATGTTAATACTGATCCACATTTAAAAAATGCGTAATCACCTTTTAAATAAGTCATCACATTATAAGTGTAACATTTTCAGTTATTAAATATAAATAGTTTGCTATTTTAAATTATAAAAACTATTTGCAAAAAACTTCTTATGAATGATTTTTATATGTCTTTTTCCTACCTTTTCATGTTATTTGTGTACATTATACAACTTTATTGGGAGTCATGTTCATTGTTATTATCCATAAACATAATAAGTTATCCATAATGTGGTTATTCACATGGTTATGACAGTATTGGGTTTTATTTTTGTCAATGTATGTGGCAATTTATATTACTTTATTTATAATTTAGTTATTTTATAAAAAATTATGACCTTAAAAAATAATTTTGTAACATAAGAAAATTTTTATTAAGAGCACTCGAAAAATAAAAATCTATTGCAAGCATTACAGAGAAAAACTAAAACAGAATATGTCGCATGGCAGATGTTATGTTACTGTTATTAATGTAATTATTAGGGTCTATGCATGTTATGTTATTAGTTTACTTAGTGCCATACGTAAACTTAGCAATTTGTCACTTAACCTTTTTTAACAACTACAAAACAACCAAACTCAGATTGTTCGTTTTGAAACATAGTCAAACATATTATATCATGTAACTTTATTACATATATATATATATATATATATATATATATATATATATATATATATATAATTATTCAGTTTTTTACTAAAACTCAGATAAAACCAATGTTTATTTTTTATAAACAACAACTTATTCAAGTTGTTTAAGTACATCCCTTTTTTAGCTTTAATATAGAGTTCTATCAAACCACCCTAAATTATTTTAGCTACTTAAATCTAAAAATAATTGTATAAATTCATTACATAACATCAAATTATGAATTATAATGATGAAAAACCAAGAACTGAAATAGCCCATTCAAGGAAACAAAGAATGTCTATATTGACGAGAAAGAACGCTTCATTGAAATTTAAAGATTACTTACTTCTTCACAACTTCAAACGACCATCCACGGCGACGGTTCTCTAGTTCCGTTTAAATTAGCGTTAAAAATGGAGAAATAACGTATTTTCTTATTTAAGTATTAACGTAAAACTTAAAGAGATATAAAAGTACTGTAAATTTAAAAAGAAGTTGAACTGTGCTGTCATTAAAACTCTTGTGTAATAGTTTGTACTATACATTAATAAATGGAGTAAACCACGGGACTGAATAAAGAAGTTCTTATATCAGGAAATTAAATATTTCCGTTCAGTCCTGTCTCCAAATTTTAATCGACTTTCGTAAAGTCGTGAATTCAGAAAATTGTATACTGTTGATTCCGTTTTAGTGAATTTCAGGAAGCTATTACCGTAGGTAAAAGCTAAGCCAGGGACCATGTTACTTTTCGTTTTTAGGTTCTAAGAGACCAAAAATAATAGTCATTAAAATATATATATACGTCCCTCGACACGATAACTCTCGTAAAAAAGGTCCTATCATGACTGACCAAATTTGGTAGAGACGTGTCTTTCTACCTTTATTCGGTTGAGTTCGTAAACCAGATATATTGAGCTACCAAAAGGGATAGTTTTCCAGGGTTTGTACCCCAAAAATGGTAGTTTTGCGTTTTTTATATGTAATTTTAAAAATTTTTTAATTTTGATTTTCACCATTTGAGTTAGCTCAAAACACACAATTTAGTACATTGAAGCTTTGCTCCATCTTCATTGTTTGACGAGATATTGACAAATCTAAATACAGTTCATTGTATTTTGAGGTTCCAATGTTAATCTTATGGAGAGTTAGGATGTGCTAATAATTATGTTACACCAGCTTGTAACGGATTGACCATCACAATACTCTTCGATGAACACAACTTTTTTGACAATATAATTATGGTGACCTTCGGAAACCATTTGAGTATATTGTTTAGTTGTGAAACTACTTTATTATTTAAATTGTAACATTAAAATAATTCTTGCAATTTTGGCCTTTCTTTTTAAAATTAAAAAAAAGAATTATTATTTTAAATTTAACACAGCTGATGACATTGTTAGTTACTTTTAAAACGAACTATTGGCAGGATGGTTCTTCATAATAGACAACTAGTTAGTGTTAAATCCTTAGTTTAGTGTTCTTCAAATGCGAAATCGTATATTGAGTATTAATATTGTTTTAGTACGCGTGACTGACTAATGCTGTCGATTTATGAAGGTCTAAATAGTTGTTTTTAATAGCATCTTTATTTATTAATTTCTTTGTCTTTTTATTTATTATGAATATTAGACTATTATTATTTATTTATTATTTTTTTGCTGTCGTTTAGCAGTTTATTAAAGGCAGTCTTCTGTTCCATCAAATATATTTATATTTCAATTCAACAAGATTTATTTTATATCATGGTTTTAATCAAATAAGGATCCATTTTTTTTTTAATTCATCTTAATACCTAACTAATATGGGAGGTTTTTTAAGGATATAAAAATCCGAAAATACTTCATCTTCTGTTTGTTTTTAGATTGATAATAGTTTTATTTATATGTTTATTTTTCTTTTATATTTTATAAACAGCATATCAATCAAATACTACAGTGAATATAAATTTAGGTTATTAAGAATAAACAAGGCCATAAATATATCAGGGATACAAAATTAAAGTTTCGATAGCTATAAAAGGTAAAATAATCCTTAAAATGAAAGTAAAATATCAAACACTAAACTTGAAAGGTTATCGTTTACAATAATGGCAGAACACTTCTTTATTTTCCATTTACAGGAAGGTTGGTTTACTGTTTTTTTACAAGTTGGTTGCTTTATAGGAAATTCTAAATGTGTTTGTCTTAAACAAAATAACCTACAATTTATTAACAGAGTGAATTATTGAGCTTGATATATTAAAAAGTGTTTAATTAGGCCTATATAAACATATCATTTATGTACAAATATATTTGGCTATGTGTATGATCTAATACAATTATGGTGAACATGAATTTTATCAATTTTTAACTTAATACATTATTTATTTATTTGCACATAAACTGTATACACCATTTTTAAACCATTATTAAACTATGGTTTTTAACTATTAAAACCATTATTATTTTTTACCTAAATATAGTTTGATAAATAATGAGTGACCAATTATGCAATAATTACTAGTATTATTAATAGTACTTGCTCATTAGTATTAAGTTTTAGATTTTCGTTCAATCAAACTAAGGGGTAAGTAAAAATTAAAAATGTTATTACTGTTATATAATGTATAATAAAATGTATCATGTAATTTTTATTTTACTATACATGTTATATAATGTATAATAAAATGTATGTTCGCAATTCATAATCAATGCCATTCCAAATTTCCAAATCTTTGTCATTCTTTATGTCAAATTTTACAACTATTTAAATTTGTGAATATTTGTGTGAGAAAGTTAATTTGACAATGTTTATAGTCAAAACTAAATGATACTAAAAATAATTGTTTGTGAATGTCGTAGCTTTGCCTCTTCAGGCTTAACTCATTAATTCCTTCAGTAATGCTATAACCGACACAATCATTAGTTAGCTATAACCGTTTCCTAATGGGAGCTAATGTACTGTGCTCCATAAGCTGTTCATCTTCTCATGAGTTGTGAAATTGATTTTCAGCTGTTCATTAGTTATTTTGGTATATCTAACATTTTTATTTTAAAGAAATATTAATTGCCATTTTAAATGTTTTAAAGCGATATTCAGATGGCTTTGTATAGTCATTTGGAATTTATACATAGTTTCATTATTGGAATGCGATTAATAGCTTAGTGAAAAATAACTATATGTTATCTCCAATAATATTTATTCAGATTAACCACAGATAAGATAGAGGGGATTTTTATTTAACCGACAAATTGAACAGAGAGGTTTTATGAGATTTATATTTTTTAGCATTATTTGTATAATCATAATATAATGAAGAAAAAACTACAGTAACTATGATCACTTTTTAAATTTTTTACTTACTAAGGGATGGTAATAGTTTTTAACTAAACTTAGGATGTTAATAGGCATATATAAATGTTAAAAAATAAATTTTGATAATCTAAAGATTTGTAATCGCTTTTTATTTTGAAATATTTTCTGGCGTTAATATTATTTCATAGTATTTATTAACCAACCATTTAAAAGGAAATAATATAATTTATCCATTACCTATTCAAGGCAGATTATTTTATTATATAGTATTTTATAACGACCTTAAATATACCATGTATTTTGTAAATTCTGAAAACCAACATAAAAATACATGTCTTTTTAGTACAAGCAAGGCAATAAATACTGAAATGTTTTGCAACAGACGACGCCTAAATTAACTTTGTCAACAATTTTGTTGTTTTAAAACAAGTTGAATACAGCCGTTGTACAAGACAGGTTATAAATTGTAAACTTAGTTGTGTTTGCAGTATACCTACAAGTCAATCAATTGAACTACATGATTTTTTACACAGAGCTTATGAAACAAAACGTATCTCCTGCATTATTTTTTCTTTTATTCTTAACTAATATTATTTGGATTATACCAAATCAAATAACATTTTTGATTATTGTGTTAAAGATTGTATAATACTCTATTAAAAGTGTTTTGAACTCTGGTGTAAAGTTGTTGGACCACATGATAAGAATTGTAAGACGATTGTAATACCTCTTACAGTTATTTTCTGATTTTGTAATTTTTATTTTTTTTGCCATTATTGATTTTTATTATCAAAAACATTTTACTATGATTATTAAAAATGATTTGTTTTATTTTTAACCTAAACAAGGTTTATAAACACCTCAAGTGCGGTTTAAACTTATAAAGGATTCAATGCAACCCACTCCCTCATATTGGACCGAGTGGGTATTCTTTGTAAGTATTTTTCGGTATTTCTTTTGTATGATTTTAAGATCAAAAAGACAAAAAAAATTTCTTCGAATTTATTTCCAGGATTAGATGTGTCTAAGCAAAAGAACCCTGATTAAGTACGATTGTTCCTATAAAAGAGGTATTTGGAAAATGATGAAGCAATAACAGTAGTGCCGTTTAAAAGCATACAATGTGCAATCATACATAAATATAAATATTACTTGTATAAGAGAGTAGGATTTAACCAGAGAGAAAATGTGTGTTGATAAGGCATGTTGTACTGCGGTGGTATCATTACCATTAGATACAAACATCTTCACTGGTCATATCTTCTAAGCCAATTTTTTCTTTATTATTTATATCATTACAATTTTGTGTTAAAAAATAATTATCTTTGTAAGACATACAGTATCCATCAATCACCTCTTACTTTCACTTCATGTTCACGTGAGGAGTTCAATCATGATAAACGCAAACAACAAAAGTACTAGTGGTTTTGATCAAGTAACTCTCATTCTTATAAAAAGCTTTTCAGATCATATTCGCGTATTTTCTTGAACGAACAATGTTGACCATAAATATATATTTTCAAATTCTAATAAGAAACTTATTGTAGTATCGATTAGAAATATCAATCTAAATAATAAATAAAAAAACTTCCTAACCGGTAGGTTTGGTTTCAATGTTTTATAAAATAAAATACGTAAAACGACGATTGGAGCAAGATATATATTTTTTAATAATGTAAATTTGGAAGGTGTGTTATAATTAATTTTTGAAGCAAAAATTCAATGTATCACCTTATAAAAGCATAGCTGTTTTATGGACTTTTATTACGTTTTTTTATTACGTTTACATTAAATTTTTTTCTTTCCAAATCTGGAAAATGAAATCGTGTTGGTATAATATTAAACTTATTTTTGGCAGCTGTAAAACCAATATACTTCAATTTTCTATCTTGAATGTTGCTTACTAATATAAATGTGTTATTCAATTTTAATATAGTTATATATAATTTATTTCTATATTTTATTTGTATTTATATTAGTTTACAGGAATTTTCTTAATCTCATAATATAATTATAATTTATAATCTTTTGATATTTTTTCGGTCCGAAAACTTTGTTTTTTCACATTTAGCTGAACAAAATTTCAAATCAATTTATTTGTTTTGCAAGGCTTTTGTACCATGCAATTCATGCCTTTGATGCAGTTGCAATATTTAATTTTGTGGCCACAAACACAATTCTTCATTACTGTTTACACTTAATGTATCAGATTATTATTCTGTAATTGAAAAACACTTTGTTAGTTTCTTTGATAATGTTATAAATGGCTTAAAATAAAGTATTAAACGTAGAATAAATTTTATAAGGCTATAAGGGGCGCAAAACCAATTCATGTGTTATTTTATGACACTTAATTTATGGTATTACACTTATTTTATTTTATAAATATTAAATGACAGAGGTGGTTGAGTTATTTCCTACCATTATATAATTAGTAATTGGTTAATTGGATGTTTCTATACACAGTGGAATATCGTTATCAGATAGTTCTAAAGATTAATTAAAAGATGTAACTTTTTATTAATGTGTTCTCAACATAGGTTACCGTCCTCACAGTCATAACTTTTATCCCGTTTTAGTCAAACGTCTAAAACAAATATTGAATTTGTTGGTATTTTCAGACATAATATCGTAGATATTGAATCACGGAATTTCAAATAAATAAATCAACTTAAGTACGAAACAACTTATTGTAAATCAAACGAATAAATATCAGTAAATCACAGTTCAATACTTATACAGGGTTTTTCGGAACTTTCTGGCTTAGTTTAGAGTACTGGACAAAAAACGAAAATGAATATCACCCACACGGCCTCCATTTATTTTACACATAATAATTTTTATTTCTATAACGATTATTGTATTTAAATCTGATTTAGCATACATTTTTATCACATCAAAGCTCATTTCCAGGAAAAAAACTATTTTCCTGTGTATATTTTTGAAATGGCGGCCATTTTAATTTTCTTTAACTCAAAAATCTCAGTTTAAAATAATCATGATTAAAAAAAAAAAATTACAAGACACAAAAATGTTGACAAATTACATTATTTAACAAATAATGACAGTTTGTAAGGATCCGACAACAAGTAACGGAGTTATTAAATTTTTCGCAGAAACACGTTGATTTTGCATTAAAATAACGGTAGTGCAAATTTATCTGATTTTAAGAGAAAAATTTCAATAACTCCGTATTTGTTGTTCGTATTTGACTTCGTATCATTGTTTATATGGTTTAATTTGTCAACTTTGTTGTCCCAAGTAATTTTTTAATAAAATTTACCATTTTAGAGATGTTTGAAAATTTTTAATGGTCGCCGTTTAAAAAATACAAGACACATTGGGAAAAAATTATTTTTCCGGAAATTAACCAGATGTATGTTAGTGATTGATTTTATGTAAGAGATTGAACCTGCATACGTGTGATAGAGGCTTATGCCAAATCAGAATTTACAATAATCTGTTAGGGATATAAAAAATATTAGGAAATTGGTTCATAACTAAGTGAGATGGAGAGGTTTAAATAAAAATAAACCCGCATATGAGCGGGATTCCTCTCAAAAAGCGTAGTCACGGTGTCAGCTCATACCAGCTCATGCCAGCTCATGCGTCTCATACCCAAACTGTTCCCAGAGAAGCGGTACAGCCGTGACTAGCCACAGTTAAATCAATCTATCTTCCTTATGTATAAACCAATTACCATAGCATTTACATTGTTGTTGTTTTTTTTTTAATAAACTTTTTAAAAATACATAACAACAAAAACTTAACTACCTTATGTAGTTTGTATGCAACTTAAGTTAGCTGTTATTTAAAAAAAAAGAATTTAAAAATATTATTTTTCTTCAATTAGAAATTTACCTCAAAAAGCTGGAAAACCGGTTTCAACTTATTACAACTAACTGGTCTTCAATTAAAAATTATTCTTTAAAAATACTAAATGGCATCTGTGTTTTTAAATGGAGTTTTGGAAATTTTAAGTATGATGTTTTAGCTTGTCTTTAGGTCTGGAATAACACCTTAAAAGGTCAGTAGTGAGCTCAGGGACACCTTAAGAGATTAAGAGTTTTTGAATGAGTATATTTGTAGTTTCAATATGGTATACAAACATAAGATAAAACGAACAAACCGTTTTACTAGTCTGTGGGCTGCAACCACTTAAGGAAGATCCACACAGCTGAGAAGTAATAGACTGTGGAGACTTTCGTACATTCCTACAGCTTTAATGGAGTCTGCATTAAATAGAAGCTCCACATCTTTTTCATAAATAAATGTTCTAGCATATTTTATCCTCATACTAATGAAATTTCTAATTTTACTACTACCTTATTCACTTTGTCATTAAAAATATTAAAAGCAAGAGAAAAACATTAATGGTGTTTCAAGATGTACCGCTAACATATTTTCCTCAATTTCATAGTAGCATATTAAGTTTAAGGAAAAGAAAAATAAATATCTTCATTAAAGAAAATCTTCTTTATTAAAACCTCTTCTTAATTCTATAATTTCATTTAGCTTTATTACTCTCTGACATAATTTTTCCTAAAGTATAATTATTTAGATCAATAAAACGATAACATTGCAACCCTGGAAAAAGAAGCAAATTTTTTTACAGCTTAAAAATGTTATTGATTACTTTACATATGAAGGCTCATTTTAAATTTATAATAATTATAATAAAATACGAAATAAAAAAACTACCTATTTAAGAACCCTGTTGTTACACAACTCAGATCACTATTCACACTACTAAAATCCACGAATAACAGAATTGCGAATTAAGGGTGGACGCTCAATTTATAGGGTGGCCGTCGAAACTTCTGGAAGGTCCAGACAGAATCCTTGCATTTGAATTGCTAGCGCCCACGGCTTCGTCATGCTTTGCCATTACAATAGAGTTGATAAGCCTTCCGCTACTGTTTAAACCTGAAACCTGAATGTTCTAGTTTCCAAAAAATTTCTGAGCTTAATATTGTACAAACGTTACCATGATATACTGGGTGTCCACAGAGTCTTGTGCTGATTTCTTAGCTTTGCTGTAAGGACACATTTATAGCCACACGAATCTTATATTTCTGGTTTTCAAGGGAAATTTATTTGTTTTTTTTCACATAATTTGTTAACACTAAAATCAGATAACTGGCAACAATGCAGTTTACTTATACTACTAATATTATAAATGTGAATGTCCTGTTGTTTGTTAGACTTTCACACAAAAACTACTTAACCGATCATCATGAAAATTTGTAGACCTACACATATTCCTGGAGGTCCCAGAAGTAACATAGAATACTTTCATTTTTATAGAATTATTTTTACGAAAGATTAAAAAATTGTTTAAAAAATCTGATTAAATTGCCACCTGGTTCACCACACTTGACCTATGTAGATTTCTTTATGTAGGGATTTGGCAAAGATTTGGTTTATTCTTCCCCAGTTTTTAATTTAAAAACTCTAAGAGGGACAATACTAAACACAGTAAAGTCCATCACTCAGGGAATGTTAACTAAAATCGAAAAACGATCGTTAAAAAATATTTTTATTATAAATGTCGCCTACATAGAAGATTTACATATAACCATGAAATATCCAATTACAATTATCATAGTACACATTTAAATGTATTGAGTCATCAATAGCTGTAAAAACTTGAGAAGTCAATTGTAAAAACTGAAATTAAAACTGTATCTTACCATCAATCGTTTTCTCTCAGTGCGGTTTCTTTACCATTGCAAGACTTTATGGACACCCGGGATATTTATAATTGTCTTTAATACTTTTTTAACTAGTTGCAATACCATGTGCAAGGTTTAGTCACAAACAATTTATATTTAAAATAAAAATAGTAGAGCGAGCTCGTTATCTTTTCTCACTGGACCCTCAAATACAGTAAAATCATAAAACGAATAATATCTAATAGATTTTATATCCAATAAATGTTATATTATTATATCTAACACAAATTCTTTTACGAGTGCTCCATTCGGATATATGACCATGGACCAAAATAAAAACTCAACAAATATGACACAATAATATATTTCACACGATATTAACTTGTGTATTAGTTAAACATAATCTATTAGACAAATTAAACATGCCCGGCATCTTGAGTGAATGGACAAAAGAGAGATTTTGTAAGTAAAATATTGTTGAGGGATAAGCCAGTAGACTTAAGAGTAGATGCAATTTTATAGCAAAGCGTGACAGTTGGTTAAAAATTAAATTCGTAAAATTATCTGTTTATGATAATAGTATTTAATAAATCGCAGAAAAGTGTAACTGTGTGGTGTTAATTTTTATTAACATTGGAATTTAGAATGTCACACTTGGAGTAGCCCTAATTAATTTAGATTACTAAGGGTCAGGTGCAACAGCTGTAACCAATCAGAACCTACTCTGAAAATGTCAGTTTAGCTCTTCTGCAATCAGCACTCTGAGAAGAAATCTGATTTATTTACATACATTACTTTCATGTTTGATTAATTTACACTATCTGAATACACAAAGAAAAATTATACTTGAGGGCATATGTCAAGGGCTTTTTTTTTTTTTTTTTTTTTTTTTTTTTTTTTGAGGGAGAGGCGGAAAAATGCATTACGCACACAGGTGGCCAGCCTGTAGTGTGGGGCTCCCCTAAAAAACGGGTTTACCCACTAAAAAACCTCCTCTGTCAAGGACATAGTCATTTACATAAATTCAGTATTAAGTGAAGATAGCCCAATGTACTGGCAAAGGAATTTTTTTTAGCTTTCTGTACTTTTTATTTCTTAAGTAGGGTGGAAATCAGTGAGTTATCTGTGTAAATAGTACATTTAGTGGCTCTGTGCTGCAACGAAAGAAACGTTTAAGAGGCGAATAGTTTCCCGAGTGCAGTAAAGATATTTTGCGCATCAATCATAAAAGTTATGTTTGGGGAGATAAAGTGTTATAAAACTGTTTTTTATGTAGGAGGTAAAAAGTATATATTATATAATAAATATTTATATCATATAATAGAGTACTCGCTCCCTGAAATGAAACTCTTACATTTGTTACATTAATTTGATATACAATACAATAGATTCTCAATATAAGGGCACTAAATAGTGTTGTTGGGTGTGGTGGAAAGAAACGGTTGACAAGTAATAGCTTCTTGTTTTCTTATGAAAATGTTTTACTACTATAAAAACTCATAAATAAATATTTACTTATATTACATTCACTTTTCTTGCTTATATAAAGCTAAAAATATTATATCCTATAAACAGTATACCGCTTTATAATGAATTTATTTAGAACAAAGTTTAGTTGCCATTCAGATTAATTAGTGTTTAAAGGGTTTTACGAGACTGAATCATAAAATAAATGTAAAAAAGGATTAATAATTATTATATTCTTATTTTATTGCGGAGTAAAGTTTTTTCAAACACTTTCCATTCACTTGTTTAAATTTTCAGTTAATCGCAAAACTGGGTTTCGGACCATAGGCTTTAGTAGCCCATTATATAGCACCAGCCAAAGCTCTAAAAGTTGCTTACCAAGTTCAGCTAAGGAGTGCCACTGAAATGACTCGTTTACAAATCCACAGAGTCTAATCAGTGACTCTTTAACTTTACTTTAACCATTTCGTTCACATAAAGAACGAATTTTCCTCCTAACGAATTTGTTTATGTTTCTTAGCTATATACGAAAACATTCAAGCAATCGAACTAATATTCTTAAATAAACGGTTCCTTAAAATAACCCAAATATGTGTAGGTTTACCCTGCTCTAACGCTTTCTGTCGAGAAATACTTTTATCTGCAATTATTTGTTCTCAGAGCAGGAAAGTTCTGGATATTATTCTATTCTGATATCATAGAGTAAAAATAAACGCCCTATTTTTTTTTTTTCAAATGAAACTTAGTTTACTACTTTCATTAGATTTACATTAGATCATGTAAATTTCCATTTAGTTTTTTCAACTCCTTCGTTTTTAGATATAAAAACGACCAAAAAACCGATAGTTAAAACTGAAGTACAATAACTTTAACAATTTAAACTGTAATCTTATAAGCTGAGTGTTTTTACTGCATGAGATGTGTAAAATAAACTGGAAAACTAATAAGTGTTACAAATATTTGTGTTTAAAATTGTTAAAACGAAAAAACAATTACGTGGTCAACATTACTTGTTTTCTGAAAATTAATGAGTTTTTTCCGTTTCAAATAATTAACAATGTTTTCATTACTACAAGGACAAAGATAGCACATGTTTACATAAATAAAATACCGACCTTTTGCTTACATTTTTTTCTTTTTTTAATTTTTATGTCCATTAGTACTTTTTATTTTAGTTTAAGTTTTAACCTTCAATGTTTATTTTATTATTTTGATTGCATTATCCTTCAACAACAATACATAAAAGGAATTAAAGATATGATGAGTGGTAAAAAGTTAAAGCTCACCATTACCAACATTGAGCTTTGGAATTAGGTTTAATGATTTCGATTGAATTATTTTCCTTGTTTACAACCATTTTAACGACAGGAATTGGATTGTTACTCGAAATGCATGTGCGCAGTAAGGCTCCACATTTATCAACCTAATATCTTAGTAAACTATACTACTTAGACTCAGTACTATGATATACTAACTTAGTATAATACCAAGCAATTTTCAATTTTTATAATATCAAGAAAAGAAATAATTATGCTCAAATAGTTTTGAGCGTTAATGGTTCGAAATAATAATTGTATAATTCAGTTTTACATAAACCAAAGGTCTTTGGCACTTGCTGTATAATAATTTAAATGGTTCATTAAAATCATTGTTTTTTTTCTCGTTATGTTTGATTACGTTTAATATATGGACAATATTACAGTACAACTGTTGTTGTTGTTGTTGTGAATAATCATATATAAAAATCAATTTAATCGATTCATTTTTAAGATTTTATTACAAAACTACATAGTCAAAATGCAGTAACCATATTGAATATATTTTGTTCAATATCCATTATGGTATCGACCATTGATCCACTTATTTGATTAATTGACTTAATTGTTAATCAAACAAAATAGTATAAACTTTTTTATATGGACTATTTGAGTCCATATTTTTTATATTGCTAGCAAGACACCACACACAGTTTTTATATAGCAATTTGTATTTGTAGTAGCTTTTATACTATAACATATTTACATAATATTAACATCACGGAAATAATAAAGATTTATTATTATTTATTATTATAAATTAACTAGGCATTCCTAAACACTACAAAACACATCCTCAGCTTTTACTATTTTTTATTTATTTATTTTTTATTTGAACAAATAAGAATAAATTCAGATTATTTCATTAACGGTATAATAGGTACTATACCTAAGTCATTTCATTATTAGTAGCTAGGCGTTTGAAGATATTATAAAAGTTTAGTAAACAATATAGATACTTTTTTTTACAAAAAGATAAATGAAATAGTTATGATGGAACACTTTTAGATATAAAAACATATGTATTATTATTTTAAAGTTCAATTGATTTAGAAGAATTAAAAACAATACGTCTAATATCATTGTTTAACTTGTCTTCTCCTATACCTGGATTATTTGTTTCAACTATCATGCGTCATTTTAATAATAGAAAATGTTCAATTAAATCAATGTGTTGAAAATCAAAAAGTTCAAACATAAAATTTCTATCTCAAGCAAATACTGAATATCTGTACGGTATTGGTGAGAAAGACGTTTGATTTCAAACTGAAGGATTGCTTACTTTCTCAGAACTTCATACTACCATCCATAATGACTACCTTCTATCTCAGGTTGAATTACATTGTATTTTGGTTGCTAGGATGAGGAAACTGATGATATACAATTTATTTACGTAAGACTAAATTAGAACAAAATATAAAATAAGTTAAATTTGAGCAGATTTTCAAGGTAAAAAGAAATAAAATTCTGTAAAAGCTGTTTACTCTAACGTTATAAAATTACGTCAAAATAAAACTACAGTATTTATCTTTGTGAAGATTAGACCTTTTGAGTATAACTGGATTGCATTTAAGACATTTTCATTTCTCTTTTATTTTATATATCTACCTTAGTTATGATTTGTTAAAGATAATATATTTAATTATATTTTAAATTTACTTTTTATATTTGGTCTATCATTGTGTAGAGTTTGGTATTTAGAAATACGTTTAGGCTATGGACAAACATAAGTTACTATTTGTCAATACATTTAGATAATTATTTAAAAGTATGTTACGGTTATAGCCTTGCTAATAGTCTTTAGAAAATTTCATTTTTAATATAAAAAATAAACAAACAGAAGATTTATACGAAAGTTTTTTTTTCTTTTTTTTACCATCTGAAAATATGTTATTACAAGAGACGGTAGCAAAATTTCCTTTGTTTAGTTTTTTTTTTTTTTTTTACATTTTAAAACTTTCTATGATAAATTGGATGACTCTGCTGAGAACTCGAACATGACAAAGTTTTAGCATAGATTAAAACTTATTTTAATTTTATTATTCCAATTATAACTACAAAAATAACTATAGCATAGTTTACAAACACTTAACCTTATCCTCTTAAAATGTTAAAGAGCAATTTATTGGTAGGATTATCTAAACATATAAAAGGGAAAGCCATCACTTACTGACTGACCCACTCACACATTCACTAATTCTCCAACTTCCCGACTAGCTAGAGTGCTGAAATTTAGTATACTCATTTTCTAGGCTTAAAATAGGAAAGACTGAATATTTTCATATTGATATTCACAAAGGGTTACGCCCTAGACGATCTCAAAGTTACCATGTAATTCTTATGAATGAAACATTTTTGTATTCCAACATTTTATGATTACTTAAAGTATCATTAATTTTATAAATAGCTATTCTCATTTAAATTATTGATGGAAGATTGGTAATAATAAAAACTAGACCATATCATAGAGTTGTAGCTAGTGAGCTGACGGGGGGTGAGCGTAGCGAACGAGCTAAACCTGACGGCAAGTGAGCGTAGCGAACAAACTCATCGAGGGGCAAAGAATTTCTCAAGTTGGCATTGCGAAGCATACCAGGTAAGCTAGCTGTTAATATAATATTGATACAGCCCGTATTGTAGGTTATTTTAATTCCATACGATACCTTATTTGCTTTAGTAAGTAACGTCAATTTAAAAGTTTTAATGTTATTCGTTTTAAAGTCGTAAATGGAGTGTTAGTTTTGTTTTGGAACAAATGACTCGTTAAAAGCGTTTGGCTCTTTTACTGAAGGTCGTAAAGAGTTTTAGGACGAATTGTGTTCAACTGTTGCTGCACTAATAGTAGTTTTAGTTTTGGAATTCCGTTGCTCCGTTCTGGATTGTTTACCTATTGTTTGAATTGCACTTCTTTTCTTCTAAGCAAACTATATTTTTACTTATGACGTAGGCTACCTTAGTTTATCCAGAACATCACATTATAAAATTATAGAAGCTTTTTTATATTTTACGGTGCAAATAGTGTCGTACATTGTACTGGGGGAGCAAACTCTCAAATGTACTCGTATGTGAAGATTAGCGAATGGCAGCAAACCTACATACCCTTTTCCCATGTTACTAAGTAATGGCTTCATATTGTATGAATAATTTTTTTATGCTAAGAATATCTACTATCAGTGTTCCCCATGGCAGCAAAACTACATACTATTTTTGCGAATTATCGTTTATTTGGCACCAAACCTTCATCCTCAGTTCCACGGCGTATATGGTGAAAATACCAATTTCCATTTGAAATTCACTGAGTACGCAGTTCTGCTGCGACGGGGGTGATTTCTTCTTTGTCATTTTCTCTAAACCTACCGGTTAGGGAGCTAAAGGAAATTAAAGTTCAGTTTAGTTGCATAAGAATAATGTAACTGCCCATATCTTTAAACTAAAAAAAATGTAAATAAAACTTAGGAAGAAAAATGTCTTAAATTGATGTTCTTAAGTCATTCCTTCCATAATAACATCTATTTCATTTTTTATATTCCTTTTTTGTCCGCCATATTAAAAATAATTTAATTTGAACATAAATAATTATAATTTTTACGAGTAAAATGTTCTTGAAACATAATTTTTAGACCTTTTTAATTTTGAATATTTTTTATTTTATGATTGGTTTCGGAGTTATGGACAGTTAAAATTTCCCTACGTTATTCTTACGGAACTAAAAATGAACTATAATTGCCTCTAGCACCCAAACCGGTAGGTTTAGAGACGAATGACAAAGAATAAAAAAGTCCTAAAATTCCATGTAAATTTAAAAAACACCATAAAATATAGGGTAATACATAGAAAATTTAAAATTTGGCCGCCATATTGGAAAATGGTGGCCATTTATAAAAAATTATTTACTTACTTCTTTAAAAACAAGGGTATGTACCCCAAGTTAAAGTTTACTGTAAGATGTATAGTTTAAAATACCCCAATGGTGGCACACTTAAAAAAACACCCTGTATAGAAGATATGTAAAAATACAACTATTAATACATTCAAGAAAATACATTATATTCCATTATATTCATAATAATATTTACATTAATTACACAAAAGTTAATAAAATAAAAGCACATTAATTACACATATGATACGAAATAGGTATAGTTTTAGAAACTAGGTTCGAAACCTTAAATAGTGAGACCTAAAATGCACAAAGATTGGTGTGTTTATAAATCCACAAATGTAAAAATTGTGCTCGTCTAAATCCTCCACCGAAAACATTTTTTTTATCGTATGACAAATACCACAATAATACGACAAATGCAGAAGGTCAGTTGATCATTTGATCAGCCCAGGGAAAATATCATGTGGGTACAGTTCAGGTATTATAAGTATTATAACTTAATAGAAAAACACGCAAACCACAAAGAATCATATCTTTTATAAATGGTAATATAAACACTTTTATAGCATTATAAAAAAATGGAAAAATTACTTCTAAAAGGTTCCCTTACAATGCATGTAAGGTTAATAGTATAGACAAACGTTTCTATCAAGAAATAAACTTTACACATAAAATATACTGTATAATGAAAATGTCATACGTATAAAAAAATGGTATCTACCACTCCATCGCCAATAAACAACACTTCTTCCCCTTACCAAATAAAACCACTAGTTGGCTTTGATTAAATACATTTCTGCCCGCCTACGACCTAACCCCTAGGGGCGCAACTTAAAAAAAACCTCCGAATGGCCTTGACCTAATTCCCAAACCCAGCCATCCCTGTTAAAAACCCCCAGCGTTACAACCCCCGTTGTAACTCGACCCAATTCAGTTATAACTGCGTGACCTTGAACTGGGACAGAACCGGAAAAGAAACACTACTAGTGTATGTTAACAACTTTTTTATAACTGTTTTAAATAGTTTTAAATCAGAGTTTACTATGATATCTACAATCATTTTATATGAATACATAGTTTAATCAACATAAAATGATTTGAAAGAGATATAGGATTATCTCTAATATTCTTTCCACCAGACTGAGCCGGGATAAAGGGGACTGTTATTTCAACAACAGACTGCATTGAAAGGTTACTACCTTTCAACTGCTTTAAATTTTTTTGTAATGTAACATAAATAAATTACTCGTTAAATACAAGTGAAATAAACTATTCTAACTTCACTAGAGACAAAAAAGTTCGTAGAATTATTTTACCATAGTAATCTTAGTTTTTCATGCCTTTAAATTTATAAATTTTGCAGTCAGAACAAATTTTATTTTTACAGTAAAGCCATTATCATTATTTACATCGTTTGATATGTTAACTAAAAAGCTGAAGAAAGACACGCATTTAAAATTTGTCACAATCTTTTTCAATTTGTTTTAAGCTCGTTCAACACAGTAAGTTGCACGAGGCACAAATGTTAATCTAACGGTTATTAGTAAAATCTACACATAAACCAACACCACCTGTTAAGTGGGTGGTTGAAAATCAATTTAAAGAAATATTGTTTATTCATTTTATTTTATTGGAAAAATTGTCTTTCAATTAAGTAATTAACTTTATTTTATTATTTTTACAAAAGAATCATTTTCTTAAAGGATGAGGCAATAATATTCCGGAACAAATATATTATAAGCAATTTTAAGTTAGTTACACGTCGTTACAAAGTCGTGACCCATAAACTCGGTCCCGCTCTCTACCTTCTTTAATGGAGGATCGTCACCATGGAAGGATCGTCACTGCTTTGTTTCCTAAACATTAACAGTAACCACTGGTTGACTTCGACTGGGTTGGACATTCTGCTCTTCACCATTGAGGAGTTGAAAACAGAGGTGTGGGCAGACGCTCTCACCAAGGAATTCTATATTTTGCGACTCGCCCGGGTTCAGCGTAAAGCAGTGCCTCGGGTGTGTTACGCCTATCGGACAGTATCCGATCCTGCCGTCCCGGTGTTTGCCGGAGTCATCCCTGTCAAGCTCGTGGCATAAGAGAAAGAATGGCAATTTATCAGAGACAAGGCGAGATTGGCAGGGATGCAGCAAGATCCGAAGAGGGCACCCAAACTTTCCAACATTGGCAACACAGCTGGGAGTTCGACACCCGAGGACGATGGACAGGGCGACTCATCGAGCAGGCCCAACCATGAGTGGAAAGGCGGCATGGCAAGGTGGAGGTCACGGCTATTTCAAGTCGTACCTGAACCGGATGGGCAACACCGGTTCACCGGATTGCATCTACTGCCCGGGCGTTCCTGAGGAAGCGGAACACACCTTCTTCCGCTGTCCGCGTTGGGAAAGGCCCTGCCTGGAGTCCACAAGAAGACTCGGTGTTTTTTCGGTGTACACGGTCTGTGAAAGGGTTATGGACGATGACGGTAACTTAGACTGTTTATCACAGTTCGTCCGGGGCATCCTCCTGGAAAAGAAACCCTTTCTGGACCACGATGTGGCCCATACTCCTTGACCGAGCGGCTGGATAAGGAGCAATCCCCACGGGCGCAAGCCAAATTTAGGCCCAGCGTAGCATAATGTGATTAACAATTTCAGGTTAGAGTCCTAAAGATTAGAGGAGATTTTTTATTATGGAAGCTCGTCATTTTTTGGGGGGGGGGGTCCCACACTACAGGCTGGCCACCTGTGTGCGTAATGGCGTTTTCCTGTCTTTCCCTAAAAAATAAGTGTTTGTTTAAGGCAAAAATATATTTTTTAGAATTAAGTAACAACTTACAGACGTTTTTATAGTGCACTTTTTAATCGGAAGATAAACGCCGTCTTCACAAACTAACAAGTGGACCAAAAATGGCTGTTTTGCTTGCAGTCTTATAATAATATGTTTAACATATTACAAAAGGTTTTGGTCAATTCCTTAGTCAAGAGAAGCTGAAAATACCCAATTTGAAAATGGACAGAAATTACTTTCTAAATGAAAAATCCCACTCAATATGTAAGACTTTATTAGTTTTGTTGTTTTAAGCAATATACACTTGACTGTATGATAGTTACGTATGAATCAATCTGAAAAACGACACCCAACCTCTAAACAAAGAGAGTCGTGTTGAAGGAACACGAGTTATTCACTTAACATTCTCTGTTTTACACAAATTTTTAATTTTTCAGCAAATTTTGTTTCCTATGGTAAAATGTTGTTTCCTGGGTAATTTTTCTTTATACTAGAAATTTAATTAGGTTATGTTTTAAATTATTTTTACTTTATTAAATTTTTTACTTAGCCGAATTTTAAAACATATAAATTTTAACAGTATAATGATTTTTTACTTTTAATATTTTACAAAAGGGATTAACAGGATTGAACCCGTTGCGTAAATCCACATAATCCTGATTCTTATAGTCTAAATTAATTATAATATTTTCTGAGTTTTTGATGATATGGGAAAGTTACCATATCTAATATTTTTAAATCCATGAAATTATATTGAAATTGTACAGTGGTGTAGTGGTGCGGGAACGCGTGGGAACGGCGTTCCCACACTGTTTTTCAAGAACCCGGGAAAATCCTAGTGCCCCGTTCAGGGAAAATCCGGGAAAATAGCTAATATATTTTTAAATACAAATCAAACAGTATAAGAATAAAAAATATATTTTATGTCAATAATAAAATGCAATACTTAACAAACATTTGTAAACACGATTTTAATCTATTTGTTTCCAAGGATAACCTCACTCTTGCTTGAACTTTGTATTGTGCACAGAGTACGGTATAGGCCTACCATACTTGGTGGGCATCACTCTCCCGTCCCTATCCAACCCTCCACTGTTTGTTTATTTAGTTTTGAGTTGATTTCATTTATTAACCGTTTATTAATTAATAATCTACTAATAAACTGAAGTGTGTTCTAAATAAGTTGCCTCAGTTCAGTGTATTATGGAATAGACAAGAAATAAATATTAAAAAAACACTCCTGTCGTACTTCACTATAAGCAACAAAATAAAAAACATAAGACCACTACGGAAGAGGATGCATTTGCAGACTACTTATGAGCATGATTTCGTCAATCTGTCAATGAACTTTCATTGTAATTAATTACTCTGTTTTTCCTCTATTTTATTTTAGTTCTCTGCTTTTACTTGTATAGAAATATGTCATTTAAAAATTAGGTTATGTATGTTGCTATTTTGGAGGTTAACGTACATAAAAGTAGTTAATAAATTAATAGATAACCTTTTCTGAAACAACCTACTTTTGTAAAACAATTAAGTTAGTTAGGCCTAATTATAAAAATATACTGTTTTTTTTTTTTTTTTTTTTTTTTGCAAAATTATTCAAGTGAGATTCTTGAATCCTCAGTAAATTCAGTTTCAGCTTAAAAATACATAGGCCTAGCCTACAATACGCAAAGTTATTGCTATCGTACGCATTCAGGGAAATTTTACCTAATTTTCAGGGAATTTGACCAATATAATAAGCGTTCCCATATTGGAAAATTTGCCACTACAACACTGAAATTGTAGCACAGGAAAATTTATCTTAATTTGTGCTGAGCAAACTTGACAAATTCGATTTTTAAGTGAAGAGAAAAACATAATATTATTTTTAGTAGTCTATTAAAATTACTTGTATGCTACACTTTGAAGGAGTTACTGAACCATAAACTCTTTTAACCCTAAAAACTTTTACTAGCAAATTTTTATACTTTAAGATCGGTAAAGCCGATTGGTGCGTCAGATTAAGCCACTCGAGACCAAATCAGTCTTCGTCTTTTACCTTCCATTCACTATTGTCTTTCGACGAAGTTAAAAGCAACTCGAGGTCCTCAATTCATTACACGATGCTTAAGCCATAAAATTAAAGAAAGATTTGTTTACCATAAATAAGTTGCAATTAAATATAAGGCTGCCTCGGAAGAGAAACATATGTTTTTCATGTAAAACTGTTTTAAACATGATCATCAAACATCTCCCATAAAGCTTCAAATGTTTTATTAGTTAGTGATTGTAAATTATAATTAGTAGAAAAATGAAAAATCAGGATACAAAATATTTATGTTGCAAAAAAAATAAGAAAAATACAACTTTAATATAATTTCAATAATATTTATTCACAATACCTATCTGTGTCGGTGGAGATTAATAGAAAGCAATATTGAAAATATGTTGGAAAGATATTACGAATTAAATATGTTGCATTTAATTAAAAATTTAAAAATAAAAGTTTACTGTTTAATATATTTTGGCCAAATGTTTGTAATATTTCGGCGATGAAAGATTTTATTAATCCTCTACTATTTTTACTCTACTAAATTTTTATTCATCTAGGATAATATTGATTCTAAAATACTATTAGACTAGTTATTAATTAGTCTCCCTTAAGATTGTGAAAATCGGTACATTTATACGGTTGACATTTCCAACCACTTGCCTCAAATTTTTTAATTTTAAAATTGTAGACTTATATTTTTTATCCGTGTGTGCCAAACGTGAGTAATTTTTGCGCATTTATAAAATGACAAGAAATACATTTAATTTGATAACTACATGTTTTTGCTCAATACGAGTTTACCACATAGATGAAATGCCATGCAAAATATTCTTATCAAGAAAGTGGAAAATAAATTTCATGAATTTTAATAATCTAACTAAATGATTGGCTTTTAATTCAAATAGAAAGAGTACCAACTAATTTCATTAGTTTAAGTTGAATGGAAACCTGTCCTTGCCTTTGGGTGTTTAATACTAAATGCTCACCAATCATCGATGCAAGTTTGAGTTTCTCTGTCGTATTTTCATCTAATATCTTACTCCTTTAGTAACCTCTGATAATACCTTATGTTTAATACAAGCACGATTGACGAGAACCACAATCAACCGTGGTGTATATATGCCCACTAAAACGATTAGGTTTTCAGAGTATGAAAATATTTTGTAATTAATTGCTACAAATTAATTTTTTTCATATAATTGTGATTATTTTTTCAGGAATATACCAAATGTAAAGTTTTATTGAGTAGCACAATCAAGTCACAAAAGTCTCAACATTTAGAGTAATAATTTTAACATATTCATAATTTGTACCAATCTAACAAATTAATTTCATAATTATAAGTTACAACAAGTTGTGTTATATAAACTAAAGGAGCAACAATTTAATTTCTTATTATTTTTATGTCCAGATATTAGAGTTTTTTTTTTCAATAGGAAACTGCCATTATTGTAATACAAATTATTTGATGTACATTGACATCATGTAGAAAGACAATTATTGCTCAATGTTTGAGGAATGTCTTCCCAGTGTCTTAGAAACGAACGAACGACAAATAATAGTTTTTTATGTTCTAAAGAGGGTTTTTATTTATCTAGATAATTCCTTTTACCTCTTTTTATACTGTAAAAAGAATTATTATATATATATATATATATATATATATATATATATATACCCCCGTCACAGCAGACCTGCGTACTTAGCGAATTTCCAATGGCAATCTTTACATAAGTGTACATAACACATTTAAACACACACTATAAGTCTTTACATAAGTGTGATATAAAATTTCATGATGATCAGACATTTTTTTCGATACCGATCTTACTTGATAACGAACTCATCCGAGAGAATCTAACTTTACATGCCTGTACCAAATTTCTAATGATCAGAGTTTTAAATGTGTTTCCGACAAATAAACACTACGTATCCAGAAAGTACACATAAAAAGCCACAATATCTTATATAATAAAAGAGTGCATTTAAGGGTATAGAGAGAAAACTACTAAACGGATCGTGGTCTTTTTG
Source organism: Neoaliturus tenellus (assembly GCA_030545055.2). NCBI lineage: Eukaryota > Metazoa > Arthropoda > Insecta > Hemiptera > Cicadellidae > Neoaliturus > Neoaliturus tenellus. Next base: position 102,915,375 of record CM061533.1, read on the forward strand.
GTGTCTATGGATTTCTTATCATCCCTATATGATAGGAAAAATATGGAATCCCTTGGAAAATGCTTTATAACTCCGTAAAATGAAAATTAGACCTTATTTAGACCAATCTAAGACGTCAATTTGTCGATTTGTTTACTGCTCCAGGTGATCCAAAGCCTGCAATTAAATTGTATACCACTGCTGATTTACAAGGTAGATTTTGTAAACAAAACAGACAACTTTAATTCTCATTGACAGATAACAAATTAAACAAGACACTAAGGTTGCAGTTATTTTTAAAGCAGTAAAATAAATTTTTAACAGCTGGTGCTTGGACCAAATTTTGTGTGATATACTATAAAGAAAGTTGACCTATTATAAAATAGGTGATTGAATTTATGTATTTATTTAAACTTTAAGTTATATTAATATTTGTGTACATATATGTTTTTATATCTAGACCATCAATTAAAGAGGTTTATATTTTGAAAAATAAACAAAAACACATGTTAATCTGTTGATTCTAAATACTCACCATGATATTTTAACACTTTTATTTTTTATATAACTACGTAATTTATATTCTTAAAATGGTAATGTGGGCTTATGCTTTTACATGTTTAACAATTAGTTTTTACTCACTGATATAAAAAATGAAATACAAAAATGTAAAGATGCAGAACTATGTACTATGAATAAATAAGTAATGAAATATACAAGAAATATACGTATATTTGCTTTCAGGACTTGACATCAAGGTTCAATTAGATTTCATAAGCCCTGTGGAAAGCTCAGGATCTGATGCTCAGCGATGGTAGTGGTACCAATACCTAATGTTAGACTCAGCATGGATCTACAAACTTAATTAAAGAGGCAAAAGTGATTATTGCCAGAGCTTGTAGAAACACTTGGTCAGATTGATGAATCTGAGTGTTTATCAAATTGAATACAAAATCCACACTGGGAAATTAAATTGAACCCTGAGGCAGCGAAATTAACTATACCAATAAATGGTAAAATAACTGGAATAGAATAACAGGAAAGACAGCTGAAAAACTTCATTATCTTGGGTTTTTTCAATAGATAAGTCCTATAAGCCCTACTATATTTTAAAATCATTTGATAGTAAACTATTTATTAACTTATAAACCATTATTGTTGTATAACTATATATTGTAACTATATATCACATTGCTAAAGAAAAGGAAAAATTCAAGTATGTCGTTAGGAGTAAATTGTGTTTCATCATAATATGATGATCATTCATGCATATTATGCATGAATGATCATCATAAAAATTACCCGTCATTTTTGACGGGCTGTTTGCTAGTAATATATATAATTATGTAATCGCAGAGGTGTCCCTTCATCGATACAAACGGCAGCTCCCATGAAAACGACGGTAATAGCTTATTTCTAAAGGAAATTCGCTAATATCTCGGTAACCAGTGGACGTAGAGCAATAATTAAACATACCAACGAGCTGAATCTAATGGTGTACACTAAAAGGTAATCAAATAAAAATATCTATGTGAAAAGTGGAAAAACTCCACTTTTGAGGGGTAAAATCCCCACTTTCCCTACTGAAGTTGGGCCGATCTTACTGGTTAACGAACTCATCCAAGAGAATCTAACTTTACATGCCTGTACCAAATTTCATGATGATCAGACGATTTTTGCACTAGTTATCGTGTTCACAAACACTCAAAATTGAAAATTCTATTTCCCATATAAGCCCCTGTTAAAATTTTTAGTAAATCGTTATTTGTGCAGTTTTAAATGTGTTTCCGACAAATAAACACTACGTATCCAGAAAGTACACATAAAAAGCCACAATATAATATATATAATTATGTAATCGCAGAGGTGTCCCTACATCGATACAAACGGCAGCTCCCATGAAAACTACGGTAATAGCTTATTTCTAAAGGAAATTCGCAAATATATATATATATATATATATGTAAGTAGTATACTTTCCCTGCTGAAATCACGTGACCAAATCCGCGCGAAAACCAAGAATTGGGTTTTAGCATTTGCTGGTTTGGCCGCCTGGCATGGGCGCGGCCGCCGGGCATGCGCGCGGCGCGTGGCTCGCGCTGGCCGGGACCGGTTTTTTTTGGAGTGCCGGGTGTCTGTTTAATCTATTCCGTGTTGAGATAGATCCAGTTTTTAAGTGTCCCGGCAAATTGATTGTCGCGTCAGCGATTTCCTGATCGCCAAATTGGCCGCATTCCAGATAGAATGTTTCGGCGACGTTATTCTAAATAACGATGTATTTTGTTTTGGATTGTTCCTCATGCGCAGAATATTGTGAGTTGCCACACCCAGATAGGAATATAAAACGCTTGTCGCGCAAACAAAACTCACTCGCAGTAATGGCAGCCCGCTACTACCTGACCGTATATTTCGAGGACCGAAGCCGCGAGGAAGTTCTGGATCTTCTGGGCCAGCTGTCTCAGGTGACATCTCTGCTGTCTCTTCCGGACCACGCTTTTGGGGGCCCTCAAATAACAGGTAATAGAATTCACTTCACTAAAGTAAAAGTAAACCTGGTAGAACGTATTTAAATAAAAAGGATTGTATTAACACTTTTTCTATTTAAAGTATCGTTTCTAGTCTTGGCAAATACGAGCATAAATTTGATTGTTATAATACTACCCTTTGTTTGCCCTGACGTAAAACGTCTATGTAAATATCTAACGTAACAAAGTTTCAAAAGTAAGATGTAATTTCATTAAACAAGTTTTTATGAACTAGATAGGCTACTATGATAAAACAAGATGAAAATATTTCTAAATAAATATTTCGAAGAACCAGATATTACGCTTCAAAGCCATTCTGACAGTAATGTAGTAAAACACATGATGCCCAAGTTATTGTACTATGATAGAGTTGATTTTCCAATATAAAGTAACTATAAAACATGTATATAGAACAGTGCTGTAATACGATGTATAAACTTATACTACCGTTGAAAGGCTTAAAGTTAAAAGAATGTTTAACACCATGCATCTTATTTTTTTTATTAGCTAGAGGAAAAGACGTAGCATCGAATCAGGCCCTTAGACTAATGCATTAATACATAATATGCATGAAACAAACAGTTGCGAGAGTATATTCACTAATCGCTTTAACACATTGTTGCATACATTGCATTGGTGGATAGAAAATAATAACAACACATTTCTGAAAAGAGCAAAGTTTATTGTTTTTAATTTAAATTGAGCGGTAATATATAAGAATATCTGGTGAATTCCCACTCATCCCCGTACAACGAACCCGCCAACCCTGATCCCTCCTCATCTCCACCAGTTCACTGTCAGTTAGCTGTTCGTTGAATCTAGCTGGTAGGAAGACGATCGATCGCTCCTCGCCGTTCATTATATCGAGTACAACTGCGGGTCCAAATCTGGTATCCACTCGTCTGGCGTCCAAAATCGGATACCCGCCCGCCGCTTTAAGGTCTTTAGCCGGCACCCGGGGATAATTGGGGAGACATTGCAAAGTTTCAAATTTCTTTGCGAGTGACATGGTGCTGTAAAACACGTATTATATTAGGACCATGCTATGAACTTTTAGGATCTTTTAATAAATGATCAAAGCACACTTGAGTACATCTCTTTTTTGTTTATAGGCATCCCTCAGACTGTCTGTGTTGAAGAGAGACGGTGGGTGCGTGAACCCTGGCAGCGGGGAGTATCCACACCACTTCGTGCTCTACCGTCCACCGGCTACCAGCACATACCACCACCCCCACCCGCACTACCAATCCAACACTACCAACCGCCACCCTCACGAGAAAATCACCTCACCCCGACGCTCCACACCAACTCAATATTATATAGAATTCTAACAACACCAAAACATTCGCACACACCACCACCACCACCACCACCACCACCACCACCACCACCACCATCACCACCTCACCACGACATTCTACATCAAATAATCAAAGATTTAAACATTCCAGAAATGTATCAATAAAAGAACAAGCGCCTTGGCTTCCCGTCTTTTTTTTTATTTTCCTAAACCATTTAGAACCATACTTGAATGCACCATATCCTTAAAACTGCAGCTTATTGCTAAAATGCTAAAATATGCACAAAAGCCAGTAAATTAAAAATAAAGTGTATTACCAAGTGAAAGAGTATTAGTAACGACAACGACAATGACATAGTACATCAGTAAAGGGCGGATTAACAATTTTTATTAAGCTATGAACAAAAACAACTGAATCAACAATAAAAATGGATGAAAAGCAATGAAATATTCACATTATGTTAATAGCAATGTATAAAAAAATCCACTACGCTTTACCTAGCTATTATAAAAACCTAAATACATCTTAAAATGTAAACTTATTTTAGGTGTAATGAACTGGTAAACCAGAAACATGCAAGCCGAAATCGTACTATTTAGGTGTTAAAACCACAATAGCGAAGCAAGTATACCGAAAACCTTTACCATCACCATTATTTATCCAATCCATGCATAGTATGTATTGCAATTCACAAATATAAATTATCCTATAAATATATGTTCACATATAGAGCAGTGTAAAAGCTGTAAATAAAAATTAGGTTATGTAACATAAGAGTACCATGATATACAAGAGTAACCAAGATGATACTAAAAATCAGGACACCTGAGCATCACCTGAAAAAGAGTAAATTTAAGAGTATTTTAAAAACTAACACTTACAAATAAGTGAGAACTTGAAGTGCTGCGACTGATGACGACCGTGACGAACAGGCGCACGCGAGCTAGTGTACGCAAGAGCAAAAGCGAGCCCCTATTTATGTTAAAACCAATCACTGTAGCATGTATATTGTTGTCTTTGTCAGACATTATCACCCTCTCCGTTCAACTTATGCTCTCTTACGACCACACCCAACCTGTTGCTATCTCTGTCTAGTAGTTCCATCTCTCTTGCTCCACCGACAAAGCAAGCGAAAATTACCACGCCCAAGATATTTGTTGTCTTTGTCAGACATTATCACCCTCTCCGTTCAACTTATGCTCTCTTATGACCACACCCAACCTGTTGCTATCTCTGTCTAGTGTAGTTCCATCTCTCTTGCTCCACCGACAAAGCAAGCGAAAATTACCACGCCCAAGATATTTGTTGTCTCTGAGTAACCCTCTCACTTGCTCACATAAACATACTCAAGCCAACGCCCATTTGCTGTCTCTTTCTTACATCCACCCTCTCACTTACTCACATAGACAAGTAAAGCTTTAGCCAACGCCCTGTTGTTATCTTTGTTTGCTAGTACCAGCTCTCTCACTCTACCGACAAAGCAAGTCGACTACGCCCAAGATATTTGTTGTCTCTCACCTACCCTCTCCCTCGCTCACAAGTAATGCGGTGGCCAACGCCCGTTGTCTCCGTCTTACCCTCTCACTTGCTCACATAGACAAGTAATGTTGTGGCCAACGCCCGTCACACCTACCCTCTCACTCTCACACATAGACAAGTAATGCTGTGGCCCACGCCCGTTGTCTCACCCTCTCACTTGCTCACATAGACAAGTAATGCTGTGGCCAACGCCCTATGTATGTCTCACTCGCACAACCCCTGAGGCGGATTTTCGCCCTTATAAGCAGCCTCTGGTAGAGCGTTTGGCACAGTTCACCAGTTCGCTTACAATTGTCCACATGGGACAATGTTCGTGTGCGCAGTGTGCCGAGAGGCTTATTTCCGGACCGTTGTCGCTCGCGATAAACACCAACAAATATGTTTGGCGCTTACTAATTTTTACACACCGCCCATCCAGTTGATTGAAGAACCGCAGGCAAGGAGCTCTTCACCTGTGACTACAACTACTACTGCTGCTGCCGCTGTCGCCGTCACTGCTACCACCTCACGGGACTCACAAACACATCTTTACCACCGAGCAGGGGGCAGCGTCGTGTCTACACACCAGGCTCAGTCCAACGTATCTACCGCTACGAAAAGAAGAAGGCCCGCCGCCGAGACCTCTGCGATGGCCAGCAAACTATTGAAGCTACAAAAGAAGAAAGAAAAATCATCGCCGCCGGATCAGGATGAACCAAGGATGGCAACCACTGTTAACAACGAGCCACCGGTACCTGTGAACGACACGTCCACCGCAGCATCGACGTCGAGCACTGCAGCGGACCAAAACAACATACCAGTACTCACGTGGGAATTGAAGAAAGCTCTTCATACGGCCCGAGACTACGTAATAAAAAACCAGGATGGAAAGTTTACAGAATTATCTACATTCGTTGAGGCTGCGTTGCAAACGGTAAAACATATTTTAACCAGAGAAATGGACATAACAAGATCACTCAAATTTAATCTGGTTCTCGAAGCCATTTATGAACATCCCGAAGAAGGGCAGATAGACACGAGGAATTTTAAAACTCGATCCCGGATGCTGTTCGCCGAGTCCGACGACTTGGACACTCAACTTCAAAGAGACGGTGCGAAACTTTTGCAAGAGGAAGAAGAGGCCGACGCCCAGAGGAGCGGATGGATCTTCATCAATGTTAAGTGTTTAACTTTACGTGTAAGTAAGTTTGTTTATAAGGAACCTAGAGGTTCTAGTTATGTTCCACTGCCCCCCAAATTAGCAAAACGAAACGCATGTGTCAACGTTGTTAATGATGATGATCGTTGTTTTATTTATAGTATGCTTACAAAGCACATCCCAAATGTAAAGCATAACTCTTTACTAACTGAAAAATCGTTTGAAAATCTAATGAATAGATACAACTTTGAGGGTCTTCAATTTCCATTGAATGTTAGTCAGATTAAAATATTTGAAAAGCAAAACCCAAACGTCTCTATTAATGTATTCGAATTTAATAGCGACAACAAAGTGGCTCCCCTGCGCGTAGTAGACGAGTTAAATGACCATACAGATCTTCTCTTGCTTCACGGAAGAGACAATGTGTCCCACTTTGTATACATCCAAGATTTTGTCAAGCTTATTCAAAAGCAAATTACAAAAAGCACAAATAAAATAGTAGTGTGTAAACGTTGTAGTCAGTATAAAGAGCTTAGAGATTGTAAGCCCAATGCAGAATCGTGGTTGAAAAATCATTTAACACTCTGTGGCAAACATAAACCAACTGAAATCAAACTTCCCACCATAGGAAGAAATACTTTAAAGTTTCAAAATGTAGAGGCTCAAATAAAAGTTCCTATCATAGTGTGTGCTGACTTTGAGTCCACCCTGAAACCCGTTAACACAGATGACACTGATTATGATGGAAAAACTTATCAAAAACATTTAGCAAATAGTTTCTGTACACTAACCACCTCTACATACAGTAGTGATATTCTTGAAGAATACGGAATCAGTACAGAACCGTTTTTGTATAGAGGACCCGATGCCGGAGCTAGATTTCTTTTGCATTTAAAAAATCTCGCCGACCGAGTTGCAGTATTGTATTCTTGTAATAAGCCCATTAGCATGACTGAAGAGCAGCGTATACGACACGAAGAGGCTATTGAATGTGAACTTTGCAAGAGAATGTTTAGTGAATTTAATACAGACACAACCAAGTGTGCCGATCACGACCATATAACATCCGAATTTAGGTATTCATTGTGTAACCGATGTAATCTAAGATGCCAACCGCCCAACTTCATTCCCATCTGGATTCATAACCTCTCATCCTACGATCAAGCTTTCATCATTTCAAATTTGAACGTTTTAAAAGGATGTGAAGTTAAAATGATTCCTTCGAATAAGGAAAAAATGATTAGCATCTCAATAAAAGTGGGAGAGATTTACTTACGTTTTTTAGACTCTTACAGAATGATGTCTGCTAGTTTGGATGAATTAACGAAAAACCTCCCTCCCTCTGATTTTATCGAAAGCTCCAAACTAGTCCCACCTGAACATTTTGATTTAATTAAAAGGAAAGGGTTATACCCATATGATTATATCACATCAGAAGATAAATTCCTTGAAACCAGTCTCCCTCCTAGAGAAGCTTTTAAGAACAAGCTTTAATGATAGTGAAATCAGTGAAGATGATTACGCTCACGCTTGCCGTGTATGGGAGGTTTTCAAATGTAAGAATCTTGGTGATTACCATGATAAATACCTCCTGTTAGATGTTTGTTTGTTAACCGACATTTTCAATTCATTTCGCTCTATTTGTTACAAACACTATAAATTGGACGTAGCCCACTACTGGACAGCACCATCCCTTACTTGGCAGGCGATGTTGAAACATACGGGAATCGTTCTCGAGCTAATGACTGACTACGACATGGTACTTATGGTTGAAGCTTCAATCAGAGGTGGACTAGTACAGAGTAGCCTAAGATATTGTAAAGCTAACAACCAGCTTTTAGAACGTTCAACTGACTACAATAGCAACGACCCCACTAGCTGGCTCCTCTATATTGACTGTAATAACTTGTATGGGTTCAGCTTGTCACAGCCACTTCCCACTGGAAACTTTAAATTCGAAGACAACCCAGAACAGGTAGACTGGTCCAACCTCCCTGCAGAATCACCCTTTGGCTATATTTTTGTTCTAATTTCATCTCCTTTCTTCATGAAAAACTGAATTTGATTTTGGTAGCTTGAGTTATTGCAACACATTGGTGTTACATCGAACCTGTTTCAGTCCATCATAGAAACATAAAAAGCAAAATAAAAAATAAAAAGTAATTTTTTCTGTTATTTTATAAGTGACAAATAAGCAGTAGTAGTGGCATAACGAGGGTGCTGGGCCATGACGTCATCAAAACAAATAAACTTTCGACTAACTCAAAATACTTGTTAATTTCATCTCCTTTCTTGATGGAAAACTGAATTTGATTTTTGCTCGTCTTATTGCAATACATTGGTGTTATATCAAACCTGTTTCAGTCCATCATAGAAACATAAAAAACAAAATAAAAAATAAAAAGTAGTTTTTTCTGTTATTTTATAAGTGACAAATAAGCAGTAGTAGTTGCATAACGAGGGTGCTGGGCCATGACGTCATCAAAACAAATAAACTTTCGACTAACTCAAAATACTTGTTAATTTCATCTCCTTTCTTGATGAAAAACTGAATTTGATTTTTGCTATCAATACATTGCTATAATACATTGGTGTTATATCAAACCTGTTTCAGTCCATCAGTGAAAACATAAATAACTATAAAAAAATGAACAGTAATTTTTTTCTGTTATTTTACAAGTGACAAATTAGCAGTAGTAGTGGCGTGACGAGGGCGCTGGGCCATGACGTCATAACAATAATGTAAGCATTGATGTCACTATTACTTCATATTACGTTACAAAAATGATGTAACCTCATCTTACCATGATGACAAGGCCTCTTTTTTCTGCACCCTCTTAGGTAAAGGGAAAAAACAAAAATAAAAAAACACACAATTTTTAGTGATACATGTATTGAAAGAAATTCACCATTTACAAACATCGTATTTTAAATCATGGAGTAAATTTTCGCTTATAGCGGACACACAGTAACGTCTGACTTCAGAGTCTACGAAGGGCACTAGAGCATCTTGAAGAGGTGTAGGCTGAAACCATCCATCTTGCGAAAACGGCAGTCGTCTCTCGTTGAAATCCATCAGAAACACAGGTAAGTCTTTGATGATGTGATGTTCGATCTCTGATGGTATCTTTAAAGCATTCGTGTTGTGTCTGGCGGCAGCCATCAATGTCGAAGTCCTGTAGTGTTTGGTGAAATATTTTGTATACCTTTCAACGAGGCTCCGTACCATTGGACAACACTCGTCGCAAATACGATAGTAATTTTCAACACAATCAAGAGTTCTTTTCAAAGCTGTCCACCCAGTTAACTGAAGCACTAACGATGAAGTTTGGCACAATATGCTATCATTGGTGTCCACTGCTTGACTGTGGTGCGGTGGTAGTCTTCTCACTTGATAGTTGGCAATTGAAATAATAGCGCCGCCGCCGCCACCGCCAGACTTGAGGAGCACAGTATCAAAGTAGAAAGGTGTAAAGTTTGTTTCATTGTTGAAAAATCTGTCTATCACGTTGATCACGTTAACACTTCTCAAGCTTAGCAAATCTTCAAAGGTAAACTTGACACACGTTTTTGTATTAACCAGATATATCGAAGGATTAAAACCACCCGAAGATTCTAAACCAATAACCGCATCCGCTTGGTTTGACAGTTTATACATCTGTCGTAGTAATAGTTTCGGTTGTTGCGCTGCTTGCTCTGGTTGATATGTTTCGTGCTGCTGTTGCTGCTGCTGCTGCTGCTGCTGCTGTTGCGGTTGTTGCTGCTGCTGTTGCGGTTGTTGCTGTTGTTGATGCTGCGGTAGGGCGTAGGTGTAGTAGTGAACTTGAGTCTTGGCTTCGGGTTGATCAAAATTTTCCAAATCTGCTAATATAGCTTCGAGGTTCATACTAGCTTGTTGGTCTTCACGACATCGTTTACTTGCTGCGGCCGACACTGATTGCGCACGTTTACGTTTCAACTTATTCATGTCCTTACGAGGCGCGGGTAAAGTCGGCGCGGATACACTCGGCGCGGCGGCTTCCATGGCTACACTGAAGGCTTCTCCGCGATGGATTGGGGAGGGGCGGTCCAACAACTGGACAGCCTTGAACAAGTCTGAACGCGCTCGGGGTGCTTTGTTCTAAGGAATAAGGTCAATGTTCCCATTAGAATCCCATTTCAATCGTCTGCCCTGGTAGTCGTATATTCCTTTATTTCGTTCGAAAAACCTCAACGAAGTGGTGGGGACAAATTCTTTATCCGTACCGTACAAGTAAAATACGTTATTGTTATCCGGTGTTACTCCAGCTACTAAAACCGGTGCATTTGCACTGTTCTCGACTAGATTAAATGTACGCGTTCCACATCTGAAATTACCGACAGATTCGTCATATTGACATGTTTGAGACAGACCGGTGGCATCGTTTAATTCTATTGCGGGTCCCAAATTTTCTATTCTAATTCCCCTAGCATCCCATACAGGGTTTGGCAGATTCGTGTCCAGTTGTAAACAAGTCAGTCTCAACTTATTCACTCGATCCTCAAGCTTTTTCACCTGTTTTTCTAAATCTGTTATCAAATGAGTTAGCCGTGTCTCGAGTGCTGCTACCTGGTTTTCCAATTGACTCAAAGTGGCTTTCGATACACATTTACTTCCTAAATCTGTTATCGATTGAGTTACTCGTGTCTCGAGACCTGCCACCTGGTTTTCCAACTGACTTAAAGTGGGTTTTGAAACACATTTACTTTCTAAATCTGTTATCGATTGAGTTACTCGTGTCTCGAGACTTGCCACCTGATTTTTCAATTGACTTAAAGTGTCTTTAGATACACATTTACTTTCTAAATCTGTTATCGATTGAGTTACTTGTGTCACGAGACTTGCCACCTGGTTTCCAATTGACTTAAAGTATCTTTCGATACACATTTACTTTCTAAATCTGTTATAGATTGAGTTACTCGTGTCTCGAGACTTGTCACCTGATTTTCCAATTGACTTAAAGTGGATTTCGATACACATTTACTTTCTAAATCTGTTAATGATTGAGTTACTCGTGTCTCGAGACTTGCCACCTGGTTTTCCAATTGACTTAAAGCGGTTTTTGAAACACATTTACTTTTAAAGTCAGTTTGTAGAACATAATTGTTTTCAAGGTCTGTCTTTAAGACAAAATTATTCTCCAACCCCGCTTTTAGAAACACAATTTTAGTATCAAAATCTACTTTTGAAACATAGTTATCCTCAACATATCTCTTGTTCACACTGTCGTATGGCTCTTCTGGTTCGGCGACGTATCTTAATCTTTTGTTGCGTACGTCGTAATGACTCCCATCCAAAGCGAGTTTTAGCTGCTCTTCCCCCACGCCGCCGTGTCTGCGTTGCGTAACAAAGAGTACTCGTCCGAACTTGTCTATCGGGTGACGCTTCATCTTCAAACTGACATGCTCTGTACGACCGCACTTGCCTTTATATCCAAGAGTTCTGCTTCATACCGAGCCATTTGACGTATACTCTGTTACCCTTTCTTTTCAACACCTTTTCCACCAGATACGTGTCTGGATACTGGGTTTTTTGAAGCTCAGCCTCGTAAAACGCACCACGAATGGCTTTGCCGTTCATGTCGCGTAGCATGTATACGTGCGGTACAGTGTTGCGTACCTTGTCCACGACAAATAATTCCGTTGTCCAAGACGGTGTGAAACCCTTTTCGAATAAGGTTTTCCATTTGGAAATCCTCACGATATCGTTGACCTTGTAACGAGGTTTCCTGTTGACCGCCACGCGACCGTTTAACTTTTTCACCAACACTTGTTCATGCTTACGCTTTACGTCCTTCGGTTTCATGCCTATCGATCGGTGTACTCGCGCGTTGTACTTTAACAACAGTTTGTCTAAAAGTCCATTTTTACTCCACACATATGTTCCTTGCACGCCGAACGCTTTGTACATCCACGTCTTTATAGTGCGATTGAAACGTTCCACCACTGAAGCTTTCAACGGGCTGAACGTGCTATAGTGGTTTATATCGTATTGTTTCATCAAAGAGGAAAATTGTTTGTTGAAAAACTCCTTTCCGTCGTCAGACTGAATATTTTTAGGGACACGCGGTTTACTTTTTAACAAGATATTTTTCATTGCAGTTGTCACTGAGCTAGCTGATTTGTCACGTAGCCCTGCCGCCCAAGCGTATTTTGATAACACGTCGATTACTGTCAATATGTATTTGTGTCCCCCGTTTACTTTGGCGTAGTTTTGCATGTCGATCAAATCGATTTGCCACAAGTCATCAAATCCTTTCACATAGACATTTCGCCGTGGAAATCGTTTTCTCGCCTGTTTGTGAAGTTCATCAACGATTTTTTTCTTTTACATCCACCATCTTACAGTATGACCTTGTACAATCGCAAGAGATCGACTATTTCAGCAAACTCTTTAGAGTGTCCCGTGTGACCGGCGTTTTCCGACATCACCAGTAATCTAAGTCGATTCACCAATGTGTTCACATTTTTAACGTTATCCATCCCACTGCCCACAGAGGTGGTGGCGGCGGTGGATTCCGCCGCGGGTTGATCATCCGAAAATAAACTTTGAATTACATATGTATATTTTTCCCTCTGTTGGCGTTGATAGGCTTCTCGGCAGAGTACATTTGTTTGTGTGCATTGGTCGTTAAAAGCATCCTTTTATAAATTTCCACATCTCTGCGTTCTATCGAGTCTTTATCAGGTACTCGCATAAAAAGCAATTCCATTAGTCCTGGTGTAACGTCAAATCGTTTATCTTTCAATATCACTTTTGATCTGCTAAATGAAATTGCGCTATCACCCAATACCGTGCCACCTTTACCGTCGGGTCTAACACCGTAGGTTGTGTCCAACTTGTTGCGTTCAGACGGAGTCGACAGTTTCCTTAAATAAATCTCAACCAAATTGGCCTCGGTTTGAGTCGACATATCTGCTGTTCTGTTGAGTTCATCCTCGCTCTCACTATCGCCTCCAGTCGCTGTACTCTTTTGTTCTTTCTTAACTATTTCCTGTTTAACTGGTAGCGATTGTTTGATGCTTTCAGCCGACTGTTTGATGCTTTCTGCCACAGATTTCTGTAGCGGACTGACCAAAGGCTTAGTGGAAGCTTCAAAATATCGCTCGACATCTTGTACGTTTCTTTGTAGGTCACGATATTTGTTGCGAACACTTTTGGTAAGTCTGATTATTTCCCTTTTCACGGCTAACGCGTCTCCAATACTTTGCCTCCTGCGTTTTATTTTCTTTCCTCTCCTGTCCATAGTGCTGAACGATCGTCAGTGAACTATACGCTACTTTATGATGTTTCTTCATTTATATCTGTTATAAAGGTGTCCAGACCGCATCTGTAGCGACCCTTGTTTAATTCATGGTCCTTGCTGATCACCACAAAACCGTGTCGATTCCTATTCCAACACTCGTGACATAGTTCTTTGAATTGATTAAAGGACATGTCAGTTACGTGGTCTTCGTATACGTGCTTGAGATTTAAGTCATCCTGTCTAAATAAGATTATTAAATTGGCATTATCCCTGAGAAGGTGTTTCGGTATTCGGGTGTACGACTGTGCGAGATAAAAACAATCCACACCTTTGTGTCGACCCATGCTAAAGTAAGCTCTCATATGATTCTGACTGTCACACGCAACATCGTCAAACACGAATACAGAGTTTGGTTTTGCCTCACTGGGGCTTTGCACTTCATCACCGTTTTCGTACGTGTAGTAACCAATCTGCGGGATGTTGCCAATTATTCGAGACAACAATGTGTACTTTGGTTGATGCAACGATTTACTGAAGACATACAAGTTGGCAAATTTCAAACCGTTCGGCTCCGTAAGCAGGGTGAACATCAACTGAGTTTTACCACAGTTCGAAGGACCACTGATGATTCCTCTTATCGAGTCTGGCAGCAACGGACCGTGTTTTTTCGCTGCCGCATCGCTGACAGTCAAACCGTCCAAAGTTTCGTTGACTGTAAACGTTTCCCGCTGTTTCTCAAACTTCATTGTTTGAATTGTTGTCGTCGACTGGGTGACATAAAAGGGAGTTCGCATTTATAGGCGATCATCAGTACAAAGACAGTCGTCGGTGGTGACGGTCGCAATGGCGTCGAAAAAGAGGAAGAATGTTAGACGCACTGGAATCACTCTGGGTGATGCGATTAGACAGGCGCGTAAGGCCATCAGGGGTCAAGGTATCAAGTCGTCAAAGAATCTGGATAAGCGGAAACTGCGTAGTGCGACTGTGGCGGCGTTAAAGGCTGTGAGGAAATTTAAGAAGGGCAAATCGGTGGGCAGCAGTGGTTCACGGGTCTTGCCACTACCGAAGTCCGGCGGTGTCTTACCACTGTTACCGATTTTCGCCGGACTGAGCGCTTTGGGCAGCTTGGCGGGAGGCGCTGCCGGAGTGGCGAAAGCCATAAACGAAACGAGGGATGCGAAGAAGAAATTGGCCGAGATGCAAAGACACAACGAAACTATGGAAGCCATCGCGTTGCGCAAAGGCAGAGGTCTTTATCTGAGGCCGCACAAAAGAGGCGGATTGGGACTGTACATGCAACCGTATTCGCAATACGCAAAAAACTGCTAGAGTGCCTGCCCAAGCGGGCGCTGTACGACGTCGATCTTGTGAAACTGGCACGAGAACTACGGATACCTCATTTTAGAGGTGTGTTCATGCGCGACGACTTACCGAAGCGGCCGAGACACAAGGAGTCGACCATCGTGAATTTGGATAACAGCAGTGGTCGCGGTACTCACTGGGTTTGTTTTAGAAAGACTGGTAAACTTGTAGAGTACTTTGACAGCTATGGTAACCTGAAACCTCCTTGCGAGATTCAACGCTACCTGAAAGGAAACTACATCTCTCACAATACCACTGCTTATCAATTTGTCAACACCAATAGTGAAAATTGTGGTCAACTGTGTTTGGCGTTTTTGTCTATGGTCAATAAATAGGATACACATAAAATACAGTGTGTTTTGTTTCTACATCCAGTCATGTCTTTGACGTTTACCTTTACAGGTACAGAGTCCACTCTGTCCGCTGACTTTTTCCCTCCAGTGGAACTCGATCAGAACCACGTTTGGGAAATAGGCTTGCTCAATTTCGAGTCTTACAATTCGATACCGAACGTGGACAAGACTAACAACACTTTTCATTACAACAATGGTTTGACAATTGAAATCCCGACGGGTACGTACGAGGTGACTGACATTGCGGAATACTTGCAACAGATGCTCTGGAAAGTGGACAAATCTCTCTTTATAAAGTTGACTACGAACAACAATACGTTGCACACCACTATCAAGTGCAATTTCCCCGTCGACTTTACGCCTGCGAATTCTATTGGTAGATTGTTCGGGTTCAAGGAGGAAAAGATTGACGCCAATCGCAAAGTCAGCGCACCCTTGATAACCGACATATTTAAAGTGAATTCCATTTTTGTAAATTGCAGCATCGTAACAGGTTCCTATATAAACGGACGTCCGGCCCACACTCTTTTTCAGTTTTACCCGAGTGTGAGTCCAGGGTTCAAATTGATAGAAGAACCATCACCCGTGGTATATCTACCCGTGACACAAAACACCATCGACAACATAACATTGCAACTGGTAGATCAGGACGGGCGGTTAGTGAGTTTCCAAGGTGAACGAATCACTGTTCGTCTGCATTTGAGACAACGACCCACTTAACCCATGGGGTTCGTATACATTTGGTCCAAGAGACCCCCTTCCTATTTATTGCCAAAGGCAAAGGTCCACGGTATTAGTAGTCGTTTGACTGCCACACGATTAACAACGAAGAATAAGAGATTTTTACGCTCTCTTGGCTTTACGCTGTTACAATGATGAACGTTCAAGACATTCTGTTGAGTACTCCGTTCGACGATACGGTCACCCACATGGAATGGCATACCCACCTGCCGTACGCTTCGATGACACTCAACAATAGCGATGAAATAAGAATACCCATACAACAACAGGATATTTGCGTGGTACCGTCAATGAGTTACATTTATGTCGAAGGTAAACTTTTGAAGGAGGACGGCAGTGCCGCTCCTAGCAGGACAAAGTTTGTCAACAACGCCTTTGCACATCTGTTCGACGAATTGCGTTACGAATTGAACGGCGTAGAAATAGACAAAACCAGACATCCAGGCATTTCTACTACACTCAAAGGTTACGCTTCTTTTGATAATGACACTCTCAAATGTATGGGCAACTCGAGTTGGGTCGACTCGTATAACGACATTGGATCAAGACTTGCGGATCACGTGGTCGACAGCAATGGGAATTTCAGTTTTTGCGTGCGGTTAGGCAGCCTTCTCGGCTTCGCCGAAGATTACACTAAGATGATCGTTAACGCGCGTCACGAATTGGTTCTTGTCAGGTCGGCAAGTGATAAGAACGCCGTACAATGGCAGCCGGGACCTGCTACGGGTAATCCCGCTGTCCCGGACACTAATGTCGAAAATATCAAGGTCACATTGGATAAACTTTGCTGGCGGATACCATACGTTACGCTCAGTGATGAACAGAGGGTCGCTCTGCTTAAGCAACTCAACCGCGGCACGAGTATCCCAGTGGAATACAGGAGTTGGGAATTGTACGAATATCCTGCGCTTCCTCAAACGGGTAAACAGTCGTGGGCGGTGAAGACAGCCAGCCAATTAAACAAACCTCGTTACGTTATTGTGGCTTTTCAAACCAACAAAAAAGCTAATCTGAAGGAAAACGCTTCCCATTTTGATCACTGCAAACTGACAAACTTGAAACTTCACCTCAATTCAATCAGCTATCCATACGATGACCTGAAACTAGACTATAGCAAGAATCGTTTCGCTTTGCTTTACGACATGTACACTAGGTTTCAAGACTCGTATTACAATGCCACACCACGTCCCTTGTTGACGAAAAAACTCTTTAAGGATTACGCCCCAATTGCTGTTATCGACTGTTCAAAGCAGAACGAGTCGATCAAGTCTGCACCTGTAGACATACGATTGGAATTCGAAGCTGCCGAAGACTTTCCAGAACATACGGCCGCCTACTGCCTAATTATTCATGACAAGGCGTTCACGTACAACCCGTCAACCAATCTGGTCAGACTCAACAACTGAAGCCCCGCCCACCGTCTATAAGAGAGGAGCAGCTCGGCTCGTGTTCATTCGTGCTCCGGGACCCGTACTATTCGGCCACGCCATGAAAGCCGTCATCGATTTCAGTGCTTTTGTGGGCAAAAACAAAGATGTCATCATCAAAGAGTTAACCGTAGTGGACATCGAATCGGGATCAGCGCAGCATTGGATATTCAAACCACCCAAGGATTTAGATAATTATTATAACGGCTTGTGCAACATCGATCGACACAACAATTGGCTGAGCAAACATTATCACGGTCTGGATTTTTGCACTGGATTCAGTCAGTATGAAGATTTACTCTCAACTCTGAACAGTATTTGTTCACCCTTTCAACTTCTTTTTGCGCCGGATTTGGAAAAAGCTACAGTACTGGAAAACATATTCAAGGCTAGGAGATTGGTCTTCAGTTTGGAAGATCTCGGTTGCCCACCGATCACGAGAAAACCACTCTTTCCCGCCTTACCAAAGCTAGACGAATACGGTGAACCATGCGATGAAGTTGACGCCGTACCTAATCAAGGAACACGACAGTGTCTGTATCATCACTTGAACGCGCCAGGTTTCATTTGCACTCTCGACAATGCGACCCAACTGGCCGACTGGTGCGCGGAAAATCTGGATCTACTCGACATGCACAAACCAGCAGTGAGGGAGAAGACTTTCTTTGACTGGAATAAACCATCTCCCGCCAGCAAAGATCTCGCTGCTGCAGGATTTGTACGTGTGCATTCCACAGTTGACGCGACAAAATGCGTTTATTGTGGTGTGGTGCTTTGCAAGTGGGAAGAGGATGACGATCCAATGGCGGACCATGACTACAATTCACCTTTCTGCAGATTCATTCGCTTCAATATGCAAATGAAGAGGGACCAACAGTTGAAAGACAACAAAAACAATAAAGCTAAAAACTGTGATAGCACCAAGGAAGAAGATCA
Source organism: Neoaliturus tenellus (assembly GCA_030545055.2). Classification (NCBI taxonomy): domain Eukaryota; kingdom Metazoa; phylum Arthropoda; class Insecta; order Hemiptera; family Cicadellidae; genus Neoaliturus; species Neoaliturus tenellus. The sequence continues at coordinate 102,933,941 of CM061533.1, forward strand.
TTTTTACATGCGTTTTGGAAATACGCCAGATGTTGACGAAACTGATTTAATCAAATGTTGTCATGCCTAATAAATACGCTTACATTCACATTTTTCTTATCATTTCAATATGAACCTTGTCACCTTCTCCAATCCACTGCTGACCACTTTTTATTTCATTGACCATCATGAAGATAGAAGACCTAACACCGATCATTTACATTTCCAAAAGAGAATACTCGAGATGGAGAACATACTAACACGCTGTCTACTCAACAAAATTCATCATACAGCGACTTGTACTCTGGCGGACCATAGCAATTGTAAAGTGACAACATCCTCTGCGGAACGGTCGTTGAGGGTGGAGCAGTTGCAATAGTTAACCTGCGATTTATCATGTTACATAATTGTGAAATAAAACAGTAATACCCACAAAATTGTATTTACTACCACCCAAGTGCCCAGGCTGCAGAGACCACGTGGTGGAGACCGGGCCGCGCGGCCACGCCCCCACACCGAAATGCTAAAACACAATTCTCGCAACAGACACTCCAAAAAACCGGTCCCGGCCAGCCACGCGCCGCGCGCATGCCCGGCGGCCGCGCCCATGCCAGGCGGCCAAACCAGCAAATGCTAAAACCCAATTCTTGGTTTTCGCGCGGATTTGGTCACGTGATTTCAGCAGGGAAAGTATACTACTTATGTATATATAATATATATATAATATATATATATATATATATATATATATATATATATATATATATATAAGTAGATAGTAATATGGGGTTCCTAGCTCACTTTTGGAGACAATCAAAAATCAAACAAATTTCACAGTTTTTTAATACAATTATGCAATATTTTTGCCACTTTTTGGCTAATTTTCAGCTTTTGTCAAATTGTCGTAAAAAATATGCAAATTTAATGAATTTTTTTACAAATATGCCTAAAATTTCATAAAACTCTCTACTAAATAAAATTTTAGTAGAGTATAATGTGATTAATATAGCTGAAATAAATTAAACTAAATTCTTAAAAATCAGATATTAAAATTTTCTTGTTTTAAAAAAACAAAATGAGTGGATATGATGGTGTATTTTGTGTAATGTTGTTGGTGTGCGTGTTTTCAGAATAGGCGCCTTAGTTACTATTCACTACCACCTAGAATTTTTATTTAATTGAATTTATGAATTATTTAATTTGAACCCATCACTGCCACAGTCCAGGTTTTTATGTCCCCAGGGGCATCAATTCAGGTTCTATTTTTACTTAGATATTTTGAACCCATCACTGCCACAGTCCAGGTTTTATGTCCCCAGGGGCATCAATTCAGGTTCTATTTTTACTTTTGATTTTTTTGCACTAAGTGGAGGACAGTATATTATTTGAATTTTTTGGTGTGCAGTGTTGTAAATGTAATGTTGTATTTATGGGATGGACAATAGGCGATTGAATGATTAATGGAAATGGATTGGTGATTATGAGGAATGAAATGGATGAGGCAAAGGGTGCACCCACCATAGTATCTTGTCACTCGGCTTGTTTCACAGTCATTATCCTATGGCCACTCGGATAAAGACCTTCCACCAACCACTGGACTTCAACTATGTCCTCAATAAATAATGCCTGAAGTTTCGAGATTTGAACTCGGAACCTCAGGCATATGAGACTTGAACGTTAGCATTGAGCTAACCAGAATTCCATTGAGTAATAGAACAATTGAACTGCATGAATCACTTGAGCGCAAGTGTTTATTATCTGTTGTAAAGCCAACTGTGCAACTATTGCCTTTAACAGTGATAAGTGTGTCAACCAATTTAAACAAAACTCATTATTTGATAAATAAAATCATAGTTTAAATAAGTTTATTTTATTAAATTTACACAATAATTACTGTAATTAGTTTTTGACCTAAGACCATAATAATATTATATTTTGAAAAACAAATATGGACAAATTATTGTTAAATTAAAAATCAATATTTGACTTTTCATAAGTCAATTTAAGTTTTCTAAAGTATTTTTTCAATAAAATTGTTTTAAATCAAGTAAGTTTTAATATCTGATTTTTATTTGATTTCAGTTATATCATTTTTGATTATATTATATTCAAGTAATTTTTCAGATACAATAATAATATAACAATTTGTTTTACTAGTAGCTATTATATCATAATCAAAATCTGCATTAATAATAATATCATTTTTTGAACTTGAAATATTTGTTGGATTTTTTGTAGTATCAATTACATAAATTGGTCTATTTTCTAGAAATTCTGTTGGATTATAATACATTTTACTACTATTATAATAAACTTTTTTATAATCTTGATACATTTCATACATAATTCTAAATTTATCATTGAATATATCAAAGTTTTCCAATTCATCAGGGTAATAATGACCATTTAGTTTTACTCTTATATTTCTTACATACATACTATCAAATTTAGAAGTATCATATAACTGATCATTTGTTCTTGATTTTTGAAATCCAATTATAATAAATTTTGGATTATAAATATTTCTACAGATATTTGTCATATCAAAACTTAAATTCTTTCCTGTAATATTTTTTTGTTCAATGCATTTCCAATGATTAAAATGAAAATTTACTTTTTCAAATTTGCTTAGTTCATTAATTAATTGCATTTTACTTGTTGTTTTGTATTCAATTATAGGAACTCTAACAAAAAATTCATCAATTGTTATTTTACCTTCAGTTGGTAATGTAGCATTATCATAAGTTCCATCAGCCTTTTTACTTTTCCATCTAAAAATTGCATCATTATCTTCTGATCTAATAAATTTTATATTAAAACCTCCTTTATGTATTGGAATATTTACATTTTCAAAAAATCCTAATCCAAAATGAGATAAATTACCAATTGCTTCAAATTTATTTTTAAAATTTGATTCAAAAGCATTATTTATTTGATTTATTTCTGATTTTGAATAAGTTATAGTGCCTTTAATTGTACTTAATAGACCAGGATATTCAATTTCATCAATCAATTTATTATGTTTTCTAACTTCAATTTTTGAAAATAAAAATGGAACAAAATTATCAATTAATTTTATATTAGCACCATTATCATATACATTTCCATCAGATTTAGTCAATTTACCAGATATATAAAATTGAAATTTAGAAGTACAAAATCCATCTCCAAAATCTATATTAAATTCAGTTTTTTATTAGGTTCATTTAAATGTAATTTAGATAATGGATAGAAATTTTTGTATTCAGCTCTTTCAATATCATTTATATATTTTTTGTAATCAACCATTTATTAAGGATAAATTTTTTAAATCAAAAGGTTTTTAAAACAAGTAAAATTTTTATAATTTAATTTTTGTGATGTCAAATTTTATAATTTTTATGTATCAATTTCATTTTTACTTTTAAAATATTCAATTTCAGTAGCATGATCAAGTATAAATTTTGCTGATATTTTTTTATGTTCTAAAATTAATTCCAAATTTAATGTAAATGCATAATCATGAATGAAATATTCAGTTAAATCTTGATATTTACAAATCAAATCAATATAATCTTTTAATTGATAATTTATTAATTCAGTAATAAAATCTATAGTTAAATTTTGATATTGAGCAATTTTTTGCCAATTTAATCTATTTTGAAACAATCTTATCATATTAATACTCAGATCATATTTTTCAGAAATATCATCCCAATCATCTTTGTTTAATTGATTTTGGTTTCTGATAATGAATAAATCAAATGAACTGTATAGAGCCATTTATTAGGGAGAAAATTTTGTAAAACAACTTTTCTTTGAATTACAAATACAACATTTTGATTTAATTACATTTATATTTTTCAATTTTATTATCTGAATATCTTTAGAATTAGTTTTGTGTTTACATTTATGACAATAAATCAACTCCATTTATATAAAATAAATTATTGTAATTTATCTAAATCTTCTTTAATTAGTATTATTTCAGAATTTAATTCTTTTATTGATTTATTGACTCCATCAAATAGGAATTTTAGTTCTTTTTCTAATTTTTCTTCTAAATTTTCAACATATTTTCCAATATTAATTAAAAAACATATAATGTTATTTAAATCTTTTTTGGTTTCTTAATAATCATTACCAATTTAAATAATTGAATATAAAACTTCATCTAATTCTGATTTAATTATAACATCATATTTATTTATAGTTGGTTTAACATAAACAATTCTTTTACCATTAATACTTATATAATTTTTTGATAAACCAATAGCATTTACTAAATTTTCAGTCTTTTTTACATGATTTTTAAAACTTTTACTAAAATTATTAAAAAATATATTTAATTTAGAATTTATATAATCTTCTTTAATATTAATTGGGTGTTTTTTCTGTCTTCCAATCAGATCAAATATATTTTGTGAATCCATATTTATTAAGGATCAATTTATTTATTATGTTATCAAATTTTTTATTTTTATTTAATTCATTTAATATAAAAATACATAAATGACCACAAATTGGTGGATCATTATAATTTTCAATTTGATTATCATTATAAAATATATTATCTTTTCCTAGATATTTAACTAATTCTATTGGTGGTTTATTAACTATATTTCCATATGAATCAAAATAATATTTAATTTTATCTTTTTTATAATAACAAACCCAATGAGTTCCATTTCTATCAAATGAATCTAAATTTATAATTCCACATTCAAATTTATTAACTTTATTAGGTAATATATCTCTCATAAATACACCTCTAAAATATTTTATATTTTCACATAATTTTTCTAATTCACCTAATGTTAGTGGTTCAAAATTTTTTATAATTTTGTTTCATATATTTTAATGTTTTTTATCTAAACCAGATCCTTCTACATTTTTTAATTCATGATCTAACCAACCAACAAAATTTCTAAATTTAGGAATTATAGATTCTTTTACTACTTTTGCTTCCTTTCTAACATTTGGCGTATAATTTTTAACTAAAGGTATATTATCAGCAAAATCTAAAATTTCTTTTAGTAATCCACCATTTTTTTATTTCTTTTAATTGATTATATGAAAATTCAAATCTTAATCCTTTATTTAATTTTTTATATTTATTTAGTTTATTAATTTGTCTTTTAGATAATAATATAATATCTTTTCCATTTTCATTAAATTGAATTACAACTGATCTTTTATTTTTAAATGCTAATTTTATTTTTGATTATCTGTCAAGTTTATATTTGTTTTTTCCATTTATTAAGAAAAAATTTTATAGTTTTTTTATAATATAGATTAACATAATTAATAAAAAATTGTATTAAAATTTTAATCCTACTTCTAAACCCATACCAAATTTTCTTTTCATCCACATAGCACCTGATGTTGGTAATGCAATTAATCTTTCACCAATTCCATGATCATTTGATGTTACTATATCCCATGCTTTATCTTGTAAAATTTTATCAGCTATTTCATTTCTAGATTTTGTATCTTTATGATCTCTATAAAATAAATCATGTTCTTTAGCAGTTTTATCTAAATCATTTATTCCAGGATCATTTCTTTTTATTCTTTTCTTTAATTTAGTTCCAGGCCCTAGATATTGACAACCAGGTACATGTAATTCAAAAGGTAAATTATTTATAACATCATTTAAAATACCTGATCCATCTTTTAATAATGGTGATGAAATATTTGCCAAAATTCTTTTTAAATACTTAATTCCTTCAGGTTTTTCAATTAATTCATCTAATTTATTTGATATAAAGTCTTTAATTGCTCTCTTTTCATTAAAAAAATTATTATTACCAGCTTTTTCTTGTGCATATATATAATTAATAATATTATCTAATTTATTTAAATCATCTATAAATCTATATTCAATTTTATTTTCTGTATATTTTCTGATTCCTGAACCTCCAATTTCACCTTTTAATTCCCAAATATGTTTAATTAAATTAATATATTTATCACCTTTACTAGATTTTGGTTTCTTACTATTTGGATCATTATTTTTATAAATTGAATTAGTTTTCCATAAAATCTTTGAATAATTATTTAAATCATCTTGTGTATATAAATTATTATCTGGTTTCTTTCATAAGTTAACAATCTCCATGATCCATGTGTTCCATTATATTTTTTATCATCAATTATTAAATCATCATTATCAATTACAGTTATTTTATCACCAATCATAAATGATTTTTTTATGTTTATTCCAATATAAACCAAATTTATAATCTTTTGTTCTTGGTAAATATTTTTGTGCTAATGGACCAATAATTTTATCTAATGTTTGAGGTGAAATTAAATTTGGGTCAATAAATGTCGATTCTTCATGAATTATTGGTTGTCTGATTGGTCTAAATGGAGTACTTGAAGGTAAATTTAATTCTTCAGTTTCTGGTATTGATATATTAGCAAAATTATTAACAACAGGTACCAATTCCATTAGGTTTTAATTTTCATTTAAGACTTCACCAATTTTATTTTCAACTTTACCAATTGCTGAGTTTATAGGTTCATATGCTTTTTGTTTAATTTTTTCATAATTATCTTCAATTTTAATTTGATTTTTAAATTCTTTTATCAACTTTTTCTCACTATCATCTAATTTTTCAGCTTCATTAACAGATATTTTATCCATTTATTACAAAGAAAAATTTATGTTTAACACAAATCATGTTAACACAAACACAAATCATATTAACATAAACACAAATTATGTTAACACAAAACACAAATCATATTAACACAAATACTAATCATGTTAACATAAACATAAATCATGTTAACACTAATATAAATCATGTTAAACACAATTCATTTTACTTTATTTCTGTAATTTTCATTAAATATATAAATACTAATGAAATAAATAATACTAATAAAATAAATATTCTATCAATTATTGACTCAAACATACAACAAGCCATTATCATTACTTAATATCAGAAAAATTTTTCATATATTTTCCATCATTTGTTTTTTTTTTCAATAAATTAATAGTTAAAAATCCATAGTCTTCTTTCCAACAATCATTACAAATAGTTTTAAATTTATCAAATTTCATATCTGATCCAACAAAATTATTATATATTTTTATCATATAATGTTCATTTTGTTTAAAAATGCATAACATATTTAAATTATTTCTAAATTAATTGCATATCAACTTTTTAATAACATTGTGATAAATAAATACATGATATATTCTTATGTATACCCATTATAAAATATTCTTTAATTTTATCTTGTTTTTCTAAAATAAAATCATCAAAAACTACTAATGAATTTGGTTTACATTTATTTAGGGGAATCATATCATCACATGAAAAATTATAAATTTGTTTATAAATATTTGATTCTATATTTTTAAATCTTTTTTGTAGTAATTTATAAGATGGTTGTTCTAATGATTTACTAAAAATATATAAATTTGAATAGTGAATTAAACTTTTATAAATAAAATTTAATAATAATGTAGTTTTACCAGATCCACTTGTTCCTATAATTAATAATCTAATAGGTTGATCATTTTTATTATTTTTATCATATGATTCTAATTTTATATTATCTTTTTTTTCTAAAAATTTCTCCATTTAAATAAGATGAAATTATTTAAAATAATTGGTCATTCATCTAAACTAGAATTAAGATTAGAACATCCAATACATTTAGATGGAAAATATAGTATTGGTTTAAGTGGATTTTATTCAGATAATTTTATATTAAATATACCAAATGATTATAAAAACTGTTATGGATATTCTATTAAAGATGAAGATGATAAAATTATAGACCAATATTTTAATATAAATAAAGGAAATTATACAATTGAAGAAATAAAACTTATTTTTATAAATAGTTTAAAAGAATTTAAAAATAAATTCAATAAATTTGATGAAAATGATTTTATATTGAAAAATGATGGACCATATATTATAATAAAATCTCCTGTTAAAATTATAGTAACAACAATTATAATTAATTTATTAGGGTTAAATGATAAAATAATTGAACCAAATGTATTTACAAAAGAAATAAAACTACCAAAATTTAGACCTTTTGATGTTATTGAAATTCATTGTAATTTAGTTGATCCTAGTTTTGAAAATCATAAAGATCATTCAAATTTACATAAAGAATCAGAAATTCTATATTCCTTTTATCCAAATGTTGAATATGGATCAAAAATTAGTAAAAACCAAATGAAATTGATTATATTCCTTTAAAAAATATAAATAAAATTCAAAATATTGTAATATCTATTCAAGATAGTGATGGAAATCTAATACATAATGAAAATATTAAAAGTATTGTATATTTAAGATTAAAACAAAATTTGTAATATAAAATTTGTCTAAATAAATAATAAAAAGAATAATTGATTTAATTAACAATAATTTTATATTAAATAATAAATTAATTGTATTTAATAAACAAAATAATCCTTGGTTTAAAGAAAAAGATATTTGTGATATTTTAAAATATAAAAATTCTAGATAAGTTTTAATTGATAATGTAAAAGAAAAATATATAAAAATTAAAAAATATCAAGTGTAACCAACAGTTACACTTACATAATGATGATAAATTAATTTACATAAAAATTATAGGTGTCACAAATTATGACACCCTAGAAATTGATGTACAAACATGTTTTCAGATGCCCTAAAACAGGGCGTCAATAAAATAGATAATAAAACAATATTTATTAATAAATCTGGTTTATATTCATTAATTTTAAAATCAAAAAAGGTAGATAAACAATAAGGATAAATATAGATGATGATAAATTAAAATTTATAGATATTTTTAGGGGGGACAATTTGTCCCCCTCTCATATAATGAAAAACATACAAAACTTATTAAAATTAAGTAGGACCCAAAATGAATCCCATATAAATTATAATATTTATTTTAAAAAATTTTAAAGGAGGTAACCTTATTATTTAATAAAAACTTAAGGGGAACAAAACGTTCCCCCTGAAACATTCAAAAAATATTCATAAAGATAATAAATTATATACAAATTGAGACCCGTCTTAAAGACGGGTCTTACTTATAATGATAATAAAGTAAAATTTATAGATATTTTTAGGGGAGGCGATTTGTCCCCCCTATCATATAATGAAAAACATACTATTTTTATTAAAAAATTGTTGTTTATATTTATCAATTTTAAAATGAAAAAAGAATCAAAAAATTTAAAAATAGATTAATAAATATTTAAAATAAAAGAATCAAAACAAATAATTAAACATAAAAATTTAATAATAAATTATTGAATATATTTAAATTTATTAAAGAAAATATATTAAAATATAAAAAAATTAGGGGTAGCAATATGCTATTTCAAGAAAATATTTAAAAATATACATAAATTATAGTATATATTCAATATCATATGGTTATAAATTTTTAATATAATTTGGATAATTTTCTTTAAAACTTTCTTCAACATAATTTTTTTATTATATTTATAAATGGTTCTATTATAAAATTAAACTTATAATGATATACAAAATAATTTTTATATTTAAAAATATATATTAAAAATTTATTTGATATTTTAGTTTTAAATAAATATAATTTTATATCAAAATCATTATTTATTAATTCTTTTGGAACAATTAAAATTTCCATTAATTTATAATTATTTTTATATCCCCAAGGTAATGTATCAATGTTATTTTCACAAATAAATCTTTTGTCATCTTTATTACTTAAAGCTAATTTATTTATTGTAATTGTATATAGTTCATGCTTAAAACTTCTAATACAAGTCATCTCTCTATATTGTTCTTGATCATCAAATAACCATTTCTTAAAATCGTCCATATGTAATGTTTTATCAACAACACTTTTCTTGATTCCTTTACATTTTACACGATTTTAATTATTAAATTCATAACTATATCATTTTGATCTTAAACCACAATATTCTTCTAATATTTCACCATTTAACTCATCTTTAAATTTACCAATTATTTTTTATTCTTTTCACTATAGCATTCATGTTCTTTCTTATAATCACTTGTATCAAATTCATTAATATTTTCTTTAATAATTTTATATGGATCCTTTTTAAATTCTATAAAATAACTGTCTGTGTCCATATATAATAACCTTATATTTGGATCAAACTTCTTTAATTTTTCATAATAAAATTGATACATATGTAATTTTGATAAATCAAGTACTGAAAATACTATATAGATTGGTTTATCAAACTTAACCTTTTCTTTTACCATATTATGTGAAGCAATACAGTCTTTATCAAATATACTAAATGTTTTAAAATTAGGTTTTTTTGCTTGTTTTAATGAAAACTTTTCATCACCTAATTTAATATCACATCTATTTCTAACATTTTCCATAGTTTTTCCAAAAACACTATTATTCATCAATTTAAAAAAGTTTTTTTCAAAATCTGATGTTGATTTGGATCTTAATTTGGTATTTAATTCAATATATTTTTTCATATAATCATCTTGATCAAATGCTATAACTCTATTAACTTGAATGAATAAAATAATCTTTTTTATCAAATAATGTTGTGCAAAGCTTATTATTATAATGTTCAGGTATTAATTTTAAATCTTTTTGATTATCATGTAATTGAATAGGATATTCTAAATCAACTTCTAATATGCCATATTCAGCATTTTCATCTAATTCTAATATTGTTTCTTCCCATTCATTTAATGTATATGTATTAGGATTCATCCATGTTATATCTTTATAAGGTAATTTTTGACTTAAAGCCAATCCATATAGATTATTTACATCTATATATAACATATAATTTTCAGGTTTTGTTTTATCATAATTTTTTGTATATTTATTGTTTACTTTACAATATCTAGTTATACATTGTGAAATACCACCTCTAATACCTTTTTCAATCATTAAATACATATTATAATCACTTATTAATTCTAGTTTATTTCTTGTTAATTTTAACATAGAATCCCAAGCTAATGATGGTGATGTTAGATAATGTGCTGGATCTAATTGATAATTTTTCAAACAAACAGATCTAAAATTTTCAAATATATCAGCTAATAAAAGAACATCTTGAATATTATATAAATCTGAATAATTAGATAATGTTTTTACTATTAATTTATTCCAAACTTTTATATAATGTTTATAATCATCATCACTTATATTTTCATTAGTTAAACAACTATAAAATTGATATTTTTCTAATATTTTATCATAGTTTAATTTTTCCACATTATCAATAAATTCATATGGAAATATACCTTTAGAAGTTAATATTTTTAAAGTTTCATCATCATATTCAATTATATCATTTTTTTATAAATTTATTTATATGCTTAAATTCTTTAAGATTTTTAGCTAATTTTTCAATTGATGTAGCCATAAATCTAAAAGTATCTACAAATGAGAATTTTATAAATTTTCTAGGTTTATCACCTTCAAATTCATAACCATAACCAGAATGTACTGAATAGTTTATATATTTTTCATCTGTATTAGCTAACAAATCAATTTTACCATATTTTTTAGCTAATTCTTTTATAAACAAATGTGTGTCATAATTTTAACTATTATGACAGAATATAGGAATATTTTGAGGGAATTTTAGATTTAAATTACAATTTAAATGTGCAGCACCCCTAAATTTTCCTGTTAAATGGCAATGATCTCTTACCTTTTTTCTTTCATCATTATTAAAACCACTTTTTTCACAAATATGACAAATATTAGTTTTTTGATAGTTAATTTCTTCTTCATTAGTTAAATTCATAGGCTTTTTATTTTTCAAATTATATTTTTTAGCTATATATTTTGAGATTTCATCTAAATATTCAAATAATTTATTTGGCACATTTATCAATTCCCCTTCATTTTTTGTTCTATAACAAATAGGTTTATACATTTTATTAGTTACTCTAGATACTAGATAAATTGTAAATCCATATGGTTTATGTTTTTGAATTTTATTTGTATACGAGCAATTTGGATTATTTTTACAATTATCAATCTTTTCTAATATACTTTCAAAATCCAAATAAATAACATATGGATGTTCAAACTTTTTATAATAGATTTTAAAACTTATTGTTTGACCAGGAAATGGCATTATAGGTCTACAAGGTTCTAATGATTTACATATTTCTAAATGATTATTCAAGTCTTTATTTTTGTAAAAATGAGTCAAACATCTTCTACAAATATATTTTTTTGTTTTATGTTTTGATAATGGAGAATATACTAATTTATTTAAATCTGTTATTAATATATAATGACAATTATTACCAATTTTATAGTATAATAAATCAATTTCTAATTTTACATTATAATGTTCAGATATTTGTAATGGCACTATGTTTCATCTTCATCAATTCTATAAATATTTATTGACATTGATGGATAGTTATATTTAGAGTCAAACGATCTTTTTTCAAATAATTTAATATCTTTTAATGTTATTGGATAATCAAAACCATTAAAAATATCATCATTTATATATTTTTGATATTGTTTAACTCTTTCAGCATGTTTGTTTGGTTTATCAATAGCACATCTAATTGCATAGATAAAACAATATTCATCTTTATTTTTAAAATTTACACAACATTTTTTATTCTTAATTTCATTTGGTAATTCTATATATGATCCAGCATTTAATGAATTATTTTTAGATAATTTTAGATTTCATTCAACACATCTTTTTAATGACCAACCAGAGCCTTTTGATGGTTGATTTAGTTGTTCTCTAACTATTAATTTCTTAAATTGATCATCAATAAAATCATCTATATTTAAAATATCTGAACTTTTTATACAAAAATACATATTACTATTTTGAATTTCACCATTTATTAATTTTCTTTCATATTCACATTCTAAAGCCATCTGTCCTTTAATATTTTTGAATTTTTGTTTTTCTATCAATTTTTTTATTTCATTTCTTTGAGTTTCTAAATAATCAATAATATCTAAATCATCATTTGAATTTGTTAAAATATAATCTTGAAAATATCCTTTTAATGACGAAGCTTCTTGAATATTTATTATATTTTCTTTTGGAATTGGTTTATTTTTAAAATAATCATTTAATAATCCAATCAATTCTTTTCTAGTTTTATTAACAATTTTAATACTATTTTTAATTGCTAAATTTTGAATATATTTTAATGATCTATATTTTAAATTATTTGGATTTTCTTTAATTTTGTTTAATCTTTTAATTAGTTCATCTCTAGATAAATTTTCATAATTTCTGACATATAATTTTTTTGCAATTTCATTTAATTTTTCTATATTAAATAATGAATAATTTGTAAGATCGAATGTTTCTTTAATATTTGTTAATTCATCTAAAGTTTTATTTTTATAATTATATATATTATTATTTTTACACCAATGTTTTAATTCAAATATTTTATTATCATATTTTTGTTTATTTAATAAATGTTTAGTTGAGTTATAATGACTATCATAATTTTTATATAATATATTTTTATTACAATAAGGACAATTAATATTTTTATTTGTTCGTTCCATTTATTAGGGGAGAAATTCTTTATTTATTAAAAATAATTTTTACTTAGAAATAAAACTCTTAAAAATATGAAAAGTTTTTCCACTTTTTACTAGTTAATTTATAGTTTAAATCGTATTTTTCAATCAATAGTCAACTTTTCACAAGTTAATTTAAATTTTCTAGAGTATTTTTTTCAATAAAATCAATAGTCAACTTTTCACAAGTCAATTTAAGTTTTCTATAGTATTTTTCCAATAAAATCGATAGTCAACTTTTCATAAGTCAATTTAAGTTTTCTATAGTATTTTTTCAATAAAATCAATAGTCAACTTTTTATAAGTCAATTTAAGTTTTCTATAGTATTTTTTCAATAAAATCAATAGTCGACTTTTGATAAGTCAATTTAAGTTTTCTATAGTATTTTTTCAATAAAATTTAAACTTTTTAAAACAAGTAAAAATTTGTGTTTTTTTTTTATCATATTTTTAAATTTTCTAGTTTTGTTATATTTTTTTCATGAATTTTAGTTTCTAGATGTCTTGAATAATTTTTAGTCCATTTAATATTTCTTCCACATTCACAAAATTGTGGTTTTAAAAACATTTCTCTAATACTTTGTATACAAATTGCATTTTTTCTATCTTTACTATAATAATAATTATTAAAATTTGAAATATCTTTAATTTCTTTACATTTATGACATTGTTTTTCATTTAATTCAATAACTTTAATATTATCATATAATTTTTTATAATACACATCCTTACATTCTTTACAATAATAATATAACCCATCTTTAGTATATTTATCTTTATAAAATTTTGATATATCTTTATATAATTTACACCTTAAACATTTCTTTTCCATTTATATAAAATAAAATTTACAAATTGGTTTTTTTCAATTCATATTCATAAAAATTTCAAATAATATTTTCATTATTTTGATCTTTTATACTATATGTAACTGGATTTGTATTATTAATTTTACCCCTCAGGGGCAGTGGGCTTTCCACTGTACGGGTGTTTCTTGGCGACCCCGGGGTACCTGAGCCAAGCTGTGAGACCCTCCTCACAGTTCTTCCCGAGCTAGGGCCTTTCTTCTCATCTTTCAGGTCTTAGCTCACCGTCTTTATTCTTTCCTGAGCTAACCTTGCTCACCTTCTTGTTTTCGACCCCGAATCAAGGGTGTCTTTCCACCTTCTTTCGACCGGCGCACGCTGGGTGGTCCTGGGAGTGTCCCTGTTGTGTTGCAGGGACTGATGTGTGCCTCGCACTGCCGATGGTCTCCTCCAGTGTGTCGTCAGAAGCCAGCCGCTTCGGACCTTAGTCAGGAAGTGCGGCATGGATGCAGAGATCGGACTCTGCATTGCCACGGTGCGACCCCCAGCACGTCCGGCACATTTCGTGTATCGGTGCTGGGCAAACGGAGGTTTCGGGCCCCAGAGTCCTGGGGTAGGGGTGTCTTATCTCCTACGGGGGGTAGACCTCCGAGGGTGTACCCGCTCTCGGCCAATGAAGGGCCGCCTCTTGCCGCACGATGTGCTGGTGAAACAAAAGTATGGATTTTCAAAACCAAAACACGAAATTAAAGGAGAATGAGCAGGCCGCCTTTAAGCGCAGCTCAAAACTGCAGAGGTCTCCGACCTCGAAGACTGGGACGCCGACGGGGGGAATTAAAGCCTCCCCTCCGCCGATCCCGTTCAAGGCTGCTGGTGTCGCCGGATCGTCGGCCGTAACCGGAAAGGAGAAGGATGAGGTTAAGCTGGGTATGGGGGTGACTGAGCCGGTAACACCTCTAGCCGAGATGCAAGGAATTCCTCCCAGGAAGAGCCCTCTTCGTCCGGCATTCGAGATGCAAATGCTTCGGCAGCAGCAGGACGATGCCAACGAGGAGGAAAACCTGTCCCTGGAGAAAATGAACGATCTTTTGAAGGAGATGGCAAAGGCTCTCCTTATTCAGAAGAACGTCAACAAGGCGATTAAGGACGGAATTCCGAAACTCGAGGATTTCCTTGGCGAAATCGAGGAATGCCGGAAGATCAGGCTGAAGGCAATGAAGCAGGAGCGCGACGTTGTGAACCGAGTTATGTCTGCTTCGCCTCAAGCTCATCTGGCTGAGTCCCAGACTCAAGCCAGAAAGCGAAAGAAGAGGCAGAGCGGTTCTTTGCCGGGAAGCCCTGAGCTTGTTGAGGTGGACTCGGTGCCGAGACCGGTTTTTGTCACTGCGGCATCGCAGACATCTCCTGTCCAGGCTACTGAGTCCGCCCCGGGCGCTGCCGTGATTCCAGCGGCTACTCCTGCAGAGGTTCCTGCTCCGGCGGCTAATCCTGCCTTGGCAGCAAACTCTGCCTCAACACCTTTAGGGGGCTGGAAGACGCGCCTGTCTAAGAAAGAAAGGAGGAGGCAGAAGCAAGCGGAGGTGGCTTCGAAAAGTGCGTCGAGGGTGGAGCGGACGCAAGTCTCAAACCCGGTTGGGGAGGCCTCTGGCAAGTCTGTCAGAAAGCCTAAACAACCCAGGCCTAAGAAGCCCAGGACGGAGGCAATCTTGATCAAGCCCTTAGGGGGGCGATCTTTTGCCGATGTTCTGGGTCAGATTAGATCGCAGGCCAAACCGGAAGAGACCGACACCGTTATCAAGTCTATTCGGCGAACCCAGAACGGGGATGTCCTCCTCGAACTGGGGAAGTCAAGTGACAAGATTGGTTTTGCCGCTTCCCTCAAGACTGCACTTGGGGACAAAGGCTCAATCAAGGCCCTAGAACCGAAGTGTTCGGTCGAGATTCGGGACCTTGATGCCCTCTCCACCGAAGAGGAGGTGACCCGTGCGATCCAGGTGGCACTCCCGGAGATACCGGCTGATGGAGTGAGGGTATGGCTGACTAAGCCCAACCGAAGTCAACTCCGGATGGCTGTTGCTGAGATGGGCGAAAAGCACGCCAATAAGCTGCTTAGCCTTCAGCACCTCAGAGTCGGTTGGGTCAGTTGCAGGCTCAAACGGAGGGTGGTAGTTTCGAGATGCTTCCGCTGTCTCGGTTTCGGCCACTCCTCCCGAAACTGTAAAGGGCCCGACAGGAGTGCCAACTGCTTCCAGTGTGGAAGCCAGGGCCACAAACGTAAGGAATGTTCCTCGAGCCCCTCCTGCTTCCTCTGCAAGGATTCAGGCTCCAGTGCCCTCGGTCACTTACCCGGGTCTGGTCAGTGCGGTGCCTTCAGAGCCGCACTTGAACAGGCAAAAGGCAGCGGCCGGTAATTCGCATCCTCCAGGCCAACCTTCATAGATCCTGGGGAGCTGAAAACCTTCTAGATCAGCTCGCCCGAGAACTTGGTGCTGACGCGCTCCTTATCAGCGAACAGTATCGGGACAGAGACCCAAACATTTGGATCTCGGACAGCCTCGGTACTGCTGCATTTTGGGCACGTAATACACGAGATGTCTTGGTGCGGAGTCACGGGCGCGGCCGAGGATTCGTCTGGGTTCGGTGTAGGGACGTGACTATCTTCAGTTGCTACCTCACACCCAACGAGGCCGTCCAGGACTTCCGCGACAAGATAGATAGCCTAGAGGAGTGCGTTCTCGGCACCACCGGGCATGTCGTCGTTGGTGGCGATTTCAACGCCAGGGCCGTCGAGTGGGGAATGCCCTCTACCAGCTCCCGGGGGAAATACATCCTGGATTTCATCGCCAGGGCCGGTCTTGTCGTCCTCAACCAGGGCGACACACCTACTTTTCGGCGCCCCGGGCTGAGAGGCACGATCCCTGACGTCACCTTTGCGTCTGAGTCGCTCCTTCCGAGGATCTCTGGCTGGAGGGTTGTGGAGGACTACACGGGTAGCGACCACCAATACATCGTTTTTGACCTGCATGATCAGGCAAATCGTCGAGTTTCCGCATTTCGGGAAGGGCCACGCCGGTGGAACACCAACAAACTGGACGTGGTGAAGTTCACCGAAGTCATCTCTCGGGGAGCGCAGGGGAATCCTGGTGAGGCTGGGGCCGAGGCATTAGTAACATCCACGATGGAACTGATCGTCTCGGCCTGCGACCAGTCTATGCCGCGAAGGAAACCCCGACGCGACAAACAACCCGTTTACTGGTGGACTGAAGAGATTGCGGAACTCAGAAGAACATGTTTAAGAACTAGACGAGCCGCCACAAGAGCGAGAATTCCCGCAGACAGAGTTCGTAAGTCGGAGGCCTATAAAGCTGCGAGAAAATCTCTCCGCCAGGCGATCAACAGGAGCAAGGCGAATAGCTGGAGGAGACTTCGTGACGACGTTGACTCCGACCCGTGGGGCCTGGGTTACAAACTTGTAACACAGAAACTCGGCGCCCGCTCTCCACCTTCCATCATGGAGGGCACCACCATGGGGAGGATCGTCGCTGCGTTGTTTCCTGAACATCCACAGCGACCGCCGGTTGACTTCGGACGGGTAGAGGACGTTCCACTTTTCACTTTCGAGGAGCTGGAAACCTCCGTTCTCTCCCTGAAGAGCAACAAGGCTCCTGGCCCGGATGGGATTCCCAGTGAGGCTTTAAAGAGAGTATTTTCAATCAACGCTGACTTGTTGCTGAGAATGTACAACGCCTGTTTGGTAGAAGGGGTGTTTCCGGCTCCCTGGAAAACAGCCAGGCTTGTACTGATCAGCAAGGGCAAAGGTGATCCCGAGCTGCCGTCGTCCCACAGGCCTCTCTGCATGTTGGACACGGCTGGGAAGCTGTTCGAGAAGCTGATCCGTTCCCACCTGATTTCTGCCGTGGAAGCTGCCGGGGACTTATGCCCCCGTCAGTACGGCTTCAGAAAGGGACGGTCAACGATCGACGCTGTCACCGAAGTTCAGAGAGCTGTGGAGAGAGCCGAGAGCCACAACCATTTCTCCCGCCGAGTAGTGCTTCTTGTTACGCTTGATGTCAAGAATGCCTTCAACTCGGCGAGGTGGGTCGATATGTTGGATGCGCTTCGCAACACCTTTCGTATTCCTGCATATCTGTTGCGGCTCATCGAGGATTATCTACGCTCTCGAAGCCTGATTTATGACACGAGGGACGGAATGCGGACGATGGAAGTCACTTCTGGTGCCGCACAAGGTTCAATACTCGGCCCGGATCTCTGGAACGTTGCCTATGACAGCCTCCTGAGGTCCGAGATGCCTGAGGAAACCACTTTGGTTGGGTACGCCGATGACGTCGCAGCTCTCATTGCTGCACGCAACCTTGAGCTGGCCCAACTAAAGTTGAACCGAGTCATGCGTGTGGTCAACACCTGGATGTCAGATCACGGTCTCTCGCTTGCTCTCAGTAAGACGGAGATTGTGATCCTCACGAAAAAGAGGATCGACACCGTCGTCCCACTCAGAGTGGGAAGGGAGGTGGTCACATCAACTCGTGCCGCCAAATACCTTGGGGTTATGGTGGACACCAAGTTAAGCTGGAGGGATCAGATCTTCCGTACGGCGGACAAGGCCGCTAAGGTAGTCACTTACCTTAGTAGGCTGATGGCCAATGTCGGGGGTCCCCGATCCAGCAGAAGACGTCTGTTGATGTCCGAGGTCCAGTCCGTGCTCCTTTACGGGGCAGAGGTGTGGGCAGGCGCTCTAGATAAGGAGTGCTACAGGTTGCGACTCGCCCGGGTTCAGCGTCAAGCTGCGCTCAGGGTGTGTTCCGCCTACCGGACAGTGTCCGAGCCTGCCGTCCTGGTGGTCGCCGGAGTCATCCCTGTCAAGCTCTTGGCAGGGGAGGGGAAAGCGATTTATCAGAGACAAGGCGAGATCGGCAAGGACACGGCAAGAACAGAAGAGCGCTCCCGAACCTTCCAGCAGTGGCAACACAGCTGGGAGCACGACACCCGAGGACGATGGACTGCGCGACTTATCAAGCAGGTCCAACCATGGGTGGAACGGCGGCATGGGGAGGTGGACTACTACCTGACCCAATTTTTGACAGGTCACGGCTATTTTCGGTCGTACCTGAACCGGATGGGAAAGACCGGTTCACCGGACTGCATTTATTGCCCGGGTGTTCCCGACGATGCGGAACACACATTCTTCCGCTGTCCCCGTTGGGAAGGGCCCCGCCTGGAGACCACACAAATCTTTGGTGCATTTTCGGTGGACTCGGTCTGCCAAAAGATTTTGGAGGATGAGGGCAACTGGGATTGTTTGTCACAGTTCGTCCGGGGCATCCTCCTGGAAAAGAAAACCGATCTGGACCGCGAAGTGGCCAAGATCCCTTGATCGAGCGGCTGGATAAGGAGCGAGCCCCACGGGTGTAAGCCAAATTTAGGCCTAGCCTGACGTAATGTGATAAACAATTCCAGGTTAGATTCCTAAAGAGTAGAGGAGGTTTTTTAGTGGGTAAACCCGTTTTTTAGGGGAGCCCCACACTACAGGCTGGCCACCTGTGTGCGTAATGCATTTTTCCGCCTCTCCCTCAAAAAAAAAAAAAAAATAAATAAATAATTATTAATTTTAGAAATTATAAATATTTCTCTAGGCCAATTATTTTTATATTTATTAGAAAATGTTGATTTTTTTATTTCCAATTCTAACTCTATCATTTATTTTAAATTTTGATTTTGTTATTATTTTTGGTGGTTTATATTTAAAACAGTATCTAATAAATCCTTTTCATTATTTTTATTTACTTCAATTGGTTTCATTTTAATTGTTGAATGATATGAATTATTATATTCTTTAACAATTTTTGGTAAAATATTTATCCATCTATAATTTTTATTAATTTCAAATTGTATTTTCATTTTTTCATTTTGTGTTCTATTATACCTTTCTATTATACTTGATTTTTCTTCATTTTCTGTATGATACAATTTAATATCATATTTATTTAATATTTCTTTGAATTCTTTATTGATAAATTCTAATCCTTTATCTGTATGTAAAAGATTAGGTGATTTATGATTAATTTTAATTGCATCCTTAATTATTTCTTCAAATGCTTTAGAAACTGTTTTTCCATCTTTTTTCCTTGATGGTTTTGACCAAACATATTTTGAGAAAGTATCTATCACATTTAACATATATTTATAAACCATCATTTTCTTTTTCATAATTTTTCATTATAATCAAATCTGCTGCCCATAAATCATCAATACCTAATGTAATTATTTTTCTTTTTAGAAATTTCTTTCTGATTGGAGCATGAATTTCATTTGCTTCTATTATTTGTTCATTTTTAGTTAATTCTTTTTTAATTATAGGTTTAACTTCTTTTTTTAAATTTTACTTTTATTTGTTTTACAAATTAAACATTTAGTAGCAATTCTATATAATCCATTTTTCATTTCAACAATTTGTGGATTAATATTTTTAGTTTTTTTCTTACACTTGTGACAGTGAATTGGTTCATTCATTTATATATAAAAAATATTTTATACATAAATAAATTGAATCAATTCATTTATGTATCAAATATTTTTTTAATAAATGGATATGTGTTATAGATGTCATAATCAAACTAATTTTACTATTATTGGAAATTGTGTAGAATGTAATATATGTAAAAGAATTATTTATGAAAAAAGATTAAGAGAAAAGTAATAAGAATAAACATCTTAAGCATATTTTAAGAGAATTTAACCATTTTCAACCATATAAAACACACCAATTAATTAATAAATTATATATTTTATGTATTTCCAATCATTTTGAAATGACACCTAAGAATATAAAATTATTTTTAAAACAAAGGAATTATACAAATTGGATATTTTACTATCAATTTTTAAACAAAATATACAATATTGATTTTGAATTGAATAATGAAGATAAAGAAAAAATTACACTAGTTTTTAATAAATATTTATGTTTTAAGAAAAGTAATATATCATATAAAAAATTATTACCAATGATTTTAAATATTTAAATATGAATTTTTGTATAAAACCTAATTATGATGATGACTTTTTAACATATCTATCACAAATTCATTTGTGATATTTTTTTCCTATATAAATGGATCCGTTAGAAGAAATTAATAATATTGGAGAATTAAGATTTAAAGAATATAAACCATTAAAAAGTTTAAATTTAAATGAAAAATATAAAATTGAAAAATTTGAAAGAAGCAAAAGATAATTATGGATATACAATTATTGTTGAATTAGAAAAATGTAAAATACACTTACCAAAAAGATTTACTAATATAATTGATGATAAAACTATTAAAGAATTAAATAAAAAAGATTTAAATTTAATTGTCACTGCTTTTAATACTTTTTATGATAAAGAAACTGCTTTAGTTAAATTTGAATAATTATTTTAGTATAATTGTATTGATAATAAATTTTAAATAATCTTGTAAAAAATTATAATTTTACTGGTTTTAAAAAACTTTTTATTCTGTAAACAATTTCATATAAATTTAGGCATATTTGTTAAAAAAAATCATTAAAATTGCAAATTTTTTATGACAATTTGACAAAAGCTGAAAATTGGCCAAAAAATGGCAAAAATATTGCATAATTGTATTAAAAAAAACTGTGAAATTTGTTTGATTTTTGATTGGCTCCAAAAGTGAGCTAGGAACCCCATATTACTATCTACTTATATATATATATATATATATATATATATATATATATATATATATATATATATATATATATATATATATATATATTCACGATAATATAAATATAATATATATATATATAATTATATATATAAATAAATTTAAATTAAATATAATATGATATATATATAATTCACGATATAATAATGAATTATATATATAATTCATTATATATATATATATATAATGTATAATTATATATATTATTCTAAAAAAATTTCAATTATCAAATAATTGATATTTGTATCATCAAAAAAAAAATAATTATCAAATTAAAAATATATCATCAAATTATCGAACCATTATCAAACAAAAATATAAATCTTAAAAATAAATTAATATTAATTTTAAAAATTTTAAACTAGATACAACAAACAATATTTATGTTACTTTTCTTTGCAATTTTGTATTGTAAAACGGAGCAAAGTTGGAGTGAACACTTTGCATTCATTAGGTATAATTCCCTGTCAATAAGCCCATTAAGTAAGTAACACCAGCCAAGCTCTGAAAGTTGCCGGCCAAGTTAGGCTAATGAATGCGGCCAGTTTACTAACCGGCTTGTTGAACGGGATTCAAATATTAGAGTAGTTGGCTCCTTATAAATAGCGCAATAAGCTTAAGTTACACTACATAATTAAAATTGTTATGGCAATTCCAGAATGTTTTTACCTTTGATATAAATTTAAAGTAAAATATACCATCTATTGACATAATCTGAAACTTATATTACTGAAATATGGTATTCATTGCTTTGTTATTACTCACACCAAAAAAGTATTTCGAAAAATTATTATTTATATGTAAAAATATAATTTCCCTTTAAGTTGAAATGTGTGTTTATTCGCTGTAGTTTTTTAATGAATATACACTCCTGTTTTATTATTGGTTGCTTTATTTTAACGATGAATTCATTTACAAGTTTAAAAATTATGGCAGTATTAATGCCTTAAGGAATTTAACCCATCCAAATACAAATTTCAATAATACATTATTTCTATTAGGCCATGCTGATCAGTAAATAGCTACCAATCAAAATAAAAATTGTTCTAATCCCATTTATTATTCAAATCAAATCGAGAATTTACATAAACTACGTACATTGTTATTAATTAGTTATTGAAAAGGTTTAGTTAATTAAAATAAACATAAATTACATAAGACTGCATCTTGTTTTTAAAAGACATACTTCAAAGTGGATAAAGGTTTAATGATTTCCAAATTAGCTATTTATAAAAGGAGAAAACAGTGGCTCAAGTTCTCAAAGAGTTTTAGAGTTAATTGTCAGTAGTGACGGATATCGTTCGTCTATTTACCCCGTTCTATGGAGAGTATTCCAAGGACCTCATTTATGACCACGGTTATTTAATATACTAGATGACCCGACAGACGTTGTTCTGTCATTAATGTGAATATTAAATCTAAAATGGAATAAATACAAATTGATGCTACAAACACTCAACGACTGCCCTTGCGATTTATTTATCGACATTTGCAAATGCAAGTCGTACTGGAAATTGCAACCGCTTAAAGTCAAGTGGCATGTCGTTTGGAATCATAGGGATCCGTGGAATCAACACGTCTTCGCCTCTGTACTTCCCTTGTAATATTGTGGCTTTGATGACATTGTTCATTAAACTTTTTACTGTAAGCCGAGTGCCATTACAAAGGCGTGGCTGGTTTATGTTCCTCAACATGATGATTGCCGACCCCACTTTTAATTGAAGATTGTGAGGTGGTAATCCCGGCAATTCAAGTGAATTTAAAATCTCTGTTGGAAAATTAACAATATTATCTTGGTTATTAACAGAATCAACAGAGTTGTATGTCACCAATCCACTGGGTATCTTATTTTGAATATTAATATTAATTTCTTTGACATCAACATTTTTTGCAGCTAAAATAACTCGTCAACTTAACCAAACATGATTCTTGTAGTTTTCAACTATGTTTGGGAACACCATCTCAATAAGTTCGCTTGTTGATTTTGTAAAGTTACAAAAATTGGCAGGGAATGTAATGCATCCAGACAATGGGTCAACAGGTATTTTACCATTTCCAATTTCTAGCAATTGTTTGGAAAAGACTTCGCCAGATTGATCGTTCTGTAACTCTACTCGCATGTTATAATTTGATTTGAGTGTTTTGACGTGTTTCCATAAAATGGATGACTTCAAACATACGTCAATTTCGTCAGCTGGCGTTGACCTTGGAATCACTGGCAAAGTTTGTCTAAAATCTCCTGCTATAAGTTACGCCACATAAGTTGACGAATGGCCAAAAACAGCTGGGTTGGGCGAGGGGAGGAGAGGGGGTACTTTTCCAAAAACATTGAGCTTACGTTACATGCAATTTTTTATAGAACAGCTGATTATCCAATCATTTTAACTGAATAGTAGTGTAAATTCATTCGTCAAGTTACGTGGCGAGGGTTATAGTAGAATCATCGCTTCACCAAATAGATTTTGGTTGTTTCGCAAATCTTGCATCGTGCGGTCTAATGCCTCTAAAGATTTTTTGTGTGCCATCGTACATTCATCCCAAATGATCAATTTGCTTTCCTGCAACACTTCGGCCATCGCAGAATCCCACGAAAGGTTGCACGTTGGAGTTTCAATAGTTTTCATATTCAAAGGCAACTTAAGTGCTGAATGAGCTGTTCGACCACCTTCCAGCAACGTAGCTGCAATGCCTGATGAAGCAAGTGCAAGTGCGATTCTATTTTGCGATCGGATTGTTGCCAAAATTAATGAGATTAAAAAAGTTTTCCCAGTTCCTCCTGGAGCATCTAAGAAAAATATTCCACCGGTTTCATTGTTCACTACGTTCATAAGGGTATCATAGACATATTTTTGCTGTTGATTTAAAAGTGGAATTTTCCTTTGAACGGTTTCTCTTAATGCCTCGGAATCGGATTGGGTTTCACGCCTCAACTCTTGATTAAATGCATCTTGCATTGGGCGATTGGGCGTTATCATTCCTAAATGTACCAATCTTTTGTTGGCAATCTGCAAGCACATGCAAGTCTTCATTTGTTGTTCTAAGTCGCATCTGATGCAAAATATCTTCAGCCATATGATACTTAAATCAATCGGGTTTGATGGGAGGCATGTAGACAAAATTATAGAAAACAATGTCCGTATTTGTTTAGCATTTGACGAAATCACTGCATCTTTGAGCGTGTTGTCCTAGTGAGTATCATTCTCTAGCAATCCCAAATGTTGACAGGCTTCTCTGTATGTGGCACACAATACACGATTAATAGTTTGTAGATGTTGGAATGACGTTGGGCCACGAACATGGACTAACAATAAACGCAAATAAAAACACTCGTCTTGGCTTGGATGGTCTGTGTGAAGAAGTCCAAGTGCATCGGTGGAAAATATGTATGGATAGCCTGGAACTGATTTTCCTTGTTTACGTCATTCAACTTTCTTTGAGGATTTATTCCAGACATAATATCTTGGCATTTCAGAGTAGGGCAGTGTCCGGGCAAATTTATCATTCCGGCACATTTCAAAGAAGCTGGTCAATGTTGTTGGTGGTGGTCTGTCAGCTATTTGTAAAACATTCTGCGCCGTAAAGTACACTCTTTGGCCGTTTTCCAAATGTACAGCCAAGTGAACAACAGTGGGGTGTCTTTCATGAAAAAATACGCCACATAGCTTCGTTACTGCTAACATAGCGGCCCATTTGAAATTGGGTGATTTCATCGTTGGAATTTTCGGCAGCAACTCCAAATACAGCAATGTCACTACAATATCTCGGTTGTCTAGATTTTCACCCACGACAACAATAGCCACTTCATCAATTTTTGGCGCGTTCAAACGTCTTCAATGTTGTCCTGCAGGGGTCTTATCAGCTCTAATGACAATTTTGTGGTCATAAGATGGCCAGCGCTCTAATGCGGCCTTAAACAATACTACCAATTCGTTGTGTTGATGTAAAAATGTTTGTAGTTGTTCCACAATTGGTCTTTTCACAGAATTGTTGTGTGCACAACGCTGATTGACTTGCCTAGCTGAATCATCAATAAAATAAATTTGTAAAAGTTTGTGGTCACTATCTTGAGTTGGCAATAAGGAGCCTGTCCGGTGATATATTTGACCCTGAATTTTGAAAGTTGGCATAAATTGATCTCGAATAACTTTTGTTACACCAAACGAAGTAATTTGAAAGCAATTATTGTATTGTTGTATAAGAGTCAAAAATCTGGCCCGACTCCAGAAACCAATGAGTGTAGTGGCTCTGGTGGTGGTACCAGTGGTGTCAATTTGATTTGGCCACTGATGCAACACAATCCATGTGATTCATTTTTGAACTTAAATGGGGTCTTTTTTGGAATGTCCCCGCATTTTAAAACAATTTTCTATTGAGTTCCCACATAATGGAAATGGTTAAGACACGACTGGTAGTCAAGTGGGAAGTTATTTTATCGTGATCGTTATCAGTAAGATTATCTTTGGGTCCTTCACCTGCTTATCGGTAGGCTGATAAAAGGTTGCGCGCTTGGCTTATATATTCAGTAGTTATCATGTTTATAGTTTATAATTTTATCTTGCAGTACATTCCTTAGACACGTTGAAGGCAATAGAAAATTGTTTATAAAAGAGGGGACATTCCAACCTAACCTAACCTAACTGCCCCGCGGCTCTCCCGGCGGGTCAGTCGCGGGATAGCTGTGGGACGTCCTAGGTTAGGTTAGATTAGGTTAGGTTAGGTTAGGTTAGGTGTCTTAACCATTTCCATTATGTGGGAACTCAATAGAAAATTGTTTAAAAATGCGGGGACATTCCAAAAAAGACCCCTTAAATGCCTTGCAATGTGGACAAACAACGTTCATTGATCCAATAGTTACGATCTGTAGTAAACTATAAGCAATTGATACGAGTAGTGGCAAAGTAGGGCTGCTGGCTCAGGTCAATGACCCCTGAGGAATGCTGACGTCACCAAGGTCACTGACGTCACGAATGACGTCATCGGTGACGTCATTGATGACGTCATTTCTATGACGTCATAGGTATGACGTAATAGAAATGACGTCATGACGACGTCATTACCGCTGACGTCACCATAATGACGTCATTGACGTAATTAAGGTCAAGGTCACGCGGAAAGACAAAAAAATTTTTCTTTGCACTCTTGTGGTTCCTAGTATTCGGCTGTGGAGTGAAAATCCACGAGAAACCACAAAAGTGCAAAGAAAAATTTATTTTCCCAGCGACCAGACCGAAAAACCTACCAAATGTGACGTAAGGCATTCCTCAGAGGCCATTGACCTGAACCCTAGCAACCCCACTCTTAAAACTAAAAAAAAATAAATAATTTTTATTTCCACTTACCCACTGGAGAAACCAGAAGCCCAACTGGGAACAAAATTGCGAACAGCCGACGGTGGTGGTGTCATCACCGCGCGGGAGCCGGACGCCGACTGACCGGACAGCACCGCGCCGTCCGGGTACCAGGCCGCGTGGTGGGGGTAAAGTGGTCAGATGCGAAAAAATAAAAAAAATTATTTTTTTTTCCAACAACTCATTCGAGTTTGTCCTTGTTGGAAACATTATAAAAAAAAAATATTTTTTTTTCTCAGGTGAACTTGGGACTTGTGAAATTTTGAGCTAAATGAAAAAAAATAATTTTTTAAATTTTTTTCTTAGGTGAGCTTGGGACTTGTAAAATTTTGAACCATTTGATATAAAAAAAAAATTTTTTTTGCGATTTTTAGTTTTGCTTAAAACTTGTCAAATATGTAAGTTTTAGCTAAATATTTCATTTAGAACTCCAGTTATGGAAATTAAGTGGAAAAAGTGTGATGTGCACACTGCAAGAGTTGAATAGCGACTGACCAAGTCACTCCGTGCATCCTAGGTACCCAGTTATTTGGTGGGGGTTATGTGATCAGATAGAAAAAAATTTTTTCTTATTTTTCATCCACATTCTTCAACATGTTGAAACCTGTTCAAGGTCAACCATTTGAAGTTTTAAAAAAAATTTAAATTTTTATTTACAAAAATCCGCCTTCATCCTCATATGCGCTGGATGGACTTGTGCTTGTTGTTGTTGAAGTGCTACTTTCACAGCAACAAGTTTCTTCTTCTGTATTGTGGACCACTCCTTCGGGTATATCCATACTGTCGATGGTTGGACAGTCGTATTCCAAATCCATTTTAATTACCATCCCTGGATGTTGAAGTAATAACATGTGCAGTTTTTGATAAATGTCTTTGAGGTGTTCAAGGCTGTCAACAAGTAATTCCCACTTCATTGTATCGTGTAACCGCTAGCGTAGCTGAGCTGGAAATGAAGTCAGACTTGCATGTAGGATTGCTCTTTTGGAATCGTGGTGGTGGGGGTTGGGTTGGGTTGCTTAGAGGAAATTTTTTTCTGTTTCATGATACAACCAGACAGGTTGAGACATGTTCAAGGTCAACCATTTGGAGTTTTAAAAAAGAAAATTTTATTTAAAGAGTAGCGTTGAAAACTGGCAAGTTGGCTCCCTTGTCAGCACACTCCGTGCACCTTAGACAGTATATGACTGCGTAGACCAAGTAGACGAAGACTGCAATGAGTAAGGCCAGAAGCATGACAAGATCCAATTTTAAAATTTTTTGTGTTAGGATGGTATCCTTCCTGATCTGCCTTTCTTCAATTCTCCTTTCCATCAACTCCACTAGATCCAAATGCTGGCATCTCCTCCTCTGTCCTCCTGCCACATCAGCCTCATATATTGGTGGTGGGACATCCATGTTTGCAGCTTGAAAGATCAAGATGTAATGAAACACATTGGTGTTGTTTCTCAGGTCTCCAAGAGGAAAAAAAATGGTGGGGGAAGTTTCAAGGTTAACCATTAGGAAATAAAAAAAAATGTTTAAATTTGTGGTTACGTTTACACCTGTACATGTTAGAACCTGTTCAAGGTCATCCAATTTGTGTTTTAAAAAATCCTATCTTGCTACAAAACTGTAGCAAGATAGGTTTTTTTTATTCTTTTATTACAATACAATAATAAGCATATTGAAGTAAAGTAAGGAAACAAAATATAAATATTAGTCAGGAGAAATATTCCAAGTTTGGACTGGCTTGAGTCTTCATGGACGATCTGGAGGAGTAGGCCGAGGAAGTTGATGATGATGGTGACCTTGGCGGCTCGTCATCCCTGAAGCCATGGGTGCATTTTGTGTTGCATGCAAAAATTTGCATGTTTAGTCGGTATCCCTGTTCGATTAGTGATTTAAATTCTTCAACAATTTCGTTTAATTCTTGCAGATTTCTTACAAATACTTCTTCATAATTTGCGCATTTTACAGTGAGAGCCATCTTGATGTTTTCCGTGTGATGTCCAAAGGCGGAATGAATATTAGCATGGTTGTTTGAAGGTAGTATGAAATAGTGGTGGGGGAAGGACTTTATATGCTGTCTGATGGGAGGTGGTTAAATTTTTTCCAACTAAACATATTGATTGAACAAATTGTGCAAAGTTCTTTGGGTGTTTCGTAACTCATAACTGGAGCTACATGGCCTGATTGTAAACATCCATCATCTTGTAGGAATTGTGCTGGGTTAGATACAGCAGCCCTTCCACAATTTTGACAAAATTTTGTACCATCACCAAACTTGTACCACCCAAAAGTGTTGTAACCTCTGTTGTCTAGCTTGTACTGTTTGATAAAAATTTTAATTTGCTGAGGAGCGTTGGAACGTAAAGTATGGCTCAATAGCTGTTGATCTTGAATAATTTTTCTTACACAAAGCTCAAATAGGGTGCTCATGGTTTGACAGTTGCAATTAAACTGGACTTCTTTGCAGTCTGTATGCTGGTAACCCAAAATGGTGGGGGAAAACACACACACACACACACACACACACACACACACACACACACACACACACATTGCTGTTTGAAAAAAATTTATGTTTAATTTGTGCAAAGGTCAAAGGTCAAGGTCACCCCAGAGCTTTTAAAAAAAAAGGCAACATATCAATATGTGAAAATTTTTTTTGTTTCACATATTGATATGTTGCCTTTTTTTGTTTTTTTTTTTTTTTTTTTTTTTTTTTTTTTTTTTTTTTTTTTTATCTTTATTTAAAACAGTACAAACAAGATTACATGACAAAAATATATAGTTAAAAAATACAAACAGATACAAGAAAGAAAAAATTATTTATTTTTTAACACTGCTGCTTGTCTGCGATGTGGATGGTAAGCTCGGTGGAGTTGCTGCCGCTGCATCCGTGGGACACCAAGTAGAGACATCCCGGTTGAATGGAGCGTAGATCTTCATTTTGTAGTAGGTGGACAAATCTCTTCGGAAGGTAAATTTGGAATTTTGCTTCATCCCCCGGAGTATATGGTGCTTCGCTGAGACTGCAGCAGATTGCTTCGCCGACAGTAGTTTCCATTTTCTTCAGTGCATGTATAATATAATGTTTTTCATCCTTGAGTTCAGAACATTTTTTTACCGGCAAAATTGTAGACTTGGAGTGGGCGTTGAATTGTTCTACCAAAGACTGCAGAAACTGGTTGGATGCCATGGTTGTTCTAGAGGTCCTCGCTGTCTTCTTGCTCTGAGATGTTGTCGTCTCGGAATCTCGAGTAATACTCGTGCCAGGTCTCGGTCTGCTCCTCGCTTTTATAATCGCCGTTACCCCCACCACCATCACCGATTTCTCCATCTTGCAGGTAAGTTGCTAATTTTAAAGCGTTTTTTAACGCACAGTGCCTGTCCCTTTCATGTTCCATACTTTGTGTGCAAATACAAATGTTTTCAGCAATAAATTTAAAATTTTTATTAATTTGCACATCTTTAACTGGAGTAGATGTAAATTGTTCTATCCATCTTTTCTTTTCAAGTCCTTTTGTGTAAATATTAGTAAATCTGTTTGAAAATTGATGCATAATATGATACAAGTCTGAATAACTGGTAAAACCGTCATACCAATCGATGTGATGAAAATATTTCCAAGTCCATCGGTTTGTTGTTGCGGCTTTGGTGGTTAGTGAAGAAAAAGAGCATGGTGGTTTAAATAAAAATGTGTAAGGAATATTTTTATCTATATCGTAAAATACGAGTTCTTTAATTATAAACCGATCATCGTTACCACGAAACGCCTGAAATTCAATAATACCCGGCTTGGACTTGATTTCTTCTTCCATGTCCATTTGAAAGGTCACCCGTCTATCCATCACGGTGTCAGAAGGTCAACTGTTTTCCACACCACGGTAGGCATGTATTTATGCCAGGCCGTACAGTTGAAGGCGCGTTGGTGTATATTTAACGTGGGCACCATCCCCGGTAGGCCTACACCCACAAAATTTTGAATTTTTTATTGAAAATTTACCAATTTAAGTGTAAAGTGTTGTGAAAAATTTTAAAACTTTATTTAACTTTCCATCTGGTCATTTTTGTTGTTGTCATTATCATCACTTTGATCCTTTTCATCACTGAAATGTGTTTCTTCATCTGATTTTACAAAATTATTTTTTTCTTGCACATATTGTTCCAATTGTCTCCACATTTGAACTTCATGAGGAATTCTGTTGAATATTGAAGTGTCCACAGGTCCATACAAAATTGGTGCATCCGGTTGTTTGTCCAAAGTGTCTGTTAAATAATCTTTAATAATTGAACTGGAGAATACTAGCTGTCTTAAATATCTTGTTATTGGTTCAGTTGCACATGTTAAAATAAAAAATTCTTCTCTGTTCAGTTGAATTTTTATGTCATGTTTGGTCGTATCTCTGAATCTCATTTGATGTTCACCTCTGTGTTTAATAATATCAATTTCCAAGTCTGAATCCAATAGTCCTACTTTTGTTTTCCTGCCAAACATGTTGCTATTAAAGTAACATTCTAACAAATGGAGGTGTTTCATAAAAGATTCCCAAGCATTGGCTGTAAACAAAATCATTTTTGTTCCGTGAGTTAAAATTACTGTAGGTGAATAGTCGGTTGATTTCATAACTCCAATTAAAACACTTTTATCCAAACTTGAAGAGATTGGATAAAAAATTCTTAAAAATACTTCCATCAAAATATTTGGTGAAATATTTTCTTCCACATTTCTTTTCCTCTTGGACAAATATTTTTTCTTTTTACCTTTTTCTTCTTCTTCTTGATTTGTGACGTGTTGCTGTTCATTCATATCCAAAAATTCTGAAATTTCCTTTTCTATATTGCATTCCGTTGTACCACTTGTAGAAGCCATATTGAAGATGATGCTACCCATACGACGTCAGGCAACAAACTGATCAGGAGCGGCCTGCACGCTCCGCTTTTATACTCGCGGAATGTAACAAAACCGGTTTTTTATAATACATTTTTAACAATTCCAGTTAGAGGTGTGTATGTTACAATTTTATCATGTAGAATTAAACAGTATGCAGTTGTATTTGCAGGTATAGCTGCATTAAACTCCATTTCAATCTTTATGTCAACACTTGATGATTTTACTGATTCATTTTGTTTAGAACAATCAATTACAACTATTGTGTAACCATCTAAGTATTCTTCTGGTGATAGTAAAGGTGTATTTGTTTTACCGTAATATGAATTTTGGAATCTCGCATACATATCGTATAATATACTGTACTTTTTATTAGCGAATGACACATTTAAATTGTCGTAGGGGAAAAATTGTGAATTCAAATAAACTTTAATATTTTTTAAGTTGCAATGATCAAATTTGCCTGCATGTTTTGTGATGCTGTCTCTCCTATCTGTTTGTAAACCAAATATAATATACCTGGCTCGTTCTACGTAATTAGATGTTTTAACAGTCCAAGTGTGACGATCTGTAGTTGGCAAGCTTGGATGTTCATGGAATTCCCAACTTCTAAAAGGAATTACAATATCACGATCAGCCTTTAACTTCCTTAATAGTAGCATTCTATGTTCGTCAGCTAATTTAACATGTGGAACTCTCCATACAATTTTGTCTAATGTTAATTTCCATTCTAGGTTTGCATCCGTTGTACCATCTGGAGCTTTAATAATGTCTTTATCGTTAGAAGATCGCAACAAAACTAATTCTTGTTTAACATTTAATATTATTTTTCTATAATCTTCAGCAAATCCAAGCAACAAACGTAATGGAATATGAAAATCAAAATATCCCTTTGTATTCGGAGTGATTATGTCATGTTCAGGTAAAACCCATCCAGCCGGTTGAAGTAAATTGGTTTCATTAGGTGATATAGATGTTACCCCCTTTAAAGTTGTTGCAATACCTACTTTTTTAGTGGAATCAACTGTTACACCTGATATTTCATATCTAATTTCATCAAACAGGAAAGCCATAGGGTTATTTATAAATGGAACTGTTGTACCAGTAGTAGTACCGTCCTTTTTTGTTACTTTTCCTTCGATATACAAGTAACTTTCACATGGTAGTGTGTAAATGTCTTGATGTTGTATAGGAATACGAATTTCATCGTTATTGTTCAATTTTGATGAAGTGTAAGGGTTGTGGGTGTGATATTCTTTTTCCCATAGTGTTTCGTCGAATGTCGGACCCTGCGCTATATCCAGTATATCCATAATCGGTTAATTTTAAACCAATCTTTTCTAAGAAACGAATGTTCTCGCGTGTTAACTCCTCCACAGCTGAAGAGCTACTAATGCGGTTTCCCATAGGCTGTCCACTTTTAAATGATAAACCCATGATTTTTGTATTAAAGTGTCGATTTTAAATGTAATCTAACTGTAATTGGCTCTTCTCGGAAATCTATCAAGTTACCGTCTTGATCCAATACGTTCAACACGATGTCTGAAATGAAAGTGGTGTTCAACGGCAGATATACTAGGTTTTGTGGCTTTTCAACAATTTTAAATCCTGGAGGTACACTCGGGTAAAAAGTATGTATTATATGAGTATTTGCTCCATCTCTGTAAGCTCCCTGTATAATGTTACAAGTTATATCTATACTATTAACTTTTAGTATAGTTACAGTTTGTTTACCGGAATGTGTTTGATTTGGTTCTAAAATTGGGCTATCTTTGGGAAATCCTAACAATTCACCGATTGATTGTTCCTGAGTAAAATCTATATAATATTTTGAGTTAATTTCAGCTTTCATAGTATTGTTATTACCTTTTAATGTTATATTGTCTTTCCCCATTTTATTTTGCAAAAATTCATTAATATGATCAATTTCATAAGAACCTGTGGGTAAACTGCAAACTTCTAAGTCTGTAAACTTCCCACTGGCATCTTTTCCTTTATAATAATGCAATAAGTTATTTTTACCTTCCGTAACATTGGGAATAGAGTTGTAAGTTGTAAAATCCAACAGTGCCGCTTCCCAAAATCTTCCTTTTTGCAAGCGTAACGCTGGAAAAAGGATACTTCGTAAAGTGGACGATTTTCCTGTTAATGATACCGTATAGGATGACATGTCAATGGTGACTGATACTTTTAGCTAGGAATTCCAAACATAAATGGCCACATATTAATGTGTTATCAGGTTGTTCTCTTTTATAGTTGTAATATATGTTTTTAGCAGATTTAAAGTAATGCTCGAGTTCTTTAGGTGGTGGTAAATTGCCAAAACTATCAAAGTAATAAATATTATCACCTAATTTCTTATAACAAACCCAATGAGTGCCAGGACCTTCAGAATTGTCTAAATTTACAATACCGGTTTCGTTTTTCCACATTTTAACTGGTAAAGCATCTTTCATAAAGACACCGCGAAAAAATGGTATTTTTAAACATGAAATGTATTTAAATAATTCGATATTTGTTAACGCTTTATGTGGTATTACTAATTGATTTCTTTCATTTAATATGCACGATACGGTCTTAGGTATAGACCTGCCCCGTTTTTTACCATTGACCATACTGTTGGTTTTTTGCTACCCTTTCTGGTGGAACGTCGTTTTCTTCTAATATTCCCTCCATGTTTTGTCTTTGCTGATCTCCTTTTCACTCTTCTTCTCCTTTTTCCACCTCCTACTGCTGTTTTAGCCTTCATACCTGTTGTTACCGCTAAAGCCGCTGCTTTTTCTGCAATACTAGCGTCACTAGACTTTACTCGTTGCCAAGCTATATCCGCGAGCTTTTTATCAGCTATAGATCTATTTTTTGTATCGCTAAATGTGGAATATGCTATATCGTGTTCTTTACAAGCCTGATCTAACTTATTTATGCCTGGATCGCCTCTTTCCAGTCGTTTTTTCAATTTAGTTCCTGGTCCGCAATACTGATAACCTCCCGGTATGTGAAATTCGTATGGTAAAGCGTCTATTGCTCTATTTACGACAGATCCTACTGGAATTCGATTTAAAGCTTTACTTAACAGAGAAACCGCTGTGGACGTGATACCGCCTCCTTTCCTTACAGTGTCTCGATATGGACTGATATATTGAAATGTCATAATGCACTTTTATAATTGAATTTCGCAACTTATGTGTTACCTCTACGACAAGTTGAACATAAATGACTTTATTTATGCTTTTGATCAATTAAATACTAAAAGGATCCTAAAATGTTGATCCTTAAGGTTGTGTTGTTTTAGTAAAAAAATACTTATAAAAAACTTCTTGTTTTATCCATGAATTTCTCATTTTTTCATCAACTTGATTATATTGTCCACTTGCAATATAATTGTGCATATCAAACATTATATTACCTATCACTTTAACAAGAAAATTAATATTTACAGCGTCATCTACATAATCAGGGTCTGCAACTCTTGTTAATCGTTTGTTATTGCAATTCCACCATCTATGTCCAGTTGGCTCTAATTGTATTATCTGTTCAAAAGTAACAACATTACCAGGCAATGACGCGGGAGCTATATGTATCATTTGTTTTCCTTTACCATCCCAAACATTATTCCTTAATACATGTCCATCAAGAACTTTATTCTTTTCTTCAAGTAATGTAAACTTTTCATTTCCTTGTACAAACACATCCCCCTGCCGTGATACCACTTGGTCTTGTTTTACAAATCCAGATGTCTCTTGTTTTAAAGTCTCTTTCATTTGACCCACTGTTGCACCATCTGATGGCGCCGAACCATCTTTAACATTTGCTAAACAATTATTAAAACATTCTATAACCCCTACATCACGTATGATACAATGATCTTTAATATATTTTAGATTTACAGCATCGTTTTCAGTTTTTGGATAACCTATATCATTAATAACAAATTTATAAAAAGAAAATCCATCTTTTGTCTTTTCAGGTATCAAGGAATGTAAATAGCGTCTATTCACGCTGTCTTTTTCATCTTTAGGGTCATCTACGTTGGATATACGTTTATTGTTAGCACTATACGTTTTTCCATTGAATTTTAACGTATTTTTTAATTCAGATGACAAATAACCTTTGTTTATTGCATCACCGTTTTGATTTGGTATACCAACATTGATAATTCTATGATTTTCTGCATCATATGTGTTATTGTGTAGTCTTAATGTTGGTGATAGCTTTTCCTTTACTATTTTTAAATTTACTGCATCGTTTTCGTCCGTGGGATCTTTTATGTTTTTTAACCTTTTATTACTAATATCATAATCTCCTTCAGGTGTTTGTGGTAAACCAGCACCTCTTTTTAAGTTATTCGCGTAATATAATCCATCCGAGGAATACCGTCCAAACTTGTCGACACTCATGGTGCAACTGAATAGCATTTTAGGGGGTAACGCATTCTTATGAGATTACCCCGCGGTTTCTAAGTTCATCCACTAAAGCCACCCATTCGTTTTCCAATCCAGTATGACCCGCTTCTTTGGCTTCATGTATTAGTTTCATTCTATCTACCAATTTATTGATATTATTGTAATAAATTACGTTTGTATTGTATAGTTTCTTCATCAATCCTTTACCGGTGACTGATTTGCTTCTTTTTCTCGGTTCTGGGGAACTTAAATCTAAAGTGGATGCTACTAATCTTCTTTTTACAGGTTTTCTTCTTATAATTGGTATTAATTTGGAAACAAAATCTTTATATTTTACAGATTTATTTCTATATATGGGTGCTTCAGGTAAATAATTTCTTTTATATGCATTAGTTTGATCCAAAATTTTGCTATACACTTCCAAATCATCATTTTTTACTAATGCTTTTAAAGGTTTATTTTCAAATAATAATTCAAATAGTCCCCTTGTTCCCTTATATATTTGATCACCTACGTGAATATTATCATGTTCATCGACATCTAATTTGCTATTACCAATCATTACACCTTCTTTGGACATTCTTGCTCCATAACTGTGGTATTTTTTAGTAGAATCAGTTCCAATTAACAGTTTTAACAAGTATTTTCTTCCTAAAGGTCCTTTTGTATGAATATTTTCACCCAATAAGCTTATGTTTGATGGTTCTCCTTCTGTTTTTTCTTCTTCACTCGCTATAGATACCGCTTCTTCTTCACTACCACCATATACATCTTCTCTTTCTGCCGTTGTATCACTATATATGGAGGCCTCCGGGTCCTCATCGCTAATATCTTCTGATATTACACTTTCCCTTTCATATTGTGTTATCGGAGCAATAATATCACCTTGAAAAGAAGGTTTAGTCAATTTTTTGTTCAATTGTTTCAAAGGCTCTGTAATAGGTTTAAAAGTAGATTCGAGAAATTTCTCCCTTTCGCTGATACCTAACTTTAACGCTCTGTTTTTTGCCCGAATAGAATCACTAAGTGATTTAATTTCCTTTACTAACTTTTCTTGGTTAACCATGTTTGTAGCAAGACGTGCTGTACAAGAATGATTGTGTG
The DNA here is from genome assembly GCA_030545055.2 of Neoaliturus tenellus. Lineage (NCBI taxonomy): Eukaryota > Metazoa > Arthropoda > Insecta > Hemiptera > Cicadellidae > Neoaliturus > Neoaliturus tenellus. The sequence continues at coordinate 102,971,747 of CM061533.1, forward strand.
ATATAGTGGTTAGTGAATTAATATAAATTTATCGAAACCTATCCTGTATCGACCGTTATTTAGTGGTTGTTCCTTCATAATTGTCAAAAATCCATAATTTTCAGCCCAAGCCTTACCACATATGTCTTTAAACCGTTCATATGACATATCCGCATTGACATGATCGTAATATATGTGTTTTAGGTTAGTTTCATCCTGTTTGAATACAATTAACACATTTGCATTGTCTCTTATCAGTTGTTTTGGTATTTTACTATAAGTCTGACCTATGTAAATGCTATCTATATTGTTATGTCGCCCCATAGCGAAATAGCTCCTGATAGTGTTTTGGTTTTCACAGGATACGTCGTCAAATATAAAAACTGAAAATGGTTTAGCTTCATGCGGTTGCATTACGCTTTCACTTGCATCAAACTTATAATATTTCACTTCTGGCACATTATTAAATATTTTTTCTAATAATTGGTATTTGGGTTGTTGTAATGATTTGGAAAAGACATACAAGTTATTGAAACGTAATCCTTTTGGGTTTGTAATCAAATTGAATACTACATTTGTTTTACCACAATTGGATGGACCGGTTACAAGACAACGCACCGTGTTTGGTAACAAAACACCATGTTTGCCACTGTTTAATTCTGAATTGTCCACCGTGAGTTCATCAATATTATTAATAGGAAAACTATCCTTTTGCGGTATTATCTCCATCCTTTGTAAAGGTTCAACCTAAAATGATGCTCCATCATTATATCAGATCCTTTTTAGGTATCCAAGAATCTTCACTCTTATTAAATCCTAACCATCGCACTTCAACTTTATCTTTTTTCCGTTGTAACACCTTTTCAACGAGATATACATCACCTACTGAGGATTTTAACATTTCATGTCCATAAAACCCTCCTTCGAGCAATTGTCCTTTATTATCTTTTAAAATGTAAGTTTCCGGCACTGTAGGTTGTACCTTAAATACGGTAAAAACCTCATTTGTCCAATTAGGCAGATATCTTTTACTGAATACACCTTTGTATTTGCTTATTCGCACTTTATCACCAACATTAAACACTTTAGGCTTTAGTTTTTCAACTTTTGGTTTAGTATTAATTTTTATACGTTTTAATACGAGTTTTTCATTTTTACTAGTCACTTGGTTCGGTTTCATACCAATTGTTCTATGGAACTTGTTATTGTAATCTTTTATTAGTTTTGGTAACATATCAATCCATACGTGCGATCCTCTGTTTGAAAACATCTTGTACATCGCACCTTTTAAAGTTCGATTAAATCTTTCTATGATTGATGCTTTTACCTCTGAATTAGTCGAATAGTGGTTTATGCCGTATTTTTTCATTAAATTTGAAAATTCTTTATTAAAATATTCTTTACCATCATCGGTTTGTAAATGTTTTATGGTATTTTTGTCTCTCTGTATCGCAGTTTCCATGGCTTTTGTTACACTCTTGCCGGTTTTATCTTTTAGCGGTAAAGCATCTGCCATCTTTGTAAAACAATTGATAATAGTCAATATATATTTAAATCCTTTATTTTGTTTGCTATAAGGAATCATTTCGATTAAATCAGCTTGATATAGATCATTCATTCCTTTTATAACAGTATTTCTTCGGGGAAATTTTCTTCTAGCCGGTTTATGAAGCTCATTAACAATTTTTTGTTTTAAATCCATAATTTTATCCTTCCTCTTCGGTAGATGAAGTAAAAATATTTTTTTTATTCTATTATACCCTTATTTAACTGGGTCAAGGTCATTCAAATTAATGTAAAAAAATGGGGAACACGGCGTTGGGCTTGCCGTGTTCCCCATTTTTTTACGGAAGGAAAAGGAATTTAGGTCGTAGAGGGTCGAAGAGGGACGAAGAATAGGTTAGTCGTTGATAGGATTAAGAGAGTAGTGGCCAAAAGGAAGAGTGTTAATTTTATCATCCATGATATGCCTTTTGTCATCATTTGCCGATAGTGCTTTTTTTACTTCTGTAACACTGTATAGTTTGTGTTTTTCACTTCTTATGGCGTTGAATTTTGCTGTTAAGGTGGTGTCGTTAAATAAACAGTTTTTGTAATGTTCAAAGTTTATATTTTTCTTTAAATAACCTGTCTTCACACCTTTTGCTTTCTTGGTGGTCGATGTTTCTTCTTGTTCTCCCTTATACACTTTGAAAGAATACAATTTTGACATTAGTGCAATAATTTCTTCCATGCTAGCTCCATTGCATTCGTCTTTAAATTTTCCAAGCACCTTTTTGTTTTCTTCATTGAAGTTTGGATGGTTTCTTGGGTAGTCGGAAAAATCAAAATCATTTTTGTGTATGAACGTTCGAAGATCTTCATACATATCTTGCGTCTTGATCCAATAAATTAGTGCGTCCGTATCCATGTAGGCTACTCCGATATTTTCTCGTCCATAATATTGTACCATTTTGTTGTAATGAAAATCATACATATGCGTTTTACTTATATCCAATATTGACATCCCTATGTACAACGGTCTATCCATAACAATCTTGGTTTTGTTCATGCTTACCGCTACTAAATTTTCATTAATTATCATAGTGGTTCCGAAATTTGGTTTTTGTACAAGTTTTTCTAATGCTCTTGGATCACTTACTAATTTTACAATTTTGTGTTTCCTCTTATTTTCTAAAGTTTTTCCAAAGATTGAGTTGTTCATCAGTTTATAAAAATCTTTTTCAAAAGCTGATGTGGCTGCTGCTCTCCTCACGGTGTTGGAGTCTATGTAGGGTTTCAAGTAACAAGATTGAGAAAATTGTAATACTCGGTGAATTTTTGTTATTTTCAGTCCTAACTCCAACGCTTGTTGTACAACCCAATAGTGCGCCACATAACGGTTTTTGTTGTTTAATGTCATCATTAATTTGGGCCATCTTCCTGTCGGTGATACTTCAGTTTTAGCCAACAGTGGCAAGTCGTAATGATGATCGTGTAGGTGTTCTGGATACTCGAAGTCGCAGTCGAAAATGTAGCCGGTCGGTCCATCTTGTGGGATCTGCATAATGTCCCCGATGCTGTCCGGGTCTACCCACTGGAAGTCGCCATACGGAAGGGGTTTGGACATCGCCCAACCGTATAAATTATTGGCATCAAAATATCCAAGAAAAATTGAATCTTTAGTCTCATCATAATTTGGTAGAAATTTATTGTTAGCTTTCACATGTCTTGTAACGGCCTGTGTTAATCCACCGCGTACACCTGATTCAATCATCAAAACCATATCGATGTCGTTTAGCAGTTCCAACTTGCACTCGGTAGATTTTAGCATGGCCTGCCATGCTAAGCCGGGGGATGTAAACGAATGAAGGGGGTCCAGTCCATAGGCGTCAAAGCAAGTGTTCCTAAATTGTTCCATAACATCACACAATAGTGTTACATCCAATTTTACATAAAAATCTGAATATTCACCAAGATTTTGCATACCTAATTCATTCCAGACGTTACACGCATGATTATAATCTTCAATTGAAATTTCCGTGTCTGTCAGTTTACTTTTGAAAGCTTCAATGGGTGGTAGTCTGGTTTCTTCAAATTTTTCAATTCCTGTAATATAGTCATAAGGAAACACTCCTTTTCTTAATGCTAAATCCAATTTGTCTGCAGGTACGATTTTCTTTGTTTCCTTTAAATCCTGTCGTCTTAAATTGTCAGTTAGTTTGGCAAGGCTTGATGGCATAAACCTATATGAGTCAACAAATCTTAATTTTATTTTGCCAATTTTCTTAGAAAAACTAATATAATGTTCTAAAGTTTGAGCTATCACATCAATCTTGCCTGTGTCTCTTCCCAATTCCGGTATTATAAAATGGGAATCATACCCGCTAAGGTTGTGCAACACAACTGGAATGAAATTTGGAAGTTTTAAATTTAAATTACATGCATTGCAAGCTGGTCCTCTGTAATATCCGGTCAGATGGTCATGATCGTGAACTTTATAATTGTCCACTGTAAATTCTTTATTACATATATAACAAGATGTAGCATTCAAAAATTGAATTTCCTCCTCTTCTTCAAGGGGTAACATAGGAACAATATTATTTTTATCATACAGTTGATCCACCTTACTAGCTATATCATACAACGTATCTACAAAATATTTAGCAGGATTTTCACCTCTGTACAATACCGGTGTTGTGGTTAGTCCGAAATTTTGCAAGTGTTGGTCAGATAGGGTAGACTTAACCAACAAACAAAAACTATTTGGTTTATGCATCTGGTACTTGGTTCTTCTAGTAATTTCACCGTCAGGGTTTTCCAGCGGTACAAGTGTAGACTCAAAGTCTGCATAAACAACAATTGGTATCCTATACTGGTGGTTAATATGATTAAACTGTACAACAGATCGGGTTGGTGGTGGTAAACTAATTTTACACTCGTAATTTTCATTGCATAGCCTTTGATGTTCCAACAACCACTGGGCACCACCTCTCCTTATATCCTTATTTACAAAACAGAAGCATCTTTTGCAAAAAGTTTTTTTACACTTCATACGAGACAGCTGTTTGTTGACTAAGGCATCAAAGTTTTTAATATATACATAGTGGGATATTTCACCTTTTGTAATCAACAATAAATCCGTATGGTTTTGAAGTTCTCTCTTTACAACCCGTAGTGGGTACACATTATTGCCGTCATCTAGCCCAAAAATATTTACACTGACTCCGGGGTTTTGCTTCTCAAATTTACATACATCTTTAATATTTACAGGATAAACCATACCACAAAAATTATATCTATTTTGTACATTTTGATATTCAACACCGGGTCTACAAGTATTATTTACAACATATTTGGCTAGCATTGAATATTTAAAACATTCCGTGTCAAAATTTTTTACATTTATACACGCTTTGGTTTCTTGGATCTTTTTTGGTAGGGGGATGAAACTACTCCCCCTCATACCATACCCATGCTTTTGAATTCTTAAATCCATACCTTCCACTGATGTTAGCGTCCAGCCAGATCCCCTCCCTTCATGCTCTTGAAGCTTCGTCAATAACTCTTCCAAACACTCCACAATTATATCATCAATATTGGATGCAAAAGTTAAAGTACGGTTTTTAGTTACAAATCCTCTTGGTGATGTTTCTCCATTAGTGTTTGTGAACATAGCGTCTAATACCAGTCCAAATTTTAAAAAATTTAATCTTCTAAGCTCTTCCTTTAGTGTTTTACTCACTAAAAGTTTTGCACTGTCAATAAAATTTTGTAATTCCAATTGAACATTATTTATTGTAAAGTGTGTGACAACAGGTCCTTCCAATGCTATAGTGCGTAGTTGTGTTATGCCATTACCTTCAGATTCTGAATCCAAATCCATGTTTATGTCCGAGTCCGAGTCCGACGAGTCCGTGTCCGTGTCCATGTCCGCTGTAGGTCTCCTTCCAAGTCCTGATGTTCCGGCGCCTCCAAACTGAATGACGGTTGGCCTCCTCCTTTGCAGCAACTGCAGCTCGCTTTCCCAATCGTCCAGTCTTCTGTGATGTTCTGATAAAAATTTTTCAATAGAGTCCAAATAGTCTTCACTTACTTGCACATTGTCCTCTTCTTTATGCAATTCCAGATGGATTTGCAAAATATGTTCATCAGGGAAAAATTCCCCACAAATGTGGCAAAGAAGCATTTTTACCACAAGAGCGTTTAGATGTTTACTCCACAAAGGTTCATCCAATAATGAGAGGCTGGGTTATCCGACCTCCTTTTATAACGGGTGGTGGGGGGTGACCTTAGAAAAAACCCTTCTGCGCATGCGCAGAACAAAATGTTATAAATTCTTTATAAAATTTTTATTCAGGACTAATATATAGGTCAAGGCCACCTTTGTTATGGTAAAAAAGAGGGAACACTGGATAAGAGATGGTAGTAAGATCAACTTTCTAACAAATACTTTCAATAATGTATTAACAGGTGCAAAAGTTAAATATTTTTATTTTTTACATACCAACTTGTTCAAAATTAAAACTTTTAAATATATTTCTTTGAGCAAATGCTTTTGGCACACTTACCACACGCCAAAACTCAAAAAATGTACAGAATTAAGACTGATCTCGCGGGGAAATACTTATGTGACACCTAACATTGGTTATCTGACTCGAATAAGAATTGGTGATATATAACATATTGAAAAAAATTTTATGTTGTATAAATCACCAATACTATGCGAGTCGGACAACCAATGTGAGGTGGCTACATAGTATTTCCCCGAGAGATCAGCTTAATCCTGTACTTTATATGAGTGTTAGCGTGTAGGAAGTATGGCAAAAGCATTTGACCAAAAGAAAATATATTTAAAGTTTTAAGATTAAACAAACTAGCGAGTCTAAAAATAAAAATATTTCCTAACCATTGACAACCTGTTAACATATTGCAGTGTTAAAGTATTTGCTATAAAGTCAATCTTACCATCACCTCCGATCCAGCGTTCCCTCTTTCTTACCAAATGAGACTGAGGCTTGACTACCCGTATATATGACGTTTCCCCCACCACTAATGCTCTCCCCCACCACAATTAATTCACAAAAGTAGGTCAAGGTCATCGGACATTATTATTTTGAGCGGAGGATAGAGCATCTGCTGCTCTATCCCCCGCTCTATTTTTTTTTCTTTTTAACATTTTATATTTTTTTTGGGTTTTTAAATGCTAAATAATATTTTTTTTTACAAAGGTGAATATTCATCACTACTGTCCTCCTCGTCACTACAATCAAAAAATAATTTTCTGCTACACATAACAAGTCTTTTGCACAATGACATTTTATCCAATACTGCTCTTATTTGAGGAGTGATGTTTTCCTTATTGTCCTCTTCTTCGGATGATTCCAATGTTTCATCAGCATACAAATCAATGTCAAAGCTGTCACCATCAGTGTTTGCAAAATTATTTTCACCTGCTTCCATCTCTTCATCTTCGGATAATTCTTCTTCCATTACATCTTCTTCTTCTTCCTCTTCCTCCTGGTTAACTACTTCTATTGGAATTTCTGGCAAAATAAGTAAAATATTCTTGTGTGCTGCTACGGTGTTGTCCCTCGGAGGCATCGTGATTGAATATTCACCTTTGCTGTTCACAACCCTATTATATACACAAAAACTATCCCCACCACCAAGTTATCCGTTAACCAAAATATCATAGTCCAAGTCCAAGTCCAGCTCGTATAACAATAACTAATAAGTTTTTCATTTCTTAAAAAATATTGCCATTTTTGCATTTACTTTGTTATCAAATAAATACTTTACGAACTCAAAGTTTGTAGTTTTGTCAGTTAACTGATTGGAAATAAATTTTTGTACAATTTGTTGTGACCTCTCGTCCTGAGGTTCACATCTTACATTTTCTATTGTTCCTTTCCTGGTTGTATCTTCAATCAGCTCCACTATCTCCACCAGGTCCTCCTCCAACAGAACAAACTCCACACAATGGCTTACCATGATGATGCTGGCTGAAGTGCTCTGCAAAGAATAAATCCAACAGATGCTTTCCACTACGTATATATTAACTTACCCCCACCACTTTTCAAGGTAATACATTAAATACCATAAGTAAAATTTTGTTTTTACACCTAAAACCTAGGCGCTACCCCTGGCCAACGAAATAATAAACTTCTTTTTGGCTCAACCTGGTTTCTGCTATACGTATGCCAGTCGTGTAAATAAGCTGCACAAATATCACACCTTTCTTGCGGTATTTCATTTCTTTTTAGGTTAGAAATTCCAGTCATCACCATGTAGCCACCGCTTTCTACAAATTCTGTCATGTCCTCACACGCAAAAAAACCACAGTCTTTGCAAAACTTAAGATTTTCATTTCTAAAAACATACGCAAAATAATTGGTGTAACCATTTCTTTCAAAATCAAACTCCTTAATTAAAATTTTAATTTTTGGTGGTGCACCAGACTGATGCACCACATAACGGAACAATTCAGTTTCATCGGAAATTTTTTCCAAACACAATTGTTGAAGACTGGAAGGAGTCATCTCGAAGTGTGTGTCTCCTGGCTACGCTAAACTGAGACTGAGCAACCTCCTCAAAACCCAATGCTTGGTTAAAATTACCCCCACCACTTTTTTAGTGGGTCAAGGTCAAATAAAATTACCCTGTGAGCGGGGGATAGAGCACTAAGTGATATGTTATTCCAGTATCACAGAGTGCTCTATCCCCCGTTCTGTTTTTTCCACATACCAAACAGCTAATCCGTGTTCAAGTCCAATTCACACAAAATAAAAGATTTTATTACTTACATTCCTAAAATTTGTTCATTACCATCATCAACCTGCTCAGGACTTCGAATCACTAGATATTCAGAATTATTATTTTTATTTTGCAGTTGTCTTTCAAGAAATTTAATTTTTGATTCCAACAAGCAGATGTAATCAGAAGCGGCTGTCAGGGTGTCGAGCTTGCTGGAACGTTTGCTGATTTTAGGCACTAACAACTGCAAACGGAACATTGCCGCTCGCTCCTTGTAGTTACGCTTTTGATCCGCCAACCGTTTCATATATTTACTTTTTAAATTTCTGTCCAATTCACCCTTGACCAACTCACTCCTCAAAATACTAGTTTCTTCACCATCATTGGAAGGTCCAGGTTCTGGGGACACATTTCTGACCAACTCACTCCTCAAAATACTGTTTTCTTCACCATTATTAGAAGGTCCAGGTTCTGGGGACACCTGTTGTTCAGGTGAACAATAATTTTTATATTCCACCAGCATCGGAGCATATACATGCCCCGATGGTAAACGCTGCAATTCCAGGTCTCCAACAAACGGATTGATACTGCACATTACGTCTGACAAATTGAAACGTTCAAGGCAGAATGAGCTTAGTGAGTGGGTATAAGAGTTCAGTAATGGTGGGGGAACCCTGTTGTCACATGATCATTGACTGGTTTACCTTGAAGCTAAACATCAGTTTAATACAAAAAGGTTTTTTGCTATAACTTTTTCTTCACCATCCAGGACACTGGTTTGGGACGTGTCTGAATAATGTTTTTTTTTTTAAGAAAAAAAAACATTATCCCCAGGTTAAGATATTATATAAATGAACTATTTTTTTTTTTTTTTTTTAATAGCTCATTTATATAATACCCCCCTCCCTTATTTCAAGAGGGTGAAGAAATAATTTGGAAAAACAAAATTTAATAAACTTTAATTTGGAAAAAGGAAATGTTTGGAAAACAAAATTTAGAAAATTAAACAAACAGTCTTACTGATTGCATTACTCCTGCAAACGCCACACAGTCCTCAGCTTGTTTAAAACTTTAACACGTATCAAGTACCCTCTGTTGGTCATAAATCTAGGAACAATGAATTTTTTAGCAACCCTTACATGAACGTTCTGGTCTTTATGCCTCATCAAAAACAGGTGAGGTTTCACACAAACGTGTGCTCGAAAGAAATATTTTTCACCAGCATAGAGTCTTTGATAACGTACCTTGGGAATCTGTGTGGTTTTCTTAGGGGCAATGTTAAGCGAACATGAATCAAGAGTGCTCCGATTGGATGCTGTTTTGCGGTCGAAGTGATAGCGGCACAACTCCTCGCCGCTCACAGCCCACCTGGTGCATTTTTGATTTACTTTCGCTCCAGTTATCCAAACATAATTACATTGGCGTTTCGGTGCCGCTGCCTTCTTTACTGTTTTTTTCAGACCAGAATTAATTTTACTTACTTTATTGTTTGTGGGTTGCTCCACTTGAAGGTCATTGGAAGTGGAAGGGAAAGAAGTTAAATTTAGTTCGGGTTTGGAAGGGCTATGGACGGGGGAGATAGGATCAAAGGTGGAAAAATAATTTTTGATAGGAGTAGATGGCTTGGAAGGTGACCTCCGTTCCTTCGGCTTCTCGAAGATTTCCTCGTCCGAGTCCAAATTGATGGTTACCAGGCCGGGATCCACACTACTTCCACTTGCCACGGTTGTGACTGTTGGTGTTGTCACAGTACACATAGCTGTCACCGTGGTCAAAATTGTGCGAAGCATAGTGCTGGCAGTGATGGTAGAGGAAGCGCCGGGTCTCAGGTCCACAATAATTTTTTGAGGCGAAGCAGTCGTGGTTGGCGGCAGTGGAATCTGCGAAACATCAAGAATCGGCATTGAAAGGGACGAGGCGGTAGGCATTGGAGCGGAGGTCACAGCAGGCGAAGTGGTCGGCATTGGAGCGGAGGTCACAGCAGGCGAGGCAGTTGGATAATTCTTGATGCGAACACCCATGGTCACGAGAGCGGTGTAGAGTCGGCTAGCAGGCTGCAAGTCTGAAAGCAGAATGAAGCAGCTCGCGACCCATTGGAATATTCCAGCACACTATGTGGTGGGGGCAAACAAGTCTGTTACGTAATACCCGGATCTACTTATGTAACCAAGTGGCCAAACGTGCCAATGGAAAAGTACCTGAGGCCTCCACCTCCCCCTCGGAGGGGGGGGGGGAGGGGGGGGGGGGCAGTTTTCGTCCGGAGCAAAAAATTTTTGGTCAAGGTCAAAATCCAAAAAAAAAATTTCGGGGGGGGGGGGGGGCGTAGTTTTCGTCCGGAGCAAAAAATTTTTGGTCAAGGTCAAAATCCAAAAAAAAAAAATTTCGGGGGGGGGGGGGGGGGGGGGGGCTCACTTCCCGTCTGGAGTCGGGGGGGGGGGGGGGGGGGTCACCTACCCCTAGGACTTTAACTCTTGGATGGCTGCTACCCTTACTTATGTGTGAATATCAAATAAAATATTTTACCACTGCCCAGACAACCAACACTTTAACGCATATCGCTCTAAGTCCTGCGAGCTCTCAGGACTTTAGCAAAAATCCGCCAAGTGTTGGCTGACTGTGACTACATGTGGAACAAAAATTATTTTATTTTTTTATTCACACACAAATATAGGTCAAGGTCATCCAAGAATTAAAAAGAAATTCCCCCGAAGCCTAAGACCGCCGGCGGTCAAAGGCCTCGGGGGAATCTCACAACTTAGGGGGAGGTGAAAAATAAAAAATAATTTTACTTAATTTTGAGTTTCCATAAGGGAAACATTCTACAATAATTTTGGTTCCCCTAAAGGGAATCATAAGGTCATGCTAATCATGACCTGGGCCCCATCTTAACCGATAAACTGACATAAAGCCTAACGTACCGGACAGTGTCAGGACCCGGTGCTTCGTGCTGAAGGATGCCAACCACCCGTATGTTTCCAGTGACGAGTGATGAGGTCCAGCAGCACCCTTGGTCCGAAAACCTAAGGGTGGATCCCCAGGGGCCTACCCCCAGGCTCGTTAAGCACCATACTACTGTTGTTAAAAAATAATTATTGAGGCATGCTAAGCCTCCAAAAGAAATTATTTTATGGAGGCTTCTAAGCCTCAAACCTAACACTTTAACTGCCAATTTACAGAGGCTAATCCTCCAATATACGAATTTAGAAAATATTTTTTCTTAGGGACAACCTGTGGAAGATTAGTACAAAGAAATATTTTACAACACAAAACTTAAACATAGGGGGATTCATGTTACAAAAAATAAAAAATTTTTACTTAATTTTGAGTTTCCACAAGGGAAACATGCTAAATAATTTTGGTTCCCAATGGGAATCATAAGGTCATGCTAATCATGACCTGGGCCCCATCTTAACCAGTACACTGACATAAAGCCTAATGCAATGCACTGACATAAAGCCTAATGTACCGGTCAGTGTCAGGGCCGACACTTCGTGCTGAAGGATGCCAACCACCCGTATGTTGCCAGTGACGAGTGATGAGGTCCAGCAGCGCCGCTGGCACAAGGCCTAACGGTGGATCCCCAGGGGCCAACCCCCAGGCTCGTTAAGTGTCATACTATTGTTGGTAAAAAATAATTCTTGAGGCATGCTAAGCCTCGAAAAAAATTTAATTTTACGGAGGCTTCTAAGCCTCAAACCTAACAGTATAACTATTTACATAGGCTAAGGAAGCCAAAAATTTATAAAAACTAATTTTAGGGACAACCTGTGGAAGATTAATACAAAGAAATATTTTTCTAAACACAAGACTTAGACTAACACCAACCTGTGGAAATATTAGCACACACAAATATTTTTCACTGCACAACCAACACCGAGCACCAAGCAGCAAGCACAAAATAAAATTATTTCCTAACACTACACATGCCATGCCTTAGACTAGAAAAGAATTCCCAATATAATGCGGCGCCAACATTACATTGCGAATCCTGTAAGGCAGAGCTTCAACCACTCAGCTGAAGTGTTTGAAAGCAACTGCGAGGAAGCTAAGCCTCAGAGAACCGAAGCTGAGCCGGTCAGGAGTGAGGGAACCGGACCTGGTTACGTAAACAGGCAGACCTCGACACGTACTTGTTTGCGGCATTGGACAATCTCCAAGAGCCACACCTGAATACATTACTAACCGGATCTCATTATGCAACACATGTCAAGGTATGGCAACGCCTCGGGCTATGCCACCTCCTCCTCCCCCCGGGGGGGGGGGGGGGGGGGGGCGCACTTTTCGTCCGGAGCCGAGGGGGGGGGGGGGGGTCTTGGGACTTAGAATATTTTCGGTCCAAGACAGTTGCAGTATAGAATAATATTTTATTTCATTTCATTTTATTTTGTCTCTCTCAGCTCAGCCTACAGTCAGTGTTGGTTGGGAACAAATTTAATTTTGTCTCCGGTATCGCTTGCATATTACATAACACTTATATAACCAACCCATGTCTGCCGTCTTGCCTCTAAAAACAAGTCAGTTACTCGCCAGCCTTCTCCCACGACGCATGGTATACGCTGCGCCTTAACACTACCAGACTTTCTGTGAGTAAAATTTCAATTTTTACATCATTCCCTCTTATTATATGACTTGGCAAAAATATATCGCTACCTGATTGCTACAAAATTAATTTTTATTTAGCTCTACAAGCCTCCTAATATTTTCGCAGATGTGTTTAAATATTTTAACCTCATGATTAAATTTTGTTCCACACTGGTGGATTTTAAACTTAGCTGCAAAATTGAACCATGCACATCTTGTACAAATATTATTTTTTTCATTTAGCTCTACCTCTTTATTAACCTAACAATAAGTTTTTTCTTGGACTTAAATTTTATACTAGTCTCGCTGTTATTTTTTCTACACAGTACGTGTTAATACTCGGACAGTTCGCAGCAAACTGTTTCTAAACATAGCAACACCAGACCGCATTACCCCCACCACTACAGCCCTGTTCCCCCACTACTTCCAGCTTAGGTGCTACAATTGACTGAGTTTTTCAGTTTTATACTAACCTTACTGTGAGACACAGCTATGGCTGAAACTTTGCGAGAAAAATTATTAAGAGTAAAATTTTTGCTGGCAAAGCAAAATAATTCTGTTAGGGTGTCCAAGACTTCCACTTTGACAAAAATGAAACGCTGCCTTAGGAATAATCCAAAATTTTACTCAAGGGACACCAAGATCACTATGGATGATAAAATGTTTCAAAAACTTTTAGACGAGCTAACTTTTGCCAGTAAAATAACGCTGGTGACTCCAATTCCAGACTAAGTGTCAAGGTCACTTAGAAATTAATAAAAAAAATTTATTTTCTTAACAAATATTTCCACTCCAAGTAACGGAGGTCCAGCAAAAGAACAAACTCGGATGAGTTGTTGGAAAAAAATAATTTTTTTATTTTTTCTCATCTGACCACTTAACCCCCACCACATAACTGGGTACCTAGGATGCATGGAGCGACTTGGTCAGTCGCTATTCGACTCTTGCAGTGTGCACATCACACTTTTTCCGCTCAATTTACATAACTGGAGTTCTAAATGAAATATTTAGCTAAAACTTACATATTTCACAAGTTTTAAGCGAAACTAAAAATCGCGAAAAAATAATTTTTTTTTTTTTTATATGGTTCAAAATTTTACAAGTCTCAAGGTCACCTAAGAAAACAATTAGAAAAAAAATTATTTTTTTTTTATATAGCTCAAAATTTTACAAGTCCCAAGTTCATCTGAGAAAAAATAATATTATTTTTTTCATAATGTTTCCAACAAGTACAAACTCGAATGAGTTGTTGGAAAAAAATAATTTTTTTTATTTTTTGCATCTGACCACTTTACCCCCACCACGCGGCCTGGTACCCGGACGGCGCGGTGCTGTCCGGTCAGTCGGCGTCCGGCTCCCGCGCGGTGATGACACCACCACCGTCGGCTGTTCGCAATTTTGTTTCCAGTTGGGCTTCTGGTTTCTCCAGTGGGTAAGTGGAAATAAAAATTATTTATTTTTTTAGTTTTAAGAGTGGGGTTGCTAGGGTTCAGGTCAATGGCCTCTGAGGAATGCCTTACGTCACATTTGGTAGGTTTTTCGGTCTGGTCGCTGGGAAAATAAATTTTTCTTTGCACTTTTGTGGTTTCTCGTGGATTTTCACTCCACAGCCGAATACTAGGAACCACAAGAGTGCAAAGAAAAATTTTTTTGTCTTTCCGCGTGACCTTGACCTTAATTACGTCAATGACGTCATTATGGTGACGTCAGCGGTGATGACGTCGTCATGACGTCATTTCTATTACGTCATACCTATGACGTCATAGAAATGACGTCATCAATGACGTCACCGATGACGTCATTCGTGACGTCAGTGACCTTGGTGACGTCAGCATTCCTCAGGGGTCATTGACCTGAGCCAGCAGCCCTACTTTGCCACTACTGATACGTTATAATTGAAGGTGGCGTGATGAGGATTAAATACATTCCTAGGTCTATCTTGATGTCGGCGATTCCTTTGAATATCACTTTGCACCTCACGTTGACTTATTCGTATATTTCTAGCATGTACAGCATGCCGAGTTCTGCGGCCTAAGTTAGCACGTCTGATTGGTGGCATTATAACAAACAAATACGGTAGTTTTCTTTAGTGATTGTGTGGTTAAAAATTACTTTACACAACAAACACCAAAATTTAAACAAATAAACACATGTTTTTAACTCATTCAAATCTTAGTATTTCTTACATATGATCAAACCAAATGGCATTGGAAATTTTCAAATATCAGGTGCTGCCATCTAGCGGATAGATTGTTAATGGTTTGCGATAAGACTACAGGAGAACGTTGTCCCACAAATCCTTATTTATTTGTTCACGAATTATAAACCCTTTTTCTCATTTGGGGAAAACCTTTCACCATATACTAAGTATGTTATGTTTCATTAAATGTATTTGATTGATATTTTAACATGATAGTTTCTTTGTAATTGGAAATTATATCTTTTGTATCTCACAGTTTAATAAAAGCATTTTCCACCAATGTTAATTTAAAGGCATTTTTTATAATTTTTAAAGTCAAATTACTAAATAATGGTTGGGTGGATTAAAAATTTTCTTTCACACAAACCTTCCCCTGGCATTAAGGAACACAACAAAAAAAGAATCGTTCAATTTGGTGCACTCGTTCTCGAGTTATGGAGTCCCATCAAAAAAAGGGATTGTGATTTATTTATATAGATTCATCATCGTATATTAAATTTTTTGCTGATGACCTCAAGATCTTTGATGATTTCTAAATTTGAACTATTTGCAAATTTCTTTCTTCATAAAACGTTTTAATTCAAAGTCAAAAATTAATCTTCATATTTCAAAATATGTGTGGATTGTTAAATTCCTCATCAGAAATTTATTTCAAGAAAGATATTGTCTGCGATTGTTTTCTTCCAGAACGGTTATTTGAACCTAATCTTTCTCGGATATCCCAGAGAAGGTAGAAATAATGGATCTTTATCCGAAAATATCGTTTTGATGTATGTAAGTAATATCTGATTGAAGTTTTGGAATTAAAATATCCAATTATAAGACGACAAGATATACATTTTAAAATTTTTTAAATGAAAACAAAGGAAAGAGAAAAATATTATACATATACTAAGACAATTAAGTAAACAAATTAATAATAAATAATTTAACAAAGAATAAAGTTTTATTTAAGACTCAATAAGAGAAAGTCCGTCTGATGAAGCTTGAAATAAAACTTCACTATCTTTAATTATTCCGATAATTTTAAGCCCGTATAGGACTTTTTGCACTCCGTGTTTAAATGTAACAAATTTTTTGTAGTGGTTATTACTTGATTTGAACTTATTATTCCATTCGAAATAAAGTAAATGTTTCATTAAACACTGGAACATTGAAACTAACTATCAAACATAAAAATATTTTATTTTATTTTTTATTTACAAATATTTTTTTCAACTGTGTTTATTCTTCGGCATAAAAGTTTTTATCATATGTGTTCTATAGAGGTGAGTTTTAATATGTGTTTGACAATTTTTTCGGTCGATTTGAGAATTTCTCTTATGGCTGAACACGAAAAAAATTATTCAAATTAATCGCATTATTTGTATGACTATTTTAATCCAAATAAAATGCAAATATAAATATAAAAATTAAAATATTTATTTATTAATATCTTTATTTGTTTGTAGTGTATATTAACTATGAATTTCTGTAATTTTGTTGTACTTTGAAAAGGTTTTTTCTGCAACCATTCAAACATTGTCTCTTAAATATAATAAAAAAGATAATGTTGAATATGTCTCCACTCTTGCGATTTCTTTTACAGACTAAGAGTTTCTTTATCCAGCGGGAGTCAAAACAACACGCTCCACCACTTACCAAGGCTTGATCCAAAGTGTTAGGAAGCGAAGGTATTTTATTCTTTAGGATTTGAGAGGTTTTGTAATGGTAGCATGAACTTGTATTATAAAAATCAGTTTACTAACTTTGAATGTAATTTTTTTTATCTTATGAAAAAGTTTTGATTGATTTTTTCATTTATACATTGATTTGTTAACACATTACACCCTATTGTAAAGGTCTTTAAGACTATCAGAAACTTAATAATGAATGTTTTATTTTTTTAATCGTATGAAAAAGTTTTGTTAGATTTTATAATTTTACATCGATCTGTTAACATAGTATACCCTATTTTAAAGATTTTTAAGACTATCAAAAACTTAATAATGAACGTTACCTTCATCGTGTTTGCAATTCCAATGGTATCTTTAACGTTTCTAAAACAAAGAACAAGCTAAGAAAAGTATAAAAAAATACCGTTACATAGTAAATAGTAAACAATAAAATTATATATATATATATATATATATATATATATATATATATATATATATAATATAGTAGAAATAAGCTAATTTTATAACATTAATCTAATAATGCCCAATAGTGGCAGGATCATGTAAAAATTCGCTGTAAAATTTAGTTGGAGGATATTGTATACAGTACCTGTGGGCCGAGGATTTTCTATGTACATTTTAATACAGTTAGGTAATTAAAATTATACTGAAATATCGATTCAAAAAATCCTTTTTTCTTGTCAAGGCGAGCTCATTCGCTTCGCTATCTTTTCGGGTTTCAAGACGCATAAGGGTGCTGCACTCTGTTATTCATCGGTAGAAAAAAATCTTAAAACTGTGTGTGTTTATCTCTTCAGTTCATTCGTCGGTTCATTTGACTATTGGTAAACACTTTTTTATATGATAAGTAGCATATTAAAAACTAATAAATATTCATTTTTTACTTTGTTTATTCAAACAATTTGTATTCTAGAAAAAAATAATTATTGTTTTCATAGTAACATTGATACAGTAATTCAGTAAATGGCCGCAATACAAAACCACGTGTTTATTCTGGTGCAGGAGGTTTGTATTTTGACAGCTGAGTCGAATGTTAAATGTTTAAAACTGAAAGATTGCACTGTATACGATTCATACCAAAAGTCAAATGTACACCCAGGACTTCAATAATGGCTCACCGAGAGCGCTGCTCCGAGTCATGGTCTGCTCTTGTAGCGATGATCAGTTGCCCTAACAACTTTTATTGTTACTGTAAAATGACTACAACTCTTGAGTAAAATGGAATTTGTGATGAAGGTATTATTATAATAATAAATTTTTTACCATTAGTTTAGTATTTATTGAAAATCTCTCGTTCGAATGAAATGTCCGCAGTACACTTGATCTGTGTTTTCATTAATTCATTTTCAAAAGAGTTTAATATATTTATTATGGATTTTTCATCGATCAAACAGCTTAAGTAAAAATGTTTTAAGCAGACGAGTTTTACCTAATAGAACAAATTTCACATTTCCACTACTTGCTTTTTTTTAATTAAAGTTCTGAATGGAACCAAACGCTGTCCACGGCGCCACGACGGTTGGAACACGCTTTTACACTGCTCTTTACAAAAAAAATCACGGTGCTCGATGTCACCAGCACACTTTCCACACGTTTAACATATTATTAAAGAGAAAAAGCTAGGTATAATGTTGAATAAGAAATTTAAGAAATATGAAACTGTTGCCTTGAATGTAATACAGGTCTTAACACGGCGGATACCGGCTGATGAGCGATCGTCATCATCATGGGCTGGACGACAACTGACAAATAACCGACAAAATAATAAAGTTGGTCTAATGTTTATCTTTGCATCAATAATAAACAGTAATAAACTTTTATTTTGTATACGGCATTTAAAATCGAAATACTATATAATTGATCTTAAAATAACTATAGTAATCGTTTTAATTTTAAGCTTTGATTTATAAAAAATATCCTTTACAACTGTTATTTATTTTTTCTCGATTTAATGAGTTTTTGTTTTAGCAGTCATTTTTAAGAAGAATTATTTAAGAGATAAGTTGCCTCAACTTTGTAACAGGTATTATAGACTTGCTGGAAATAAGTGTTGTTTGGAAATATTTGTCTAATATTATCATTTAATATGTACCAATATTTTAACTCTGCATATCTACTTTGAAAGGTTAGAGAATGACTTTAAACAATATTGAAGAAAACTCGGTGAGTTTTGAGGACTGAAAGAGAGACTTTCATAGCACTTGATTTTCTGAAGCCTGCTCGTTTTCTAAATTATACAAGTTTTGTTTGTAAACTTGTTTGACTTATTCAAACAAAGCCTAAAAGCAGCCGACAGTTTTGTTTAATCATAACTTCATCGCCAAAAACGAACTTTGTCATGGAATGGTTGTCTTTACTCAATATCAAAATATAATAACAAATTTAAATGAAAATATATTATCTTTTTGATCTCCTACTCATAAACTTCACTTTGATGGAGTCTTTGTCAATTTTCTGTATTATGCTGCATTCTTTGTCAAGTCTTATCATTACAGGAAAAATATAATAAGGGAAAACATGTTTGTAAATAGTCAAGTATAATGATGTTCATACACCCAAATGCTTGTGAGGGAACAGATAGTGTATATTTTAAAGGTACAGTATGCAGGGATGTTTATTGGTCAGTGTTAAAATATTAAGGGGATTACTATGCATGAAAAATTTAACAAACATACGCAATTCAGGCAGTTATATATCTGGCACCTAAAAATAATATTTTATGGACAATTTCAAGAAATTTAAAATGACTATTTCTTAAAGCTGAGTGATATATAACTGCCTTAATTGTTTTTCCCATTTTGCATGCATAGTAACCACTTAAGTTTTTTTTTTACATTTACAACCATACACTCTGTTTCTAATGGTTAAATATACACCCCATCGCAGCACACCTGCGTACTCAGCGAACTTCCGATGGAGTGCTTAACATTTTTACTTTCCCCATACAAACACCATAGCAATGAGTATAAGGGATTGCTGCCATTAGGTTTGTTAGAAAGTGTAAGTTGACCCTAATTGGTGAAGGTAAGCACAAAATTGTATAAAGATCTAGCACTTTTATTTTCCCCCTAAACCCCATGGGAGTGTGTATGTAGGTTTACCACTATATGGATATTGTAAGCAAGTATAAGTTAAACCCTACCTATAGATTGTACATAACAAATTAGATTAAGTTATGTCAATTAATAATCAAGATATTAGGTTTTGTTGATTTCTCATAAGAATAACATTGGAAGCACATTTTTGGACTTTCCCCGTAACCAGTTACACTAAGTTAAAAATTCAAAATACTAAATTGTTTGGTTTTTTAAGCTCCTTTAAATTATTTCAGTTAAAATTAATTAATTTTCTAAATTGAGGTCAACAATGCCAAAAACCTATTCTTGACCCTTTTCAAAACCCCGTTACTATCATCCGATCATGCTGGTTTGCGAACTCATGAAAATAGACCTGGCCTTACACCCTCATATCACATTCCATAAAAATCAGAGGTTCCTTTCAAAAATTATAGGGACCACGAACATATACATATACAATAAGTAGATCCTTACATCAATATATAAATATATATATATATATATATATATATATATATATATATATATATATATATATATTCATGTAATTATTCACATATTATGGATATTATAGTTATAATTTATTTTTGTACTTTTTCAGTTTTATTTTAACTTAATAATTATATATATATATATATATATATATATATATATATATATATATTTGTCTATTTATATGAAATTGATCGAATGGTATTTTTTGCTTCTGGGGAGGTGAAAACGAAAAAACATTATTGACCCGGACCTAGGTTTCACCATATAAGTACTACCGTTCCGTAGTAGCAAATTCCGTATATGGAAATTCGCTAAAAGTATTTTTTTCGCATATTTATAAGAATTACTATTAATTCAATAATTAAGTTTTCCTTCAAAACACAAGGATGGTAATAAAGACAAATTAATAATGTTCCATATAGGAAAAACTTTGGCGTTCTAAAATTGCTTTTACTAAAAGCCTTGAGTGAAGTGTTATTAAAAGTTCATGTAAATAATTTTTCTTTACTTCAAGCAGTTCTTTTAGTAAAGAAGTTAAACCCGCTGTTTAATACCCTTTGGCACCAAATGAACGAAGAGTAATTGTGTTTAATGTTGCTTACGTCATTAGATATGTTGTAGTATGATAACATGATATGACTCTGGGCCTAGGCTGTGATGGAGACGAACCATTGCGGTATTAAACTCGTCTTCTTACAACTATCACTATTTAGTTTACAACTTGTTTAACGGAAATTTACAAATAAATTCTGTACTACGCATTATTAGTTTCATTGTAACGAACGCCTCGAGCATAGGGCTACTATGTTTGAAGTTCCAATCTGGCTGAATCTAGATGAATGTTAATACTTTCACGAGTTAGTAGGGTGGCTTTGCAATATCTCTCGACCGCTTCTAGTGCATGAAAACATTAATATTAATGAAGAAGCTTATTTTGTATGTACTCGTATTATTTCAAACTATTGTCATGCTTAACTTAAAGAAGTGAATGTTTAGATATAAACATAGCATGTTTATATATGAACACATGTTATGTTAAAGTAAAACATAACACGTATTACTTTAAATTCCAAAAGTCCCAAATTTATTAGTATTAAATATATTTTAATTTATTGAATCGCATATTCAACTATTATAAACCGGACAGTGTTAATTTTATTACAAATAATTTTCAGAATCTTAAGAGTTAAAGTTTAAATTTCTATGTCGGATTTTAAACTTTTGTATGATTATAATATTTAAGCAAACTTATTAAATTGATTTAAAAAATAGTGAATTTTATTATATTGGACTAAAAGCTATGTCAGCTTATGTCCTTTGAAATAAATGAATATTTGGTAAAATTTTAATTTGTAAATATTATTTTATGTGTGTTAAAATTGTTAAATAATAATGCAACAACAATTGATCTGAGTTATCCTCATACTTTGAGTGAAATTCTTCTTTTAGCTGGAAAGTAATTAGAAGAGACGAATCGCTATGTAAATATGAAGTGGAATGGATGCCTTAATATTTAATCTAAATTCCATTCCTCTAAATAATAGTGCATGCACGCTTTGTTTTGCTATAAGAAATTTCCTTTCATAAGCACAATTTGGTATCCAAATTATCATACTCAATTTTATTTAGACAAGAAAGAGACAATTGTTTTCAAATATTGTGTTATTTTTAGTAATATGGTTTGACAAATATCAATACATTTCACTACTAATAAACTATAGTAAGAAAAAAGTGAAACTAATTATAATCTTTATGTTGAATTAACAAAGTTTTGAGTTGCATCAACGAATTATAGGCTTGGCCTGGTGGGGTATTAAGACTCTTTACATAATCTTTATAAGAAAAAAAGAGAAGCACGATTATAAATTGAAAGCATCTGATCATTCAGTCTTTCTTAATTCAACTTGCTGCTAATTGGATTTATCAAAACCATTTATATGTACTGCGTATTTCTGTCAAAACCGAAGTTAATGACAGGACTATTAACCGTTATGAATGTTTGTGTTTCTTATAGTTAAAATTTAATAAGAAATTAACAAACACCTTGAAATTGTTAAGTTGTATATAAATGAATTTTAAGAAATAATACTTCAAAAGTTTACAAAAATGTTTCCAATTTGTTAAAACGGCTTATTAAGCTAAAGAGTAATAGTGCTATATTTCTTTTCTATATAGTCGGTGTTTAAAGTTACTAATTGTTTATTATAAATGTAATAACTTATCAGAGGGGTCCTGTATATGTGTATCATACAGTACACTTATTTATTGCAATTATTTTAAATCATATAATATTCCTTATAAAGAAAAAATTCCATATATAAAAAAAGAAGAAAATTTTATGGAGCGAATAAAACTCGACCCATAAAATTATTTATACGAAACTAAATAATAGCGAATGAGATTAAACTAAATAGCGAAACTAAATAACATGATGATCAAAGTCTGAAGAGCAAGTTTTACTTTTCATTTACATCTAAACAGTTAATTTTTTTGATTTTAGTTTTCCTAATAGGAGTCGTGGCTTTGTGGCTGACTTCACATAAAGGGCTGATATTTCTTAAGTTCGAATCGCTGCTATGCCAGAAATTGTTATCAGTACAATCCAGTTATCCTGTCTATAGTACGCTCCATGAACCAATCTGCATTCTATGTGGACGGTACATAAGAAGATAAACAGGTAGCTAAAAGAAATATAAAAATACCCCCGTCGCAGCAGACCTGCGTACTGAGCGAATTTCCAAAGAGTTATTTTTTCAACATCAAAGAACTTTGTGGCTATCTTATATAATTAATTAATAATCTTTAGAAAGAAATATGATATATTTAATGGCATTTTTTCTGAGTTAATTATTTTTATTTAATAATTTATATAATAATATTTATATTGCAATAAATATTATTTTTTACGCTAATAAAAGTGCATATTCAAAGCTCCCATTCAAAAAGAATTATTTGTTTACAAATCCCAAAATATAAACATTCCAAATTTGACAAATGCAGAAGAAAGCTGATCAGCTGATTATTAGAAACAGACAACTTATTATCTCCATCTCTCTTGCTCCCATTATACACTTATTTTCTATGAGAATACCATGGGATTTGGTATGTAGGTTTGCTGCCATGCGAGTTTTTTATCAAATTTTCATTACTCATCAAATAGGACAGGTTCATAAAAAGATATGTTTATAAATAAACTATATATAACTTTTTAAAGATTAACCCATAAGAATAACATGGGAAACTTGATTTTAATTTTCTCCATAACCAGTTAAGCTATTTTAATGATTCAAAATATTAAATTGTTGGGTTTTTTAAGTTCTTTTAAATGGTTTTCGTTAAAATTCTTGAATTTTGAAAATTGAGGTTCAAAAATCTCGAAAACCCATTTTTTACCCCTTTGAAACCCCATAAAACCCCGTTCCCATAACCCGACAATGCTGGTTCGCGAACTCATGAAAATAGACCTGGTCTTACACCTTCATACCAAATTTCATCAAAATCGGAGGTCCGCTTCAAAAGTTATCGGTACCACGGACACACACACACACACACAAACACACACATATATATATACATATATATGAAAATGAACGAACGGTGTTTTTGGCTTCTGGAGACCTCAAAATGAAAAAGTAAAGTGGTCCCGGGCTTAGGTCTTACCATGGCTACTACCGTAATAGCGTATTCCCTATAGGGAAATTCGCTAATAAAACTGAAATATATTAAATGTGCTATGTTTATTAATGCTAAATCTTTTTAAATCAAGAAAAATATAAGATTTAATTTAACGAACCACTTACATTATTTTATATATCAAGTACCAGGTTAACTGAGCCTTGCTCGTTGGTTTTAATTCACTTTTGATATAGTGTCATGGTAATCAAGCTATTAAATTTACACCTTATACTCTTTAAACATATATTTAGGACTTAAATAATGCTTAAGGCTAAACACCATTACCATATTACACACGATCAGAACAGGTGTTCATCAACCTGGATCTTACAGTCGACTGACTCCGTGGTCCTTGTCCTGGGTAGGGGTAGGGCTTATCTTATCTATTGTTGGTAGGCCTATAGGTATCTGTTGACTAACCACTGAACTAAACTGAACTGTACGTCCCTGACAAATCTTTTGTACAAACATGATCTAAAATACTCTTGACATAATACAAAATAAAGTTACTTCATAACAACCCCCCCCCCCCCCCCGATCAAATAAGAATCTTCTTATAACATTCTATTTTCAATATAACTTTGGAGGGCCTCGTGCCTTTTCACAACTCCATTCTCTTGGGTGGTTCCCGGGGCCTTTGAGAGCGCCAGAGGCCAACATGTTCTGGTGTTCTAGTAATCTTTACTTCCGGTCATTTTGGGACGATACCTGGGCGTTTGGTTGCACGGTTGATTTTTCTGGTGTTTTAATAACCTTCTCTGGAGATTTTACTGGGCTGGGCTGGAATATTCTCTAAGAAATCGTGTCTCAATATCATCTTCTTCAGATTGGGTATCAAAATATCGCAGATTGTCTGCATGAACGAAACGGGTTGTTATATAGTTAACAAATAGAAACCCATAAGAACATGTTAAAAATTACGTTTTAAAACAAAATCCACCTGCTAGATTTCGAGATCATAGAACACACATGCCTTCAGACACTCCTCGTATTATAGTATAGGATATGATTAAACAATGTATTGAGATAGATTGTATGTGTAAGGATATTATGTCTATGGCATTTCTTAATGTTTCACAATGTACAGTATTTACCTTGACCAAAAGATTATTCCCATTAAAAAAGTTACATCTTTGTCTATTAGCAGTATATGAAAGCAAAGAGATGAGAAAAGATAATTGATTTACCGTGGTGCTTGTAGCGAACAATGCAGCACTGGATTCCAAACCAGGTTAAGTGCAGCTCGATAGTAGTTTATTAGCACTCGTGTTGCCTTTGCAATAAATGTGAAGAGATGTTATTAGCCCCTTATCATTCGAACGAAGTTAACTGTTCCTCCATTGTGATAATCTTCAACATTGTTATTCTTCACGACTCATGATATAACTCTAGATATAGCTATAAATTATACAATTACGAAAGTAAAATAATTAAGTTGAACTATTTAATGGTATTCATTGTTATACTAATTATAAAGGCATTTCATCTTTTTGAGGATCTTTGAAATACAAGAATACAATACGAATTATAGGACTCCAATATACTTAAATCTCTACTATTGCTATATGTGAAATACAGTTATTGTAATAAATAACTAAAATGTCAATGACCTATAAGCTTGTAATAGCTTGTCATAGAATAAGTTTTATACTTATTCATGATTAACAAAAGAATACTAATAATAAAAAAAGACAACGTAACGTATCATGAAGCCTTTATCGAAAAATTTACATAAAACATAAAGTGACATTATTTTTTGACGTTGAAATCGTTTAATAATGTCCATTTCTCGCCATACACTTTTCAGTTTTGCTCTAAAACTGTGTATGATCGCTTTAACATATTAATAATAGGAGTTGAAGCGATCTCTTATGTGACCACTTTTATTTTCTTATGCACCTAGTTTCAAAAAAATTTTGGGAAGAAAGAATTTAAAAGTTTCCTTCTTTATATATAAGAAAAAATGTTGAAATTTTTAGTCACCCCTGGTGTGATTTTCAACATACAAAATCTCTGAGTAATTTTAAAATTTGTATATGATTATATTTTATCGACTTAACCTCTGTAAATCTTATAAAAGCCTTTTATCAAACTTTATTGTGTCCTAGCAAATCTTATTTTGTCGGTATTTGTTGAAGGTATTAGCTTTTTAAGATTATTTTGTACGGCACACTTAAAAATCGTTTGTCATGTCTACTTTTTGCTCTGACAACGGTTATCCGTTTTTGGCACGAGTCCAATATATAAGATATTGGAAGGTAGTTTTAGTGCTACCATGTAACTTTAGTAAGCTTCCCTGCAGTGTTTATTATAGACAATTCAGGTTAGTCCGAGTCAAAGGTTTAAAATTTCAAATGGTGGACCAACGGAAACATTCTAAAAAACTTCAACAGCAGAGTATGCATTTGGGACAGTTGGATCAAATAAAACATTGTTTGACTTGCCGTATTATTTAGTTTTTTCTCATGTTAAATTTGAACATTAATTTTGCAAAAGTAAATTAAAGCTGTGAAACTTATTAGTCACTTTATGAAAAATGGATTCTGGTAGTGTGTACCTTTCGTTTTTGTCCCAGAGATGACCAAAACCCCCACCACCACCATCCACCCCTATATCTTTATGGAGTGGACTTGTTGAGCCTGCGAGGGGCAGATGGGTACACCCCTCTCATTCATCCGTTTTACCTGACAAAACATACCACTCCAGACTAAACCGGTAGGGAAATTAACTGTTATTATTTATTAGTTCAAATTTATTTTTTGTCTTATTGTAGTTTATGTATCGTTGACTAGTTTTAAGAGCTCAAATTGTTTGGCCAAGGGGCCCACTTTTAAACTTCCATAAGGTCTACTGGTATTTGGAAGCTATTTTCCTACAACCCGTTTTGTTGAGCCAGTCACATCAAAGTAAATTCTCTTGTGTGAATAAAATAATATCATAACTAGATTTTATTTCATTTTAAAACATTTCACTTATATTATTTGTAAACTAAAGGCGTGGTTTGCTTTCAGTATTTAAAATTAAGTGTGGTAATAAGGATGCCAGTGGAGTTACCTCTGGAACAGGATATCTCCTTCTTTGTAGGAGACCTGCTCAGCCCATACCCTCAACAAAGTAGTGCCCACAAAATCACTGTTCAACAATACCGATGGTTCATATCTACTGAAATATCTTGTTACTATTTGGGAATATATTGCTGCCCCAGTACAAACACTCCCTCCTCCCCTGAGTGAGGCCGGATGCTAACAACCTTAAGGGGGTGGCGCACACTCATATAAATATATTAGGAGAAAGCAAAGAGAAGTGTAAATTATTACATTAAGGATTTAAGGATTAATGAGTTAATTTTAGTGTCAGTATGTAGGAAACCCCAACTTATTTTATTTCAATTACTTTCGTAACTAGAGCAGATTCCTAAAGAACAAAGGGACGCTGGTTACACTACGAACGCTAAGGAAGGGCAGTTGCCTTACAATGGTGACTCTTACCCGAGCTTTCTATACGTGTGTTTTATTTAATTCGAAAATCTATGTTGGTAACTTTAGTTTAGTGTAATTTCTGTTCCAAGTACTCCTACGATCCAAGTTGTAAGCCCAAATTATCCTATATGTTATAAAACGTTTATTATGCCCAAAAAAACATACTGTCAGTAAATTCAGGTGCAGTGAAAGCAGACATTTTAACGTAACAGCCAATCACTCCGTGTAATTTTACCATAGGTACTTAAATAAAGCAATGTAATAATACAATTTATATTAAATTTCAAAGTCATAATTCCCCTTTTTTATCTTCCACTAAACAATAATCTTATGAACCGTATGAATAATTTTTATACCAAAATAGGTAAAAATTTAAATTTTAGTGGAGCTAAGTAGGTATTTTGGTGATTAAGTGGTGGGTATTTAAATTTCAATTCACACCAAAGAAACTAATTTGTTAAAATTGTTTACAAAGTAATAACTCATTTACAATCCTGAAGATTAACTTTATAATAATTCCTTACAAACAATTTTTATAAAATCTGAAGGATTTATAGTGAAGTAAGAAATATTCATCTTTTCATGCTAGATAAATCCCAAGTTTAAGAGATTTGAGCAAAGGGATTAAAGTAAGAAGAGATATTATCAGAGATGGAATTCCATTAAAGCTGTAGGAATGGACGGACGTTTCGGCCATTTGTTACTTCCTAGCTGTATAAATCTGCCTGCAGCGATTGCAGCCAATAGAACCGTAAAATTGTCGGTCCGTTTTATCTTTAGCTGAGTGAGTTCAAAGTCCGGAAAACTTAGAGCTGAAATTGTTACAAAAAACCTACTTTGGCTGTTTAAAAACGGATAATCCATCTACAAAATTGCGCGCTAAACATCGAGGCACTATATTGCTACTTTTGATTTTAAGATTGCTTTAGATACAATTAATAATACTGTAGCAACAAAAAGACGTCTTTGCTCAAATAGCACAATAAAGAGAGAACCAAACTATGCTCTATAATTAATTAGTGTTTGTTTTATCCGCGGTGCTGTTGATTACAAGTTGCGTATAGTCTTACTAATTAAATCTGACTTTGACAACTTTACGATGAAGGAAATAACCTTCAGAAAACTAAACTAATTCAAAACCTTATTTAATTAAATTAAACTTTTTAATAAAACTTTCATACAACATATTAATACTTTACAAATTATATATATTTAAGTAAAGTTGAAGTATCGTCAAAGTTAAAACAATTATATAATTTAGAAGTTTACGAATATTTGGAAAGTGGAGTTTGCCTGTAAAGCCAGCCTCATTCCTGGAGATCGAATATCGCGTGTGCTCGTGAATCTCATTCCCATACAAGCTGGGGGCGGTAATTGGAGCCGAAATACAACAGTCCACCCAACTTTCCAGTTATGGCTTGTATTCCTAAATTCCCTATATAAATCATGTATAAAATCGCAAATAGTTTCGACTGACTAAAACCACGCTGTAAAATGATACTATTGAAAATGTTTATTTGACCCAAATAAAATAAACCGCAATGCGTATTGAAATCTAGTTTAAACGTAAAGATTTCTTGTTTGCCCTTTTTAAACAAAGAGGGTAAACAAGTTTAATATCAGAAGAGAGGGAGCACGATTCTCAAATCCGTCAATGTCATGATTCTGGTGATCGAATATGTTTATATAGCGGTTCCAAACACACTCAAGTCTTATTTTGCAATAACCTACATGATCTAGTATGTAAATTGTTTTTAGACTATTGCTGATGATGTATTTATTAAAATGATTTTTCGTTAATATGCTTACTTTACTCATAGTACAACAGAGTTTCCATAGTCATTTTGTAGATTAAAACTGTTTAAAATAATAAATATAAAGAAATATTACAACAACAAAAATACCTTATCCCTTTATAACGTTGACTACAAATAAAATCGATGAGTCAATACCGTTGCGTATCGAAGTGTTAGTGAAAGGTATTTTAGCAACACATTAAAATAGTTTATGAAGTTTTTATTTTTTAGATTTTATGAAAACCTATTACACAGATTGAGTACAGTATAAAAATTACAATTAATTAATTAATTAATATAATTCCACGTAGTATATTTCTTCTAATTATCGTTTAATACTTACTTATAAGCATAAACTTTATGACTACAATTTTACAATTCCTTCTGATCTGTTCATTTTCTCTTAGACATTTATTTATAAATTATCACATCATTCATCATTTAAAAAATCCTTATCATCAAATCAAGTCCTACAAATATAGGACTATTTTTAGTAAACTTCCATAATTCCGTTGAACATATTCTATTGTCCTTTTCCTTCCGTGCTTAAACAATATTAACACAGTTTGTATATTATATATCATTGAACCGATGGCCATGAAATGGTTTTCATTGTATAATTACAAAATACATACACTATTCCGTTTTAATGTGCAAAACTTTTACACTTTATCTACCTTCAAGATAAAAGTAAAATGAAGTTCGATTATAAGCTATATAATAATTATATTCTATTTTTACAAAAAGGGCACCTAAGTAATAGCTCAAATTTATCTAATTTAGTGGTAATGATTAGTCGTGAGGGTTTGTTAGAAGAAACCCGTAGTGGTGTAACATAAATTGTCGTTAAATATAACTGGGGTGAGTAGAGTTGCCAGGTGCTCTCGTGTTTTGCCCCATGCTGTCTAACTGGGTACGTTACTGTTGAAATTGCCATTGCGAGCTAATAACGCTTCTGCTCTTATGAACTACTAACAATAGTTCAACTATCACTAAAGTTAAGAGGTTTGTATTAAGTAAATAATAAATCAATTTAAACAACAATATGGATAGTAAATAATGATACTGAATTTGAAACAAATTATTATAACTACATGTGAAGACTGACTTCTCGCTGTATAATTATAAACAAGGATAAATAACTGTTACAAAACAGGAACAAGGCATGATCTAAAATAGCCATAACACTCCAGTTTCACCGATTTTACCAGAGAGAATAGTCCCCAATAACAATTTAAAAACAGGAAAATAATAATGACATAGATTTATTAAGTTAACAATAATTATAAACTATAGCCATTTACGAAACATTTTTCACATCAATAATTGATAATCAATATCAATAATGTAATAAAAAATCAAATGACTGTCGTAGACCCTTCAGTCAATAACTGAAGGGATTACAACGGCAATGTAGAATGGATGTCAATGCTACACTAAGTTTACAAAAATAAGAGACCTAACAAGTTATACAAACTGAAGTAAAAGGTTTTGTTTATCATTAGATCAATGGAATTTATTCAAATGTAAATTAATTTGTTGATTAGTTCTTTATATGGAACTGATTAGTGGAGCCTGATGGAATGATTACTACTATGGCAGGCCTACGTTTATATATATATATATATACTCGCCTACGGCTCGATGGGGGCTCCGCCCCCATGCCCCCTTTGGGGGTTGCCCCGAATTCGTTAATTGTTCTAAGTCTTAAGAACTGAACAGGCTAGTTGAGGCCTCCACCCCAACTCTATACTTATCTTCTCTGACTTTTTTTAATAGTTCAGGAAATCTTAAGCATTTAAGATATTCTCTTGATATTTAAAGTTCTAATTTATACTTTTGTTTTAAATTTTATAAAAAATGCTTACGGCTCGATGGGGGCTCCGCCCCCATGCCCCCATTTTGGTTTGACCCGAATTAATTAATTGTTGTAAGTCTTAAGAACTGAACAGGCTAATTGAGGCCTCCACCCCCAACCCTATATTCTTATTATTAAGATATTCTCTTGATATTTAAAACTTAAATTGATACTTTTCTTTTATATTTTATATTTAATGCTCATGGTATGTGTGTGTAGCTAAATTTCAGGCATCTAACTGTCATAACAGTAAATAAAAAATATTAAAATAGCTCAATTTTTGTGAAAGAATTTTGAAAATACGCCCCTTTTTTGGTGAAGAGAGTAAAATGCTACAAAATCTTAAGGGCCGAGCTTATAGAGAATATAAAAATAATATAATGCTGACAAAAAGTATATCGGTATGGCAGTACCCTTACCGGGTTTAACAAAATCACCAAAAACTATACATAAAACAGGTTAATAATTTAATATTTTCACAGTTTTTTTACTAACCTTGGATTGAAATCGGCCTTTGGCTGCTTCTATAGTAAGAACTAGATATATTCAGAGTGTATACAATATTTGAGGAAATATTGTGAAAGTACGCCCCTCTTTATAGGTGAAGGGAGTGAGATACGGCAAAATTGCATAGGACCGAACTTGTAGAGCGTCTAAAATAGAATACAGACGCAAAACAAATATCAATATTGCAGTATATTTGGCAGAATAAAATAATTTACAAACACTTAAAACGAAAAAAAATTTAAGAATGTTGTGTTTTTAAAATTTTTTTGACTTAATTATAATTGAGATCGATCAATGGCTACCACTGTGGTAAGATCTAGTTGAGACCATAATATGTACTAAAGTTCAAGCATCCGTGTGCCATGTTAGTAAATAAAAAATATTAAAAAAACGAGATTTTGGGAAAAAATTTGGAAATTTTGAAAGTATGCTGTTTTTTTAAGGGTGAAGGGAGTGAGATACGGAAAAATTTCACGAGACTATACTTGTAGAGCGTCTAATTCCTGACCCTGAATTTTCCCTCAGATTCGAGATAAGAAATCTCGTTCAAAAGTTACAGTGTATTTAGAAAAGCCTTACATAGTGTAGATTTTACCATGAAAAAATAATTTTTTAAGGGGGTTAAAATTTGAAAATTCAATGTTTTGGGATTTTCTATTTGTATTGACCATACACACTACGTGTGTACCAAATTTCAAGTTTCTAGCTCATCCGGACTAAAATTACGATTTCTCTATTGGACCAGAACCCACTATTTGCCACTACTTATGTTCACGAAATTGGGAAAAAGTGAAAAATGTATTTTTAGAGTAAACGGGAAGAGATACGGCAAAATATGTATAGATCAAAATTGTAGATATTAAAAATATCTATCAAAATTGTCATTTAAATTTTTTTGTAGGACCACCCGTTTAGTGACTAGAGCCCAAAAACCGAAAACGGGATTTCATTTAAAACGCTCTGGAGGTTTAACGGTGTGAGATATGATAAAAAGTCACAGGACCAAAATTGTAGATAATTGAATTCCCTATCGTAGTATTGTTCTCAGATTTTAGATAGGACGAAGCGTTTGGCCGCTAGAGCCAAAAAACTAAAATCGCAATTTCGGAAGTCCGCCATTTTGAATTTTTTTTAGTAGGTTAAAACTACAAATTCGCAAGTTTAAGATTTTACACTTAGCATTGACTATTCAGACTAGACGTATGCCAAATTTCAAGTCTCTAGCTTAAATAGTTATGTCAGAAATTCGTATCCCATATAAGTGAGTGAGTCAGTCAGTCAGTTACACATGGGGCTGTATATATTATAGATTAAAATATTTACTCCAAAAAGGTCTACTTATATGAGACTACAGATGCAATGAACTTACTAACGCCAACGAGTGTTTATCATATATTTCTGTATTTAGTGTTAGTATTTCGAGCTATTGTTAGTTGTAAACCATGTAATCTACTAATATCTATAAATACAACTTTTCATGACTCAATATTGCATTCATTAAAGTAAATACCTCGAGTCAAATTGTGTTTGAGTTCACGTGGTAAAATAGTTGTGTTGGATGAAAATAAAAGAAAAAGTTATCATATGATGATATATTTTAGACAAATTTACAACCGTACTGTAAAATACCAAATGTAAAATAACAATATTTATGAGCAACGTCAAGCTGACTGCAAATTGTATTATACTCGAATTCAGCATAACAAACCCCACAGGAGGGACAGGAGTATTTTGTGGGCGACAAGATGACAGGATTATTATAAACAGTGACAGTTGACCCCTCTATCTTCTGTACCGTAAGTAACCATGTCGTTGGCGCTGTTATTTATAATAGACCCTACACCTGTCCACGTCGTACCTTCACAATTCATGATACATAATACAATGCAATAGCACATCTTTATTTTTCTTTGTTTATGAAATATTAAGACCCAACCATAAGTAAATTGACAGAAAAACCAATTTACTGTACAAGGAAATATTGGTTATTAGTCCATTATTCCTGGTGCATGGCGTTTTCACCGTCTAAGTATTTTATATATACAACCTGTTATGCTTTTTCTTTCACATCCCATCTTTTCCAAATTGATCTCAAAACTATATTGAGTGTGATCGGAAAGAACAACACTTCATGGACAACTATTTTTGCTTATGAAGGTGAGCGGCATGTAACTAAAGTAATTTTATAAATTACAAGTACCATAATTATAAACTATAACTTCTCTTCAAAGAAATATCACTAGAACACATTTGTAAATTTAAATAAACGATTTTTAATTACAGATACAATACAAACTTCGTTACACATGTAAATTGAATCTTTTACGATATGAAAACTATAATTTGATAACAATAAATACAGGCTATTGAGTTTAAATTAATTCTTTACAACTCTTTATATATAATTCTTAGAACCTTACCATAATTAAATATATCAAAGAGTATTAATTTTCGCATACCCTTAAACTCGTTTCAACTAATATTGGAGTACCTGAGCAGTGCAGTGCACCTCATTAATAATATTTTATTGAAATTTCATTAGTTTGATTGCTATTCTCTTTTAAAGATGAGTATTTGTGTTAAAATATTTATTAGTTAGCAATTCAACAAAATTCATTTTCCATGTTATAATATGTTGCTGAAAATCAATTTTTTTAAGAACTTTCTCTTTTACCCTTCAAAATTTAAATATCTCAAATCTACAACTTAATTTCATTAGTGTTCACAAAAAAGTGCTTCACGTTTTACATTATTTCAATATCCTTAAATGTTTTGTTTAAATTTAATTTTGTTAGTTTAATAATAGTCACTATAGTTAGTTAATAAATTGTAGAGTATATTCATAATATTAATTGAGACTTCACTTTCGACGTCGAATTGTTGTCGGCAAACCGTTTGAGCTCCAAGCTACAATTACCTGTTCTGTAACATCTTCAAAGACAGTTAAATGTTACAAGTCTCACTCCCAGCCGGTTTTAATGACAGCTTGCCTCCAGCCCTAGCTCGTGTGTTAGGTGCTATGGAGCAGAGAACAAGTCTTTGAACTCTGTCGTCAACAAATATTGCCGGTAAATACTATCAACTATGAAATTGTATTGTTTTAGCCAATTTCCCATAGGGAATAAGCTATAACCCTAGGGCTCTTGGTAAGACATAATCCTAGAACCATGTTACTGTTTCGTTTTGAGAATCCCAGAGACCAAAAATAATAGTCATTAAAATGTATATATATATATATATATATATATATATATATATATATATCAATCAATCAATCTATCAATCAATCAATCTATATATATATATATATATATATGTATGTATGTATGTATGTATGTATGTATCCGTAGACACGATAACTCTCATAAAAACGGTCCGATAGACACCAAATTTGGTAGAGACGTGTAACCTTTGTTTGGATGAGTTCGTCAACCAGATTTATCGGCCAACCAGAAGGGGGGTTTTGAGAGGTTTTGAACCCCAAAAATCAGTTTTTTTTCATTTTTCATATGTAATTTTTTTAAATTTTAAACTTTGGTTTGCTCCACTGGATTTAACTAAAAAAAACACACAATTTAGTATCTAGAAGCATTGCTCTATCTCTATTGGTTACCGAGATATTAAAAAGTCTAAATACAGTACGTTGTATTTTGGGGCTCCAATGTTAATCTTATGGAGAATAAATATGTGTTAATATTTCACTTATTAATCAATCTTTTTTTATGAAACTTGGTATTTAGCTTCATTTGGTTGATATTCATCCAATTATGGTAAAAAATCTTGGTTTTTGTACTTATCTTGGCAGCAAACCTGCGTACTCTTTTCCCATGTTAATCATATCGATAATAGGCAAACTCCTTTATTTATTTATACACGGATATTGATGAAACTTTGTATATGGCTTCATATGGTAGGAACAAAATTTGTTCATGCTACAAATTTACTTTTATTGTTTTTCATGGCAGCATACCTGCATACTCTTTCCTTATATTTATCATAAGGAGAATAGACATTTAGTTCCCTATTTATGAGTTCGTGATGAAATTTTGTTTACAGGTTCATCTGGCAAAACAATATACTTATTAATACTATTATTATTAGTATTAATATTACTAATTTAGAAATTCGCTGGGTAACCAGGTCTGCTATGACGGGAGGTGCTGTGATTGATGCGTTTATTAAGATTGATACTTTTTTGTATTAAGTGCTATAAAAATATAGCATTTTCAATAAAATATAGCAAGGAATTTTATATTTTTAATCACTTAATTAAATTTTTTTTAAATACACCAAAATAATACGAAGTAAGTTTTGCTTTAACACATTTTATCCTCTGAAATTTTACCATGTAATTAATTAATTCCTCCTAAAATAAAAAATATATATAATAAAAGTTATAAAACATCTGTACTACTAAAGTGAAATATGATATACCTCATAGATAATATCATACTCAATCATATTCTTAATATTCCATATCATATTTTTATATACTGTATTCCTACAACATTAAAACAACTTTAAAAATGGTTTTTATGGTGACGAGCATGATTATTTAATATAACATTTGTTCCATAAACTCAAGTTCATTTATTTAATATGATTAAATGTATTTCTAAACTACAAGGGACATTTAATATTTTACAATGTAGCTTAGATTTAGTGATGTAATATTAAAAACAAAATAAACTTTACTACATCAATGATTTTAAATATATATAATACGTTAATATATATATAATATATATAATACAGGTTACTCCCGGTTTCAGTCAACACATGTGGTGTATCTGAGTTTGCCACGTTAACCGCCGGCCGCGCGACTTGCATGGGAACAACGCTCAACTCTGGTTCCAACTTTATTATGAGTGTCACTCAGGGTTGCTGTTAGTTGTTTCACACTCGACATTAAACTTTTTAACAGGATGTGATGAACGCCGAAGTAGAAAATAGTTTAACATAACGACATTTTTATTCAAAAAGTTTCATTTGTCTAATTGTCTTTGTTGAGTAACAAATTTAAAACTTAAAGATTATGTTAGTCAATAAGGATAGTTTAAGAAAAATTTGTTCCGAAATATATTACATACTTTAAATTCGATAATAGTTAAAACTCTTCTTTATTTTTGATGATCAAAGCTCTCTCAGTAAGTGAGATAAGAGGTTTTTTTTTTTTGTAAAAACTCGCGTGATTATTTATACCTTTAAACTTAAATATGCAGTATTTATTAATTAAAACATTAAGGAAACTCTCGGCTTAATTTATTTAATAAAATTATTTACTGTTTTGATTACACTATGCCATCTTCATTTGAGTAAGAAAATTATGGTTTATTTTTTATATCTTCATCTTATTATAACTACTAATATAAAATTGAGAACTGGTTGAACATATAAAATAATTTGAAAAATACATTTTTAAATTTAATTTTATGTGGTTGTTTGATTACTAAAGAACGTGTTTAAATTCAATACTAAAATAGCCTACTTAAGGGTTTTAAACATCAAATTAAATATAGCCAAGCGACTAATAGTTGAGCTTTTAAGCAAAAGTAATTTGTTTTACAAAAACCTTATTGAAAGTTATAATTCTACCAAACCCCAAACAAACTACAAAATAGAAACATTAAAAGAAAAGGGGTATTGTTGGTTGGCAGAGAGAAAACACAGAAATTGTTTGACATCAAATGTTAACGATAACTGGCCAGTGTGGCGTAGTTCTTTCAACAACTTTATTATCTTTACGTAAACAGAAGATAAACATATAACGACGTATTTTTTATATTTCGTGAGAATGTGTTATCCAGCCTATTTTCTTAAAAAAGATGACATATATTTTGTACTTCTGACAAAATTTATTTTACGGGGGGGGTGTAGAAAACTTAATATTTTCTGAACGATTACATATAAATCAATCATACTAACTTGTTACATCATTTGTACACTTAAAACTTAGTTATTAAAGGTTTTTTGTTATATCAGAGAGACGGTCCAAGAGTATTTAGGAAAATATCTTATACTGTGTAGACAAGTATTAAGTATACATAAGTGTATTATATAGGTCAATTATTACATGAAATTTAAGTTCTCACTTATCTTGCTACATGGAAAAATAAGTTATAGCTATTATGTCTGTGCTATCTTTATTACACGTTTCCTTCGTTCGTTAAAGAACTCAGTGGTATTAAGTTTAAGAATGATTTGTAGATTTGGTTGGTTTGAAATGTCCATATGACTGAATCTCTTTCTAAAAGATGATAATAATTTTTTTTCTTTGTTAAATTTCTGAAATAATATATCTTAAGCCATCTTTAAGTTGTTTAGTTGTATTTGTAATAAGAATGTGTACTTTTTACTGAAATGTTCATGAATTATTTAAATGTTGACGAACAATAAAGGATTTGATATTATATGATTTGATCAGAGTACAGTGCCACAAACCGAACCTCGTATGGACAGCTGAGATAGAAATTACGATAAATAAATTTTGTTATTAAATTTTATAGACGGCATACTCAATCTTTTTTGGTCGAGCGTGTGAAATATTGCTCGAAATTCAAAATAAGTTGAAAATCTATATATACAGGGTGATTCAGGTAGAAGGGCATAAATGCCGGGAGATGATTCTACACATCAAAATAAACAAAAAAGGCCATGTAAACATATGTCCTAAAACCCTTCGTTTAGAATCTAACCGCCATTTTGTTTTTTACACGTAATAATTTTTATTTCCGTAACGGATTGATGGATTTAATTAATATTTGGCATGGACCTTTATCTCAACGATGTTAATTTTCAGAAAACTAAATTATTATTTTCCGATAAGTATTTTAAAAATGGCTTCCGTTTAAATTTTTAAACTCAAATTTCTCAAAAACGCCTAATTTTATCAAAATTTTATAAGATGCAAATAAGTTAAATAAATTAAATGATCTAAACAATGATACCAAGATTTTTGCATTATAATTAATGCAAGTTTAGGTTATTTTAATAGAAAAAATCTCCTTAATCCATTATTTGTTGTCAGATCTTTACAAACTTGATATCATTGTTTAGATAATTTGATTCGTCAACTTTTTTGTCCCTAATAAAATGTTGACAAAATTTGCCGGTTTTTTTTTTTTTTTTTTTTTTTTTTTTATTTGAGTTTAGGATTTTAAAAAAGACGCCATTTTGTAAAAATACATAATAAAATAATAATTTTTTTTAATGAAAATGACCATTACTGTGATAAAAGTACAAGCCAAATATGAAGTAAATCCATCAATTCGTTTCGGAGATAAAAATAATAAAGTGTAAAAACAAAATTTTGGCTAGCGACTAACGAAGGATTTTAGGATAGGACATATGTTTAAATGACTTTTTTTCCTTTTTTTGTGTAGAATCAGCTCCAGACATTTCTGCACTGCGTCGTGAATCACCCTGTATATATGAACGGAACTCGTGTCAGTTACACCACTTAAACCGCATAAAAGGCTGAATGGATCTGGCTGAAAATTGGTGGGGAGGTAGCCTGTAACCAGGAAGAACATATAGGATACTTTTTATACATTTTCCCTCATAGGACGTGTTTGATTATTTTCACTGCTTCCCTTATTTTTCTTTTCATGCAATCTGCTTCTTTTTTTAATAACTTTGGTCATATTTGATGCTATGTTTTGTTTCTGCAGTGTGTTCTGCAATGGCTGAAGTTTATAAGCAGCCTGAACATAATTATTATATTCGTTTGTCATTTTCTTTGACATTTTATATTAGTTTTTACATTATTTGTAGTATTTAATATATTTTATTTACAAAACCATAATGGTGTTTACATTTATTCTATAATCATATGATTTAAAAATTCAGAAGTACTCTTTTAAAACTAAGTTAAATTGTCAATTATTTTGTTTATTGATCTTAACTCATAAATAATGTCTCTGATAAAGGTGGCCAAAGATGCCACTGAAACTGTATGATTTAAAATAAATTTAAATAAGCAGAAAATTACCAAAGGAGTTTTAATTTAATATGGTTTATTCAGGTTTAAGAACAGAAAATATTCAAAATGGTTTGGTTTCTCTGTCTTTTGTTAACAGTTTATTTTCATGTCCTTTCCTTATTCTAGGTATTTCTTTTTGTATACTTCAATACTTATTTCTTCATAGTTTATAGTTCTGCATCTTCAAATTTTGTACTCCATTGTTTATTTCAGCGAGAACAATAAACCAATTATTAAACATGCAGAAGCTTAAGCCTACATGACCTTAAAAGGATAATTTAAAAGTTAAGAATATAAGGACGTTAAATAAATGGATACGGTGTGATTATTTTATAATAAAAAGATTTAAAGATTGTGTTTAATTTCCATAGCTCATTAGTTGATAGTTATAAAAACATATGTCTAAACAAATATTCATTTATTGCCTGACTCTTAATTTTAGATACATAATTTTAATCATATTTAATAAAATAGTTAATTTAATAAACTCTCTTTAGAGTATAGCAACCAATATTTCATCCAAGCATCAGCTTTTAAATATTTTTTTTACTTATTTAAAAGTGACTGCAACATTAAGTGTCCTTGATTTCATTTGTCTCTGTCAAATTATCATAGATTTGAAGTTGTCTTTTATGTTTACAAAAACGCTTTAATTTTTAGTGTAGGATATGGATCACCTGGAGCAGTAAATAAATAAACAAAATCACGTGTTAGATCGGTCTAAATAAGGTCTAATAATTTTCATTTTTCGAGGGATGCCATATTTTTTATCATACAAGTAACATAAGAAATCCATTGACACCAAAACGGCCACGATCCGTTCAGTAGTTCTCTCTCTAGACCTTAAATGCACTATTTTATTATATCAAGATATATATTAGATATCTCATAACCAACTTTTGTATTATTAGCGTGTGCGAGTAGTCTTTTTCATAATTACATTTGATCTAAATAGTTGAAAAGATATAGCAGGTACTGCAAAATGTTCTAACGCGAGCGTCAGAGACTAAGCATTTATTTGAACATTGTCGGCAGCTATCAATTACATTAATATCCACTGATAAAATAATGGTAAATTCAACGAATATTATAATCTCTATTAGCTGATTACTTAAGTCGCCAGCAAATGGTTATTATTACAGACAGCTTTTGTCTACCACGGGTTGAATCGTACGATTAAGTCAAACCATTGACTGGTCCAACCACGATATTTTAAATTTAATTTTCGTTCTAAGTATGTTTTCTTTTCTGTGTCATTTGCTCATAAGTGTATGTGTTCGATCACTATCTCACATTAATTCCGCCAAGCATGTTGGTAAAGTCATAAAAATCGTAAAATGGGCTTTAGTTGCAGGAACAAGTTATATTAAACCTAATTGGATTAACGACGGTTAAAGTACCGTAACCTTCGTGACTATTATTTGGATACAATTTCATACTTAATATATACGCCATAGGTATTTTTTGTTGTGTTAGAAAAAGTATTTTGAACTTAGTTTAAAAAATAATCCATGTGGAAAACAAAATCACAGAGTAAGCTCATCTCTGAGTCACTAAAACATACACCAAAACTTGATTTCACCAAATGATTCCATTTGTTTTATTGCAGTTGAAAACAAACACTTCGGCAAATGAAATATTTCCTTATCTGATTTACAATCAGCAATTCATCGGGTGATGTTTTGTATCATACAAGTCGTTAACTAGATTACGCTTGTTTTCTCGTTTTGCGTTTTAAAATATGAGTGATGAATCACTTAACTTTGTTTACAACTTGATCACTTTAGCATTTAGGATTGGCTTGTCACTACCAACAAATTGTATTTCTCAAGGACTTCGTCAACTTCTATTTTGCCTTATAATTTTTAATGTCACAGTTACAAAACATTTTATGGTTTTTGCTTGTTCCTTTGACTATTTATTTTATAACAAGCAACACAAATAAATTTTTAATAGGGCAAAAACTGAATTATATCAACGGTAAATTAAAATTTTTTTTTCACACTTTATATTGAGCTTAGAAGTCTACAAGCTTTTACGTTTTGCTTTTTACTAATATTTCTAGTTTTTCAATTCACTAATCTTCTTATTGAAGTCAGTAAATTTAAAAATAGATCGTCTTTGTATCTATGTGCGCTTTATTTCAATTAAAACAATATACTTAATTCCTTTTTGTCTAATAAAATAAATTGACAAAAACATTCAAACCTTGTTTTCCTGCAAACAGTTGACCAGAGTTATGTCAACCACATTATCTTATTAGAACATATTGGGGTATGTAAATGGGGCATAAAAATTTTGTCAGAGAGCTTAATATAAATGCCCACTACTTAATTGAAGTTTATTTTGTTTTGTGTAAAATATTTAATTGGATTTTTACAACTTTACAATCAAATCGGGTTTTGTTTGTTATTATGTTTCTATTAGTTTCGTAAAGAGTCAGGAACTTGTGACGACCGATTAAAATAGTATTTACTGCCAAAATATATAAAAGTTAAACAATTGTTGAAGTTCGTTCACATGAATGCAGAGGTCAGATGAATGCAGGTATTCAGTTTAAATACATCGTTCAAAAGATGATAATAGGATTGCCACTTTTTTGTTGATTGCAAAATTAAAACATTGTGTATCAACTTGTTTGACTTTTTACGAAACATAACCCAACAAAAGTGACCAACGAAAGACTGGATTAATTAATTCATATATATGTTGTGAAATACGTTTCCTGGAAAAAAAGTAAACAGGCTTTGGAATGATGAATTTTTACCTTCATTATTATTCATAATTCATACGAATTATTTAAAAATACTTCTAAAATAAAAACGTCAAAACCTATAGTAAAAATGTCTAAATGACTTAATGCGCACTATTTTCTCATTTTATAGGAAGGAATGAATAAGAATAAGGGATCGGGAAAGCAATAAGGCTCAGAAGGGATCAGACTGTGAAGGGTGTAGTCCACCTCCACGCAAAGTAGTCGATAAACCAAATCGTTGTGGTTGCGGTACTTGATCAAACCACTCGGATATGTGAGTAGGTTGATTATTTTCCACATTCATTTCTTTAGAGGTTTAATTTGAGTAATTAAAGTCCCATTTTAGGTAGTTTTTTTTACATTTAAGGTTTCATGAACTGTTGAAGCTGAGACATTCGTGTGACCCTAATGTCGCGTGAGCAGGGGCAGGTCATAGAAAACTTCTAGAGTGTAAGCATTTTCATCAGAGTGTAGATGTTTAAATTTAATATTACAGCAAAATACTTGTACCAATTCCACTCCGTGAAAAAAATATTGTTTCTGCAACTTGAAGTTAAGTAACTACTCTCTCTTATTTAGTTCAGTATAGTGGGATAACTCGTAGAGATAACTCTTTATCCCTTATGTAGAAGTTTATTTGTTAAAACATGGATTTGGATCAATCATTAAGTTAATACTCTAGGTTTCTTTGGAACTTTTGCTAACTAAATTTTAATTTGAACTAAAGACGTATTGAGACAATAATAAAAATCTAAAAAAAAATCATAAATAATTCTTTAATTGATGCGTTTTATGGTTTTCTATTTTTAAATTAAATATATTTGATAATCTTGATAAACATTTTACATGTTTATTTCATTAACTTGTTATTTATATGTTATTTATTTATTATGTTATTAGATGAACCTCATCTTATCTTATGAACATCTTATAAAACTCGTTTTGTAAGTAAATGTTTTACTCAATATTTTCCACGAAAAAAGGTTTAAATTGGTTCATTGTTTCAGAATGTCTGGAGAATTCGGAACTGTCTTTTTCCAGCCCACGTTAAATTTTTTTGTGGTACTTTTGTTTAGTTAATGTTGTGTGTTTTATGTGTCATATGTTTTTATAAAACTAAAAAAAAATTCGATTGAAGTGGGTTAAAGACGGAAACATACTAAGGATATATTGTCGATGGAAAAAAAGAAAATAAGACTTTCACTCAAGCTGACTGCCCATAACAATACAATAGCACATAATGTTCGTTTACTGTCTAAAGTATCAAATCAACTCAAATTTTATTAACCTATCTTTATGTATAAAGAAAATGTGAAATATTGATATACATAAGGAAACACAAAACTTATTTATACCCTGTTATTTCTTCACAAACTTCAGGAGCTTACTAAACTAAGTAATCAAACTATAGTTAGTAGAGGTACTATAACAGCTTAAATATTTTTTCTTAAAGTTTAACAAGCCATATTAATTACAATTAATCGTCAAGTGGGAATTTTCAGGTCATTGAATTTTTTTAAATCTTACAATTTCTATTATTAATTTGGTCATATTCATCCGAATCTATAAGAATTAAAACAAATTAAATAAGCTGAAAATTGACACAAAGCCATTAATTATAACTTAAATATTTTGTTATTTGGAGCTCTAACACTTTTGAAACAAAAATTGTTCAAATTAAATCATTAAAAATTAAAATAATTTTTTATTCATTTTAAACGTAATTACACTCCATTCTCTTCAACCGATCTTTTTGATTCTTGAGAATATTGAAACAAATCTATATCTAAATCTACCAAAAAATTCGTAAGCAACTGAGCGTAATTTCAAAACCTTTCATAATCAATGCCATCAAACTTAATGATAAGTTACTATGATGATATTCAACTACTTATATGGATCTCATAAGCAAAACGTATCTTGGTTCAGGTCTTAACGTAACTGCTGCAGTAACCGTATTATTTTCAAAGGGGATTCCACTAAAAGAAAATTAATAAGATGATGTTTTTTTTACTCCTAGGATATTCTTTCTACCCTAGGAGTTCCTTTATTAGTGGGAGCCGCAACACTGAATTCCTTTCTCACTAGTCAAGCCACCATTCTAAGATTAAATCGTATTAAGCGTATTTATCCTGTTCCCTTTGGGCTTTTAGTTAGTCCTCCAAAAATACAGATTATTTTGTCAAATGGCTATATGATTTTTGTTATTTTTCTTATTAGTTAAAAAAGCTAAAAATTCCTTATTGTGCCATTTTAAGTTGTTATGGCTTGTAAAAGAAACTCCGAACCATCCGTAGTGTTTATTATATGCAACATTTATCGTTAAAAAAACTTTTAACTCATAGAACCACTAAACATACTTTCAAAAGCAAAGAAGTTCTGAA
Organism: Neoaliturus tenellus; assembly: GCA_030545055.2. NCBI lineage: Eukaryota > Metazoa > Arthropoda > Insecta > Hemiptera > Cicadellidae > Neoaliturus > Neoaliturus tenellus. Next base: position 103,016,428 of record CM061533.1, read on the forward strand.
AAAATTAGTTTCAAGGGCTAAACATTATTTTTACTCACAAATAATACAGTCACAGGTAATATCTTCTTCATGTTTCAATTGATCATATACCATTTCCATGATCATGTTTAAATATACCTTTATACTAGGGATAAAAATCATTATACTTATAGTGATATCAGAATCAAGCATTTAGGAACTTTTTATCTATTATAAAAAACTGCGAGTTTAGATGTAGTATATAGCCACTCGTAGTGCTACTTGAAGAAGACTACTATTTTACTACTATAAGACTACTTATTACTACTATAAGAAGACTTATAAATTAACACTCAGATTAACAAATTAACAGTAAATTTAAAAATTTACTCTCAGATATATAAGAAGACTTATAAATAGCTAACGGAGCTTGCCTCATTAGCTCCACTTTGGCAACATTTATAACTAATGATTTGCTTCATTACCTCATCCCTAATGGATTTACCCTCCAAGCTTCCAGTTAAATTTATAAAGATATTGAAATTTCCAATAATGTTTTATATTGTACTCATTTCACTTTAACATTTAGCATTTTAACTTTTATATTTCATACAGACTTTTTTCTGATATGTAGGAAAATGTAGGAAGATGTAGGATTTAGGTTTCTGAAGTTAATAAATACTTTGATACTATTGTAGATTATATTATATTGATTTATGGAAATAAGTAATAATGAACTTTCTACAATGAATAAAATTTAATTCTTCTTAGAAGATGGAAAATAATATATTAATCATTTTTTGTTTGAATATTAAATAATTTTACAAATATTTCAAGAACAATGTTGGTTAAATAACTCGTTGACATTATTGGATACTTTTAATTAGTTTTATCTCAGAATTTACTCTCAGATATTGGCTCGAATTATTTGAATTTTTATCTCCACTTATTTTATTCGTATTTAAGAATGAATACAAATATAAATAACTAAGAAGTTAATTAATCTTTTAAATTAGCTGCTCAAATAGGCATGCCATTTTTAATTATAAAGTACCGCGTATTTATACACGAACGTCTCGTATAAGTTTTTATATAGCTAATTTTCAAATGTTTTTAGTAGTATTCCCATGGTCATTCAAGGCCTTTAGAAAGCCTTCGAGTTGATCACTACAATGGAAATATTTTTTATAAAAAAGATGTAATATTAATATGTATTAAGGTTTGAATCTAAGACGAAAAGTTTTTATTTATAGACCGGTCAGACTTTTTTATATATTTATATTTAGGGACAGCCGATGGTTGTTTTATATAAAATTGAAATAGGAATCTCGATCTTGTAGTGATGAGCATTTCTAAGCGCTGAGTCGCTAGATGGTCTTTTATCAAGCAACTTAGAATTTAACGAGGGAATCCGACTAGTAATGAGACGTCTTTCCGCTGGAGTGGAGAAGTAACTTGAGATGTTTAATGTATATTCTGTTTCAAACTACGGAAGTGTTATGGTATAAAATTATAAAAACCCAATATTTAAATAATGTGACCTGGCTGTAAAACGTGCTTCGTCGCGGAAGATTGGTTAGATAAAGACTTAATTTCACATAACTCGAATCTAGGGAGAAGCGTTTAATTCAAGTGTTATATCTGTTACATTTTTTTATGTATTTTTTAACCAGAATGGATTCTAAATATCATATAAGTTCGATTACACCTCAAATAGATGGTCCATCGAACCTATATCTAATTTTATTAATATTAGGTTCGATTACACCTCAAATATATGGTCCATCGAACCTCGATCTTATTTCATTAATATTAAACTTAACAGGGTCTATGGGCCATCTATTTGAATTGTAATTGTAACTGTAATTGTAATCGTGAATTGTAACTGACCCTAATATATATATTAATACATTTATAGTTTCGGAGTTGATGGTAGATCAGAAAAAATTGTTATTTAATAAAATAATTTATAAAAAGGGTTGATGGTCCATCGATCCCTTTCACAAAATAAACTAAACGTTAAACACATGGTTCTATGGACCATCGAACCATCTCCAACTTGTGCAATATTTATTAAAACTGACAGAGGGTGGATGGACCATATATTTGAGGTGTAATCTAGCTCCCCCTTTATATCCAGTCAAACGTGTCATCGTCTATACGGACGTTTTAGTCACACCGTTCTGACGCGAAACAAAAAAAGCGCATTGACTGGATGTATGTGATAAATGACACTGTCTATACGAGCGACTTGGTCGAGCGCGTTTTTCATTTAGAATTTCGTATACCCAAATCACGTTTATGTTGCGTCGGAACCATGTGCACCCACTTCGTCACCACCCATTTCGTCACCTATCATAAAAATCACTTATCCATACTAATGAGGGTCGACCGCCATCGATTCCGCATCCCCAGCGCCGCGTCTCCTGAGCGCCGCCGCGCCTTCTATCTGGAATAATCTGACAGCCGGAATCCAAAACACACTCCTCGAAGATAATTTGCCAATACAATGCAAACTAATTAAAAATATTAAAATATTTAAAATTTTAAAAAAAATTTGAGTAAAAAATATTGGACGACTAACTAATTTCCAAAACCAGAAAATATAATGTAAAAACTTCACAAAATAAAAGTTATCAATAAATTACATTATTACAAGACCCTCGTGATATTACTATATTCGGTATTTTCCAGCAGAGTCCGTCAATTATAACAAGTCTTTTGGGAAGGGGTAAATTAAAGTGGCCTACTGCTCGAATGGTTATAGCGTTCGAGCAGAAATTCCTACTCGACATCTTCTGTTCACCATTTGGAATTCCCGACAGTCTGCTCCTGGTTTGGAATTATGAAACAAGAGTTTACTTATTTGAACCATCTACCAGAAGTCTTTTGGGAAGGCGAATACCAAAGTGAGTAAGGGTTCTATTACATTCGGAGGCGATGGCCCCTGTTGTTAGCCGTTGGGAATTACTGGCCTATCACATCTGGTTTTGAATCACGGAAAATAGTTTTAACTTATGTAAACTAGCTAAAAATTGCACACATATAATATAACATTTATAATACTAATCAATCTCTATTGCAAATTAAAATAATTAATACGTTTTACTTTGAAATAATTTGTATTGTGCAAGATGAAATACTTATTCTTAGATTAACTTGTTAACTTGTAAAAAATTGCTACAATATTGAAAAAAAGAAAAACAATGCACGGCATATGATAACATGAACAAGCTACGAATCGAAGGCATAATCCAAACTGACCGATTGCTTTCAATAAGCCGGGCATTTGACAGAGAAGATAGACCCTCGTCACTTCTTCATCATTGCACAGACCCTTTGGTAATTTATGGTCACGGCGCTCAGGATACAAATTTACCCTCGGCGCTGGGGAGACGCGGCGCTCGGGATACACCTCCCGCCATCCCGTCCCCCTCGGGGCCTGCTACCTGAGGTGATTGATGAGAAGTTTAGGGTCCCGTTCTTAATCACAAGAGGGAACGGTATTCACCGTTCATGACTCGTTCTCCTCCGTAAAGAGTAGAGTGTCAACTTTTGCTTCTCAACCTCTGGTGTAAACGGACCTTAAGTCTTAAGTTTAAAAAAAGTAAATTCAATCATCTATATAGCCTATTCAAATTGGAAAAGCAAGAAATTCTGTTGATAGGGCTACTAATGTTATAATAATATTTCATACATAATTGAAACTGAGTACCCTTTTTTAATTTCAGGTAATTTATTCGACTATTCAAAATATCTGCAAACATATTATCCATGTTTTTGTTTGTTATCTGTCAATTATCATACATCAGTTGAAGTTTTCTGCTTTGTTTAATTTACTTTGTAAATCAGTACCGTAGTAATGTCAAATTTCAGTATAGGATGTGGATCGGTCCTGTAGATCACCTGTAGCAGTAAACCAATCGATGAGTTCTAGCCTACATATTTCCGGATATATAGGAGCTATGCAAAATTCATCGTCCACAAAAATTACCATGATCTGCACAGTAGTTTCCTCTGTAGACACTAATGTGCAGTTTTTTTAACATTAGGATGATGAAATGTTTATAGAGTACTATAGTATTATCTGCTTGGACACTCTTCTCTGCCTGCACGGAGGTGAACGAGTCATAAACGGTGAATACCGTTCCATCTTGTGATTAAGAATGGGATCCTATACTTCACACCGATCAGTTCAGGCAGCAGACCCCAAGGGGGATGGGACAGCAGCCAACCCTCAATAGTATGGATCAGTGATTTTTATGATAGGTGACGAGGTGGGTGGTGACGAGGTGAGAGGACACCGTTGGAACGGCGCGAATAAAATGCCGGTGTAGACGGTACATAAACACTATACAAAACGTAGTAGGCCTATTGTAACACAGGTGGTTTAAGCATTCCCAGAAGTCAAAACCTCTACAACCTTATATTTGATTGAAAGTTCTTGACGATATCCTCCCAACCTCCATATTAATCTGCTCATGTTAAAAATTACATCTTAAAAATTATCATGTTATTCTTGTGGAAGCAATATTTTAGTGATGGACATATGAAAACATTCAGGAATATTAATTAACAGCCGTTCTTATTTAAAGTATTGAGGGAAGATTGGTAATGAAAAAAAAACTAAAGTAAAAAAGAGGTAATAGACTGTAGGTGAGTGAGCGGTAGCAGACGAGCTCACCTTAAGGGCATAAAATTTATCGGGTTAGAATTGCAATTTGAGTAGGCCTACCTTTGCAAAGCACGTGGATAAGTCAGCTAGTAATATCTAGAAATTTAAAGCACAACGGGCCTTCATTGTTCAAATACCGATGTATACTAATTTATACAGAACGGAATAAGGAGGCGCATCCCAACGAGACGCACAAGAATATTAGATCAGAGATATGCAGTGGAGTGCTACTTTATAAGGAATTTTGTGGGCTGTTGGTTGGTGCAATTTTACCAACGATTCCCGACATTTCTTTGATAAACAGGCTTTGGTTTACACTTGCCCATCTCCTATTAGACATTTTACCCAAGATACGAAGATTCTATGGTATATGACCAATCTAAAAAGTATGATCACAGACTATAAAATAAAAGTACTTTTAATGACAAACAACAATTAATCACATGTTTAAAAAGTATAATTTTTGAATTAGAAGCTTGTTGCAACTAATCAGAATCCCTGAAATGGATAAGCAAAGAAAATAGGGTAAAGTGTGGGTGTTTACCAAGAAAACGGCGGAAATCATAGGTGAAATGGCCCAAATGATCAGAGGACAACAAATTAACATGTGTTTATCGCTCTATCTATTTCAACCTCGTGGGGACATCCCTTTAAAAATAAATTGCTTGGCACACGAAAACCAGAGGAAAATGAAGCGCTGAACATAGTATTACTTTTCGTTATTATTATCACGGAAGCGCTCTTTCTGCCTCTTAAATGTCAAAATGAGCATATTTATTTCCCTAAATTCAATACAACAGCAAACTTCCGCAAAATTAGCAGGCCATCTGTTTCCCTTCAACCAATCAGCTTACTCGTAAATAAAAATTACATATTAATGCTTTCTGTGTTGTAGGGGAGGTGTTCTTACTTCCCCATAAGGATGTCCCTCATTATTAGGTTCTGTATACATTGCAGTACTTAAATTTTTTAGCATATGTATAATTATATGATTTGCACCTATACTTTTATTAAGGGTTAACATTTTATTCATGATCTTACTATATAATCCGAGGTTTTCGTGTTTTGGTGAACTAAACTACAGTTATTTTATACCCAAGAATTTATCACCCCATTCCGGGTTTCACTCGTGCTTTTGGAGATTATGCCCAACCACCAACACAAAGAATTTTTCTCGATTTCAAAACACAAACTAGCTACATGGTTAAAACACGGGAAAGTTCAGTGAAAGTTTTATAATCAGGTGATCTCTCCAATGATTTTTTATGGAGAAAAATTATTTGTATTGACTATTTTATGTAACTAGTGCACGTGTTGCTCAACATCTAGCAATTAATTTTGATACCATACAAAAGTTACATTTAGTTCTAAATCAATTACATTCGACCAATCCAATATTGTGAATATTAGTGATCACAAAAAACTACAGTTGTACGTTGACAGATGTTTATAATGCTCAAACCAATCTTAATGTTATTCTAAAGGGGAAATTTCTAATTTAATTTGTGGATAGTGCCCTTATTTTAGTCCGATTCTCATTAATTTTTGGCGGAAAAACTACAGACCAAGCCCTATCCAAAGACACAAAAAAAAAACTTTAAAATCATGTGAGAATTGTAGGAGGAGGACACAAAAACCCCTTATCGTATTAAATAAGTATAGATTATCTGAGGGTTTTGAGCATTTTGATTACTTAAACTGCTATTATTTTGTACCTAAGAATGGTTATTTGACTTCTAGAATGGTTTCCAGCTTGTACTTTGCGAAATAATTTCCTACCACATACGCCACTACAAAACGTTCTCGTTTAATATAGTAGGATATTTCGCATTGCGCGTCATCAGGTGTATAAAATATAAAATTGTAAAAACTAACAACTAAAACATTTTAAACAAACATAAAAACTTAAACATAAATTTAATAATTAATAAAATTCTCAAAAATGAGTATCAAAACCCTAAGCAAGTTTGTAGAAAAGATTCTCCATATAATTTTAAGATCTCATATCAGTGACACCAATGTATGCAGGCTGCATCTATATTAATAAAATTAGAGTTTTGTCTGTACATTGCTTAGAATCTTGAAATTTTTGGTTATTTTTACTTTTTATGTATCACAGAATCCAAAATCGGCGTCATCTAAATTTCTTTCACTCTGTCTTTCTCTCTCTTTCTCTCTCTCTCTCTCTATGTCTGTCTTTCACTGTGTCTGTAACGCTCATGGGCCCTATTTTGTCCTCTTTTCACGGGAAAACGACTTTACGTGATGGTCAAAATTTTTTTCCTATTATAGACAAGAGTGGTGTGAAGGTTCATTACAACTTCAATTGCCCATCACGAAGTTGATGTTTGATGTTTGTCGAAGTTTGATGTGGGTAGGGCTTTGCCCCATGGTACATCAAAGTAGCCAAGTTGTGCTAAAATGCCAATCTTTAATCTCTTTTCACATGACAAGGGCTTTAGTAAATTATATGAAAATTTTTATCAATTATAAATGGTGCAGTTAGAAAAATTTTAGCTGCTCTAAACCAACGTTCGTCAAAAAGGCTCTGTCTTATAGCAAAAGAAATATTCAATGTTAATCTTATGGGAATATATAATTCTATCATCTTATCATTGCTTTTTAATCAGCTGGATTAGAGAGTTTGTCATATTCACCACAGATTGCAACACTTAAAATTTTAAATACAGAATCATTCATGTCTAATGCTTTTACCTTTTACTAGCCAAAATACAACGAGTAAAATCAACTAAGTTCTTGGTTCTTAATATGAATATTAAAATATTTTATGCTAAGTATTACAGAACGAGTTTTGTTCCTTAAATCTTAAAATATTTCTTATTATCATTGCAAACTAATTTTAGTTCCCAGTTAAGCTTTCATGACACGTTCTGACAAAAAGAGGTGTATTTCATAAAACAAAATATGTTGCTAAAACTAACAAGGTTAATTAATTGCTCGATCTTCCGATTAATGCGGGTATATACGGGGCAGTACTAATGTGTGAGGATGCTGCTAACGAAACACTGATAATTTTCATTCAAGGATCATGCTGATGGGTGAAATGGAATTAGATGGCTAGAAAAATCTTGCAGATGTTTGTTATCGTTTTTATTTTTTGTAAACAAATCTGCTCATTTTGACATTTAGAAGGTAGAGCCATTCCCTTGGCTATAAGAATTAATCCCAGATCAGCGCTTTATTTTCCTATGCTTTTCGATATTTTAACATAGGGTGTCTCTATTTATTTGGTTCTATATAAATTTGCAATAAATGGGAATGTTTTTAGGTAAGAAGGTAAATCTAAAGTAAAAAATTAATTAAGTAGACCTAATATCTACTTAAAAATAAACATATCTACACTGGTGCGATGCCTAAATTACTGACAGGCGATGCGTTGTTTTACTAGGGTTGGGTATTCAAATTTTAATTAATTTTTAATTTGGATTAAAAGTTGTACACGTCTTTTAAGGGTAGAACAATAAAAATATAGGTGGGGTACTGGAGTACATTGGATTTAGTATAGTTATTGTCACAAAGTTTTAATATTCTTGACAAGTCTGAGTTTTCTTTAATCGTCTATGAGTAGTGGTAAGGTGTACTTTTAGAACTATAAAGTTAATCACGAATATTAATGTTTAGTAAAACTGCAAAAACAAAAAACAAAAAAGCATTAAAGACAAAGACATAACTTCTAAGTTCTAACCCAAATGGGAAATGAATATAAGAAGATTTTGACAAATTTACCAAGAAGCTATTAATCATAAAATATGTTATGATATCTAGATATGTTAAAATAAACCAAATGAAGGTGACATATTGAATTTGTGAAAGGATTTTTATATTTCTGTTAATAAACTGCAAATACACCCCGTGCGAAAAACGGGTACACAGCTAGTTTAACATAAAAATCAATAAAGCTCTGGGAAAAATCAACCGAGTAGGTGCTTTACTTTCTTGAATGTGCCTATGTCATGCTCAGTTGTAAGTTAAGTTTCCTTACCACGCTAAAAATAGTTTGATAAATTAAATGTGTGGATTGAACCTGGATTTGATGGACAACCAACGTTGTTTAGAAGGAAGAATTATTATAGGAAGATGATTAGTATGTTAGTAATGCATATATTGGGTTTGTTTTATTACAGAGTAGGAAATTTATAGCTAACTTAGTTTAATTAATTTGTTTAAAACTGCTACACTGATATAAAATTTGAGTTATGTGCTAAAAAAAATACAACTGCCAATTTGATTGCTTGGCTTAATTAAAAGCTACGGAACAGCATAGGTTTCCTAGTAATAAATTAAAATAACCTGCAACAAAACTTAATTTAAAAAAAGGAATTAACCATTTAATCAATAAATCATGATTGACACCACACAGCTTATAAACAAAATCATAACCTTCTTTATGATATGCTTTTTCACGTATCTCAAAAGTAACTCATACCACACCAGCAAAATTCCAGTTTTGCAAATAGGACCAAAGGAAAAACCGTGAAGTGCGTTTACTCAAATTACATTTATTTTGAAGGCAATCGAGTTATTTTTTAGCCCTGAAATTTTTAGATTCATGTTTTTAAATATATTCTGCAATATAATTACCACATACGGATCACAATTTTGTTGTTGTAATTTTTTAAATTTTTGTAATGTTAAATTTTTTTATTCTAAGTCAAAGTTTGAATTTCAGTGTGGATAAATTTACCTTTTTTAATTCCTCAATTTTTTTACTTTAAAAAAATTTTGTTTTACCCCAATTAATTACAAAATTCAAATAAATTTAAAAACAATTTAATTTACAAATTTCTCTTCATTATGTAAAAGCCAACAGGAATTATGTAGAAGCGATGCCTGTTGGTAGTTGACGATCACTCTGCTGAATCGACCCGACGAGTAGAATCGGCCTCTGCGTCCTCGACACTTCCACTTGCGTCTTGACCTCCATTCCACATCCCTGTAGTCTTTAGGAGGGGGAGGGGAGGTTGGGGTGTTTTGATGTAGCTTGCCCACAACCACCCCTGGCACTTGTTGGTAAAGTGTGCCAGTCAAGCTTCACCCCAACCCCCGATCTTCACTTCCTTCCTCTCATCGTTTTTCTCTCTTTACTTCTTTATTTTCAGATCCCATGTCACGTGCTTTGAGCTTCTGGCTTGGCTGGATCCTCGCCCTTGGCTGCCTCCGTGCCCTCGGCCGCCACCCCGGCCTGACCTGCTGGACCCGGGAGAAACGTTCTCCAGATCGGGATCTTGTGGGAACCAGCAGGTCTGGGTGGCGGCGTTTGAAGTTCTCGGTGTCGGCCCTTCCATCTCGTCGACCATAGTCTCGTACGGGTCATGTTGACATGCAACGTCCCTCACAGTGACAGTCGTCTGGACCTCTGCGTCGGATGCGTCCACTTCCGTCTGTGAGGCGGCGTTCATGACAGCGACAGTCGTCTGGACCTCTGCGTCGGATGCGTCCACTTCCGTCTGTGAGGCGGCGTTCATGACAGCGACAGTCGTCTGGACTTCTGCGTCGGATGCGTCAACTTCCGTCTGTGAGGCGGCGTTCATGACAGCGACAGTCGTCTGGACCTCTGCGTCGGATGCGTCCACTTCCGTCTGTGAGGCGGCGTTCATGACAGCGACAGTCGTCTGGACCTCTGCGTCGGCTGCGTCAACTTCCGTCTGTGAGGCGGCGTCCATGACAGCGACAGTCGTCTGGACCTCTGCGTCGGCTGCGTCAACTTCCGTCTGTGAGGCGGCGTCCATGACAGCGACAGTCGTCTGGACCTCTGCGTCGGATGCGTCCACTTCCGTCTGTGAGGCGGCGTCCATGACAGCGACAGTCGTCTGGACCTCTGCGTCGGCTGCGTCAACTTCCGTCTGTGAGGCGGCGTCCATGACAGCGACAGTCGTCTGGACCTCTGCGTCGGATGCGTCCACTTCCGTCTGTGAGGTGGCGTCCATGACAGCGACAGTCGTCTGGACCTCTGCGTCGGCTGCGTCAACTTGCGTCTGTGAGGCGGCGTCCGTGACAGCGACAGTCGTCTGGACCTCTGCGTCGGCTGCGTCAACTTGCGTCTGTGAGGCGGCGTCCATGACAGCGACAGTCGTCTGGACCTCTGCGTCGGATGCGTCCACTTCCGTCTGTGAGGCGGCGTCCACGACAGCGACAGTCGTCTGGACCTCTGCGTCGGATGCGTCCACTTCCGTCTGTGAGGCGGCGTCCATGACAGCGACAGTTGTCTGGACCTCTGCGTCGGCTGCGTCAACTTGCGTCTGTGAGGCGGCGTCCATGACAGCGACAGTCGTCTGGACCTCTGCGTCGGATGCGTCCACTTCCGTCTGTGAGGCGGCGTCCATGACAGCGACAGTCGTCTGGACCTCTGCGTCGGATGCGTCCACTTCCGTCTGTGAGGCGGCGTCCATGACAGCGACAGTCGTCTGGACCTCTGCGTCGGCTGCGTCAACTTCCGTTTGTGAGGCGGCGTTCATGACAGCGACAGTCGTCTGGACCTCTGCGTCGGCTGCGTCAACTTCCGTCTGTGAGGCGGCGTCCGTGACAGCGACAATCGTCTGGACCTCTGCGTCGGATGCGTCCACTTCCGTCTGTGAGGCGGCGTCCATGACAGCGACAGTCGTCTGGACCTCTGCGTCGGCTGCGTCCACTTGCGTCTGTGAGGCGGCGTTCACTAGCAGTACAGACGCCTGGACCTCTTCGTCCTCGTCCTCGCGGCGGCGGCGTCTGCTCCTCTCTCCCAAGTAAAAGCCAAAGATCATAGACACCGTTGATATGATTATAGTGCCGCCAACAAGAATTGAACCCTGCATATTTTTATTTTTATTATGAGATTAAATTTTTGTATGTGTTTTGATTTTTAGTGATGTTTTAAGTAGGTTAAATATTTCTATGGTTACTCCTTTATTGTTGGGTTTTGAGTAAGTATATAATATAAACTAGCAAAATGTCACCTGTCACTTATAATAAAATTTAAATAGCATGAACTACCAGTTCATGCTATTTATTTAGTTAGTTCAGTATTGCGGAACTTTCGTCACTACGAAAGTTTCCAGAAGGTTAATTTTAAATTTATATAATATTTTTAAAATGCAGTTTGAAAAGGCCATTTCTCAAAAGAACTCTTTACAATCCTGTATTATTAACCACCTATTTGCACTAACCTGTTGCATTCGTACCTCCTAATCAAAACACTTGATTTCATCTAAACAAATAAGCAGACTTTTAAAAAATCACTATTAATGCAGAATCTTTCAGGAGAACCTTTCAGCAAATTTATCTTTCTTATATATTTCCTGTTTCGTTGTTAAGTTTTTGACCAGCTACTTTTCCTTTGTATATAATTATGACAAACTCTCACCTCTGATTCTGCAATATATGAAATGACCAAAAGGTTTCCGGCAAAATTGAGTTTAGTTGACTGACACACTTTAAATTTTAATCAATATACCATCTTCACTCAATATCATCATTTGATACACCTTGTTCTAAAATCCAACAAAAAAAGTTTTCATCATACCATTGCGATAAACGTTGTTTTCGGAACTGTCAGCTGTGATCGAAACTAGTTGATTCCCGGTGGGTTGGATAAACGTGTTGGTAAACAAAGTTTTCGGGACTAGTCCTCGAAACAGTGGTTTTCGGGACTAGGCCGGAAAAAAACTTCCAATGTTTGACACCACTAGCTATTCTGCTTACAGTAACGTAAACCTCGTTGACTCCAATATATAAATGTCACACAGCTGATTGTTTAGTTGTAAATAGTTCAAATACAAGATAAACAAATAACAACGTAAGAGGGGGTATATAGGTCAAAATTTATAAATTTTTATCCAAACTGTATATTTATTAAAGGTGGTATGATGAAAAGTACTGTTCGTAACTCGTCCGAAAGTGGTATATCGGTGCTCGATCGAATTCAAGTACTCGGCTTCGCCTCGTACTTGAAACTCGATCTTGCACCGATAACGACCACTTTCCGGACTAGTGACGAAATATACTATTTCATTCGAATAAAGTAGCGTTTCTCAAACAAAAATTCATAGCCCATTGCACCCCTATCATGATCACAATGTCTTTTATGATTTGCATACACGCATAGTTAGCAAACCAGTAATTATTATAGTCTATTTTATATTTTTTTAAAAGATTATAATGGTAGAAAAACCAACAATCAATTTGTAACAGTTTGTAAGGTTGGTAACGCTCGTAGAGGAATTTTAAGTCCCTCAAAGCCACTAAACGTCTTATTATAGTATTACCACTCTAGGTATATTTTTGTCAGTTAGTTAATAATAGGTCTTCACTCAATGTTATCATCCCTCTCTCCTTTAAAATAAAACCATAACACTTGTTTTAGTATACACAAAGCAGAAGTTTTTCAAATCCCCATGCTATTCTTATGGAGAACGTTGGTTAACGCTAGTTAACGCGTAATGGTTAAACTAACGCTAGTTATGGTTTAACGTTATTTCTCATATCCTGGTAACTTTAAGGACGCGCCGATAAATTTTCCTCGTGTATGGGACCGAGACCTTTAATTTGAGACACCTAAAATCCTCCTGCGGTTTGCATAACGCTCACAATTTTGTTCAAAAAATTCACTTACAGAACTATTTATATATATATATATATATATATATATATATATATATATATATATATATATAAATTCTGATAGGAATTCCGGATGGACTCTGCAATGATTTTAAATACATATCTGTACATTTAGTTTCCTGTATCTCCTAAACCATCCAATAAAATAATAAAAACCCAATAATAAAAAAAAAATCTTAAAATTGTGATGCAATTTCAGGAACAACGAAAAGACTGCGTAATTACAACAATCCTTAAACCCTTGTACTTTAACAAAATTTTTTTTTTTTTTTTTTTTTTTTTGACTGTCATAAACCTATTGTAAAATATTTATAAAAAAATCACCCATTTTTATGAGCGAAATAAATTATGGCAGTGTAGGTAGAACCAAGGTCAATAATTGTGTCTCTATTTCACATCTTTCTCAAGATTAGCAATACATGAAAGCAAAGAGATAAAGAAAAGATAATTGATTTACCGTGGTGATTGTAGCGAACAATGTAGCATTGGATTGCAAACCAGGTTAAGTGCAGCTCGATAGTAGTTTATTAGCACTTGTGTTGCTTTTGCAATAAATGTGAAGAGATGTTATTAGCCCCTTATCATCCAAACGAAGTTAACTGTTCTTCCATTGTGATAATCCACAACATTGTTATTCTATAATACTTTATGATATAATTCTATTCATAGCTATAAATAATACAGTTCCGAAAGTTAAATAGTTAAATTGAACTATTTAATGGTATTCGTCGTTATATTAATGATAAAGGCATTTCACCTTTTTTTGCGTACTTTAAAATTAGAACACGTTACCAATGTTGGGACTTTAATATACTTAAAATTCCACGATTGCTATAGGGTGAATGCAGGTATTGGAATAAATAAGTAAATGGCCAACGACCTATAAGTTTGTAATAAATAGTTTGTACGAATTGTATACAAATTGATGAATAACAAAAGAATCTTTATAATAAAAAAATATAACGTAACACATCATGAAGCCTTAATCGAAAAAAATCATAAAGCATTGTAACGGAGATTTTGTACAGGGTGTCAAAATATAAATATTGCACTTTATAGTATCCCCGAACACTATATATATATATATATATATATATATATATATATATATATATATATATATATATATATATATATATATATATATATATAACCGGATAACCTTGAGAGAACAGGGTTCGAACTTGTTGCTTAAAATTTAAGTATCTTATAGATTAACGGACACTAGGGTTACGAAATTTAATACACAAATGGTAAGTGACATTTCCATATTTGATAAACATGGAAATGATAGCCACACTAATTACAAATATGAAAGTCCAACTTATCTTAATAAAAAAGATTGTCCGTCTTCGTGATTGGTTCGTTTTTGTCTTGACACACCTACACACCTTTTTACACTTTTATAATCAAGGAAATATTTTACTCCGGCGCGCGGGACTCCTGCCCCACTCGGCCGTACAATTAATCTCCAATTTACGGTGGACATGTGCCCCTCATAATCTAATAGAGAAATATAAATAAAGCTCATTGTTCCAGATGTCGCACTAAGATATACCACTTATATAAATTAGAAATTTAATTAAATCTGGCACACGGGACAACCAACGTGCCGAAGTCCAATTTAAGAGAAACATGTGTCTCTCATAAATCCAATAGAAAAAACAATACAAACCAAGTATACCGTTCCAATTATCACACGAAGGTAAAATAAAATAATAACTGAGCACTGCACACAACTTAATGGAAATTAACTTTACTAAATCTCTAACAAAATGAATATCACTCACTAAACAATATAATACAAAATAAAATAAACCTCAATAACACTACTACAACGTCGATACAACGTCGGCGATGCGCGCTCCAAAGTCACCTTAATTCACACAAAACTAAGGCCGGTTCCTACGTGGGCGACAGATGCGACGCGACGAGAGCGACTGGAGCGACACCAGCGACAAGCTTGCATCGCCATAACGTTATACATTGTAAATTGTTGTCGCTGCTGTCGCCCACTAAGAACGCTCTAATGCTTATACATTTGTTTGAAATTTTGTCGCTCTCGTCGCGTCGCATCTGTCGCCCACGTAGGAACCGGCCTAACAATATACTGGGTGCCCCGGAATTCTCTGGAACCCTTTTGTATATTTGTTCCTAGCATCGAGACAAGAAAAAAGTCATGTAAATAGGGGTGTAAAATCCATCGTTAAGCCGCTAGCCGCCATTTCGTTTTTTTTCACATAATAACTTTTATTTCTGTAACGGATTGTTGTATTCAGTTCATATTTGGTATGCATCTTTATTATACCAATGTACATTTTCAGGGAAAAAATTAATTTTTTTCACTGTGTATTTTCAAAATGGCGGCCATTTAAAATTGTCAAACTCAAATATATCAAAATCTGTAAATTTTATAAAAGTTTTACAAGGCACAAAACAGTTGCCAAATTAAATTATCTAATTAATGGTAACAATTGTTTAAGGTTATGACAACAAATAACTTAGTTATTGCGATTTTTCTCCATAAAACATTGATTTTGCATTAATGCAAATTGACACCATTTTAACAGAAAAACCGCAATAACTCCGTTATTTGTTGGTAAGTTCTTACAAACTTGGTACTTCTAAAACCAGACTTTTTTGTACCTATTAATTTTTTTTTTTATTTACCGATTTTGAGATAATTAAATTTGAAAATTAAAATATACTGCCATTGAGAATATATAGTGGAATTTTTTCCCCTGAAAATGTACATTGGTATGATAAAGACCCATACTAAATATGAACTGAAGACAAAAATCCGTTACGAAAATAAAAATTATTACGTAAAAAAAAAAGTTGTCATCCAACTTCAGCTTAACGATGGATTTTAGACCCAAATTTGTATGATGTTTTTTTTTTCTTGTTTCGA
Organism: Neoaliturus tenellus; assembly: GCA_030545055.2. Lineage (NCBI taxonomy): Eukaryota > Metazoa > Arthropoda > Insecta > Hemiptera > Cicadellidae > Neoaliturus > Neoaliturus tenellus. Next base: position 103,032,588 of record CM061533.1, read on the forward strand.
TGCAAGGAACAAAAGTAGTGTCAAATTGTTGGTGCTGGCTCAGTTCAAGGTCACCTGAGGGATGACGTCATCGAGGTCAATGACCTCACCGATGACGTCATCGATGACGTCATCGATTGCGTCATCGATGACGTCATCACCAATGACGTCATTTCTATGACGTCACACCCATGACGTCACAGAAATGACGTGCTGATGACGTCATCACCCCTTACGTCATCAAAATGACGTCACCGACGCCACTGAGGTCAAGGTCACGCCGAAACTTAAAATTTTTTGGCACTTTTGCCGTTTCTCGCACTACGCTCCGAGTTTCAGTCGTAGTCCCCGTGACCTTGACCACTTGGAGCGAATTTTCGACGAGAAACGGCAAAAGTGCCAAGTTAAACTCGAGTTTCTGACATGACTCTGCCTAAATGGGCAATCGGTTATTCCTCAGGTGACCTTGAACCAGCACAACACCAACAATTTGATATTACTGTGACCTTGAAAACCTAACAACGGAGCGCCGACACCGATGCGCACCCCACGACAGCCACCGAGTGACTGACTGTCAGGCTCTGTGTATGCTAGGTATATCGGCTTGAGAGACTAAGACTCTAAACTGTCAGGAATGGGAGTAACTAACTGAATTTTGCAAGGAAAAGTCATTTCATCCAATATTTTAAACAAATCCTCATCAGTAAAACTGACATTAGTCTGTTTTGTATAAAACTTAGGGTGTCCGCGCAACAGTTTGCGCCACTTAGCTAAAGTTGAAACTCTCTTAACTTTGAGTGGTGGACAGTGAGCAACTAATAAAGTCTTAACACGGCTAAGTTTCTTACCTAAAGTGTCCTGCGACATGGCTTCACCTCACAAAAGTCCGCACAATACTGAGAGACTGCTTGTAGCGCATGAGTCAAGGGAAAAGAGGTGGGGGAAACAGCAGGAGTGGGGGAAGGTCACAGTGGCGGGGGAAGGTGAGGTGGTACGCTGGAGTATCGCATCACTTCACCATGAGCTGTCCTACAGTCAACACACTGTTCTCTTGGCCGGAGTTGGCACTAGAAGAAACATTCCTGTACAGCTTAGGCTGTGAGAGCCGTGGAAGCAAAGTCAAAGTGGAAATTGTGTTAAACTCCAAGATGAAGAGTCTCCTAAATAAACTAATTGTATCCTTGCAATCTCCTATAACTTTAGAGAAATACCACTTTATTAAGCGACACCTTATACTTTGGCAAAACGAAGCGGAAATGGAAAAGATTACAGTAAAATTAATTTAACTTAAAACCTGGACTGGACACTCATGGCGACACCACGTGGCGTGCAAACGCCACCCTAAACATTACAAGTTAGGTTATTGAGCACCTCTGGTACGATAACTGATGTGCTAGAGTTAAAGTGTGATGACCTGGAGTCAAAACACTGAAATACTACAAGTCGATATCGTCCCAGAGTTAAAGTGTAGTGACCTACATTCAGAACTTGTAAAATTACTTACATATAGAGAGCTAGAGAACAGCGAGACGCACCACATGGAAGCCGGAGACATACTGGCGAAGCCTAGGTGTTGTGCAGCCTAGGGACCCAGTTGTGGTGGGGGTATAGCCAACACTTAGAGTACAAGTGTTGTGGGTGACCTTGACCCACTTAACTTACCTGACCCCCCCCCCCCCCGGCAAAAAGTGCGAACCCCCCCCCCCCGACAAAAAGTGCGAACCCCCCCCCCCCCGACAAAAAGTGCGAACCCCCCCCCCCCACCCCCACCCCCACCCCTGATATCCTGGGCGTGGCAGCCCCGGTGGGGATATAAGGGGGCCCAGCCAGAGCCGGCTCGCAGTCCGCTCCCGCGCGTTGAACGTGAACGATCGGGACGGACCGCCATAGGCATCACTAAACATTGAATGGCGCCTTCAGTGTTTAGCGAAGTCTACTCTAACTGTAAGACTTGTATTAGTTGTAAGATATTGCGCTTGCGTTTGGGTATTGCGAATTGTTTTATATGAGAGTGTTTTACTTGTACCTTATGTCTCCTGTGTGTCTTTTATCCTTTGTGTCTTGTTTGTTATATGTGTTTAACATGTATGTGCTTGTTCCAGCATTGACTACGTTGAGCTCAATTGTGTGTTGTAAGTGTGTTATATTTTTCTAAAGTGTATACGCTTGTTTTAGCAATCCCCCCTTGAGCTTTTGCAATGCTCAAAGTAAATTGTAAAGACAGGGAACGGGAGTAGGCCCCCGTGTAAAGTTACTTTTGTATAATTGTTAGGCTCCTCTCATGCATGCTTTAATGCGGCTGAGAAATAGGAGCGTCCGTTTGTACGCCTATATGGGGGTAATAAGCCGATGGCCTCTGCACTCGGACCGAGGACGTAAGCCACTAGGGTGTCCTCAGTTAGTTTCCCTTCTGGAAACTCAAAATTATGTAAATGAAACTTTATTAGCTATTTGTGTTTTTTTTGTCCCCAAGGCCCCCGAACATTCGTGGTTCGCCATGGATGTACGGGGGCCGAAATTTTTTAATGTCCGTGTGGCCTTGACCCACATAGGACTTGTAAAAATTTACTGCATTGCTAAATTAAAAATATTAAAGATAGGGTTACGGGAGTAGGCCCCCGTGTAAAGCCACTTTTTTTTATAATTGTTAGGCTCCTCTCATGCATGCTTCAATGCGGCTGAGAAATAGGAGGTGGTCCGTTTGTACGCTTATACGGGGGTAATGAGCCGATGGCCTCTGCACTCGGACCGAGGACGTAAGCCACTAGGGCGTCCTCAGTTTCTTTCAAAATTATGTAAATGACATTTCGTTAGCTATTGGAAAAGTTATTAGTTGGAAATGCAGTAAATGTTTACAAGTCTCGCGTGGCGAAGGGTACACGACATTGGATGTTGCCTTGTTGTCATAGTTGGGTCTCTTCGGAGGCTACAGCGATGACAACCCAAGTGCCCCACACCCCCATAGGGGGGTGTGGGGCTTAATTTTTTTAAAGTTTTTTCGTGACCTTGACCTAAATATAAAAGTTTTCAAAATCTTTAACAGTCAGATCTTACTAACACAGTTTATATATATATATATAGAGGTCTTTTAAAAGTTAACAGTTAGGTATTAGTAACGCACAAGTTTGGAATTGTTTATAGTTGGGTCTCTTGGGAGGCTTCAGCGATGGCAACATAAATGTCCCAAGTGGGGTTTATTTTTTGAAAAAGTGCGAGCCCCCCCCCCCCCGACAAAAAGTGCGAGCCCCCCCCCCCCCCCGACAAAAAGTGCGAACCCCCCCCCCCCACCCCTGATATTCTGGGCGTGGCAGCCCCGGTGGGGATATAAGGCGGCCCGGCTGCATGCACTTCTCATTCCCGTCCAAGCTCCCGTACGGACAGGTTCTCTCTTGTTCTTGAGATCATTTTTAATAACTTCACTTTTTTATTCTCATCTATTCTTTTCATTAAGTCCATTCATTACAATGGGTAAAATGGGCCTTAAACTGAAAAACTACCCGCCAGCTTCAATCTCAACCGACACGACTCAACCTCCATCATCCTCCACCTCGATCATGGAATATCTGATGACTGCAAACATCTTGAGCTGCCTGACGATGCCACCACCGCCGCCGCCGCCACCACAGCCCGCCTCAATGCCCAGCCTGTCGCCATTACCGCCGACAGTGGAAGAGGCCGGTGCACCTCCACCATCGTCAGGAAAACTCAGCGGTCGAGTCCCGGTAGCCTCTCCAGCACTCTCGCTGCTATCGGACTCAGGATCGGAGTCTGCAGTCTTCGAAGAGACGTCCAGGTCGAGGATAACCCCCTACAGCAGAACCCGAAAAATCCTATCCTATACCAAATCACAATGTCCCTCACCCATATCCCCCATGCCATCCACACCAACCAAAGCACCCCGTAAATCCATCTTTTCCCCTGAACTTCCCTCCATAGACCTAACACGCTCTCCTACCCCACCCAAAATTGTTTGCTCCATTCCTTTTGACCAATCTTTGCCTCTTCCACCCCCTTCCACCCCTATTTCTTCTAGCCAGCCTAATTCGGAGAAGCTCCAAAACACTAAGAGTCCAACACAAAAGAAACGTAATCGTGTTAAATGCCCTGCTGGCAAGCGTGATAAATGCGATTATGTTTGGTTTAGCAGAGAGGCTGTGGTTCTTTGTTGTCCGAGTTTTGCTCTTCCAGAAAAAGATCGTTGCCAACGACACTTGAATAAGAAAATCAAAATTCCGACACCAAAGCCCTATAGCCTTAATATTATGCCTGAAAAGTCCAAGTTCAAACACCCCAACAGTCCGCAGAAGCTGAAAATTAATAGAATCAAGAGGGACAAAAAATATTATTTCATTGTTCAAGCTTATGGAGCATTTAACATAAATGTGCAAATCATTCTAAAAGGTGATGGCCGCCTTCATAGAATGAAAGTACCACCTGCGATGGTACAAAGAGAATTTTTTGTCCCCGGGGCTTATTTAATTCGAAGAAAAGGATGCCGATCTGTTTGGGAAATGGATTAGGACATGGGCTCACTAAAAAAGAAAAAGCCAAAATTGTTAGGTTGTGTTGGACAATATTTAAAAGTCTTTTTCCAAATTATTTTTCCAAATTTAGTCTTAACCCTCTTAAAGTAAGGGAGAGGGGTATTATACAAGTCAACTAATAAAAAAAAAAATACTTGACTTGTATAATACTTTAACCTGGCGGTGATGTAAAGTCACTGGGACAATCTCAAACCGTGTCCTTGAGGGTGAAGACTAAGTTACAAATAAATCATTAACAAATAAAAACTTACCTCCAAACACTTGTAGCTTGCTACAAGTGTTTGGAGGTAAAAATTTGTCAAAGTTTGAATGACCTTGACCCATATAAATTACTGTTTAAAGTAAAGTGCTAACCTTACAACTAATGTTGTGTATCACGTGATACCCCCACTCTAACGCTCTTACTAAGCTTGTATGAGCCGTTCATTTGCTTCAGTCTGTTTCTGTGCTCCGTGGTAAACATGTCACGGTACAATTACAAAGGTGGTGACTTCTTGATAGATCAACACAATGCTTGGGAAGTGCTAAACCAGCATAGAATGGAAGTTGAGTATTGTATAAGACAAGACGGGTCTACATTTTATCTATGTATTATAAACAACCAAACTCATAAGTATGAACACTGGACAAAAATTAATTATAACAACATAGATGAGCTGTTTGCTTGGGTGTTTGAGGTGTGTAAAGTTATTGAAGAAACCAAAATAATGGGTGTGCTAAAGGTATGTAAAACTGATGACCGGGAAGACTAAGCAAAATTTCTTTTAACCCCCCCCCCCAGTGTTATCCCCACCACTAAAAATGGGTATATATAGGAGTGGTGATCAACCGTCCTCTCATTCTGCTTTACACCGTTAAGCTGAACACCACCATGTCTGCTATGAACGTCCCAGCCTCTACCTCTGGCCCGGTCGCCTCCAACTCCAGCCCGAGCATTGGACCAATCCGATCGGGGCCTTCGTCAAGGAGTCGTGTCCGATTCTCCGGCTTTGGTCCTGTGAGGAAGGAGTTGCGGAGCAGCGGAGCGTCTCAACCAACCACGACGGATGCATCAACTCAGACTCCACCAAACATCATCGAGTGGTACGACGAAGTGATAGAGCAAAGGGACAGAATGCTAGAGAATACTCGCAGGGAGCTACTTTATGTCAGGAGTAAATGGGAAAAACTGATTAAGAAGTGTGAAAGCCTGTTGGACAGTGATGATAGTGAGGATGAGAGTGGATAGGTGTGTGGGTAAAGACTTGGACTGGGACTTGTGTGTATGTATGAATGTGTGCGTGAATGTGAAATACAGAGCGGGGGATAGATCACTCTGTGGCAATGGACTAACATGCCACTTAGTGATCTATCCCCCGTTCTGGTAATGTTTTTGGATGGCCTTGACCCACTTTACCAAGGCTAGCTAGTACCCCCACCACTGATAAGTGTATATATACGGGTATTGATGTGCAGTTTGGTTATTCTGCTTTGTATCGCTTAGCTGAATACCTCACTTCAACATGGCTTCCAACTGCAAAACTTCTCAGGCTTCCTCTTCTTCTTCAAGAAGGCGTGCTGCCAACGTCCTGCCTGCTACTCGTGGACCTGCTCGACCATTCCACAGCATAACTGTTGCTCGGGCAAACGCCTGCAAAGCTCCAATGCTACGGACCTTGCTGGAGGTGAGCCAAGACGGGCAAGGCTTGCTCAGTCCTGGTCAACGGCAGGAGCAAGAAAGGCGTATGGCGTACTACAGGCTGCAGGGTGTAGTTCCCAGCTTGAAGTTAGGCGATCCGAGAGTAGCAAGCATCAACGAGGCAGCGGACTACATATCACACCTTCACAGTGTTTTAGAAGTAAAGGACCAACAAATTGAAAACTTAAAAGAACAATTGAAACAATTTAACTTTAATCCTGTGGAGTTTGTGGAAGCAGTGATGAGTGATAGTGATGATGAAGGAACTGAATATATATTGGGTATGTAATGAAAGACTTGGACAGGGACATGTGTGTGTGTGTGTGTGTGTAGAATACAGAGCGGGGGATAGACTACTTTGCGGCAATGGACTAGCATGCTGCTTAGTGGTCTATCCCCCGCTCAAAGGGTAGCATTGGATGACCTTGACCCACTTTACAGCAAGGACAACCGGTTAACTGGTATAAAAGAGGGGGGTCTGTACATCCCGACTTCATTCTGCTTTGAACCTTCCAGTGGAACGCTAGAAAATGAGTGGATCACTGATCATTGGTAAGGAGTGGGAGTATGTAACCATAAACTATTTAAACTGTAGAGGGATGTTGAAGAAGGTGTATGATAATGTTAAAAGAATGGTTGTTGAAGAAGGTAGGGTAGTGATTGTAGCGTGGAAGAAGAAGCAGTATACAGGACAACAAGTGAGAGCAAGTGACTTTGGGGGGAATAGTGTGTTTCAAATTGGACGAGCGAACTTGGTTAATTTGGACATTGTGTTTTGGGACTTGGAAAGGTTAATTGAAAATAGTGGCAAACATGGGGAACTCTTAATTGGCAGGGAGGACAGAGTATATGAGTAAGTGTAAAAGACTGGGGGGCTTATGTGTGTGTAAAGACTAGGACTTGTGTGGAATACAGAGCGGGGGATAGATCACTTTGCGGCAATCGACTAGCATGCTGCTTAGTGGTCTATCCCCCGCTCAAAGGGTATTATTGGATGGCCTTGACCCATATAAAGGTAGAGGGGGAATAGGTAATAGGAGGGGGAAATTGGTATATATGTAGGACTGATGAATAAAGTATTTAGTCAAGCATTTGTCTAGACACTATCAACAACAACAATGGAGAGCTTCAGTGTTGAGTTCATCCTCTTGGAAGAAGACATCAACGAAGTGGTGGAACTTATAGAGGATAAGACCAGCCAGGGCACATTGGAACTTGTGAATTGCGAACCGTTGGACAATGCCGCAATCGATAAGATTGCATATTTCATGATGCATTTGTATAACGAACAAACAACCAATATGGAGTTTGTGCAGTACCTTTATCAAAACCAAGTAAATGTGCGAGTGACAATTACTTGGTGGCAGTAATAATAAAGTGTAACATATGGATGTGGACTTGGATGTGGACTTGGACTTGAGTGTGGTCTGCGGAATAGAGCGGGGGATAGATCACTTTGCGGCAATGGACTAGCATGCTGCTTAGTGGTCTATCCCCCGCTCAAAGGGTATCTTTACGTGACCTTGACCCACATAAATTGTATAGTTGGTGGGGGTATAAAAAGGGTAAGCAAATTGGATGGATACAACACTTCCATACCATGGCTCCACTTGACAACACCGTGTTCCATCGCAACAGAATTGTCTCTATTCTGGAGGTAATACCTCTAGAAATTATAGAAGTAGAGGACCAACTACCTGCGGTTGATCAAGAAGAGGAGGAGGAAGAGATAATGGATATTGAAACGGACTCTGACGAAGCTGGTTCAACGGACAATGAGGTGGACTTGCACGCCTACGAAACATTAGAGTCGTCATCTGAGTCGGAAATGGAATTCCAATTGGAAATCGAAGAAGAAGAAGAACAAGAACAAGACACTCCCCATCGTCCAATGGATAGGATGTTAGTTGCCAGAAGAATTATGTATTGTCATCGCTGCCTATTCCGTGATGAGGATGATTCCGACTCTGATGGTGATGTTTCACCCTTGTAAAAAGTTTAAACAAAAAGTTAAAAAAGAATGTGAGCGGGGGATAGAGCACTTTGTAGTAAATGATGCTGCTTAGTGCTCTATCCCCCGCTCAAAATAATAATTCCAAATGACCTTGACCTACATAAACTTGCTCAAACAGACATCTTTGAAAAAACTTGTACAAATTATTGAATCTAGACCAAATATCATCAATTTATCAAGCCTACTGATAAATGTATTACAAACGGTTGTGTAAAGGCTAAATTTAGCACATGAGTGATAACCTGTTTCCATATGACGTCACTTTCCCCACCTATCTGCCTCGGATATAAAGGGTCCCGGTGGAGTGCGCTGCTCATTATTGCGTGGACATTCACAGAGTGTGCATTCAAAGCCAAACTGTTTGAAATGGCTCTTTGCGACATTTGTGGGGAAATCTTTCAAGACGAAGATCTTTTCACCATACACAGAGAATTACATGAAGACGAAGATAGAAAAGAAGATATTACCATGGATGAAATAGACTTAGACTCAATTGACCGGTTTTTGGAAGAGCACCAGAAGCAGACGGACTACTGGGACAGCTATCTACAGCAAATGCAAAGAAGAAGACCTAGTGTGATCCAATTTGCTGGTGCTGGACCATCTACTGCTACAAGACCTATTGAAGAAGAGGACACCGAAGAAGAGGACACCGAAGAAGAGGATATGGAAGAAGAAGAACTGGAAGATGTAAGACAACTGCGCACCACAGCCTTGCCAGGACGAGTTGTAACACATTTCAAAATTAATAACGTTCAATTGGAATTGGAAACATTCATAACCCAGGCTAAGGAACTTGTTGGTCAAACGTTGAGGGAAGAATTACAAAGGCTAAATTTTATTAAATTTGGAATGGTGTTAGAGGCTATGTTTAACAATACTGATGGTGAAACAGCATTGAGAGCATTCATTACCAAAAACCGAACCCTTACCTTCACCTCCGACATTGATGATATTATTGAAGAATGCTTGGAGGAACTTATAACCAAACTCCAAGAACATGAAGGAAGAGGATCTGGATGGACTTTGTCATCAATCGAAGGTATGGATGTTAGGGTTCATAAACATGGATATAGTTTAAGAGGTAGTAGTTTTATCCCTCTACCAAAGAAAATCCAAAACACTAACTCGTGTAGAAATGTTCAAAATGAGGGTAATGAATGTTTCAAGTATGCAATGTTAACCAAGTATGTTAAAAACAATCCTTGTAGAGTTGGTAGAGAATACTACGAAAATGAACACCGCTACAACTTTCAAGGTCTTACTTACCCAGTTACTTTAAAAGATATTGACAAATTTGAAAAGAAAAATCCTGGCGTTTCAGTCAATGTTTTTGGTCTGGATGATTCCAACAACGTTTATCCTTTGCGGGTAGTAAAGGTTGAGCAAAGAAACCATACGGATTTGCTATTGATAACCAAGGGTGAAATTTCCCATTATGTATGGATAAAAGACTTTGAAGCGTTAGTTGTAAAACAATTGACCAAAAGAGTAAATAGGATTACAGTTTGCAAGAGATGTTTCTGCTTTTCTTGGAAAGATTCAAGACGTGGAGGATTGGACTGGTTATTGGAACATAAAAGACTTTGCAACGAGAACTATGAAGTAAAGATAAGTCTTCCACCGCCTACCCGAGCTTCAATACAATTTAACAAGACAGTTCACCAATACCGAATTCCACTAGTGGTCTATGCAGATTTTGAATCAACGTTAGTACCACAGGAGCTGCCGGACGGCGAAGTGACTAGAAGAACAAAATATCAGTTGCATCAGCCCAACAGTTTTTGTTTACTAGTTAAATCAACCTTGTCTGAAAACCAATTGCAAGACTATGGTTTAACATCCACTCCAATACTCTACCGTGGTGAAGAAGCCGCTAAGTATTTTGTAGACCAACTGTACGATATTGCTGGAAAGGTTCAACGCTTGTTCGGTAATATTGTACCTATGGAACCTTTAAACCAAAATCAACAAGAAGAATACAACTTAGCGACAAGATGCTATTTATGCAAGAAGATGTTCAGTGAAGAAAATCCAAAAGTAAGAGATCACGATCACCTGACAGGGTTATACAGAGGAGCTGCTTGTAATTCATGCAATATAAATTACAAACTGCCAAACTTTATTCCTGTCGTTTTACACAATCTTAGCGGCTACGACTCCCACTTTATTATCCCGGAGTTAGGAAGAGATGACGGTAAAATTGATGTTCTTGCTACAACATTGGAAAAGTACATCAGCTTTTCAAAAACAGTAGGTAAAATTAAACTTCGCTTCGTAGACTCTTACAGATTTATGGCATCTAGTTTAGCCAAATTGTCAGAGAACCTAAGAAGAGAATACCTAAAAGAAACCAGAAAAATTGTACCTGAAGATAAATTAGACCTAGTATTACGGAAAGGAGTGTTCCCCTACGATTACATAACTTCTACAGAAAAATTTGAAGAAACCAGTCTACCGCCGATTGAAGCCTTCAACAGCAAATTAAACGAAAGTGAAATCTCCGTTGAAGACTACAATCATGCATGTAATGTTTGGAACCAACTAAACATTCAAACCTTAGGGGAATATTCTGACTTTTATATAAAATTGGACGTAACTCTGCTGTGCGATGTGATGGAAGAATTCCGAAACACCTGCTTCTCCGCCTATGGACTGGACCCTCTACACTCGTACACATCTCCAGGATTAGCATGGCAAGCTATGCTAAAGTCAACCAACTGTCGACTGGAACTTCTAACGGATATTGATATGGTGCTCATGATGGAATCTGGTGTACGGGGCGGTTTGACACAAGCTGTAACACGTCATGTCAAAGCCAACAACAAGTACATCCCCGGCTTCGACGAGCAACAACCATCGGTCTACCTTGGCTATTTTGATGCAAACAACCTTTATGGTTGGGCAATGTCAAATCCGCTTCCCTACGCTGACTTCAAGTGGATCGACCCGGCCACCATCGGAGACATCTCACAGATTCCAAAGGATGGTCCAAAAGGCTATATTTTGGACTGTGATTTTGAATACCCGGAGCACCTTCATGACCATCACTACGACTTGCCTCTCCTAGCCAAGACTGAAGTTTCACCGACAGGAAGATGGCCAAAATTGATGATGACCTTGGAGAATAAAGATCGCTATGTGGCTCACTACTGGGTAGTTCAACAGGCTCTTGAATTGGGTCTACGTATAGTGAGAATTCATAGAGCAATTGAATTCACCCAATCTTGTTGGTTGAAACCATACATTGATTCCAACACTACAAGAAGAGCTGCAGCAACAACAGCATTTGAAAAGGACTTCTATAAATTCATGAACAACGCCATCTTTGGGAAGACCTTGGAGAACAAAAGAAAACATAAAAATGTAAAATTAGTGAGTGATCCTAGAAAATTGGAAAAATTAGTGCAAAAACCAAATTTCGGAACATCCATGATTATAAACGAAAATCTAGTCGCTGTCAGTATGAAGAAAACAACAATAGTCATGGACCGTCCGTTATACATAGGTATGTCGATTTTGGATATAAGTAAAACCCTGATGTATGATTTCCATTATAACAAAATGGTTAAACATTACGGAAGGGAAAACATTGGAGTCGCATACATGGATACGGACGCGTTTATCTACTGGATAAAGACTTTGGACATGTATGAAGACCTAAGGACTTTTCCATACAAAGAAGATTTCGATTTTTCTGACTATCCGAAGAACCATCCAAATTTTAATGAAAAATATAAAAAAGTAATTGGAAAATTCAAAGATGAAGCAAATGGAATGCCTTTAGAAGAAATAGTGGCGCTGATGGCGAAATTGTATTCATTTAAGATGTACCACGAGAACAACACACCGACAGTGAAGAAAGCAAAAGGAGTGAAGACATCTTATTTGAAAAAACACGTGACATTTGACCACTACAAGACTTGTTTGTTTGAAGATACTACGATATCAGCAACATTCAACAATATCCGAAGCTTCAAGCATCAAGTCTACAGTGTCACCGAAATTAAAAAAGCGTTGTCAGCTCGGGATGATAAAAGATACATTATGCCCGACAAAATCCACACTCTTCCTTTTGGCCACTACTCTCTAAACCCTATCAACTAGTAACCTATTCTTCGTCCTTCTACAACTACGACCTTATTCCTTTCTCCTTCCGTAAAAAAATGGGGAACACGGCAAGTCCAACGCCGTGTTCCCCATTTTTTTACACAAGTTTGGATGACCTTGACCCATATAAATGATGTGAATATTTAAAACAACATTCATTGTGATTATACATGTGATACAACAAACATTGAAACCTGCAATATGAAGGACTTGAAGCAACAAATTGTCAACGAACTTCATAAACCTGCAAGAAGAAAGTTTCCACGAAGAAATACGGTGATAAAAGGAATTAATGATTTATATCAAGCGGATTTAATCGAAATGATTCCTTATAGCAAACAAAATAAAGGATATAAATACATATTGACTGTTATTAACTGTTTTTCAAAAATGGCAGATGCTTTACCACTAAAAGATAAAAGTGGCAAAAGTGTTACAAAAGCAATGGAAACAGCTATACAAAGAGACAAACATACTATTAAACATTTACAAACAGATGATGGAAAAGAATATTTTAATAAGGAATTTGCAAATTTAATGAAAAAACACAATATAAACCATTACTCAACCAATTCAGAGGTAAAAGCATCAATAATCGAAAGATTCAACAGAACTTTAAAAAGTGCAATGTATAAAATGTTTTCCAACAGAGGATCACACATATGGATTGATATGTTACCAAAACTTATAAACGATTACAATAACAAATTTCATAGGACTATCGGGATGAAACCAAACCAAGTAACTAGTAAAAATGAAAACCTTGTATTAAAACGTATAAAAACGAATACTAAACCAAAAGTTGAAAAACTAAAGCCTAAAAAATTTAATGTGGGTGATAAAGTGCGAATAAGTAAATATAAAGGTGTATTCAGTAAAAGATACCTGCCAAATTGGACCAATGAGGTTTTTACTGTATTCAAAGTACAACCTACAGTACCTGAGACATATATTTTAAAAGATAATAAAGGACAATTGCTTGAAGGAGGGTTTTATGGACATGAAATGTTAAAATCAACAGTAGGCGATGTATATTTAGTTGAAAAGGTGTTGCAACGGAAAAAAGATAAGGTCAAAGTACGATGGTTAGGATTTAATAAGACGGAAGATTCTTGGATACCTAAAAAGGATTTGATATAACGATAGAGAATCATTTTAGGTTGAACCATTACAAAGGATGGAGATAGTACCACAAAAAGAGAGTTTTACTATTAATAATATAGATGAACTCACAGTGGATAATTCAGAATTCAATAGTGGGAAACATGGCAATTTGTTACCAAACACCGTTCGTTGTCTGGTTACCGGACCTTCCAACTGTGGAAAAACTAATGTAGTATTCAATTTGGTTACAAACCCTAAAGGATTACGATTTAACAATCTATATGTATTTTCAAAATCACTACAACAACCAAAGTATCAATTATTGGAAAAGATACTGACTAATGTGCCTGAAGTTAAATATTTAAAGTTTAATGCAAGCGAGAGTGTCATGCAGCCACAAGAAGCTAAACCATTCTCCGTGTTTATATTCGACGATGTATCTTGTGAAAACCAAAACACAATAAGGAATTACTTCGCTATGGGTCGACATAACAACATAGATAGCATTTATATTGGCCAAACTTACAGCAAAATACCTAAACAACTCATTAGAGACAATGCAAACATGTTAATTGTATTTAAACAGGACGAAACCAACCTAAAACATATATATTTTGATCATGTAAATGCGGATATGACATTTGAACGATTTAAAGAGTTGTGTGGAAAGGCTTGGGCTGAAAAGTATGGGTTCCTAACAATTATGAAGGAACAAACGCTAAACAATGGTCGATACAGGATAGGATTTGATAAATTTATATTAATACATTAAACGCGGTATAACACATTCATTGTTGTACAACACGTCTTGCTACAAACATGGTTAACCAAGAAAAATTAGTAAAAGAAATAAAATCACTTAGTGATTCTATTCGGGCTAAAAACAGAGCATTGAAACTAGGTATTAGCGAGAGGGAGAAATTCCTTGAATCTACTTTTAAACCTATTACTGAACCCTTGAAACAATTAAACAAAAAATTTGCTAAACCTGTATTGGAAGGAGATGCGATTGCACCTATTACGAAGTTTGAAAGAGAAAATGTAAAATCAGAGGAGTTTAGTGATGAAGACCCGGAATCCTCTACGTATAGTGGTTTTACCGGTGGAGAACCCGAAAGAGAGCTAGAATCACCGGACTATAGTGGAATAAAAGAATTATATGAAGTAAAAGCCAAAAAAGGACATGAAGTTGTATCAACTGCTAGTGAAGAGGAAAAAGAAGAAGAGACAAGGGAAGGTCCGTCAAACATAAGCTTGTTGGGTGAAAACATTCATAACAAAGGACCTTTAGGAAGGAAATACATGGTAAAAATGTTACTCGGAACAATTCCTAATAAGAATTACCATAGTTATGGAGCGAGATTAACAGAAGACGGTTTAATGATAGGTAATAGCCCGTTAAACGTTGACGAACATGATAATATTGTCATTGGTGATCAAAGGTATAAGGGCACAAAAGGATTATTTGAATTATTATTTGAAAATAAGCCTTCATTATCGGTAGTGAAAGAAAAAGACATGGAAGCATATAAAAATATTTTGGAACAGACAAATGCATATAGGAGAAAGTATTTACCTGACCAGCCTCCTTTTAGATCTAAGTCTTTAAAATATAAAGAATTTGTATCCAAGTTAATACCAACTAGAAGACAAACAATGCCGTTAACACAAAGAAAACCTGTAAAACGAAGATTTATGGCATCCACTTTGGATGTAAGTGCTCAGGAACGAAGAAAAAGAAGTAAGTCCGTTACGGGTACAGGTTTAATGAAGAAACTATATAACACAAATGTGATTTATTACAATAATATCAATAAATTGGTGGATAGAATGAAACTAATACATGAAGCTAAAGAAGCGGGTCATACTGGATTGGAAAACGAATGGGTGGCTTTAGTGGATGAACTCCGAAACCGTGGGGTAATCTCATAAAAATGCGTTACTCCCTAGAATACTATTCAGTTGCACCATGAGTGTCGACAAGTTCGGACGTTACTCCTCGGATGGGTTATATTATGCCAATAGTTTAAAAAGAAGTGCTGGTTTACCACAAACACCTGATGGAGATTATGATATGAGTAATAAAAGGTTAAAAAACATAAAAGATCCTTCGGATGAAAACGATGCAATAAACTTAAAAATATTAAAGGAAAAGATATCGCCAACATTAAAACTACAAAATAACACATATGACGCAGAAGATCATAGAATTATCAACGTTGGTAAACCAAATCAAAACGGTGATGCGATAAACAAAGGTTATTTGTCATCTGAATTAAAAAATACGTTAAAATTCAATGGGAAAACGTATAGTGCCAACAATAAACGTATATCCAACGTAGATGACCCTAAAGATGCAAAAGACAGCGTAAATAGACGCTATTTACATTCTTTGATACCTGAAAAGACAAAAGATGGATTTTCTTTTTATAAATTTGTTATTAACGATATAGGTTATCCAAAAAATGAAAATGATGCTGTAAATCTCAAATATATAAAAGATCATTGTGTCATACGTGATGTGGGAGTTATCGATTGTCTTGGCAATTGTTTGGCGAATGTAAAAGATGGTTCAGCACCATCTGATGGTGCAACAGTGGGTCAAATGAAAGAGACTTTAAAACAAGAAACAACTGGATTTGCAAAACGAGATGAAGTATTATCAAAGCAAGGGGATGACTTTATTCAAGGTAATGAAAAATTTCATTTATTGACATACAAAAACGCTTATTGGGATTGCATGCATGGAAGGTTATCAAATGTGTCATGGGGTCATGCAGATAGAGACGCGGCTGCCTTAGGA
This sequence comes from Neoaliturus tenellus, assembly GCA_030545055.2. Taxonomy (NCBI): domain Eukaryota; kingdom Metazoa; phylum Arthropoda; class Insecta; order Hemiptera; family Cicadellidae; genus Neoaliturus; species Neoaliturus tenellus. The sequence continues at coordinate 103,048,820 of CM061533.1, forward strand.
CAAACAGTACATCTAGATCCAAATAATTACCATGCGTTTTTTATATGTAGTAATAAAAAATTAACAAACATGGCGCAAGGAAGAGAAGCAAATGATGCTGCAACTGTAGGACAGGCTATCACATTATCACAAATGGATAATAAAGTGTATACTTGTAATAATAAACGTATAACAGAGCTTAAAGACCCTGATCATGCAGATCATGCTGTAACTGTTAATTTCCTTGTAAAAGTAATAGGTAATTTATTATTTGATATGCACAATTATATTGCAGATAAAACATATACTTCGCTTGATGAAAACTTGAGAGGAAGATGGATAAAACAGGAAATTGTTAATAAATACTTTTATAACCCTAAAACTATAAAATTTAGAACTTCTAACATTGCTAATTGGGGTACTTTTGATATATAACTTGAATATCTTAACAAACAACTTCATTTATGTTTAACTCCTCATAGAGGAAACACATATGTTGCGAATTGCAATTATAAAAGACATTAATGACATTTCGGTATATCAGTCCAAATCGGGACATTGCGAGGAAAGGAAGTGGGATCACATCTACAGCGGTTTCTCTGTTAAGTAAAGCTTTAAAACGAATTCCAGTAGGATCCATAGTAAATAGAGCAATAGACGCATTACCATACGAATTTCATATACCGGGAGGTTATCAGTATTGCGGACCAGGAACTAAATTGAAAAAACGACTGGAAAGAGGCGATCCTGGCATAAATAAGTTAGATCAGGCTTGTAAAGAACACGATATCGCATATTCCACGTTTGCCGATTCAAAAAATAGATCAAGAGCTGACAAAAAGCTTGCGGACATAGCTTGGCAACGAGTAAAATCAAGTGACGCTAGCATAGCAGAAAAAGCAGCAGCTTTAGCAGTAACAGCAGGTATGAAGGCTAAAACAGCAGTAGGAGGTGGAAGAAGGAGGAGAAGGAGAGTAAAAAGGAGGTCAACCACAAGAAAACATGGAGGAAATATAAAAAGAAGACGACGATCTACAAGAAAAGGCAGGAAGAAGCCCACCGTGTGGTCAATGGTAAAAAACGGGGCAGGTCTTTACCTAAGACCTTATCGTGCATATTAAATGAAAGAAATCAATTGGTCATACCACATAAAGCATTAACCAATATTGAATTATTTAAATATATTTCCTGTTTAAAAATACCATTTTTCCGCGGTGTGTTTATGAAAGACAGTTTACCAAAGAAAATGTGGCAAAATGAGACTGGAATTGTAAATTTGGATAATACTGAAGGGCCTGGCACCCATTGGGTTTGTTATAAGAAACTAAATAACAATGTATATTATTTTGATAGTTTCGGTAATTTGCCACCACCAAAAGAACTTCAAAATTACTTTAAATCTGCTAAAAACATATATTATAACTATAAAAGAGAACAACCTGATAATACTTCAATATGCGGCCATTTATGTTTGGAATTTCTAGCTAAAAGTATCAGTCACTATTGAGATGTCTTCCTATACGGTATCATTAACAGGAAAATCGTCCACTTTACGAAGTATCCTTTTTCCAGCGTTACGCTTGCAAAAAGGAAGGTTTTGGGAGGCGGCACTATTGGATTTTACAACTTACAACTCTATCCCCAATGTTACGGAAGGTAAAAATAACGTATTGCATTATTATAAGGGAAAGGATGCCAGTGGAAAATTTACAGACTTACAAGAGTGCAGGTTACCCACAGGTTCTTATGAAATTGATCATATAAATGAATTTTTGCAAACTAAAATGGGAAAAGACAATATAACATTAAAAGGTAATAATAATACGATGAAAGCTGAAATTACTTCCAAATATTATATAGATTTCACTCAACCAAACTCAATTGGTGATTTATTAGGATTTTCCAACGATGAGCCTGTTTTAGAACCAGATGTAACACATTCCGGTAAGAAAACAGTAACAATATTAAAAGTCAATAGTATAGACATAACTTGTAACATTATACAAGGTGCTTACAGGGATGGGGCTAACACCCACATCATACATACTTTTTACCCAAGTGTACCACCTGGATTTAAAATTGTTGAAAAGCCACAAAACCTGGTATATCTACCGTTGAACACCACTTTCATTTCAGACATCGTGTTGAGCGTATTGGATCAAGACGGTAACTTGGTAGACTTCAGAGAAGAGCCTATTACGATTAGATTACATTTAAAATCGACACTTTAATACAAAACCATGGGTTTAACATTTAAAAGCGAACAACCTACGGGAAACCGCATTAGTAGCTCTTCAGCTGTGGAGGAGTTAACACGCGAGAACATTCGTTTCTTAGAGAGAATTGGATTAAAATTAACCGAGTATGGATATACTGGATATAGCGCAGGGTCCAACATTCGACGAAACCCTATGGGAAAAAGAATATCACACCCACAACCCTTACACTTCATCGAAATTAAACAATAACGATGAAATTCGTATTCCCATACAAAATCAAGACATTTACACACTACCATGTGAAAGTTACTTGTATATTGAAGGACAAGTTACTAAAAAGGACGGTACTACTGTTGGTACAACAGTTCCATTTATAAATAATCCTATGGCTTTCCTATTTGATGAAATTAGATATGAAATATCAGGTGTAACAGTTGATTCCACTAAAAAAGTAGGTATTACGACAACTTTAAAAGGATTAACATCTATAACACCCAATGAAACCAATTTACTTAAACCTGCCGGATGGGTATTACCTACGATTGACACGATCACTCCAAATCCAAATGGATATTTTGATTTTCATATTCCATTACGTTTGCTGCTTGGTTTTGCTGAAGATTATAGGAAAATAATATTAAACGTTAAACAAGAATTAGTTTTGTTGAGATCTTCTAACGATAAAGACATTATTAAAGCTGCAGATGCTACTACAGATGCGACTTTAGAATGGAAATTAAAATTAGACAAAATTGTATGGAGAGTTCCACATGTTAAATTGGCTGACGAGCATAGAATGCTACTTTTAAGAAAATTAAAAGCCGATCGTGATATTGTTATTCCATTTAGAAGTTGGGAATTTCATGAGCATCCCAGTTTACCTACTACGGATCGACACACTTGGACTGTTAAAACATCGAATTATGTAGAACGAGCCAGGTATATTATATTTGGTTTACAAACAGGTAGAAGAGACGCCATTACTAAACATGCAGGACAATTTGATCATTGTGACTTGAAAAATATTAAAGTTTATTTAAATTCACAATTCTTTCCATACGACAATTTAAATGTGTCATTCACTAAGAAGAAATACAGTATATTGTACGATATGTACGCGAGATTCCAAAGTTCATATTACGGTAAAACAAATACACCTTTATTACCACCTGACAAATATTTCGATGCCTACCCAATAGTTGTAATCGATTGTTCTAAACAAAATGAATCAGTAAAGTCTTCAAGTGTGGATATAAAAATAGAAATGGAATTCAACGATGCTATACCGGCTAATACAACTGCATACTGTTTAATTCTACATGATAAAATCGTAACATACACACCTTTAACTGGAATTGTTAAAAATGTATTGTAAGAACCGGTTTTGTTTCATTCCGCGAGTATAAAAGCAGAGCGTACAGACCGCTCCTCATCAGTTTGTTGCCTACTGTTGTATGGGTAGCATCGTATTCAATATGGCTTCTCCTAGTGGTACACCTGAAAATGTGGTAGATATTGAGAAGGAGATATCTGAGTTTTTAGATCCTCAAGGTCACCAGGAAGGAGGTGAACAAAACGTTTGCGGACAACTTCACGCCAGTAATAATGTTGAAGAAAAAGGTAAAAGAAGAAAGACTATACAAAAGAGAAAAAGGGATATTGAAGATAATATTTCTCCAAACATATTGAGTGAGGTATTTTTGCGAATATTTTACCCAATCTCTTCCAGTTTGGATAAAAGTGTTTTAATCGGTGTTATGAAATCTACAGATTATTCCCCTACTGTAATTTTAACTCATGGACCCAAAATGATTTTGTTTACGGACAGTGCTTGGGAATCGTTTATGAAACATTTGCATCTACTAGAATGCTATTTAAGTAGTAACATGTTTGGAAGAAAGACAAGAGTAGGACTTTTGGATTCAAATGTGGAAATTGATATCATTAAACAACGTGGTGATCATCAGCTACGGTTTAGAGACACAACAAGACATGATAACAAAATTCAACTTAATCGAGAGGAGTTTTTCATTTTAACTTGTGCTACTGAACCTATAACAAGATACTTGAGACAACTGGTGTTTTCAAGTTCGATTATTAAAGATTATCTGGAAGACACTTTGGACAAACAACCGGACGCACCTATATTATACGGACCTGTGGATACTTCTATATTTAATAGAGTTCCTCATGAAGTACAGATGTGGAGACAATTGGAAAAGTACGCTCAACTACATAAGAAATCAGTAAAACAGGAAGAAGAGGAAGATGGAGGAGAAGAATCAAGTGTTAGTGATGAAAATAAGGAAAATATAAAGATGGAAACTTAAATGACAATGGTTAGTTTTTAAAACAATAACCAACATTTTGTGGGGTTAGGCCTATTGGGGACGGTGCCCACGTTAAATATACACCAACGCGCCAACAACTGTACGGCCTGGTATAAAAGTAGTACCTACCGTGGTGTGGAAATCAGTTGACCTCCTGACTTCGTAATGAGCAGACGTGTGACCTTCAAAATGGACAAGGGAGAAGAACAACAAGTAAAGTCCAAGCCTGGTATTATTGAGTTTCAAGCGTTTCGTGGTAATGATGATAGATTCATTATAAAAGAACTTGTGTTTTTGGACATGAATACAAGTGTTCCTTATTCGTTTTTATTTAAACCACCATGTTCTTATTCGTCTTTAACTAGTAAAGCCGCTACTACCAACAGATGGATTTCAAAACACTTCCATCATATCGATTGGTATGATGGTTTTACAAGTTACACGGACTTGTATCACATTATGCATCACTTTTCAGACAAGTTTACCAATATTTACACAAAGGGGCTGGAAAAGAAAAGATGGATCGAAGGATTTACTCATGTTCCGGTTAATGATGTGGAATTGGATAAGAATTATCAATACATGCTGGAAACCATATGTATTTGTACAAAAAGCCCAGAACATGATAAAGATAGACATTGCGCTTTGAAAAATGCCTATAAACTCGCCTCTTACCTTCAAAGTGGGGAATTGGGGAGTGGTGGGGGTAACGGAGAGTATATAAGTGGGGAGCAGACAGGGACCTGGCATGAGTATTACTCGAGATTCCGAGACGACAACATCTCCGAGCAAGAAGACGATCTGTAACCTGACCATGGCATCTCACCAGTTCCTTCAGACTTTGGTCGAGCAGTTCAATGCTCACTCCAAGTCAACAATATTACCTGTAAAGAAGTGCTCGGAACTAAAAGACGAGAAGCACTACATAATCCATGCTATGAAGAAGATGGAGACTACAGTTGGGGAGGCCATCTGCTGCAGTCTCAGCGAGGCACCGTTTACTCCGGGGGATGAACCAAAGTTCCAGGTGTACCTGCCCAAGAGATTCGTCCATCTTCTACAAAACGAGGATCTTCGCTCTATTCAACCCGGGTGTCTATACCTGGTGTCCCACGGCTGCACGGGTAGCAATTCTACAGAGTTGACCATCCACATCGCTGACAAGCAGCAGTGTTAGATTTAAGTTTTAATGTTGTACATATGTTGTTGTTGTAATGTTTTATAAATAAACGAATCATAAAAGACAAAAAAAAAAAAAAAAAAAAAAACAAAAAATGCAACATATCAATATGTGACAGACTTCACGTATTGATATGTTGCATTTTTTTTTAAACTTCGCGGGTGACCTTGACCTTTGACCTTTGCATTTCACAATTACCCCCACTACTGTAATTACCCCCACTACCGCACTAGGATTCAAACCTGCTTGGATGCGAAAAACGGTCAGTCTGTTGCCAACTAGCAAACGATGAGCACCTTGTACGAGCTTTGCATACAACGAGTTATAACTCACAAGGACTTGTTCTCAACATGTTTACAAGACAATATCCCACTAACAATAAAAGAAGATGTCAAACGCTACAGGAGGGAAAATACAGGGTATTCGGAATACTCCTGGTATAAGTTCCACGACGGGGAAAAGTTTTGTAGGCCTTGTGGCGAGGCCGCCGTCAGAGACCTTCGGCGATTCGTACAGGATGGTGGTATAAAACAATTCGGATTTCTAGCGCCACTGTTTCGATTTGAAAATTACAAGGACACCTGCGCTATTTGTTCCATTCCATTGTATCGATGGAAAAAGTTTAGAACTGTTTAATTGGATTTTCTATACCCCCACCACTATTACCCCCACCACTTTTTCATGTACCTCCAAGCGCTGTGCCTCGGCTTCATTTCTACTCCAGCAGCCAACCTAGCAACATCAAGATGTCTCTGAACGTTAGTTGCGCAAGTTACGAGGAGGTGAGCATCAAGACTCAGCAGGAGCTAAACGACTTATACAAGGAGTTGCAGCTGATGGTGGCACGAGGCTACCGTATAAATGTGCAAGTTTACGCTTGCAATATACGGAACACCCGGCAGTCAAAGGAAGAGCCTGGACACTCCTCGACGGCTTCCTCACCAGCGTCCATGAAGACCGAGCCAGACAACTTGGACTACTTCAGCTGACTAGCAGTTGTATTTCTTGTCCTAACCATTGTAGAATATGTATATTTTTTCATTATATTAAAGAAGTAAAAGAGCAAAAACACCTATCTTGTTACTGACATATAAGCTCAGTAACAAGATAGGTTTTTTTAAAACACAATTTGGATGACCTTGAAACTTCCCCCTCCACTGCTTCGTTACCCCCACCACTTGACTATTGGTGTACATGGCACATCGCAATTGGAAACCTCATTCCATCTTCAACAGCCACACCGACAACATCAACAATGGCAAACCTACCAACAGATGAAAGATGTCCTCACGCATGTTGTGACTTCGTCCACGAGTTGGAGAAGAGGATGCAGGAGAGGGCGATAAGAAGAAAACAGATCCACTCAGAAAATATCATGATAGTCAACGGCTATCTTTTATTGTTCGGCCTTATTATGGTTGTACTTTTCATACTGTACGGCATAGTCACATGTGTCGGCAAGGTTGCAGAAGAAAACGCTCGCCACCATCAATTGGAAAGTTTCAATGTTACTTTGTAAGTTTTCCTTTTTTTTAAAACTCCGTTTGGATGACCTTGAAAATTCCCCCACTACTCCACCACACCCCCCACCACTTCACCATGTTCCTGCATGAGCATCACATCAACCGTCATTCCTTGTCCGACAAGCAACCATGGCAGACAACAACACCATCAGCCAAGCTGACTCCACTACTGATGTCGGTACAAGTACGGGTTGGACACTGTCGATCGATAGTGTACACTATTTGGAGTCAATTTGCGAACGTATGAAGGAAATACTGCGGGACAACCCTGGGATCATAATACAAATGAATTTAAATTATGATTGGTCCCAAGTTAGAATGCAAGGGGACGACAACAACGGTCAACAATCTCCACAATATTCGCCCATGTCCCCGATCTATCCTTACGGCGAGTCTGACGTCGATGAAGATGAGGCTGATGAAGATGCAGGGGACAACGAGGCTGAAGAGGAGTAAGCTTCATTCCTTTTTTTTAAAACCTAAATTGGATGACCTTGAGAATTCCCCCTCCACTATTTCCTTTTTTTAAAACCCAAATTAAATGACCTTGAAAATACCCCCTCCACGTACTTTTGGTTTACCCCCTCTACTTTTCAATACTGTTACCACAGTCTGTAGCTCACATCATTCCTTGCTTAGCTATCATGGCGGACAGCACTCTTTCTCGAGTTGACTCCACTACGGATGAAGAATGGCCATTTTCCTGGAATGTTCATCTGCAAGACTCGGCAGAAGTGGATATGTTGCATGAGAAATTGGTGTATGTATTAAACGAAAACCCCAACATTGAATGTAGAATGACTATGGATTTCGATGCGACAGGGGTCCACACTCAACCTTCCACTTCCAGCCAGCCTGAACCTCAGCTACAGCCAAAGAACTTTACACATCTTTACACTCCAATACGGCCGGAGGATGTGGTTATCAGCGAGGCAGACTCTACTACAAGTTATATTGAACCAACGAATTGGAAGCTTGTTGTTGACACCTTACACAAGGTCGACTTAGTATGTGACAAATTAAAGGAATTGATGATGCAAGATCCTGGTCTTCGTTTTAAAATTGATTTGTTTTTCATCTGGGGAGCACCTGCACGGGGCTCTTCGTCTGACAGCTCTCTAAGTACAACGGATGAGGAGGAGGAGGAGGACGACTAGTTATCTTTTTTAAAACTCCGTTTGGATGGCCTTGACCTTTCCCCCTCCACTGAGTTTATTTAAGGTGCACTCTCAATGACTGCAGCATCATTTTATCGCGCACCTTCACCACAGCAACATGGAGAGTCAACTCAACTACTGTTGCGAACGGAAATGTTTTTCATGGCCGAATGACATTGATGTTGCGGATGGCCTGGCGTGTAGAAAATGTGAAGCTTTTGGTCAATGCATGTGTAAGTGCAAGTCTTGGAAGAAGCCGAAACCGGAGTTGAAGACATTCCATGTGTACCAGATGAGAGGGCATAAGTACACTTGTTGCCCTGAACGTTGCATTGAATTCACATTAAAACAGCTAACTGGCTGCAAATTGTGCAACAATCATTTTGCAGGTTTTTGCAAACATTATTTAGGAGCCTGTCAGTACAGATCAACTTGGCATACAGAAGCACTCACTATCAATGAAATCGCTATAGATACACAAGAGTAGTCTTTCTACTCTTTTCTTTTTTAAAACTCCATTTGGATGACCTTGACCTTTCCCCCTCCACTCACCTTAGTTTATATAAACCCCATTCCCACTGACCACAGCATCACTTCATCGTGCTCCCTCGTCAAAGCAACATCAACTATGGAAAGTAAGCGCATCTCATGTTGCGAGCATAGGTGTTTGGAGATACAAGGCGTCACATATTGTGCAAAGAAGCGTTGGGAGGAAGAGACGGGGACAACCTATTGCTGTGAGGATAAGTGTTTCCTCTTACCAAAGTGGCAAGTGGATGGGCTGGCCTGCCGGCAATGTGAATGCTTCGGATGTTGCAGGTGTAGATGCAAGAACCAACAGCTGCCACCGCCGGTACTACAAACTTTCAAAATCTACAAATCCAAATACTTTTATACTTGTTGTCCGCAGCGGTGTATTAAATTTCACTTCTCCAATCTTACCAATTGTCGGAAATGCTACGGACAACCTGATGGGTGGTGCACCTGTTTTCTGGACTCCTGCCGCTACAGATCGGATTGGTTTACAGATCCATTAGAGGTTGATGAGGTCGCCCAGGAAGCACAAGAGTAGTCTTTCTACTCTTCAACTTTTTTAAAACTCCATTTGGATGACCTTGAGATTTCCCCCTCCACTTCCCCATATACCTAGAGTACACAGAGCCTGGCAGTCAGTAACTCGGTGGCTGTCGTGGGGTGCGCATCGGTGTCGGCGCTCCGTTGTTAGGTTTTCAAGGTCACAGTAATATCAAATTGTTGGTGTTGTGCTGGTTCAAGGTCACCTGAGGGATAACCGATTGCCCATTTAGGCAGGGTCATGTCAGAAACTCGAGTTTAACTTGGCACTTTTGCCGTTTCTCGTCGAAAATTCGCTCCAAGTGGTCAAGGTCGCGGGGACTCTGACTGAAACTCGGAGCGTAGTGCGAGAAACGGCAAAAGTGCCAAAAAATTTTAAGTTTCGGCGTGACCTTGACCTCAGTGGCGTCGGTGACGTCATTTTGATGACGTAAGGGGTGATGACGTCATCAGCACGTCATTTCTGTGACGTCATGGGTGTGACGTCATCGAAATGACGTCATTAGTGATGACGTCATCGATGACGCACTCGATGACGTCATCGATGACGTCATCGGTAAGGTCATTGACCTCGATGACGTCATCCCTCAGGTGACCTTGAACTGAGCCAGCACCAACAATTTGACACTACTAACAAATATACAAAAGGGTCCCAGAAAGTTCAGGGACACCCTGTATATAACAAAATACTTAACACAATAAACCGAAATAAAAATCACCTCGTCCGGGGTATATGTGCCCCCGACGACCAAAAAAGAACTCCAAAGAAAACCATTATGAAGACCAAAAAAACTCCAAAAATAAAATTAATTACTAAATTAACAACTAGTTTAGAATATTTAGAAACTTGAAGCTGATCAGGTCCAAGAGATACGAGCCTCTGACCGATGCTAAATCGTAGTAAAATAGTTAGTTAATTAAATTTAAATTGTAATTTATTCTAAAAATGTAAACCGTGTAATAGTCGATATCTGATTTAAAAAAACTGCGGTGATAAATGTACTATTAAATTAAGACTTACCCCAGATTATCGAAATAGTCCACGGGAGCCCTCCTAAACATATTAACGGTAAGGCGGACAAAAAGTGAAGTTTTAAGTTCATATGTTTATATGTAGCCCACAGGGTGGGGGATGACGACGACGGTGGTGCGTGTCGGGGTCTACGGCGGATCCTAGACTCGCTTCGCTCGCCGGTCGTCTTATCTCTTATCTCACCGTTGACCCCGTCACACATTGAGTAACTTTATTTTTTGAAGTTGAAATTATTTAATTACGTCCATTTCTCGCTATACACTCTTCAGGCATTGCCAGTAGTATGATTTGGTTACAGCTGGGACAATCAAATTTTGTTGTTTTTTATCAATTTTTTCCGTTGCGCACGTACGCGTACGGTCGAGGACGAGCGCTAGAAAGTATGCCAAGGTCACCTGAGGAAGTTATAAAAAACCTATCCCGCAACGGCAAGTCAAGTATTTGCGATTGCGGGATAGGCGTTAAGTGAAAATTTGTGTTGTGAATTGTCAGTGATAAGTTTAATGTTTATTAGTTCAATTGAAACACTCGGCTCTGTTGGTGATAATGTTGTAAGTACAAAACCTCAAGACGATGAAATGGTAAGCGAAGATTTCCTACAGTATAATTTGAAAGTCGTAACAGACGAAAGAGTTCAAGTCAATTTTTATCTTCTAATACTTGTCTGGCGATTTACAGTTTGTTTTGTTCTTCTTCTCTTCTAGTTTCGACGTAAACTTCTTCCATCAAGTTGTAGTGAAATAATTTAGACTGAAGAAGTGGTGTTGATAGTTTCGAAGTTGCGGATAGAATGGAAAAGTGAAGGTACACTATAGGAGTTATAAGTGTAAAAGTGTGGAAAGTGGTTGGGGGAGTTTAAACAGAAGTTGAAACATCATTAGGTTCGTCCGTTGTATTTTATTCTCATGTTATTGTAATTTCGGAAGGAACTGGAATTGAACTAAGTAATCTATCTTCTGTCTCATCTGCAATTTTATTGCATACGGGACAACTGTAAGCAAAGTCCATATTTATTGTTACGGCGTTGTAATGTTCCACAATATCCACTAGAGTTTCAAATATATCGAACAAGTCTTGTTTAGTTCTAACTTCAAAAGACGTTTGCATATCCGTAGTGTTCTTCGTGCAAGAGTTGGCGAAAAAGTGGAGAGGTAGTATCCGAGGGGGTTTATATAGCGGCGCCCTTCGGCGGAAAATTGACTTAAACTCCTTCGTCTGTTGTGGGAGTGTCAGTTGGTAAGATAATACTAACCTTTTTTTCACCAAAGTTTCAACCAAAGTTTTCACCTCTTCTTCTTCATTGTCCAATTCAACAATTGTGACCGAATTAGTTTTCATTACTCCTTCTTGTTCACTTTCCGATATGGAGTACTTAAAGACGAAGAATAATAAGAAGGTATTACGTTGGGATTTAATTTTTTTACATTTTTCACTCAGTAACTCTATACAAAATAATACAACTATTCTCGTTTGAACTTCAATTTACTTTTGCAAACTTACTTATGCTAATGAGTCCCTTTATAACTGGGGATAAGCAGTACCGCGGCTCATATAGGAGCAAGTTTTTAAAGAGGGGTTGTCTCTTAAACACTAACTTTTACACTTGTAACACTAACGTATATCGTGTATTTCCAACATTTATAACTAAATTTACCATCTATCGTTATGAGTTTAAAACTTAAACTTTTACGAACACAACATTTATTACAAAATCATTCTAAACCTCGCATTAAAAGATCAAATACTGTGTTAACTAAACTTAAGAAACGCTTTAGTTTTCCCAATTTGCATTTTTCTAAACAAAACCTCTCAGTCAATACTTCATCTGTTAAACTTTTTCACAACATTTTACAAGGTATAATGCGAAACCATAATTTCAAAATTGATACACTTATTCCAAATTTTAAACGAAAGTTCTACTTCTTTCACTTACCATGGCCGTAGTTATATAACCTAACCCCGCGTAACATCTATTTCATTTGTCTGTTTCAACTCCAACTGTTAACATCGCAAACCATGTATCCGTCTAGGCCATTTCACACCGCCTACCGCTACCGGCTACCGCTACCGCTGGGCGAACTTTGGAAAGATCGCTCACCGTGTTATCATATGGGACAGTTCATACCGGACTACCACACGCCCGCGGATACCACTCCTCGAGCGATTTTCTACCGCTACCGGCGCGGTAGTTTTGGCTCGCGCATGCGCAGAACGTCAAACCAGGGTCGTCTGCAACCCTGTAGTCGATAAAACTCCCGCCTCCCGCGCGGACGCGGTAGTTTTGGTGTGAAATGGCTCACGGAAACGTCCGCGACCGAGGCGGTAGCGGTAGCCGGTAGCAGTAACCGGTGTGAAACGGCCTTTTATGGATCACTAACAACAAGTCACTCCTCTACAGTCTCCTGAAATAACTTCAACTACACACCAAGATGAAAATTCTATTTCTATATACAACTACAAACAACCTAAATGTGCAGAATCAATAAATATGTCTACAACTTCCAATGATGTTGAAACTAGTTTAAACTCCCTAATTGGTTTCGATTGAATTTCTTCTGCAACTACTAAAAAATGTAAAACCAACATATACAAAAATAAAAATATATCTTCTGGAACTTCAAATTAAATTTCAAAAGTTTTTCACATCCCCACTCAACTTCTGTAAAGCTTCTTCTGCGAGCTACGACCGTCCACGTCGCCATCCCGTGACAAAATGAGCTGCCCGGGGCTCGCATTTTTTTTAATCCTCCTCAGAATAATCTTGAGATATCAAATTATTTTCCTCAACCTCTTGCCGCCGGTGCCACTACGACAACACCTGCCCCGCACGCACGTCCCCAAACCGGACGCGCACGTGCGCACCGGAAGTACCTGTCAAAATTTGATTGACCCAGCTGTAACCAAATCATACTACTATTGCCCTAAAACTGTGTAGGATTGCTTTAACATTTTACTAGGGATACCAAAGAGTATGCATTTCTTAAAGTTGGATCAAATAAAACACTGTTTGACTTATTATTCAGTTTTGTCTCTAAACCCATGTTAAATTTAAAAATGAGTATTACAAAAGTAAATTAAAGAAGTCAAACTTAAGTCACTTTATGAAAACTGTATTCTGGTGGTGTGTACCGTCCCACAGGGTCCCAAAGATGTCTAAAACCACCACCAACACCATCCTCCCCTATATCTTTATGGAGTGGACTTGGTGTGCCTGGGAGGGGCAGATGGGGACAACAGCCACTCCCCCCCCCACCTCTGTATCCGTTTGACCTGAATACCACTTCAGACCAAACCGGGTTGAAAAATTTATTGTTATTATTAATTTATTTCTTGAAATTTATTTGTTGTCCAAGTGTAATTTATGTATCATTAACTACTTTTAAGGTTCCTAATGAAGATTTCATATATGTTTTCTCTATGATTTTCATCAATTGTGTTTTTTGTTTTTGATAATCATTTTAAATCATGTAAAAATGCTAACAATCATAAAGCATTGGGAATTTTTTTAAGTCTCGTGCTATATTAAATCTAAGGGATAGAAATATTATATGTACACATGACTCGGAATTTCTTAAGCAGTCCGTTGAGGAACTATTTGAGAACAATTGTAAACAATTAAATAAAAAAACGTATAACACAGTCAACTCAACACATCAGTTACACTGCTGTTTTTTAGTGTAAGTGATTATCATAGTTGAAGAAATATGCAAATTACCTTCAATAATCATTTTTATATTTTTTTCTGCAAATATACTATACTTTAAAAGCATTAATTTTGAATTTATGTACTTTAATTTATGCATGAAATACTACTTAAATTTACCTAAAAACAAAAGTACAGAAGTACTTACTACATTTTAAATCCATCTAAAAATTTAACACAACTACAGTAATATTAATATTTTAACTCAGGTTGAAATTATAAAACGTTTTTAAACAGTACTCGAAAGATTTGCACTTACCCTGTAATTATATACAAGTCGGTAAATATATATGGAAAGAGGTTATAATGGCGGTAGATTTCAACCAGTCGCACCGGTCACTCACGATCTGTGGAGGATTTTCGTCAAACATGTAGGGTCTGATGATGACCGGTGTGACTGGTCAAAATCGATTGCCATTACAGCATTTATATATATATAAATATTCTGTCTTGTTGGCAATTGATGTAAGGGTGACTATATCTAGTAGTGTTGGAAGACGTTTTATTATTTTAACCTCATTAATAGGACCAATAATTATAATGTTGTTATATTAAAGCGATAGTTATTCAGAGTTAAATTTAAGAACCAACCAAAAAAGTTGCTGTTAAATATGGGGGCCAATTTAAATAATAACCAGGAAATTTGTTGACAACTTATTTATATTATTTATTATAATACAAAACAGGTAGTTTTTACTGTACACATCTATAATATCTAACAATGTTACATAAATGCATGTTCAAGTTTATACAAAATACATTGTAAATTTATATTGGGAAATTGCTTTTATTTAGCTGAATGTATTGTTGATGAAGTTTCTATAATACAATGTTAACTAGGAGAAGAAAGTCCGTAAATTTAACTATTTAATTTTATGTCTGTAGATAAATTAGTGTAAAATATACTGAGAATGTTAACATCTTATTAAAATCTTGTATCTCATAAGATCATTTCTTGAAATATGAAAACCTTATCATTTTAAAATGGAAAATTTGTATACTTCTGAGAAAAGTTTATTTATCAAAATTTTATTCAAATTATTTTGAAGACCTTTTATAATTTTACACTACTATTTAATTTACTGATATTTTTCAAATAAATATTCTATATTGATATTACATTCGATTTAGCTTACCTTAAAATTTAAATAAATAAATTCATTATAATACCAAATTTTTTTTTCTTCCACCGTTAAAACTTTTAATGTTAAACAAGAAATTATTATACTGATTTTCGTTATAGCTATTCTAAATATTGGATAAATATATAATAAACTTATTTTTAATGTTAAAATATTGTTGAGCTATAAAACATTGTTAAAATATTGTTAAACCAATTTTAAGAGTTTATAACTCGGTAATTTGTAACAATAATAAATGAGTGTCAGTTTTTTTCAGTTACTATTTAAATGTATACAACTGTATCAGCACAAAATAACAAATGATCACTTTACCGATCATTGATTATTTCGAGCTAATCATATAACATCTTATGTAATTGCATTCTAGTAAAACCAGTATTAAATTTAAACTACTTAAGATAGTCTGATGTATCATGATAAGTGATATAAAATTAATGATAATCGTAATTCTTCTTTGTTGATTTTAAGGAAAGAAAATGCCAATATTTTATAACTTCTCTTAAAATCAAACAGGTTAACAATCTGGTAAGTATAACATATGGTTTTTATAAAATAATTACAAACAATTTGGATTGATACAATATTAATTTTAGCACGTGTCCCATTTCAAATCAGTACAAAGGATATTGAAATTATTATGAGAGTAAAAGTATTATTTGTGGAAAAGAATATGTCTCAGTAACAGTGAATATTTGCCATACATATCATATATATCTTTTCATACCATCGTTTTCGTACAATTTTCATATGATCAAGTCACAGAATCTCTATACAAAATTTAATTGGTAAAGTAAAAAAATTACATATTCATTTGAAAAATTACACATTAGGAGTTGTAAAGTTACAAACCTAAAATGAAAGACTTATGGGTAATCGTTTATTTTTTATAAAAACGTTTTGGTAATTTTCGTAACGAAACAACTGATAAAAATTGTGTCTTCATCATACCCTGTTTATTTAAAACGTCATATTTGAACCAAAAAATTTAAAACATATAATTTAACATTTATTGTTTCAAACCGAAGTAGCATAATTCGCTTAGTAGTCTCGGAGGTAACATTATGTGGAAGATAGAGGAAATGTACATAGACCAGACAGGGTAAAGTATTGTCCACTCCACTATTATGTATTTACACGCGTTGCTCACAGGTTCTGCTATCTGGTGGCCAACAGCAGAAGACAAAACATCATGGTGTGAAGCAGCTGGGTACACGGTGGCTGCGACACTCCTGAAAATAACATATGACAATCAACTTTAAGTTATTCCGCTATTTGAGAGGTATTTATATCAATGAAAATTAAGGCACAAATTACATTGATTCTGATTAAAAATCAAATATCGTATGGCTTTTAGTGGAGTGAGATCAGCAATTTACTGACAGTTTTCCTCGCCTGAAAGTCCTGGTGTTCTATGCTGGAGGACTATCTGAACTACGTGGTTTCTGAACTACGGAAGCGGCTTAACAATATTTTTGTTCCCGATCCGGGAGTTGAACCCAGACCCCCTGGCTGATAATCCAGAGCTCTACCACTGAGCTACGGCCGCTGCCTACAAAATATTTTACATACAAAACTACGAATTTGGTAATTTACAACATTTGGACTCGTAGAAATGGTCATTTTTTTACATAGATAGATTTGTACGCACTATAATCATTAAATATACTAAAGTTCTTAGCTGCATCTTATGATGATAAATACGACTACACAATTGTACTATCTAAGTTAGTTCTGCACATGTGATGATTACGAGTAACTCTTATTCTGTGATTTACGTTTGAATTAATATATTAAGTGTTTTGTATTGTATTGTTTTGTATTGCTATATTTGATAGAAAATTATATTGTATACGAAACACTATTTACATTAACATTTTCGAACTAATGTTATCCAAGGACTCTTCACTAGATAGTTATTTTAGAACTAGTACATGATACCCAAAAATGCAATAATACGCACGTTACCTATAACTACACGTAAGCTGAGTTTATTCTTTCTATTCTGTTTATATACAATACACAGAAAATGTTATCTAAAACTAAATATTAAACCGGTTACCCCCCTCTTTAACTACCCATGTTTCCCACCCCTCTATACTCCATGTTACCCCACGACTGGAGACGGGAATGGGAGATCCTGCCAACAGCTCCAACTCGCTTACTCCTCTGTAGAGATGGTACATGGTAGCTTCACACTATTTCTACATGTTACCCACTCCCTCTATAGTTCATGTTACCCCCCCCCCCTCTATAATCCATGTTACCCACCACTGTGTCCAGCCCCCGCTTGGAGACGGGTCTGGGAGGATCCTGCCACAGCTCCAATTCGCTTACTTCTCTGTACAGGTGGTACATGGTGGTTTCATACTTGATATGCTACATGTTACCCACCCTCTATACTACGTATTTTACCCACCCCTATATGCTACATGTTACTCACCACTATGTCCCGGCCCTAGCACGGATCCGACCCTGGGAGGATCCTGCCACAGCTCCAACTCGCTGACTTCTCTGGCAGGTGTTAATGGTGGTTTCACACTATTGCCACATGTTACCCACTCCCTCTATAGTACATTTTACCCAGCACTTTGTCCCGGTTTCGGCACAGAGGCGGGCTTGGGATGGTCCTGCCACAGGTCCAACTCGCTTACTCCTCTATAGAGGTGGTACATGGTAGCTTCACACTATTTCTACATGTTACCCACTCCCTCTATAGTACATGTTACCCACCCCCTCTATACTCCATGCTACTCACCACTGTGCCCGACCCCAGCTTGGAGACGGGCCTGGGAGGTCCTGCCACAGCTCCAACTCGCTTACTCCTCTGTAGAGGTGGTACATAGTAGCTTCACACTATTTCTACATGTTACCCACTAACTATATAGTTCATGTTACCAACCCCCCTCTATACTCCATGTTACCCACCACTGTGTCCGGCCCCAGCTTGAAGACGGGTCTGGGAGGATCCTGCCACAGCTCCAATTCGCTTACTTCTCTGTACAGGTGGTACATGGTGGTTTCATACTTGATATGCTACATGTTACCTACCCTCTATACTACGTATTTTACCCGCCCCTATATGCTACATGTTACCATCCACTGTGTCCCGGCCCCATTACGGAGACGGGTCTGAGTGGGTTATGGTGGCTTCACACTATTGCTACATATTACCTACCCCCTCTATAGTACATGTTACCCACCACTATGTCCCGGCCCTAGCACGGAGGCGACCCTGGGAGGATCCTGCCACAGCTCCAACTCGCTGACTTCTCTGGCAGGTGTTAATGGTGGTTTCACACTATTGCTACATGTTACCCACTCCCTCTATAGTACATTTTACTCAGCACTTTGTCCCGGTTTCGGCACAGAGGCGGGCTTGGGATGGTCCTGCCACAGGTCCAACTCGCTTACTCTTCTATAGAGGTGGTACATGGTAGCTTCACACTATTTCTACATGTTACCCACTCCCTCTATAGTAAATGTTACCCACCCCCTCTATACTCCATGTTACCCACCACTGTGTCCGACCCCAGCTTGGAGACGGGCCTAGGAGGTCCTGCCACAGCTCCGACTCGCTTACTCCTCTGTAGAGTTGGTACATGGTAGCTTCACATTATTTCTACATGTTACCCACCACTATGTCCCGGCCCTAGCACGGAGGCGACCCTGGGAGGATCCTGCCACAGCTCCAACTCGCTGACTTCTCTGGTAGGTGTTAATGGTGGTTAGTTAGTGGGTAAACTATATAGTTCATGTTACCAACCCCCCTCTATACTACATGTTACCCACCACTGTGTCTGGCCCCAGCTTGAAGACGGGTCTGGGAGGATCCTGCCACAACTCCAATTCGCTTACTTCTCTGTACAGGTGGTACATGGTGGTTTCATACTTGATATGCTACATGTTACCTACCCTCTATACTACGTATTTTACCCACCCCTATATGCTACATGTTACCATTCACTGTGTCCCGGCCCCATTACGGAGACGGGTCTGAGTGGGTTCTGCGACAGCTCCAATTTGCTGACTTCTCTGGCAGGTGTTAATGGTGGTTTCACACTATTGCCACATGTTACCCACTCCCTCTATAGTACATTTTACCCAGCACTTTGTCCTGGTTTCGGCACAGAGGCGGGCTTGGGAGGGTCCTGCCATAGCTCCAACTCGCTTACTCCTCTGTAGAGACGGTACGGTACATGTTAGCTTTACACTATTGCTACATGTTACCCACCCCTCTATACTACATGTTACCCACCACTGTGTCCTGGCCCCAGCACGGAGGCGGGCCTGGGAGGATCCTGCCACAACTCCAATTCGCTGACTCCTCTGTACAGGTGGTACATGGTGGCTTCACACTTGAGATGCAGCTTCCCCGTGTCGGCCTCTAGTGACAGGAAGCTAAGAGCTTGCTCTAACCCATCCTGTGTGTACACTGTGTATTGTGCGTCCTCCTCCTGTCAAACATCATAGAAACATGCATTTGCTGACACTATACCAACTGAGTTTCGGTAAATTCAGGTCTTTTCGGGAAAAGAATCCTTTTATTTATACTGGTAAAGGAAAACTATAATTTATTTCTGGGAAATTAACAATGACTCTTTGAATAAGCATATAAATGTATTAGAATGTAAAGAGAAGTGTAAGGAGGTACTTTTGGTGTCAGTATGTAGGAAACTCCCAAATTGTTTTGATTCACTTACTTTCGTAACTAGAGCAAATTCATAAAGGACAATAGGGACTCTGGTTACACTACGCACGCTAAGGACAGTAGAATTAGAATAATAACTCTCAACCGAGCATTATATACGTGTGTTTTACTTGGAAAATCAATGCTGGTAACACTTAGTTTAGTGTACTTTCTGTTCCAAGTACTCCAACGATCCATGGTAAGCCCAAATTATATGAGTGACACTTATATGTTATAAAACGTTTAGTATGCCAAACAAAACTTACTGCCAGTAAGCTCAGGTGCAGTTAAAGTAGATATTTGAAAGTAAACTCAAATAGCGCTTCAGTCGGTGTAATTCTACGCTACTTAAACTATACACAAAGAAAACAACGTTATAATAAAATTTATATTTTACTTCCAAGTCATTTAGTTTTTTTTTCTCTCCCTCTGAACAATAACCTCATGGTTTTATGCCAAAATGTGACAAAAATTAAATTGTTTGTCGAGGTGGCCACAGAAAATTCAGTTCACGCCAAAGAAAGAAAGTAGTTTGTTAAATTTTTTTTACAAAAGGAAAAATTCATTTATAATCCTGACCGATTAAGTTTATAATAATTCCCTTTTAACATTTTTATTAAATCCGAGGGATTTATAGTGAAGTAAGAAATATTCATCTTTTCATGCTGGGTAAATCCCAAGTCTAAGAGATTTGAGCAAAGGGATTAAAGTAAGAAGAGATATTATCAGAGATGGAATTCCATTAAAGCTGTAGGAATGGACGAACGTCCCGGCCATTTGTTACTTCCTAGCTGTATAAATCTGCCTGCAGCGATTGCAGCCCATAGAACCGTAAAATTGTCGGTCCGTTTTATCTTTAGCTGAGTGATTTCAAAGTCTCTTAAATTTAGAGCTAAAAGTATTACAAAAAACCTACATTTTGCTGTCCAAAAAACTGATAACCGATCTACAAAATCGCACCCTTAAAATTGAGGCACTGTATTTGGTCGTTGCTTTTTTTTTCATAATTTTAATCCCATTAAATTTGAAACAACCTTTTGATAGGGTTGGTTTATATGTTTACTTCAAGTTTGGTCATATCAAGTATGAGAATATTTTATGCCGTACGTATTCATTAGGATATTAAAACTTTGCACAATTTTACATCTGTTTATTACCTTCTTCAGGTTACTGTATTTCCTTTTGTTTAATGCATTATTACTACTTACTTTTACACGGCCTGTACAGCAGGTAAAATGTTAAACGTTAGTTAAGGGTTAAAAATGTTTAATGAAGGTTTTCTATAAATAAAAACTAAATTCCGCTAGTTGGCTTTATGATTTGTGTAGAACAAATAATACAAACAATGTAATCCAAATAAATAGACCCTCAAAAGAAGTATTACACAAAATGAGTATCAAATCTACAGTATCAAGTCAGTGAGCCAGCGCACCAAGTGATTGTTGAGGTACCAAGTGATGTTCACCGCCGGACTGGACGGCGGCGCCGTGCAGTTCACTTGGATCTGCTCTCCACTCGCATACCTCACCTTCTCCGTCGAAATCTCCGGTTCACCGACGGGCACGTCTGCAATTTATCAATCTATAAGCTTGTGATAAAAAAGTATGTATAATAGAAATCTATCTTGTGAATTTGTTAAGTATTTGGTTGATGTTTCAAAAGCCAATGCTTACAATATTTCTCAATCCAAAAACAAAAGTTATACTTCTTTAAAGTATTTGTTTTAAAATATTTTTCTTATCATCTGATTCGTATGGGTTTGGTTTTATCTAGAAATCTAGAATGAGAGTGAGTTATTTGACATCAACAAAAACAATAACAAAATCATTTACGTCAAAGGTGCAGCACTTAAAATATTCCAAGCAAACCACTCATGTTTCAAGATTAACAACATGACGTCAAAGGTACATGACAGCTTCAAACAGCTGTTGGTGTCACCTTTCTTGGTTTGTTTTAGAGACAATGAGTTTTATTAACAACTAATACTATGCTTTTTTCTTAATACTAGAGATCACCACTGAACTAAATTCGACCAAACTTTCATTAGATTTGGACCCAATCAGTAAAATATATTTAATCACCAAAATATCAGTTCTTCATGTTCAGCATTTGTTATTTACAACAGCTTTCTAATGATTCAAACAATAACTAAACGCTTTCCATTATTAACATTGAAACTTTGAAAGCCAATACGGTGTAGTCCTGCGGGCCAATGTAAATTATAATTGGTTTGTGCTCATCTACTTGGCACTACCTTCCTAACGGTATGTGGGAATTACTCCTACGATACACATAAACATAAAAAATTATAATATAAATCAGGTTGGACTATTAATATATAAATAACTATTTTTGAACTACAAAAAGAATGAGACAAATCTTGTTTGTTTTTTTGGGAATTTCATTAAAGACTTTGTAGGGAAAACAAATTACCTTGATCTTGACATAATACCTCCCTTCCTAAACATGGCTGTGTATCACGATAAAAAATAACCCACAGGTTAGCAGGGTTTCTTAGTTTTTCAAATAAATAAAAGTCATCTCCTTAATTTCACATGTTGATGTTTGCACTCACCCACGACCCGCAGTATGGCCGACTGTATCTCCGTGTGGAAGAGGGGCGCATCCGCGGACACCTCGCACTTGAAGATGCCCGTAGACCGGCGGTCAACGTTCAGCAGGGTCACTATGCGGTCGTCCGACCTCGATACCTGGAACCAGAATAAATAGTGAGAAACAGCCTGTCTTATTGGGGATAAAAACTTTTGAAAATAACGATAGTAAAGAAACAATTTACATTCTTTGTTAATAACGATGGTCATTTGGATGTTTTAGATATTAAGGATAACGTAACCCTAATAAATTTGAGTTGTCTTAAATGCAATTCTAGGCGCACAAACTATTAATACGAATAGAGGAAGAAAACTGATTAGGTTAAGAATGGCTTATTCGGACTGAAGACTATCTCCAACTCGTATTAGATAGTTTATTACGTTATTGGCTATTAAAAACTTACGAATAATATACAATTATTTTAATGATTTTTATTCAATTTATCGTCAAATATTGGAAGCACATTATCTAATCCTATAGGTTCACTATTTTCCTTTTCTTTCTCTTAACATAATAATATTTTCATTTTATTTCTTTAGTATTTTTGTTTGTAAAATGTGTCATTTAGGGCACACACATATTATAATTACTGTATTTTAGTTCAATAAATTTAGTTCTAAATAATCATCTACATTTATTTACCCTTACAAGTCAAAATGTTAGGTTTATAACTACAAACCTTCAATAACTCTCCTAACAGATAACTAGAATATTGATACCTATGGGTAGTTTAACTTGATCAGAGACTCTGGTAAAGATACTGGGAAGACCCTAGTATGTGGTGTCTCCTTGGGAAAGTATAGGTAGAACTCCCCCTCAGCATGGTCCCTCGATGATGCACAGGAGGAGCCCAATAGGTATAGTTGTGTAACAGACTTTCTGATAATGATAATCACGTCATCATGAACTACAGGCAGCGGAAAGACCCTGGTAGGTGGCACCTCCTTGGGCAAGTACCTGTAGAACTCCTCCTCGGCCCGGTATCACTTGATGCTGGTAAAGGATGGCTAACTCCATGTATAGTTGTAGGTTAGACACTGTGGTAATGATACTCACGTCAACATGTAACCCCGGAAGTGGGAAGACCCTAGTAGGTGGGGCCTCCTTGGGCAAGTACCGGTAGAACTCCTCCTCGACCCAGTACCACTTGATGCTAGTAAAGGATGGCTAACTCCATGTATAGTTGTAGGTTAGACACTCTGGTAATGATACGTCAACATGTACTCCAGGCAGCGGGAAGACCCTGGTAGGTGGGGCCTCCTTGGGCAAGTACCGGTAGAACTCCTCCTCGGCCCGGTACTACTTGATGCTGGTAAAGGATGAGTAACTCCATGTAAAGTTGTAGGTTAGACACTTTGGTAATGATACTCACGTCAACATGTAACCCCGGAAGTGGGAAGACCCTAGTAGGTGGGGCCTCCTTGGGCAAGTACCGGTAGAACTCCTCCTCGGCCCGGTATCACTTGATGCTGGTAAAGGATGGCTAACTCCATGTATAGTTGTAGGTTAGACACTCTGGTAATGATACTCACGTCAACAGGTAACCCCGGAAGTGGGAAGACCCTAGTAGGTGGGGCCTCCTTGGGCAAGTACCGGTAGAACTCCTCCTCGGCCCGGTATCACTTGATGCTGGTAAAGGATAGCTAACTCCATGTATAGTTGTAGGTTAGACACTCTGGTAATGATACTCACGTCAACATGTAACCCCGGAAGTGTGAAGACCCTAGTAGGTGGGGCCTCCTTGGGGAAGTACCGGTAGAACTCCTCCTCGGCCCGGTATCACTTGATGCTGGTAAAGGATGGCTAACTCCATGTATAGTTGTAGGTTAGACACTCTGGTAATGATACTCACGTCAACATGTAACCCCGGAAGTGGGAAGACCCTGGTAGGTGGGGCCTCCTTGGGCAAGTACCGGTAGAACTCTTCCTCGGCCCGGTATCACTTGATGCTGGTAAAGGATGGGTAACTCTATGTATAGTTGTAGATTAGACACTCTGGTAATGATACTCAGGTCAACATGTACCCCCGGAAGTGGGAAACCCCTAGTAGGCGGGGCCTCCTTGGGCACGTACCGGTAGAACTTCTCTTCGGCCCGGTACCACTTGATGCTGTACACGAGGCTTCACCCAGGTATAGTTAGGTTAGACACTCTGGTAATGATACTCACGTCAACATGCACCCCAGGCAGCGGGAAGACCCTGGTAGGTGGGGCCTCCTTGGGCAAGTACCGGTAGAACTCCTCCTCGGCCCGGTACCACTTGATGCTGGTAAACGATGGCTTACTCCAGGTATAGTTGTAGGTTAGACAATGATACTCACGTCAACATGCACCCCAGGCAGCGGGAAGACCCTGGTAGGTGGGGCCTTTTTGGGCAAGTACCGGTAGAACTCCCCTTCGGCCCGGTACCACTTGATGCTGGTAAAGGATGGCTAACTCCATGTATAGTTGTAGGTTAGACAATCTAGTAATGATACTCACATCAACATGTAACCCCGGAAGTGGGAAGACGCTAGTAGGTGGGGCCTCCTTGGGCAAGTACCGGTAGAACTCCTCCTCGACCCGGTACTACTTAATGCTGGTAAAGGATGGGTAACTCCATGTATAGTTGTAGGTTAGACGTTCTGGTAATAATACTCACGTCAACATATACCCCCGGAAGTGGGAAGACCCTAGTAGGCGGGGCCTCCTTGGGCAAGTACCTGTAGAACTCCTCCTCGACCTGGTACCACTTGATGCTGGTAAAGGATGGCTAACTCCATGTATAGTTGTAGGTTAGACACTCTGGTAATGATGCTCACGTCAACAGGTAACCCCGGAAGTGGGAAGACCCTAGTAGGTGGGGCCTCCTTGGGCAAGTACCGGTAGAACTCCTCCTCGGCCCGGTATCACTTGATGCTGGTAAAGGATAGCTAACTCCATGTATAGTTGTAGGTTAGACACTCTGGTAATGATACTCACGTCAACATGTAACCCCGGAAGTGGGAAGACCCTAGTAGGTGGGGCCTCCTTGGGGAAGTACCGGTAGAACTCCTCCTCGGCCCGGTATCACTTGATGCTGGTAAAGGATGGCTAACTCCATGTATAGTTGTAGGTTAGACACTCTGGTAATGATACTCACGTCAACATGTAACCCCGGAAGTGGGAAGACCCTGGTAGGTGGGGCCTCCTTGGGCAAGTACCGGTAGAACTCTTCCTCGGCCCGATATCACTTGATGCAGGTAAAGGATGGGTAACTCTATGTATAGTTGTAGATTAGACACTCTGGTAATGATACTCAGGTCAACATACACCCCCGGAAGTGGGAAACCCCTAGTAGGCGGGGCCTCCTTGGGCACGTACCGGTAGAACTTCTCTTCGGCCCGGTACCACTTGATGCTGTACACGAGGCTTCACCCAGGTATAGTTAGGTTAGACACTCTGGTAATGATACTCACGTCAACATGCACCCCAGGCAGCGGGAAGACCCTGGTAGGTGGGGCCTCCTTGGGCAAGTACCGGTAGAACTCCTCCTCGGCCCGGTACCACTTGATGCTGGTAAACGATGGCTAACTCCAGGTATAGTTGTAGGTTAGACAATGATACTCACGTCAACATGCACCCCAGGCAGCGGGAAGACCCTGGTAGGTGGGGCCTTTTTGGGCAAGTACCGGTAGAACTCCCCTTCGGCCCGGTACCACTTGATGCTGGTAAAGGATGGCTAACTCCATGTATAGTTGTAGGTTAGACAATCTAGTAATGATACTCACATCAACATGTAACCCCGGAAGTGGGAAGACGCTAGTAGGTGGAGCCTCCTTGGGCAAGTCTCGGTAGAACTCCTCCTCGACCCGGTACTACTTAATGCTGGTAAAGGATGGGTAACTCCATGTATAGTTGTAGGTTAGACGTTCTGGTAATAATACTCACGTCAACATATACCCCCGGAAGTGGGAAGACCCTAGTAGGCGGGGCCTCCTTGGGCAAGTACCAGTAGAACTCCTCCTCGACCTGGTACCACTTGATGCTGGTAAAGGATGGCTAACTTCATGTATAGTTGTAGGTTAGACACTTTGGTAATGATACTCTCGTCAACATGTACCCCCGGAAGTGGGAAAACCCTAGTAGGTGGGGCCTCCTTGGGCAAGTACCGGTAGAACTCCCCCTCGGCCCGGTACTACTTGATGCTGGTAAAGGATGGGTAACTCCATGTATAGTTGTAGGTTAGACACTCTGGTAATGATACTCACGTCAACATGTACCCCCGGAAGTGGGAAGACCCTAGTAGGTGGGGCCTCCTTGGGCAAGTACCGGTAGAACTCCTCCTCGGCTCGGTACTACTTGATGCTAGTAAAGGATGGGTAACTCCATGTATAGTTGTAGGTTAGACACTCTGGTAATGATACTCACGTCAACATGTACCCCCGGAATTGGGAAGACCCTAGTAGGTGGGGCCTCCTTGGGCAAGTACCGGTAGAACTCCTCCTCGGCCCGGTACTACTTGATGCTGGTAAAGGATGGGTAACTCCATGTATAGTTGTAGGTTAGACACTCTGGTAATGATACTCACGTCAACATGTACCCCCGGAAGTGGGAAGACCCTAGTAGGTGGGGCCTCCTTGGGCAAGTACCGGTAGAACTCCTCCTCGGCCCGGTACTACTTGATGCTGGTAAAGGATGGGTAACTCTATGTATAGTTGTAGGTTAAATACTCTGGTAATTATACTCACGTCAACGTGTACCCCCGAAAGTGGGAAGACCCTAGTAGGTGGGGCCTCCTTGGGCAAGTACCGGTAGGACTCCTCCTCGGCCCGGTATCACTTGATGCTGGTAAAGGATGGGTAACTCTATGTATAGTTGTAGATTAGACACTCTGGTAATGATAATCACGTCAACATGTACCCCCGGAAGTGGGAAACCCCTAGTAGGCGGGGCCTCCTTGGGCAAGTACCGGTAGAACTCCTCCTCGGCCCGGTACCACTTGATGCTGGTAAACGATGGCTAACTCCAGGTATAGTTGTAGGTTAGACAATGATACTCACGTCAACATGCACCCCATGCAGCGGGAAGACCCTGGTAGGTGGGGCCTCCTTGGGCAAGTACCGGTAGAACTCCTCCTCGGCCCGGTACCACTTGATGCTGGTAAAGGATGGGTAACTCTATGTATAGTTGTAGATTAGACACTCTGGTAATGATACTCACGTCAACATGTAACCCCGGAAGTGGGAAGACCCTAGTAGGTGGGGCCTCCCTGGGCAAGTACCGGTAGAACTCCTCCTCGACCCGGTACTACTTGATGCTGGTAAAGGATGGGTAACTCCATGTATAGTTGTAGGGTAGACGTTCTGGTAATGATACTCACGTCAACATATACCCCCGGAAGTGGGAAGACCCTAGTAGGCGGGGCCTCCTTGGGCAAGTACCGGTAGAACTCCTCCTCGGCCCGGTACTACTTGATGCTGGTAAAGGATGGGTAACTCCATGTATAGTTGTAGGTTAGACACTCTGGTAATGATACTCACGTCAACATGTACACCCGGAAGTGGGAAGACCCTAGTAGGTGGGTCCTCCTTGGGCAAGTACCGTCAGAACTCCTCCTCGGCCCGGTATCACTTGATGCTGGTAAAGATGGGTAACTCCATGTATAGTTGTAGGTTAGACACTCTGGTAATGATACTCACGTCAACATGTACACCCGGAAGTGGGAAGACCCTAGTAGGTGGGTCCTCCTTGGGCAAGTACCGTCAGAACTCCTCCTCGGCCCGGTATCACTTGATGCTGGTAAAGGATGGGTAACTCCATGTATAGTGGTGGGTTAGACACTCTGGTAATGATACTCACGTCAACATGTACCCCCGGAAGTGGGAAACCCCTAGTAGGCGGGGCCTCCTTGGGCAATTACCAGTAGAACTCCTCCTCGGCACGGTATCACTTGATGCTGGTAAAGGATGGGTAACCTTATGTATGGTTGTAGGTTAGACACTTTGGTAATGATACTCACGTCAACATATACCCCCGAAAGTGGGAAGACCCTGGTAGGTGGCGCCTTCTTGGGCAAGTACCGGTAGAACTCCTCCTCGGCCCGGTATCACTTGATGCTTGTAAAGGATGGGTAACTCCATGTATAGTTGTAGGTTAGACACTCTGGTAATGATACTCACGTCAACATATACCCCCAGAATTGGGAAGACCCTGGTAGGTGGGGTCTCCTAGGGCAAGTACCGGTAGAACTCTTCCTCGGCCCGGAATCACTTGATGCTGGTAAAGGATGGGTAACTCTATGTATAGTTGTAGATTAGACACTCTGGTAATGATACTCAGGTCAACATGTACCCCCGGAAGTGGGAAACCCCTAGTAGGCGGGGCCTCCTTGGGCACGTACCGGTAGAACTTCTCTTCGGCCCGGTACCACTTGATGCTGTACACGAGGCTTCACCCAGGTATAGTTAGGTTAGACACTCTGGTAATGATACTCACGTCAACATGCACCCCAGGCAGCGGGAAGACCCTGGTAGGTGGGGCCTCCTTGGGCAAGTACCGGTAGAACTCCTCCTCGGCCTGGTACCACTTGATGCTGGTAAACGATGGCTAACTCCAGGTATAGTTGTAGGTTAGACAATGATACTCACGTCAACATGCACCCCAGGCAGCGGGAAGACCCTGGTAGGTGGGGCCTTTTTGGGCAAGTACCGGTAGAACTCCCCTTCGGCCCGGTACCACTTGATGCTGGTAAAGGATGGCTAACTCCATGTATAGTTGTAGGTTAGACAATCTAGTAATGATACTCACATCAACATGTAACCCCGGAAGTGGGAAGACGCTAGTAGGTGGGGCCTCCTTGGGCAAGTACCGGTAGAACTCCTCCTCGACCCGGTACTACTTAATGCTGGTAAAGGATGGTTAACTCCATGTATAGTTGTAGGTTAGACACTCTGGTAATAATACTCACGTCAACATGTACCCCCGGAAGTGGGAAGACCCTAGTAGGTGGGGCCTCCTTGGGCAAGTACCGGTAGAACTCCTCCTCGGCTCGGTACTACTTGATGCTAGTAAAGGACGGGTAACTCCATGTATAGTTGTAGGTTAGACACTCTGGTAATGATACTCACGTCAACATGTACCCCCGGAATTGGGAAGACCCTAGTAGGTGGGGCCTCCTTGGGCAAGTACCGGTAGAACTCCTCCTCGGCCCGGTACTACTTGATGCTGGTAAAGGATGGGTAACTCCATGTATAGTTGTAGGTTAGACAATGATACTCACGTCAACATGCACCCCAGGCAGCGGGAAGACCCTGGTAGGTGGGGCCTCCTTGGGCAAGTACCGGTAGAACTCCTCCTCGGCCCGGTACCACTTGATGCTGGTAAAGGATGGGTAACTCTATGTATAGTTGTAGATTAGACACTCTGGTAATGATACTCACGTCAACATGTAACCCCGGAAGTGGGAAGACCCTAGTAGGTGGGGCCTCCCTGGGCAAGTACCGGTAGAACTCCTCCTCGACCCGGTACTACTTGATGCTGGTAAAGGATGGGTAACTCCATGTATAGTTGTAGGGTAGACGTTCTGGTAATGATACTCACGTCAACATATACCCCCGGAAGTGGGAAGACCCTAGTAGGCGGAGCCTCCTTGGGCAAGTACCGGTAGAACTCCTCCTCGGCCCGGTACTACTTGATGCTGGTAAAGGATGGGTAACTCCATGTATAGTTGTAGGTTAGACACTCTGGTAATGATACTCACGTCAACATGTACACCCGGAAGTGGGAAGACCCTAGTAGGTGGGTCCTCCTTGGGCAAGTACCGTCAGAACTCCTCCTCGGCCCGGTATCACTTGATGCTGGTAAAGATGGGTAACTCCATGTATAGTTGTAGGTTAGACACTCTGGTAATGATACTCACGTCAACATGTACACCCGGAAGTGGGAAGACCCTAGTAGGTGGGTCCTCCTTGGGCAAGTACCGTCAGAACTCCTCCTCGGCCCGGTATCACTTGATGCTGGTAAAGGATGGGAAACTCCATGTATAGTGGTGGGTTAGACACTCTGGTAATGATACTCACGTCAACATGTAAACCCGGAAGTGGGAAACCCCTTGTAGGCGGGGCCTCCTTGGGCAATTACCAGTAGAACTCCTCCTCGGCACGGTATCACTTGATGCTGGTAAAGGATGGGTAACCTTATGTATGGTTGTAGGTTAGACACTTTGGTAATGATACTCATGTCAACATATACCCCCGAAAGTGGGAAGACCCTGGTAGGTGGCGCCTTCTTGGGCAAGTACCGGTAGAACTCCTCCTCGGCCCGGTATCACTTGATGCTTGTAAAGGATGGGTAACTCCATGTATAGTTGTAGGTTAGACACTCTGGTAATGATACTCACGTCAACATATACCCCCAGAATTGGGAAGAACCTGGTAGGTGGGGTCTCCTAGGGCAAGTAACGGTAGAACTCTTCCTCGGCCCGGTATCACTTGATGCTGGTAAAGGATGGGTAACTCTATGTATAGTTGTAGATTAGACACTCTGGTAATGATACTCAGGTCAACATGTACCCCCGGAAGTGGGAAACCCCTAGTAGGCGGGGCCTCCTTGGGCACGTACCGGTAGAACTTCTCTTCGGCCCGGTACCACTTGATGCTGTACACGAGGCTTCACCCAGGTATAGTTAGGTTAGACACTCTGGTAATGATACTCACGTCAACAGGCACCCCAGGCAGCGGGAAGACCCTGGTAGGTGGGGCCTCCTTGGGCAAGTACCGGTAGAACTCCTCCTCGGCCCGGTACCACTTGATGCTGGTAAACGATGGCTAACTCCAGGTATAGTTGTAGGTTAGACAATGATACTCACGTCAACATGCACCCCAGGCAGCGGGAAGACCCTGGTAGGTGGGGCCTTTTTGGGCAAGTACCGGTAGAACTCCCCTTCGGCCCGGTACCATTTGATGCTGGTAAAGGATGGCTAACTCCATGTATAGTTGTAGGTTAGACAATCTAGTAATGATACTCACATCAACATGTAACCCCGGAAGTGGGAAGACGCTAGTAGGTGGGGCCTCCTTGGGCAAGTACCGGTAGAACTCCTCCTCGACCCGGTACTACTTAATGCTGGTAAAGGATGGGTAACTCCATGTATAGTTGTAGGTTAGACACTCTGGTAATAATACTCAAGTCAACATGTACCCCCGGAAGTGGGAAGACCCTAGTAGGTGGGGCCTCCTTGGGCAAGTACCGGTAGAACTCCTCCTCGGCTCGGTACTACTTGATGCTAGTAAAGGATGGGTAACTCCATGTATAGTTGTAGGTTAGACACTCTGGTAATGATACTCACGTCAACATGTACCCCCAGAATTGGGAAGACCCTAGTAGGTGGGGCCTCCTTGGGCAAGTACCGGTAGAACTCCTCCTCGACCAGGTACTACTTGATGCTGGTAAAGGATGGGTAACTCCATGTATAGTTGTAGGGTAGTCGTTCTGGTAATGATACTCACGTCAACATATACCCCCGGAAGTGGGAAGACCCTAGTAGGTGGGGCCTCCCTGGGCAAGTACCGGTAGAACTCCTCCTCGACCCGTCACTACTTGATGCTGGTAAAGGATGGGTAACTCCATGTATAGTTGTAGGGTAGACGTTCTGGTAATGATACTCACGTCAACATATACCCCCGGAAGTGGGAAGACCCTAGTAGGCGGGGCCTCCTTGGGCAAGTACCGGTAGAACTCCTCCACGGCCCGGTACTACTTGATGCTGGTAAAGGATGGGTTACTCCATGTATAGTTGTAGGTTAGACACTCTGGTAATGATACTCACGTCAACATGTACACCCGGAAGTGGGAAGACCCTAGTAGGTGGGTCCTCCTTGGGCAAGTACCGTCAGAACTCCTCCTCGGCCCGGTATCACTTGATGCTGGTAAAGGATGGGTAACTCCATGTATAGTTGTAGGTTAGACACTCTGGTAATGATACTCACGTCAACATGTACACCCGGAAGTGGGAAGACCCTAGGAGGTGGGTCCTCCTTGGGCAAGTACCGTCAGAACTCCTCCTCGGCCCGGTATCACTTGATGCTGGTAAAGGATGGGTAACTCCATGTATAGTGGTGGGTTAGACACTCTGGTAATGATACTCACGTCAACATATACCCCCGAAAGTGGGAAGACCCTAGTAGGTGGCGCCTTCTTGAGCAAGTACCGGTAGAACTCCTCCTCGGCCCGGTATCACTTGATGCTTGTAAAGGATGGGTAACTCCATGTATAGTTGTAGGTTAGACACTCTGGTAATGATACTCACGTCAACATATACCCCCGGAAGTGGGAAGACCCTGGTAGGTGGGGCCTCCTAGGGCTAGTACCGGTAGAACTCTTCCTCGGCCCGGT
The DNA here is from genome assembly GCA_030545055.2 of Neoaliturus tenellus. Lineage (NCBI taxonomy): Eukaryota > Metazoa > Arthropoda > Insecta > Hemiptera > Cicadellidae > Neoaliturus > Neoaliturus tenellus. Next base: position 103,081,812 of record CM061533.1, read on the forward strand.
ATCACTTGATGCTGGTAAAGGATGGGTAACTCTATGTATAGTTGTAGATTAGACACTCTGGTAATGATACTCAGGTCAACATGTACCCCCGGAAGTGGGAAACCCCTAGTAGTCGGGGCCTCCTTGGGCACGTACCGGTAGAACTTCTCTTCGGCCCGGTACCACTTGATGCTGTACACGAGGCTTCACCCAGGTATAGTTAGGTTAGACACTCTGGTAATGATACTCACGTCAACATGCACCCCAGGCAGCGGGAAGACCCTGGTAGGTGGGGCCTCCTTGGGCAAGTACCGGTAGAACTCCTCCTCAGCCCGGTACCACTTGATGCTGGTAAACGATGGCTAACTCCAGGTATAGTTGTAGGTTAGACAATGATACTCACGTCAAAATGCACCCCAGGCAGCGGGAAGACCCTGGTAGATGGGGCCTTTTTGGGCAAGTACCGGTAGAACTCCTCCTCGGCCCGGTACCACTTGATGCTGGTAAAGGATGGCTAACTCCATGTATAGTTGTAGGTTAGACAATCTAGTAATGATACTCACATCAACATGTAACCCCGGAAGTGTTAAGACGCTAGTAGGTGGGGCCTCCTTGGGCAAGTACCGGTAGAACTCCTCCTCGACCCGGTACTACTTAATGCTGGTAAAGGATGGGTAACTCCATGTATAGTTGTATGTTAGACGTTCTGGTAATAATACTCACGTCAACATGTACCCCCGGAAGTGGGAAAACCCTAGTAGGTGGGGCCTCCTTGGGCAAGTACCGGTAGAACTCCCCCTCGGCCCGGTACTACTTGATGCTGGTAAAGGATGGGTAACTCCATGTATAGTTGTAGGTTAGACACTCTGGTAATGATACTCACGTCAACATGCACCCCAGGCAGCGGGAAGACCCTGGTAGGTGGGGCCTCCTTGGGCAAGTACCGGTAGAACTCCTCCTCGGCCCGGTACCACTTGATGCTGGTAAAGGATGGGTAACTCTATGTATAGTTGTAGATTAGACACTCTGGTAATGATACTCACGTCAACATGTAACCCCGGAAGTGGGAAGACCCTAGTAGGTGGGGCCTCCCTGGGCAAGTACCGGTAGAACTCCTCCTCGACCCGGTACTACTTGATGCTGGTAAAGGATGGGTAACTCCATGTATAGTTGTAGGGTAGACGTTCTGGTAATGATACTCACGTCAACATATACCCCCGGAAGTGGGAAGACCCTAGTAGGCGGGGCCTCCTTGGGCAAGTACCGGTAGAACTCTTCCTCGGCCCGGTATCACTTGATGCTGGTAAAGGATGGGTAACTCTATGTATAGTTGTAGATTAGACACTCTGGTAATGATACTCAGGTCAACATGTACCCCCGGAAGTGGGAAACCCCTAGTAGGCGGGGCCTCCTTGGGCACGTACCGGTAGAACTTCTCTTCGGCCCGGTACCACTTGATGCTGTACACGAGGCTTCACCCAGGTATAGTTAGGTTAGACACTCTGGTAATGATACTCACGTCAACATGCACCCCAGGCAGCGGGAAGACCCTGGTAGGTGGGGCCTCCTTGGGCAAGTACCGGTAGAACTCCTCCTCAGCCCGGTACCACTTGATGCTGGTAAACGATGGCTAACTCCAGGTATAGTTGTAGGTTAGACAATGATACTCACGTCAAAATGCACCCCAGGCAGCGGGAAGACCCTGGTAGGTGGGGCCTTTTTGGGCAAGTACCGGTAGAACTCCCCTTCGGCCCGGTACCACTTGATGCTGGTAAAGGATGGCTAACTCCATGTATAGTTGTAGGTTAGACAATCTAGTAATGATACTCACATCAACATGTAACCCCGGAAGTGGGAAGACGCTAGTAGGTGGGGCCTCCTTGGGCAAGTACCGGTAGAACTCCTCCTCGACCCGGTACTACTTAATGCTGGTAAAGGATGGGTAACTCCATGTATAGTTGTAGGTTAGACACTCTGGTAATAATACTCACGTCAACATGTACCCCCGGAAGTGGGAAGACCCTAGTAGGTGGGGCCTCCTTGGGCAAGTACCGGTAGAACTCCTCCTCGGCTCGGTACTACTTGATGCTAGTAAAGGATGGGTAACTCCATGTATAGTTGTAGGTTAGACACTCTGGTAATGATACTCACGTCAACATGTACCCCCGGAATTGGGAAGACCCTAGTAGGTGGGGCCTCCTTGGGCAAGTACCGGTAGAACTCCTCCTCGGCCCGGTACTACTTGATGCTGGTAAAGGATGGGTAACTCCATGTATAGTTGTAGGTTAAATACTCTGGTAATTATACTCACGTCAACGTGTACCCCCGAAAGTGGGAAGACCCTAGTAGGTGGGGCCTCCTTGGGCAAGTACCGTCAGAACTTCTCCTCGGCCCGGTATCACTTGATGCTGGTAAAGGATGGCTAACTCCATGTATGGTTGAAGGTTAGACACTCTGGTAATGATACTCACGTCAACATGTACCCCCGGAAGTGGGAAACCCCTAGTAGGTGGGGCCTCCTTAGGCAAGTACCGGTAGAACTCCTCCTCGGCCCGGTACCACTTGATGCTGGTAAACGATGGCTAACTCCAGGTATAGTTGTAGATTAGACAATGATACTCACGTCAACATGCACCCCAGGCAGCGGGAAGACCCTGGTAGGTGGGGCTTCCTTGGGCAAGTACCGGTAGAACTCCTCCTCGACCCGGTACTACTTGATGCTGGTAAAGGATGGGTAACTCCATGTATAGTTGTAGGGTAGACGTTCTGGTAATGATACTCACGTCAACATATACCCCCGGAAGTGGGAAGACCCTAGTAGGTGGGGCCTCCCTGGGCAAGTACCGGTAGAACTCCTCCTCGACCCGGTACTACTTGATGCTGGTAAAGGATGGGTAACTCCATGTATAGTTGTAGGGTAGACGTTCTGGTAATGATACTCACGTCAACATATACCCCCGGAAGTGGGAAGACCCTAGTAGGCGGGGCCTCCTTGGGCAAGTACCGGTAGAACTCCTCCTTGGCCCGGTACTACTTGATGCTGGTAAAGGATGGGTAACTCCATGTATAGTTGTAGGTTAGACACTCTGGTAATGATACTCACGTCAACATGTACACCCGGAAGTGGGAAGACCCTAGTAGGTGGGTCCTCCTTGGGCAAGTACCGTCAGAACTCCTCCTCGGCCCGGTATCACTTGATGCTGGTAAAGGATGGGTAACTCCATGTATAGTTGTAGGTTAGACACTCTGGTAATGATACTCACGTCAACATGTACACCCGGAAGTGGGAAGACCCTAGGAGGTGGGTCCTCCTTGGGCAAGTACCGTCAGAACTCCTCCTCGGCCCGGTATCACTTGATGCTAGTAAAGGATGGGTAACTCCATGTATAGTGGTGGGTTAGACACTCTGGTAATGATACTCACGTCAACATGTACCCCCGGAAGTGGGAAACCCCTAGTAGGCGGGGCCTCCTTGGGCAATTACCAGTAGAACTCCTCCTCGGCACGGTATCACTTGATGCTGGTAAAGGATGGGTAACCTAGTTGTAGGTTAGACACTTTGGTAATGATACTCACGTCAACATATACCCCCGAAAGTGGGAAGACCCTAGTAGGTGGCGCCTTCTTGGGCAAGTACCGGTAGAACTCCTCCTCGGCCCGGTATCACTTGATGCTTGTAAAGGATGGGTAACTCCATGTATAGTTGTAGGTTAGACACTCTGGTAATGATACTCACGTCAACATATACCCCCGGAAGTGGGAAGACCCTGGTAGGTGGGGCCTCCTAGGGCAAGTACCGGTAGAACTCTTCCTCGGCCCGGTATCACTTGATGCTGGTAAAGGATGGGTAACTCTATGTATAGTTGTAGATTAGACACTCTGGTAATGATACTCAGGTCAACATGTACCCCCGGAAGTGGGAAACCCCTAGTAGTCGGGGCCTCCTTGGGCACGTACCGGTAGAACTTCTCTTCGGCCCGGTACCACTTGATGCTGTACACGAGGCTTCACCCAGGTATAGTTAGGTTAGACACTCTGGTAATGATACTCACGTCAACATGCACCCCAGGCAGGGAAGACCCTGGTAGGTGGGGCCTCCTTGGGCAAGTACCGGTAGAACTCCTCCTCAGCCCGGTACCACTTGATGCTGGTAAACGATGGCTAACTCCAGGTATAGTTGTAGGTTAGACAATGATACTCACGTCAACATGCACCCCAGGCAGCGGGAAGACCCTGGTAGGTGGGGCCTCCTTGGGCAAGTACCGGTAGAACTCCTCCTCAGCCCGGTACCACTTGATGCTGGTAAACGATGGCTAACTCCAGGTATAGTTGTAGGTTAGACAATGATACTCACGTCAACATGCACCCCAGGCAGCGGGAAGACCCTGGTAGGTGGGGCCTTTTTGGGCAAGTACCGGTAGAACTCCCCTTCGGCCCGGTACCACTTGATGCTGGTAAAGGATGGCTAACTCCATGTATAGTTGTAGGTTAGACAATCTAGTAATGATACTCACATCAACATGTAACCCCGGAAGTGGGAAGACGCTAGTAGGTGGGGCCTCCTTGGGCAAGTACCGGTAGAACTCCTCCTCGACCCGGTACTACTTAATGCTGGTAAAGGATGGGTAACTCCATGTATAGTTGTAGGTTAGACACTCTGGTAATAATACTCACGTCAACATGTACCCCCGGAAGTGGGAAGACCCTAGTAGGTGGGGCCTCCTTGGGCAAGTACCGGTAGAACTCCTCCTCGGCTCGGTACTACTTGATGCTAGTAAAGGATGGGTAACTCCATGTATAGTTGTAGGTTAGACACTCTGGTAATGATACTCACGTCAACATGTACCCCCGGAATTGGGAAGACCCTAGTAGGTGGGGCCTCCTTGGGCAAGTACCGGTAGAACTCCTCCTCGGCCCGGTACTACTTGATGCTGGTAAAGGATGGGTAACTCCATGTATAGTTGTAGGTTAAATACTCTGGTAATTATACTCACGTCAACGTGTACCCCCGAAAGTGGGAAGACCCTAGTAGGTGGGGCCTCCTTGGGCAAGTACCGTCAGAACTTCTCCTCGGCCCGGTATCACTTGATGCTGGTAAAGGATGGCTAACTCCATGTATGGTTGAAGGTTAGACACTCTGGTAATGATACTCACGTCAACATGTACCCCCGGAAGTGGGAAACCCCTAGTAGGTGGGGCCTCCTTAGGCAAGTACCGGTAGAACTCCTCCTCGACCCGGTACTACTTGATGCTGGTAAAGGATGGGTAACTCCATGTATAGTTGTAGGGTAGACGTTCTGGTAATGATACTCACGTCAACATATACCCCCGGAAGTGGGAAGACCCTAGTAGTCGGGGCCTCCTTGGGCACGTACCGGTAGAACTTCTCTTCGGCCCGGTACCACTTGATGCTGTACACGAGGCTTCACCCAGGTATAGTTAGGTTAGACACTCTGGTAATGATACTCACGTCAACATGCACCCCATTCAGGGAAGACCCTGGTAGGTGGGGCCTCCTTGGGCAAGTACCGGTAGAACTCCTCCTCAGCCCGGTACCACTTGATGCTGGTAAACGATGGCTAACTCCAGGTATAGTTGTAGGTTAGACAATGATACTCACGTCAACATGCACCCCAGGCAGCGGGAAGACCCTGGTAGGTGGGGCCTCCTTGGGCAAGTACCGGTAGAACTCCTCCTCAGCCCGGTACCACTTGATGCTGGTAAACGATGGCTAACTCCAGGTATAGTTGTAGGTTAGACAATGATACTCACGTCAACATGCACCCCAGGCAGCGGGAAGACCCTGGTAGGTGGGGCCTCCTTGGGCAAGTACCGGTAGAACTCCTCCTCGACCCGGTACTACTTGATGCTGGTAAAGGATGGGTAACTCCATGTATAGTTGTAGGGTAGACGTTCTGGTAATGATACTCACGTCAACATATACCCCCGGAAGTGGGAAGACCCTAGTAGGTGGGGCCTCCCTGGGCAAGTACCGGTAGAACTCCTCCTCGACCCGGTACTACTTGATGCTGTTAATGGATGGGTAACTCCATGTATAGTTGTAGGGTAGACGTTCTGGTAATGATACTCACGTCAACATATACCCCCGGAAGTGGGAAGACCCTAGTAGGCGGGGCCTCCTTGGGCAAGTACCGGTAGAACTCCTCCTCGGCCCGGTACTACTTGATGCTGGTAAAGGATGGGTAACTCCATGTATAGTTGTAGGTTAGACACTCTGGTAATGATACTCACGTCAACATGTACACCCGGAAGTGGGAAGACCCTAGTAGGTGGGTCCTCCTTGGGCAAGTACCGTCAGAACTCCTCCTCGGCCCGGTATCACTTGATGCTGGTAAAGGATGGGTAACTCCATGTATAGTTGTAGGTTAGACACTCTGGTAATGATACTCACGTCAACATGTACACCCGGAAGTGGGAAGACCCTAGGAGGTGGGTCCTCCTTGGGCAAGTACCGTCAGAACTCCTCCTCGGCCCGGTATCACTTGATGCTGGTAAAGGATGGGTAACTCCATGTATAGTGGTGGGTTAGACACTCTGGTAATGATACTCACGTCAACATGTACCCCCGGAAGTGGGAAACCCCTAGTAGGCGGGGCCTCCTTGGGCAATTACCAGTAGAACTCCTCCTCGGCACGGTATCACTTGATGCTGGTAAAGGATGGGTAACCTAGTTGTAGGTTAGACACTTTGGTAATGATACTCACGTCAACATATACCCCCGAAAGTGGGAAGACCCTAGTAGGTGGCGCCTTCTTGGGCAAGTACCGGTAGAACTCCTCCTCGGCCCGGTATCACTTAATGCTTGTAAAGGATGGGTAACTCCATGTATAGTTGTAGGTTAGACACTCTGGTAATGATACTCACGTCAACATATACCCCCGGAAGTGGGAAGACCCTGGTAGGTGGGGCCTCCTAGGGCAAGTACCGGTAGAACTCTTCCTCGGCCCGGTATCACTTGATGCTGGTAAAGGATGGGTAACTCTATGTATAGTTGTAGATTAGACACTCTGGTAATGATACTCAGGTCAACATGTACCCCCGGAAGTGGGAAACCCCCAGTAGTCGGGGCCTCCTTGGGCACGTACCGGTAGAACTTCTCTTCGGCCCGGTACCACTTGATGCTGTACACGAGGCTTCACCCAGGTATAGTTAGGTTAGACACTCTGGTAATGATACTCACGTCAACATGCACCCCAGGCAGGGAAGACCCTGGTAGGTGGGGCCTCCTTGGGCAAGTACCGGTAGAACTCCTCCTCGGCCAGGTACCACTTGATGCTGGTAAACGATGGCTAACTCCAGGTATAGTTGTAGGTTAGACAATGATACTCACGTCAACATGCACCCCCGGAAGTGGGAAAACCCTAGTAGGTGGGGCCTCCTTGGGCAAGTACCGGTAGAACTCCCCCTGGGCCCGGTACTACTTGATGCTGGTAAAGGATGGGTAACTCCATGTATAGTTGTAGGTTAGACACTCTGGTAATGATACTCACGTCAACATGTACCCCCGGAAGTGGGAAGACCCTAGTAGGTGGGGCCTCCTTGGGCAAGTACCGGTAGAACTCCTCCTCGGCTCGGTACTACTTGATGCTAGTAAAGGATGGGTAACTCCATGTATAGTTGTAGGTTAGACACTCTGGTAATGATACTCACGTCAACATATACCCCCGGAAGTGGGAAGACCCTAGTAGGTGGGGCCTCCTTGGGCAAGTACCGGTAGAACTCCTCCTCGGCCCGGTACTACTTGATGCTGGTAAAGGATGGGTAACTCCATGTATAGTTGTAGGTTAGACACTCTGGTAATGATACTCACGTCAACATGTACCCCCGGAAGTGGGAAGACCCTAGTAGGTGGAGCCTCCTTGGGCAAGTACCGGTAGAACTCCTCCTCGGCCCGGTACTACTTGATGCTGGTAAAGGATGGGTAACTCTATGTATAGTTGTAGGTTAAATACTCTGGTAATTATACTCACGTCAACGTGTACTCCCGAAAGTGGGAAGACCCTAGTAGGTGGGGCCTCCTTGGGCAAGTACCGTCAGAACTTCTCCTCGGCCCGGTATCACTTGATGCTGATAAAGGATGGCTAACTCCATGTATGGTTGAAGGTTAGACACTCTAATAATGATACTCACATCAACATGTACCCCCGGAAGTGGGAAACCCCTAGTAGGCGGGGCCTCCTTGGGCAAGTACCGGTAGAACTCCTCCTCGGCCCGGTACCACTTGATGCTGGTAAACGATGGCTAACTCCAGGTATAGTTGTAGGTTAGACAATGATACTTACGTCAACATGCACCCCAGGCAGCGCTAAGACCCTGGTAGGTGGGGCCTCCTTTTGCAAGTACCGGTAGAACTCCTCCTCGACCCGGTACTACTTGATGCTGGTAAAGGATGGGTAACTTCATGTATAGTTGTAGGGTAGACGTTCTGGTAATGATACTCACGTCAACATATACCCCGGAAGTGGGAAGACCCTAGTAGGCGGGGCCTCCTTGGGCAAGTACCGGTAGAACTCCTCCTCGACCCGGTACTACTTGATGCTGGTAAAGGATTGGTAACTCCATGTATAGTTGTAGGTTAGACGTTCTGGTAATGATACTCACGTCAACATGTACCCCCGGAAGTGGGAAAACCCTAGTAGGCGGGGCCTCCTTGGGCAAGTACCGGTAGAACTCCTCCTCGGCCCGGTACTACTTGATGCTGGTAAAGGATGGGTAACTCCATGTATAGTTGTAGGTTAGACACTCTGGTAATGATACTCACGTCAACATGTACACCCGGAAGTGGGAAGACCCTAGTAGGTGGGTCCTCCTTGGGCAAGTACCGTCAGAACTCCTCCTCGGCCCGGTATCACTTGATGCTGGTAAAGGATGGGTAACTCCATGTATAGTGGTGGGTTAGACACTCTGGTAATGATACTCACGTCAACATGTACCCCTCGGAAGTGGGAAACCCCTAGTAGGCGGGGCCTCCTTGGGCAACTACCCGTAGAACTCCTCCTCGGCCTGGTATCACTTGATGCTGGTAAAGGATGGGTAGCTCCATGTATAATTGTGGGTTAGACACTCTGGTAGTGATACTCACGTCAACATGTACTCCAGGCAGCGGGAAGACCCTAGTAGGTGGGGCCTAATTGGGCAAGTACCAGTAGAACTTCTCCTCGGCCCGGTATCACTTGTTCTGGTAAAGGATGGGTAACTCCATGTATAGTTGTAGGTTAGACACTCTGGTAATGATACTCACGTCAACATATACCCCCGGAAGTGGGAAGACACTGGTAGGTGGGGCCTCCTTGGTCAAGTACCGGTAGAACTTCTCCTCGGCCCGGTATCACGTGTTCTGGTAAAGGATGGGTAACTCTATGTATAGTTTTAGATTAGACACTCTGGTAATGATACTCACGTCAACATGTACCCCCGGAAGTGGGAAACCCCTAGTAGGCGGGGCCTTCTTGGGCAAGTACCGGTAGAACTCCTCCTCGGCCCGGTATCACTTGATGCTGGTAAAGGATGGCTAACTCCATGTATAGTTGTAGATTAGACACTCTGGTAATGATACTCACGTCAACATGTACCCCCGGAAGTGGGAAACCCCTAGTAGGCGGGGCCTCCTTGGGCAAGTACCGGTAGAACTTCTCTTCGGCCCGGTACCACTTGATGCTGTACACGAGGCTTCACCCAGGTATAGTTAGGTTAGACACTCTGGTAATGATACTCACGTCAACATGCACCCCATACAGCGGGAAGACCCTGGTAGGTGGGGCCTCCTTGGGCAAGTACCGGTAGAACTTCTCTTCGGCCCGGTACCACTTAATGCTGTATACGAGGCTTCACCCAGGTATAGTTAGTCTAGACACTCTGGTAATGATACTCACTTTAACATGCACCCCAGGCAGCGGGAAGACCCTTTTAGGTGGGGCCTCCTTGGGCAAGTACCGGTAGAACTCCTCCTCGGCCCGGTACCACTTGATGCTGGTAAACGATGGCTAACTCCAGGTATAGTTGTAGGTTAGACAATGATACTCACGTCAACATGCACCCCATACAGCGGGAAGACCCTGGTAGGTGGGGCCTCCTTGGGCAAGTACCGGTAGAACTTCTCTTCGGCCCGGTACCACTTAATGCTGTATACGAGGCTTCACCCAGGTATAGTTAGTCTAGACACTCTGGTAATGATACTCACGTCAACATGCACCCCATACAGCGGGAAGACCCTGGTAGGTGGGGCCTCCTTGGGCAAGTGCCGGTAGAACTCCCCTTCGGCCCGGTACCACTTGATGCTGGTAAAGGATGGCTAACTCCATGTATAGTTGTAGGTTAGACAATCTAGTAATGATACTCACATCAACATGTAACCCCGGAAGTGTTAAGACGCTAGTAGGTGGGGCCTCCTTGGGCAAGTACCGGTAGAACTCCTCCTCGACCCGGTACTACTTAATGCTGGTAAAGGATGGGTAACTCCATGTATAGTTGTAGGTTAGACGTTCTGGTAATAATACTCACGTCAACATGTACCCCCGGAAGTGGGAAAACCCTAGTAGGTGGGGCCTCCTTGGGCAAGTACCGGTAGAACTCCCCCTCGGCCCGGTACTACTTGATGCTGGTAAAGGATGGGTAACTCCATGTATAGTTGTAGGTTAGACACTCTGGTAATGATACTCACGTCAACATGTACCCCCGAAAGTGGGAAGACCCTGGTAGGTGGCGCCTTCTTGGGCAAGTACCGGTAGAACTCCTCCTCGGCCCGGTATCACTTGATGCTTGTAAAGGATGGGTAACTCCATGTATAGTTGTAGGTTAGACACTCTGGTAATGATACTCACGTCAACATATACCCCCAGAATTGGGAAGACCCTGGTAGGTGGGGTCTCCTAGGGCAAGTACCGGTAGAACTCTTCTTTGGCCCGGTATCACTTGATGCTGGTAAAGGATGGGTAACTCTATGTATAGTTGTAGATTAGACACTCTGGTAATGATACTCAGGTCAACATGTACCCCCGGAAGTGGGAAACCCCTAGTAGGCGGGGCCTCCTTGGGCACGTACCGGTAGAACTTCTCTTCGGCCCGGTACCACTTGATGCTGTACACGAGGCTTCACCCAGGTATAGTTAGGTTAGACACTCTGGTAATGATACTCACGTCAACATGCACCCCAGGCAGCGGGAAGACCCTAGTAGGTGGGGCCTTTTTGGGCAAGTACCGGTAGATTTCCCCTTCGGCCCGGTACCACTTGATGCTGGTAAAGGATGGCTAACTCCATGTATAGTTGTAGGTTAGACAATCTAGTAATGATACTCACATCAACATGTAACCCCGGAAGTGGGAAGACGCTAGTAGGTGGGGCCTCCTTGGGCAAGTACCGGTAGAACTCCTCCTCGACCCGGTACTACTTAATGCTGGTAAAGGATGGGTAACTCCATGTATAGTTGTAGGTTAGACACTCTGGTAATAATACTCACGTCAACATGTACCCCCGGAAGTGGGAAGACCCTAGTAGGTGGGGCCTCCTTGGGCAAGTACCGGTAGAACTCCTCCTCGGCTCGGTACTACTTGATGCTAGTAAAGGATGGGTAACTCCATGTATAGTTGTAGGTTAGACACTCTGGTAATGATACTCACGTCAACATGTACCCCCGGAATTGGGAAGACCCTAGTAGGTGGGGCCTCCTTGGGCAAGTACCGGTAGAACTCCTCCTCGGCCCGGTACTCTTTGATGCTGGTAAAGGATGGGTAACTCCATGTATAGTTGTAGGTTAAATACTCTGGTAATTATACTCACGTCAACGTGTACCCCCGAAAGTGGGAAGACCCTAGTAGGTGGGGCCTCCTTGGGCAAGTACCGTCAGAACTTCTCCTCGGCCCGGTATCACTTGATGCTGGTAAAGGATGGCTAACTCCATGTATGGTTGAAGGTTAGACACTCTGGTAATGATACTCACGTCAACATGTACCCCCGGAAGTGGGAAACCCCTAGTAGGTGGGGCCTCCTTAGGCAAGTACCGGTAGAACTCCTCCTCGGCCCGGTACCACTTGATGCTGGTAAACGATGGCTAACTCCAGGTATAGTTGTAGGTTAGACAATGATACTCACGTCAACTTGCACCCCAGGCAGCGGGAAGACCCTGGTAGGTGGGGCCTCCTTGGGCAAGTACCGGTAGAACTCCTCCTCGACCCGGTACTACTTGATGCTGGTAAAGGATGGGTTACTCCATGTATAGTTGTAGGGTAGACGTTCTGGTAATGATACTCACGTCAACATATACCCCCGGAAGTGGGAAGACCCTAGTAGGTGGGGCCTCCCTGGGCAAGTACCGGTAGAACTCCTCCTCGACCCGGTACTACTTGATGCTGGTAAAGGATGGGTAACTCCATGTATAGTTGTAGGGTAGACGTTCTGGTAATGATACTCACGTCAACATATACCCCCGGAAGTGGGAAGACCCTAGTAGGCGGGGCCTCCTTGGGCAAGTACCGGTAGAACTCCTCCTCGGCCCGGTACTACTTGATGCTGGTAAAGGATGGGTAACTCCATGTATAGTTGTAGGTTAGACACTCTGGTAATGATACTCACGTCAACATGTACACCCGGAAGTGGGAAGACCCTAGTAGGTGGGTCCTCCTTGGGCAAGTACCGTCAGAACTCCTCCTCGGCCCGGTATCACTTGATGCTGGTAAAGGATGGGTAACTCCATGTATAGTTGTAGGTTAGACACTCTGGTAATGATACTCACGTCAACATGTACACCCGGAAGTGGGAAGACCCTAGGAGGTGGGTCCTCCTTGGGCAAGTACCGTCAGAACTCCTCCTCGGCCCGGTATCACTTGATGCTGGTAAAGGATGGGTAACTCCATGTATAGTGGTGGGTTAGACACTCTGGTAATGATACTCACGTCAACATGTACCCCCGGAAGTGGGAAACCCCTAGTAGGCGGGGCCTCCTTGGGCAATTACCAGTAGAACTCCTCCTCGGCACGGTATCACTTGATGCTGGTAAAGGATGGGTAACCTAGTTGTAGGTTAGACACTTTGGTAATGATACTCACGTCAACATATACCCTCGAAAGTGGGAAGACCCTAGTAGGTGGCGCCTTCTTGGGCAAGTACCGGTAGAACTCCTCCTCGGCCCGGTATCACTTGATGCTTGTAAAGGATGGGTAACTCCATGTATAGTTGTAGGTTAGACACTCTGGTAATGATACTCACGTCAACATATACCCCCGGAAGTGGGAAGACACTGGTAGGTGGGGCCTCCTTGGTCAAGTACCGGTAGAACTTCTCCTCGGCCCGGTATCACGTGTTCTGGTAAAGGATGGGTAACTCTATGTATAGTTTTAGATTAGACACTCTGGTAATGATACTCACGTCAACATGTACCCCCGGAAGTGGGAAACCCCTAGTAGGCGGGGCCTTCTTGGGCAAGTACCGGTAGAACTCCTCCTCGGCCCGGTATCACTTGATGCTGGTAAAGGATGGCTAACTCCATGTATAGTTGTAGATTAGACACTCTGGTAATGATACCCACGTCAACATGTACCCCCGGAAGTGGGAAACCCCTAGTAGGCGGGGCCTCCTTGGGCAAGTACCGGTAGAACTTCTCTTCGGCCCGGTACCACTTGATGCTGTACACGAGGCTTCACCCAGGTATAGTTAGGTTAGACACTCTGGTAATGATACTCACGTCAACATGCACCCCATACAGCGGGAAGACCCTGGTAGGTGGGGCCTCCTTGGGCAAGTACCGGTAGAACTTCTCTTCGGCCCGGTACCACTTAATGCTGTATACGAGGCTTCACCCAGGTATAGTTAGTCTAGACACTCTGGTAATGATACTCACTTTAACATGCACCCCAGGCAGCGGGAAGACCCTGGTAGGTGGGGCCTCCTTGGGCAAGTACCGGTAGAACTCCTCCTCGGCCCGGTACCACTTGATGCTGGTAAACGATGGCTAACTCCAGGTATAGTTGTAGGTTAGACAATGATACTCACGTCAACATGCACCCCATACAGCGGGAAGACCCTGGTAGGTGGGGCCTCCTTGGGCAAGTACCGGTAGAACTTCTCTTCGGCCCGGTACCACTTAATGCTGTATACGAGGCTTCACCCAGGTATAGTTAGTCTAGACACTCTGGTAATGATACTCACGTCAACATGCACCCCATACAGCGGGAAGACCCTGGTAGGTGGGGCCTCCTTGGGCAAGTGCCGGTAGAACTCCCCTTCGGCCCGGTACCACTTGATGCTGGTAAAGGATGGCTAACTCCATGTATAGTTGTAGGTTAGACAATCTAGTAATGATACTCACATCAACATGTAACCCCGGAAGTGTTAAGACGCTAGTAGGTGGGGCCTCCTTGGGCAAGTACCGGTAGAACTCCTCCTCGACCCGGTACTACTTAATGCTGGTAAAGGATGGGTAACTCCATGTATAGTTGTAGGTTAGACGTTCTGGTAATAATACTCACGTCAACATGTACCCCCGGAAGTGGGAAAACCCTAGTAGGTGGGGCCTCCTTGGGCAAGTACCGGTAGAACTCCCCCTCGGCCCGGTACTACTTGATGCTGGTAAAGGATGGGTAACTCCATGTATAGTTGTAGGTTAGACACTCTGGTAATGATACTCACGTCAACATGTACCCCCGAAAGTGGGAAGACCCTGGTAGGTGGCGCCTTCTTGGGCAAGTACCGGTAGAACTCCTCCTCGGCCCGGTATCACTTGATGCTTGTAAAGGATGGGTAACTCCATGTATAGTTGTAGGTTAGACACTCTGGTAATGATACTCACGTCAACATATACCCCCAGAATTGGGAAGACCCTGGTAGGTGGGGTCTCCTAGGGCAAGTACCGGTAGAACTCTTCTTTGGCCCGGTATCACTTGATGCTGGTAAAGGATGGGTAACTCTATGTATAGTTGTAGATTAGACACTCTGGTAATGATACTCAGGTCAACATGTACCCCCGGAAGTGGGAAACCCCTAGTAGGCGGGGCCTCCTTGGGCACGTACCGGTAGAACTTCTCTTCGGCCCGGTACCACTTGATGCTGTACACGAGGCTTCACCCAGGTATAGTTAGGTTAGACACTCTGGTAATGATACTCACGTCAACATGCACCCCAGGCAGCGGGAAGACCCTGGTAGGTGGGGCCTTTTTGGGCAAGTACCGGTAGATTTCCCCTTCGGCCCGGTACCACTTGATGCTGGTAAAGGATGGCTAACTCCATGTATAGTTGTAGGTTAGACAATCTAGTAATGATACTCACATCAACATGTAACCCCGGAAGTGGGAAGACGCTAGTAGGTGGGGCCTCCTTGGGCAAGTACCGGTAGAACTCCTCCTCGACCCGGTACTACTTAATGCTGGTAAAGGATGGGTAACTCCATGTATAGTTGTAGGTTAGACACTCTGGTAATAATACTCACGTCAACATGTACCCCCGGAAGTGGGAAGACCCTAGTAGGTGGGGCCTCCTTGGGCAAGTACCGGTAGAACTCCTCCTCGGCTCGGTACTACTTGATGCTAGTAAAGGATGGGTAACTCCATGTATAGTTGTAGGTTAGACACTCTGGTAATGATACTCACGTCAACATGTACCCCCGGAATTGGGAAGACCCTAGTAGGTGGGGCCTCCTTGGGCAAGTACCGGTAGAACTCCTCCTCGGCCCGGTACTCTTTGATGCTGGTAAAGGATGGGTAACTCCATGTATAGTTGTAGGTTAAATACTCTGGTAATTATACTCACGTCAACGTGTACCCCCGAAAGTGGGAAGACCCTAGTAGGTGGGGCCTCCTTGGGCAAGTACCGTCAGAACTTCTCCTCGGCCCGGTATCACTTGATGCTGGTAAAGGATGGCTAACTCCATGTATGGTTGAAGGTTAGACACTCTGGTAATGATACTCACGTCAACATGTACCCCCGGAAGTGGGAAACCCCTAGTAGGTGGGGCCTCCTTAGGCAAGTACCGGTAGAACTCCTCCTCGGCCCGGTACCACTTGATGCTGGTAAACGATGGCTAACTCCAGGTATAGTTGTAGGTTAGACAATGATACTCACGTCAACTTGCACCCCAGGCAGCGGGAAGACCCTGGTAGGTGGGGCCTCCTTGGGCAAGTACCGGTAGAACTCCTCCTCGACCCGGTACTACTTGATGCTGGTAAAGGATGGGTTACTCCATGTATAGTTGTAGGGTAGACGTTCTGGTAATGATACTCACGTCAACATATACCCCCGGAAGTGGGAAGACCCTAGTAGGTGGGGCCTCCCTGGGCAAGTACCGGTAGAACTCCTCCTCGACCCGGTACTACTTGATGCTGGTAAAGGATGGGTAACTCCATGTATAGTTGTAGGGTAGACGTTCTGGTAATGATACTCACGTCAACATATACCCCCGGAAGTGGGAAGACCCTAGTAGGCGGGGCCTCCTTGGGCAAGTACCGGTAGAACTCCTCCTCGGCCCGGTACTACTTGATGCTGGTAAAGGATGGGTAACTCCATGTATAGTTGTAGGTTAGACACTCTGGTAATGATACTCACGTCAACATGTACACCCGGAAGTGGGAAGACCCTAGTAGGTGGGTCCTCCTTGGGCAAGTACCGTCAGAACTCCTCCTCGGCCCGGTATCACTTGATGCTGGTAAAGGATGGGTAACTCCATGTATAGTTGTAGGTTAGACACTCTGGTAATGATACTCACGTCAACATGTACACCCGGAAGTGGGAAGACCCTAGGAGGTGGGTCCTCCTTGGGCAAGTACCGTCAGAACTCCTCCTCGGCCCGGTATCACTTGATGCTGGTAAAGGATGGGTAACTCCATGTATAGTGGTGGGTTAGACACTCTGGTAATGATACTCACGTCAACATGTACCCCCGGAAGTGGGAAACCCCTAGTAGGCGGGGCCTCCTTGGGCAATTACCAGTAGAACTCCTCCTCGGCACGGTATCACTTGATGCTGGTAAAGGATGGGTAACCTAGTTGTAGGTTAGACACTTTGGTAATGATACTCACGTCAACATATACCCTCGAAAGTGGGAAGACCCTAGTAGGTGGCGCCTTCTTGGGCAAGTACCGGTAGAACTCCTCCTCGGCCCGGTATCACTTGATGCTTGTAAAGGATGGGTAACTCCATGTATAGTTGTAGGTTAGACACTCTGGTAATGATACTCACGTCAACATATACCCCCGGAAGTGGGAAGACCCTGGTAGGTGGGGCCTCCTAGGGCAAGTACCGGTAGAACTCTTCCTCGGCCCGGTATCACTTGATGCTGGTAAAGTATGGGTAACTCTATGTATAGTTGTAGATTAGACACTCTGGTAATGATACTCAGGTCAACATGTACCCCCGGAAGTGGGAAATCCCTAGTAGTCGGGGCCTCCTTGGGCACGTACCGGTAGAACTTCTCATCGGCCCGGTACCACTTGATGCTGTACACGAGGCTTCACCCAGGTATAGTTAGGTTAGACACTCTGGTAATGATACTCACGTCAACATGCACCCCAGGCAGGGAAGACCCTGGTAGGTGGGGCCTCCTTGGGCAAGTACCGGTAGAACTCCTCCTCGGCCAGGTACCACTTGATGCTGGTAAACGATGGCTAACTCCAGGTATAGTTGTAGGTTAGACAATGATACTCACGTCAACATGCACCCCAGGCAGCGGGAAGACCCTGGTAGGTGGGGCCTTTTTGGGCAAGTACCGGTAGAACTCCCCTTCGGCCCGGTACCACTTGATGCTGGTAAAGGATGGCTAACTCCATGTATAGTTGTAGGTTAGACAATCTAGTAATGATACTCACATCAACATGTAACCCCGGAAGTGTTAAGACGCTAGTAGGTGGGGCCTCCTTGGGCAAGTACCGGTAGAACTCCTCCTCGACCCGGTACTACTTAATGCTGGTAAAGGATGGGTAACTCCATGTATAGTTGTAGGTTAGACGTTCTGGTAATAATACTCACGTCAACATGTACCCCCGGAAGTGGGAAAACCCTAGTAGGTGGGGCCTCCTTGGGCAAGTACCGGTAGAACTCCCCCTCCCGGTACTACTTGATGCTGGTAAAGGATGGGTAACTCCATGTATAGTTGTAGGTTAGACACTCTGGTAATGATACTCACGTCAACATGTACTTCCGGAAGTGGGAAGACCCTAGTAGGTGGGGCCTCCTTGGGCAAGTACCGGTAGAACTCCTCCTCGGCTCGGTACTACTTGATGCTAGTAAAGGATGGGTAACTCCATGTATAGTTGTAGGTTAGACACTCTGGTAATGATACTCACGTCAACATATACCCCCGGAAGTGGGAAGACCCTAGTAGGTGGGGCCTCCTTGGGCAAGTACCGGTAGAACTCCTCCTCGGCCCGGTACTACTTGATGCTGGTAAAGGATGGGTAACTCCATGTATAGTTGTAGGTTAGACACTCTGGTAATGATACTCACGTCAACATGTACCCCCGGAAGTGGGAAGACCCTAGTAGGTGGAGCCTCCTTGGGCAAGTACCGATAGAACTCCTCCTCGGCCCGGTACTACTTGATGCTGGTAAAGGATGGGTAACTCTATGTATAGTTGTAGGTTAAATACTCTGGTAATTATACTCACGTCAACGTGTACCCCCGAAAGTGGGAAGACCCTAGTAGGTGGGGCCTCCTTGGGCAAGTACCGTCAGAACTTCTCCTCGGCCCGGTATCACTTGATGCTGGTAAAGGATGGCTAACTCCATGTATGGTTGAAGGTTAGACACTCTGGTAATGATACTCACATCAACATGTACCCCCGGAAGTGGGAAACCCCTAGTAGGCGGGGCCTCCTTGGGCAAGTACCGGTAGAACTCCTCCTCGGCCCGGTACCACTTGATGCTGGTAAACGATGGCTAACTCCAGGTATAGTTGTAGGTTAGACAATGATACTCACGTCAACATGCACCCCAGGCAGCGGGAAGACCCTGGTAGGTGGGGCCTTTTTGGGCAAGTACCGGTAGAACTCCCCTTCGGCCCGGTACCACTTGATGCTGGTAAAGGATGGCTAACTCCATGTATAGTTGTAGGTTAGACAATCTAGTAATGATACTCACATCAACATGTAACCCCGGAAGTGGGAAGACGCTAGTAGGTGGAGCCTCCTTGGGCAAGTACCGGTAGAACTCCTCCTCGACCCGGTACTACTTAATGCTGGTAAAGGATGGGTAACTCCATGTATAGTTGTAGGTTAGACGTTCTGGTAATAATACTCACGTCAACATATACCCCCGGAAGTGGGAAGACCCTAGTAGGCGGGGCCTCCTTGGGCAAGTACCTGTAGAACTCCTCCTCGACCTGGTACCACTTGATGCTGGTAAAGGATGGCTAACTCCATGTATAGTTGTAGGTTAGACACTTTGGTAATGATACTCACGTCAACATGTACCCCCGGAAGTGGGAAAACCCTAGTAGGTGGGGCCTCCTTGGGCAAGTACCGGTAGAACTCCCCCTCGGCCCGGTACTACTTGATGCTGGTAAAGGATGGGTAACTCCATGTATAGTTGTAGGTTAGACACTCTGGTAATGATATTCACGTCAACATGTACCCCCGGAAGTGGGAAGACCCTAGTAGGTGGGGCCTCCTTGGGCAAGTACCGGTAGAACTCCTCCTCGTCCCGGTACCACTTGATGCTGGTAAACGATGGCTAACTCCAGGTATAGTTGTAGGTTAGACAATGATACTCACGTCAACATGCACCCCAGGCAGCGGGAAGACCCTGGTAGGTGGGGCCTCCTTGGGCAAGTACCGGTAGAACTCCTACTCGGCCCGGTACCACTTGATGCTGGTAAAGGATGGGTAACTCCATGTATAGTTGTAGGTTAGACACTCTGGTAATGATACTCACGTCAACATGTACACCCGGAAGTGGGAAGACCCTAGTAGGTGGGTCCTCCTTGGGCAAGTACCGTCAGAACTCCTCCTCGGCCCGGTATCACTTGATGCTGGTAAAGGATGGGTAACTCCATGTATAGTGGTGGGTTAGACACTCTGGTAATGATACTCACGTCAACATGTACCCCCGGAAGTGGGAAACCCCTAGTAGGCGGGGCCTCCTTGGGCAACTACCCGTAGAACTCCTCCTCGGCCTGGTATCACTTGATGCTGGTAAAGGATGGGTAACTCCATGTATAATTGTGGGTTAGACACTCTGGTAATGATACTCACGTCAACATGTACTCCAGGCAGCGGGAAGACCCTAGTAGGCGGGGCCTCCTTGGGCAAGTACCGGTAGAACTTCTCTTCGGCCCGGTACCACTTGATGCTGTACACGAGGCTTCACCCAGGTATAGTTAGGTTAGACACTCTGGTAATGATACTCACGTCAACATGCACCCCATACAGCGGGAAGACCCTGGTAGGTGGGGCCTCCTTGGGCAAGTACCGGTAGAACTTCTCTTCGGCCCGGTACCACTTAATGCTGTATACGAGGCTTCACCCAGGTATAGTTAGTCTAGACACTCTGGTAATGATACTCACTTTAACATGCACCCCAGGCAGCGGGAAGACCCTGGTAGGTGGGGCCTCCTTGGGCAAGTACCGGTAGAACTCCTCCTCGGCCCGGTACCACTTGATGCTGGTAAACGATGGCTAACTCCAGGTATAGTTGTAGGTTAGACAATGATACTCACGTCAACATGCACCCCAGGCAGCGGGAAGACCCTGGTAGGTGGGGCCTCCTTGGGCAAGTACCGGTAGAACTCCTCCTCGGCCCGGTACCACTTGATGCTGTACAGGAAGGCCCCCTCCAGGTCGTAGTTGCAAGCCAGTCGAACCATTTCACCGCTCCTCACCGCCTCCGGTACCACCAGCCGCAGTCCCTTCAAACTGCTCGCATCTCCTGCAAACCAACATCATGCAGTCTCATTAAACTGGTAATAGGAGTAAATTGAGTGGGCAAATAACATTGATTTATTTAATGACATTTCATTATTATAATAACCACATGAATTTTACAGCTTTTCTGATCGATATTAATCAGATTTTTCCTCATTTTATTTGTTTGATTGCTACTCTTCTGCATTTAACATGTGTTCTTTTTTAGTACCATGTATTACTGTTGACATTTTTTAGTATCTAATTAAATAAAAATTATTTCAAGTGTTTATTATTATGTTAACAAACAACAATTATTGGGAATTGTCTGTCTCGTTTATAATATATACTAGCTGTTGCCCGTCACGGCTTCGCCCGTGATTGAATTTATTTTATAGGTAATACAATCGTTTTGAAGAGCAACGAAATCTACTTCCTTGAGAATGACATTGGAACAATGAAGTAGTGTGAGTGGAGCTCTGAAGGAATTTCGCAAAACCTGTTCTTAGAGAGAAAAGGTTTCTTAAATAGCAAAGGCCCTAACCTATGAGCAAATAGGAACGACCATGTCAAATTTCAACCCCGTAGGCTCTACAGTCATATTGAAGACATGTGGGTCGGAGCCCTAAAGAACATTAAACAGTACTTTTGCAAAACTGTTTCTTAGTGAACACCTATTAGCAAACCGGAACCTTTACGTTAAATTTCAACCCGTAGGATCTATAGTAGATTTGAGAATTTGTGGGGAGGAGCCCTAAAAAAATTTGCAAAATTGTTTCTTATTGATCACCTATGAACAAAAAGGAACGTACATGTCAAATTTAAAACACGTTGGCCCTTGATTAATATTTTGAAGTCAGGTGAGGTTTAGCCCTAAAGAACTACAAAAACTATATTTACAAAACCATTTCGTAGTGAGCACCTGTTAGCAAAACGGAACATCCACGTTAAATTTACACCCCCTAGAATCCATGGTAATCTTGAGTTCTATGGAGTGGAGCCCTAAACGAAATTTTTCAAAATGTTTTCTTAGTAAGTAACTATGAGCAAAGAGGAACGTCCGATTCAAATTTAAACCCCGGAGGCCCAACAGTAATTTTGAAGTCCTGTGGGGCGGAGCCCTAAAGAACTTGGAAAACTGTATTTGAAAAACTGTTTCTTAGTGAGCGAGCACCCGTGAGCAAAGAGAAACGTCCATGTTAAATATCGACCCCGGAGGCCCAAAAGTAATTTTGAAGTCCTGTGGGGCGGAGCCCTAAAGAACTTCTAAAACTGTGTTTGCAAAACCGTTTTCTTAGCACCCATGAGCAAAGAGAAACGTCCATGTCAAATAACGACCCCGAAAGCCCTAAAGTAATTTAAAGTCCTGTAGGGCGGAGTCCTAAAGAACTTCGAAAACTGTATTTGAAACCCGTTTTTTAGTGAGCACCCATGAGCAAAGAGAAACGTCCAATAAAAAGAAATGTCAAATATCGACCCCGGAAAGTATCGGCCCTAAAGTAATTCTGAAGTCCTGTGGGGTGGAGCCCTAAAAGGGATGTTTAAAGCACTTTTTTGAGCACCTAAGAAAAAAGAGATCACTCCAAATTTCAACCGTGCAGGTTTCCTAATTCGTATTTAAAATTGGCCATGCGGATAGCGTTATATTAAAATTTCGAAGGCCTGTGGGGCGGAGCCCTGAAGGAATTTTGTTAAATCATTTCTTAGTGAGCACCTAAGAGGCAAGACGAACCTGTGTTTAATGTTTCAAGTAAATACGTTTGGTAGTTCCTGAGATTTCATGATGAGTCAGTCAGTAATCACTCCCCGTCAGGTGTAAACTACGTCAGGTGTAGTTAGCTTGGTCGCTAAGCTCACTTGCCGCAACTATCCTCTAGTTTCTTATTACCAATCTCCCCTCAATAATTTGAATCAGAACAGCTGTTTACAAAATTAATATTCCTTAATTTAATCATATGTTCCAATACAAAAATGTTGCTTCCATAAGAATAGCATGGTAACTTTGAAGACGTGTGGGGCGGAGACCTGAAGGAATTTTCAAAAACCGTTTCTTAGTGGATGCCTACACCCTAAAAGGAACGTCCATACAAAATTTCAAGGTTCTAGGTCTAGTAGTTTAGGCTGTGCGTTGATACGTGAGTCAGTGGTATTTGACAAATATATAGTAGATTAAAAAACTAAATCTTATTGAAAAACTATGAATGTAGGAGAGTATTTTAAGCTCAAACTTTAAATTAATTTACTGTAAAATTACTACGTTTTGACTTTACGATTGCTTTTGATACAATTAATAATACCAACAACACAAAAAGTAATATTCATTCAAATTATACAATGAAGAGGAAAGAATATTCTCAATAATCAATTTGTGTTGTATTCTGTGCTGTTGATTACAAGTTGCGTGTAGTCATTCTAATTAAATCGGACTTTTACAACTTTACGATGAACTCAATGTCTTTTGAAAAATTAAACTAATCCAAAACCTGTTTTGACTAAATTAAAAGTTCTATTTAAACTTTCCTACTACATATTATACTTTACAAATTTTATCTATTCAAGTAAAGTTCAAGTTTCGTTATAATCAAAACAATTATAAAATTTTGAAGTTAACGTAATTTTGGAAATTGCACGAAAGTGGAGTTTGCCTGTAAAGCCAACCTCATTCCTGGAGATCGAATATCGCGTGTGCTCGTGAATCTCATTCCCCTACAAGCTGGGGGCGGTAATTGGAGCCGAAATACCCAGTCCACCCAACTTTTCAGTTATGGCTTGTATTCCTAAATTGTCTATACAAATCATGTATAAAATTGCAAATATTTCGACTGACTAAAACCACTTACTGTAAAATTACTGAGAATTGTCCATTGATTTGCACCTAATAAAATTAACCGCGATGAGTATTGCAATACTAGTTTAAAAATAAACATTTCCCCTTTGCCCATTTTAAACAAAAAAAGTAAACAAGTTTAATATCAGATGAGACGGAGCACGATTGTCGAATCTGTCAATGTCATGATTCTGATGATCGAACATGTTGAGATAGCTGTTCCACACACACTCGTGTTTTCTTCTGCAATAACCTACATGATCTAGAGTGTATTGTTTTCAGACTATTGCTGTCGGTGTATTATTTTAAATGATTTTAAATACATAGGCTTATATTACTCATTAGTCCAGGCTCTGAACAGGTTGAGCATGCACTGAAATTCTAACAAAATTAGACTTTGGATTATTGTTGAGGACATTTAGTAGATGTAAAAAAACGATGTTGCCACATTTCCAGAATGGGCACAACACGGGGGACGCCCCCTAGAGGAAGTCGTAGAGGAAACTGTTTTGGCCTATGTCACGTTGTATATCATTTTGAAGGTCTTTGAATGTAGATATAAAGCAAGCTATTGCGTTTTGAAATTTCGGCAAAATGCTTTTTACGCAAAGTTTGACTGCCTGCCATTTCTGACTCGATCGTACATTTGAGGTCGTCTTTGCGTCATTGCTTTGTGTTAAACATGATCCTAAAGCTTACGTTAAATATTTCACAAAAAATCATGGGCTGTCCCAAAGCGGGCTAAAAATTATAATGTCATCATAATATTTCAAACAGCAATCGAAGACGGCAAATGAAGACTTATTTAACTTAATTTTCAGGATCTTTATGAAGAGGAGATGGATGGAATTTAAATAGATTTGAAAACAATGTCTCCAACTCGATCTCAAATGAACGTTTGAGCCAGAAATGGCAGGCAGTCCAACTTTGCATAAAAGCAAATTACGGAAATTTCAAAATGCAATAACTTGTGTTATATTCGACTTTTAGCGATTGGGTTTGTGACATTTGAATATAAATTCAAAGACCTTTAAAACGATATATAACGTGACATAGACCAATACTTTATATAGGCCACATAAGGGGGCATAGGCCAGTTCCCTCTACGACTTCCTCTAGGGGGCATCCCCCGTGTTGTACCCACTCTATAAATGTGGCAACATCGATTTTTTACATCTACTAAATGTTCCCAACAATAATCAAAAGTCATATTTCGTTGGACTTTTTGTGCATGCTCAACCTGTTTAGAGCCTAAACTACATAGTAATGGTCATAGTCATTTTGTCGATTTTTTTACATAAATAAATGTTACAAAAATCCTCTTCACTTTATAACGGTGACTACAAATAAAATCGATGTGTCAATATGGTTGCCTGTTCATACATTCACCAACTCATAAACCGAGTAATAAGCTATGCTTGCTAAAAGGTATTTTATCAAAGTATTAAAATAGTTTATGAGCTTTTTATTTTTAAGATTTTATGGAAACCTATTACAGAGATTGAGTACAGTATAAAAATTACCATTAATAAATTCATTAATTTATATAATTCAAAGTATATTTCTTCTAATTATCGTTTAATGCTTAATTATAAGCTTAAAATTTATGTAATTTAATTTAAAATTTATTACAATTTTCCAATTTACCTTCTGATCTATTCATTTTCTCTAAAACATTTATTTATAAATCATCACATCATTCATTATTTGAAAAGTCCTCATTATCAAATCAAGTCCTACAAATATAGGACTTTTTTTAGTATACTTTAATAATTCCTTAGAAAATATTCTATTCTCCTTTTCCTTCTGTGCTAAAGCAAAATTAACACAGTTGTTATATTATATATATATATATATATATATATATATATATATATATATATATATATATATGTGTGTGTGTGTATATGTATAATAAATATGAACCGCTGGCCATCAAATGGTTTTCATTTTATTATTAAAAAATATATACACTATTACGTTTCATTGTGCACAACTTTTTCACTTTATTTACTTTCAAGATAAAAGTAGAATAAAATTCGATGATAAGTTATATAGTATTTTTACCAAAAATACATCTAAGTAATAGCTCAAATTTATCTCATTTAGTTTTAATGATTAGTCGTGAGGGTTTGGTAGAAGAAAACCATAGTGGTGTAACATAAATTGTCGTTAAATATAACTGGGGTGATTAGAGTTGCCAGGTGCTCTCGTGTTTTGCCCCATGCTGTCTAACTGGGTACGTTACTGTTGCAATTGCCATTGCAAGCTAATAACGCTTCTTTTCCTACGAACTACTAACAATAGTTCAACTACCACTAAAGTTAAGTGGTTTGCATTAAGTAAATAACAAATAAATATAAATAACATTATAGATAGTAAGTAATTGTTAAATTATATTGAAAATGAGACACATTATTATAACTACTTGTGAAGACTGTCTTGTCGATATATAATGATGAACAAGGATTTATTAACTGACACTAAACAGGAACCAGGCATGATCTAATTCGACCGTAACACTCTAGTTTCACCGATTTTACAAGACAGAATAGTCCTAAATAACAATTTTTCAATAAAAACAAATACTAATGACATACCTTTACCATAATTATAAGTTTAGTTAAGTTTACCATAATTATAAACTATAACCATTCACGAAATATTTTTCACAACAATGATTTGAAAACCCGTCAATTTCATTTAACTAAGGGATTACACTAATTTACAAAAATAAGAGACCTAATCTATATATTAATACGCAAGCATGTTTCATTTCCTCCTTTTTTCTCAGCTCGTGTGCATCGTAGGAGAAATCCGAGTATACCATTAGAAAGGTATAATCCTGTAGATGAGCAGAATCGCATTCTAATTCACATCGGACACCCGGGCTAAGCCCCACAGGCTTTCAAAGTTCCAATGTTAATCTTATGGAGGAAGGAGAATTGATTGAATCATTAGACAGCTGTTGTAAAAACAACTGCTAGAAAAACAGGAAGAACAGATGTTTCAGTTATAAAATGTTTTTAAACTTCTTGGGTCCATATCAACTGAAATTTTGATCGAATTTCGATCAGGAGGCGATCTCTAGTAATATATAATTATTTAAACCGAAGTAAGTGATTTCATTATTGGATCAATGAAATTTAAATTAATTTGTCGATTAGCTCTTTATGGGGAACTGATTCTGTCTGAGTGATTACAACTATGGTAGGCCTAAGTATCTATCTATTTTCTTATTTCTATAAGGGATTCGTCTGTTACGTCCCTTTTTCTCTCGACAAACTGAACAGATTTTTAAGATTGAGGTGTCATTTTAAAGCTTAGGATATAGCGCGTGGGCATATCGTAATTAAAAAGCTCGTATCGTTTCGGGCCTCGGCCCCTTCTCCTTTGACTTATTTCTAGTGGGCGCTTTAAATGTTCCAACTTTTCACTGTACGATGTTTAACATGTGAATTGTAACTTAACAGCTGATTACTTTCAGACGAAAGTTTAGGTCAAATTGTAAACAAAAATAGATCTCTGTCACTTCATAACTAACATACATGTATTCTAGGTTAGTTTCTCTCATACAGAATCATAAAATGTGCAATTTGCGCACGAGATACGTCGTTTTAAATATTTGAAATTATTTACTCCAAAACGTCTACTTATATGAGACTGTATAGCTGCAATGAACTTACTAATGTATAAGAGTGTGTATAATATATTTCTGTATTTAGTGTTTCAAGTTATATTGTTCATTGTAAATCATGTAATCTAGTATTTTAATACCTATAAATACAACTTTTTATGACTCAACATTGCATTCATTAAAGCAAATACCGCTAGTAAAGTTGGGTTTGAGTTCACGTCGTAAAGTATTTGTGTTGTATGAAAATAAAATAAAAAGTAAACATATGATAATATTTTTAGATAAATTTACAATTGTAATAGAGTAACAATATAATGAAAAATGTCTACGAGGCTGCAAATTGTATTATACTCGAATTCAGCATAACAAACCCCACAGGAGGGACAGGAGTATTTTGTGGGCGACAAGATGACAGGATTATTATAAACAGTGACAGTTGACCCCTCTATCTTCTGTACCATGTCGTTGGCGCTGTTATTTATAATAGACCCTACACCTGTCCACGTCGTACCCTCACAATTCATGATACATAATACAATGCAATAGAACATCTTTATTTTACATTGTTTGCTATTATTTGTTTATGAAACCCAAACCCAACCATAAGTTAGTAAATTGGCAGAAAACCCAATTTACTGTGCAAGGAAATATTGGTTATTAGTCCATTATTCCTGGTGCATGGCGTTTTCACCGTCTAAGTATTTTTTATACACAACCTGTTATGTTTTTCCTTTTATATCGCAACTTTTCCAGATTGTTCTCAAAACTATATTAAGTGTAATATATTTGTATGATCGTAAAGAACAACACTTCATGGACAACTATTTTTGCTTATGAAAGTGAGCGGCATGTAACTGAGGTAATTTTATAAATTACAAGTACCATAATTATAAACTATAACTTCTCTTCAACGAAATATCACTGGCAAACATTTGTAAATTTAAATAAACAATTTTAAAAATTGCAGATACAAAACTTAGTTACAAATGTAAATTGAATTTCTTGCGATATCAAAACTATAATTTGATAACAATATATGAAAGCTATTAATTTTAAATACATTTTTACAACACTTTATGTAAAATTCTACATAAATTTCATCTTAAAATTTCTAATCCATAGAGTCTTATCATAATTAAATGTATCATTAAGTATTATTTTTCGCATACCCTTCACCCCGTTACAACTAACATTGAGTACCTGAGCAGCAACGCAACACACCGCATTAATGCGTATTTGTGTTACAATGTGTTTATATTTGCAATTCAACAAAATTGATTTTCAATGTTATAATACGTTGGTAAAACTCAAACTTTTAGTTCTGTCTCTTTTACCCTTCAAATTTGAAATATCTCAAACTTCAACTGAGAACAGTTTTCCGGTGTGGACACAAAAAACACTTCAAGTGTTTCAATATTCAATATTCTTAAATGTTTGTTTTAATTTAATTTTGCCAATTTAATGATATTTACTGCAGTCAGCTGATAAATTGTAGCGTATATTCATAATATTAATTGAGACTTCACTTTAGACGTCGAATTGTTGTCGGCAAACCGTTTGAGCTCCAAGCTACAATTACCTGTTCTGTAACATCTTCAAAGACAGTTAAATGTCACAAGTCTCACTCCAGCCGGCTTTAATGACAGCTTGCCTCCAGCCCTAGCTTGTGTGTTAGGCGCTATGGAGCAGAGAACAAGTCTTTGAACTCTGTCGTCAACAAATAATGTCGGCAAGTGTTTTTATTGATGCATTTATTAAAATCGATATTTTGTTTATATTAAGTGTAATATTCCTTTCATAAGAAAAAGCAAAGTATTAAATGGTCGGGAATCACTTAAACCTTTTTCTTATTATATAGTAAGTTTTGTTAAAACGCATTTTATCCTCAGACATTTTATTTAGTAAATAAATCCCTTTTAGGGATTAAAAATATATAATAACAATTATAAACACATCTGTACGAATAAAGTGAAATGTAATATACCACATAGGTAAAATAATAATCCATCATATACTAAATAATCCATATCATATTTTGATAAATTCCGAACATAATCAAAAACACCTTAAAGAAATATTGTTTTTCATGATCGTGGCATGTGGCGAGCGTGACTTAATCATTTATGCAATAACTCAATTTCATTTATTTAATATGATTAATATTGTAAGATATTTATAAACTACGAGCAACATTTAATTTTTAACAATGTAGCTTTTTTTTGTGGTGTAATATTAAAAAGGAAGTAAACTTTACCGTGTAAACCGTTTTATATATACGGTCTATTCATACAGGTTACTCCCGGTTTCAGTCAACACATGTGCGGTGGTTTGTATCCGAGTTTGCCACGTTAACCACCCCGATGCGCGACTTGCATGAGAACAACGCTCAACTCTGGTTCCAACTTTGCTATGAGTGTCACTCGGGGGTTGCTGTTGTTAGTTGTTTCACACTCGACCTTAAACTCTTATAACAAGAGGTGATGAACGCCGAAGTAGAATATAATTCAACATAACAACATTTATGTTCAAAATGTTTTCTTTTTTCTAATTTCCTTTGTTATATAGCAAATCTAAAACTTAAAGTTGATGTAAGTAAATCAATAAGGATGGTTAAAGATACATTTTCTTTCAGAAATATATTATACTTTTCCTTCGATAATTGTTTCCTTTTGTTAAGTTAGTATTTTATAGTTTTACTTATTGTAAACAAATTCATTGTAGACAAGAGTTATTCTGAAAATTAGCCATATTAGCTGAGAAACGCTTGATAAATAAATATATATTTTTTATTCATTTATTTGTTTTTTTATTTTTAATTTAATAAACAGTATGTGTTAATAAAGAGACTTCTTGGCTTATTTTATTTTATTATTTATTTTATGTTTTCTGCAAATATTAAGAGTTTTTATAGCACTGGGGCTACATTACTATAGTAAGAACATTAGGGTACATTTTTTTATAAATTCATCTGATTATAATTAAATATAATACCCCCGTCGCAGCAGACCTGCGTACTCAGCGAATTTCCAACCAAAGAATTATTGTTTTAACATCAAAGAACTTTGTGGCTATCTTATATAATTAATAATCTTTACAAGGAAATATAATATATTTAATGGCATTATATTTCTGAGTAAATTATTTTTATTTAATAATTCATATATTAATATTTATATTGCAATAAATGACTTTTTAACAGTAATAAAAATGCATAATCCAAAGCTTCCATGCAAAAGGAAAGATTTGTTTACAAATGACAAAACATAAACATTTCAAATTTGACAAATATGCAGAAGACAGCTGATCAGCTGATTAGGAACAGATACCTTATATCTCCATCTCTCTTGCTCCCATTATACAATTATTTTCCATGAGAATACCATGGGATTTAGTATGTAGGTTTGCTGCCATGGGGGTTTTTTATCAAATCTTAATTACTCACCACCTAGTGAAGGTTCATAAAAATTTTTATGAAGATATGTTGATAAATAAGCGATATATAACTTTTTAAAGATTTACCCATAAGAATAACATGGGAAACTTGATTTGAATTTTCTCGATCACTAGTTAAGCTATTTTAAAGATTCAAAATACCAAATTGTTTGTTTTTTTAAGCTTTTTCAAATGGTTTTAGTTAAAATTGATGAATTTTGAAAATTTAGGTCCAAAAATGCCAAAAACCCATTTTTGACCCCTTTGAAACCCCATAAAACCCCGTTCCCATAACCCGACAATGATGGTTCGCGAACTCATGAAAATAGACCTGGTCTTACACCTTCATACCAAATTTGATTAAAATCGGAGGTCCGCTTCAAAAGTTATCGGTACCACGGACACACACATATATTATATATATAATAGAATAATAGAATAATAATAATTCATTTTACATATATATGAAAACGAACGAACGGTGTTTTTGGCTTCTGGGGACCTCAAAATGAAAAAGTAAAGTGGTCCCGGGCTTAGGTCTTACCATGGCTACTACCGTAATAGCGTATTCCCTATAGGGAAATTCGCTAAAATAGAGAACTGGTTGAACATATAAGAATGTATTGAAATATATATTTTCAAAGTAAACTATGATATCTTTTATAGAAGCAAAACAAAATTTTAAAAATAATTTTATTTTTTTGTTTGATTAGTAAGGACCGTGTTAAAATTCAATATTAAAAAAGCCCAATTAAAGGTTTTTAATCTCAAATTAACTATCACCAATCAAACAATAGTTGATCTAGAGTCAGGATTCTGCAGAAATGTAACTGAGCATCCATATAAACCATTAGTTTAGAGCAATTAAGTTGTAGGCAATAATTAAAATAATTATTTAAAATAAATAATATCATTAATAAACATTTTTTACGGTTTGATTAGTTTTTAAATAACCAAACTGTTGACGAAGTTACTTTTGGTGTTGTTTGTTGTAAAATGTAAAAAAAAGTGCTTGGACCAAGTTTCAAACGAATCGTTTGTTTTGGGATTCAGAGCCAATCAGTATTTTTCAACAGTGATTTGTTAACAGTTAGAATCAATGTTTGTTTGACGTTAGACAAGTTTACTTAGAATTTTACTGGTAGTCAATGG
The DNA here is from genome assembly GCA_030545055.2 of Neoaliturus tenellus. Lineage (NCBI taxonomy): Eukaryota > Metazoa > Arthropoda > Insecta > Hemiptera > Cicadellidae > Neoaliturus > Neoaliturus tenellus. The sequence goes on from CM061533.1 coordinate 103,113,676, forward strand.
TATTATATTTTAGCCTTTATTATAAAATATCTTAGATATATATAAGATACATTGGCAATTTTTGTATTTTTAGCGTGTGCAAGCAGTCTTTTGCATAATTTCAGTTTGTCTAAACAGTTGATAAAACATAGATCTGATTCAGGCGGCAGAGATTAAGCATTTTACTTCAACATTTGCGGCAGGTATCAATTACATTAATATCTTCAGTATCATCTGATAAAATAATGGTAAAATTCAGCGAATATTATAATCTCTGTTAGCTTATTGGCTCAGTTACCAGCAAATGGTTATTATTACAGACAGCTTATGTCTACCGTGGGTTGAATCGTACGATAAAAAACAAACCTCAAACCTTTAACTGGTATGACCACGAATTTTTTTTATATTTTCGTTCTAATTTTTTTTTCGTGCCATGCGCTCATCTGAAGTGTATGTGTTCAACAATTATCTCACAATAATTTCACCGAGTATGTCGATAAAGACATAAGATTTTAAAATGAGCCTTATGCGCAGGAGCAAGTTATCTTATACCTAGTTGGAATAACGACGGTTAAGGTACTGTATACCTTGTTACAGGTATGTAAATAAATGAATGATTAACTTATTTTAAGTGTTATTCATCGCTAAATAAAAAATAAAACTTTCTAAATATGTATATTTCGGTTTAGTGTATATATAGCCATCTTAAGCTTATCAACATACTAGATAACACAAATTCTTCAAATGATAAATTAATCATTTGTTAAATTTTAAATACTTTAATGGTTGAGTTGAATAAAATATGATATGTAAAGTACTGTATAAAAGAAGGTACTGTAACCTTCATAGCCAATAATATTATTTTAATGCAATTTCAAACTAAACCAATACGCCATAGGTATTTTTATTGTGATAGTAAAACTATTTTGAACTTATAGTTTCAAAAATAAACTACGTGAAACACTTCTAAAGAAAAGCACAGAGTATACTAATCTCTGAGTCACTAAAACATGTGATTCTTGAGTTTAATAATAATTCAAGTTTGTTTTATTGCAGTTGAAAACAAACGCTTCGGCAAATAAAATACTTCTTTATCTGATTTAAAATCAGCAATTCATTGGATGATGTTTTGTGTCATACAAGTCATTAACTAGATTACACTTGTTTTGGAGTTGTGCTTTTAAAATATGAGTGATAAATCACTGAACTTTGTTTACGACTTGATTACTTTAACAGCAAAGATTGGCTTGTCACTACCAACAAATTGTATTTTTCAAAGAATTCGTCAACTTCTATTTTTCCTTTTCATTTTTACTGCAGCAGTCACAAAACATTATAAGATTTTTGTTTGTTCATTTGACCATTTACTTTACAACAATTAACACTTATAACTTTTTAATACAGCACAATCAAATTATATCAATGGTAATTTAAAAGATTCTCATTTTATGTTGAGCTTATAAGTCTACAAGCTTTTAAGTTTTGCTTTTTACTAATATTTCTAATTTTTCAGCTTACTAATCTTCTAATTGAAGTAAGTAGATTTTTTAAATAGATCAGTCTTTTTTTATTTTATGTACGCTTAGTTTCGTTTAAAACAATTTAGTTAATTTCTTTATTTCTAATACAATAAATCTACAAACCTTAACACACTTTCTTTTTCTGCAAACAGTAAATCAGAGATATGGTTATCATACTATCTTACTAAAACACTTTGGTCTATGTTACTAGGGAAGAACCAATATAACAGAGAGCTTCCTATATATGCCCACTACTTAATTGAAGTTTATTTGGTTTGTATATAATGTTTAATTGGATTTTTACATCTTTAAAAACAAACCTATTTTTATTTGTTACGATGTTTAATTTTTTTTTTAAGAGTCAGGGACTTTTTTTGACCGATTACCATAACGTTTACTACCAACATATATACAAGTTAAACGATTGTTGAAACCCGTTCATAAAGATTATCAATCTATGTTACAGAGCACCCATTATTCAGTTTAAAGACGTTTTTTTAAAGATGATAATTAAGATTGCAAGTTTTTTATTGCAAATTAAAACGTTCCGTATCAACTTGTTTGACTTTTTTCGAAACATAATCTAGCAAAAATGATCCACAAATACTGGATTAATTCATTCATACAGAGTGGTTGAACAGTAACTTGCACCCCTCCTTAAACTTTTTAACTATTTGAGATATTTGAAATCGGTTTGTGGCAACCTTCTTGGATATGAAGGGTTACAATAATGATGGTACAATAACCTCATGTCCAACAAGGTTACCGCAAACCAATTTCAAATATCTCAAATAGTTCAAAAGTTAAGGGGGGTGCAAGTTACTTTTCAACCACCCTGTATATATGTTGTAAAATATGTTTTCTTGAAAAAAAATAAACAGGCTTTGGAATGATGATTTTTTATCATCATTACTATACATACTTCATACGAACTATTCCAAATTACTACCAAAACCTACGGTAAAAAGACCCAAATGCACACTATTTTTTTCTCATTTTATCAAAGCGTAATAGGAAAGATATTTAGGGAATGAATAAGAATAAGGGATCGGGAAAGCAATAAGGCTCAGAAGGGATCAGACTGTGAAGGGTGTAGTCCACCTCCACGCAAAGTAGTCGATAAACCTTATCGTTGTGGTTGTGCTACTTGATCAAACCACTCGCATATGTGAGTAGGTTGATTATTTTCCACATTCCCTTCGTTAGATGTTTAGTTTGAGTACTTAAAGTCCCATTTTAGGTAATTTTTAATAGTTTGACTAAGTCACCATGCACCGTTGAAGCTAAGGCATTCGTGTGACTCTAATGTCGCATGAGCGGCGGCAGGTCATAGAAAACATCTAGAGTGTAAACATTTTAATAAGTTTGTAGATTTTAAGTAAATATTAGGAGCCAAATACTTGGACCTGTTCCACTCTATGAAAATATATATTTTCTGCAACTTGAAGTCAAGCAACTACTATATTTTAATTAATTAGTTCAGTCTAGTGGCATAGCTCGTAGAGATACCTCTTTATTTATTGTGGAGAAGTTCCAGTTGACAAAAACATGGATTTGGGTTAATCCTTTAGGTTAATACTCTGGTTTTCTTTGAAACTTTTGCTAACTGAAATTTAATTTTAACTAAAGACGTATTGAGACTATAATAGAAATCTAATAAATTTAATTAATAAATTTTTAACTAATATGCTTGAAGATTTTTTATTTTAAAATTAAATATGTTTGATAATCTTGATAAACATGTTGATTTCTTTAAATTTTTATGTTTATATAGACCGAACATCGTATGAACCTCATCTAATTTTATTAACATCTTATGAACCTCGTTTTATATAAATAAATGTTTATTGTGCTATTTTGAGTTTTTATTGCTTGTAAAAGAAACTTTGAACCATATCTAGTGTTTATTATATGCAAAATGTATCGTTAAAAACGTTGAAGTCATTTAAAATACGATAGAACCACTAAGGATACTTTCAAAAGCAAAGAAGTACTACAGAAAATTAATTTTAATGGTTGAACATTATTTTTACACACAAATAATATAGTCACAGTTAAAACCTTCTTGATGTTTCAATTAATGAAAAAAAACCCTTATACTATGGATAAAAATCACTATATACACTCATAATGATATCAAATACCAACATTTAAGAACCTTTTTATCGATTATAAACAGAATGCAAGTTTAGAGGTAGTATATATCCAATCATAGTGCTACTTGAAGCATATTTTATTCAACATATTAAACATTATTCATATTTTATTGAAACATATTCAACTTTATTGTGTCAGAAATATTTAAAAACATAGAAGCGTTTAGTTAAATTTTTGCAATTTTTAATGCAAGATTCCACTTAGCGTAACTCATACATGGTCAAACATCAATCCAGATTGCTTATTATAAGACAGAAAGCTAACGGAGGATGCCACATTAGCTCCACTTTGGCAACATTTATAACTAATGATTTGCTTCATTACCACATCCCTAATGGATTTACTCTCCAAGCTTCCAGTTAAATTTATAAAAATACTGAAATTTCCAATGGCGTTTTATATTGTACTCATTTCTCTGCAAACATATAGGAATGAGTTCAGAATATTTCATACTGACTTTTTACTAAAAAGGAAAATGTAGGAAGATGTAAGATTTAGGTTTATGAAGTGCATAAATATGTTGATTCTATTGATGATCATATTATATTTTAACGATTGTCTTTCAAATTTTAATTGGTTAGTTTTATTAAATGACTGTGATAGTAATGATGTATGTTCTATGTTTTTAAATGTATTGTCATATTATCTCAATGTTTATTGTCCTGTAATTCACTCTAGACCTAGGCCTAAGTCCAAATCAATCGAGAATAACTGGTTCACACCTGAACTGGAGCGTATGAGAGCTCATATGCTCTCTCTTTATGACATTTGGAAGCTTAATGATAATACAACTGACAAAGCTAACTTTAAGAATTTTAAGAAACTTTATAATAAAGCACTGAATGAAGCAAAGATAGCTGCTAATGGAAAGGCAATTAGTAAGTCATCAAATAAGTGTAAGACAGCTTGGAGATTGTAAAGAGAGAAACAGGGCAGAATATTGCACCCCCTAAAATAACTATTTCCCCTGATGTCTTTAACGATTTTTTTTTGTCAATGTACCAAATAGTGTTAATGTCAGTCAAAACTCATCTGTTCCAACTTATGTAGATTTATTAAGTAATTTTAAGGTTGATAAAAGTTTTGATATTAATTCTCATAAATTCTCATGGCAAGTAGTTGATACAGAAACTGTGAGATCTATTGTCAATAGCCTAAGTTCCTCGCACAGCGAAGATTGTTTTGGTCTATCAAACTACATATTAAAAATTGTTTTAATAGTGTTAATTGAAACATGTTTATTTAGGCAAATGTATGATCATTTCACACGTAACCATCTACTTAATGTTAATCAATTTGGGTTTAGGCCTAATTGCTCAATCACCATGGCTGTTGAAAAAATTGTAGATCACATCCTTAACGGCTTTGAAAGTAAATTAGTCATAGGTGCAAGTATGATAGACTTGAGCAAAGCATTTGACACGGTTTCACATGCTATTCTATGTAAAAAGATGGAACACTATGGAATTAGAGATAAGGAATTGAATTTAATTGAAAGTTATCTCAGCAATAGATCTCAAATAGTTAAAGTAAACAACAATCTCTCGAAACCAAAGACAATCTTAGCAGGAGTACTGCAAGGCTCGGTCCATGGGCCATTCTTATTTGTAAATGATTTCTCTATTAATGTACCTTGTTTTTCTGTGTTGTACGCTGACGATACAACCATTCTTGATTCTGATGTAAATGTTGACAATGTATTAAACAAACTTGATTCTTCAATGAAACATTGTAAGGAGTGGTACAGTGCAAACTTTTTGGCCCTCAATGAAAATAAAACTGAAAACATTTTGTTTACACTTAGAAATAATTTAAGTAATGATCAACAACAATTTCTAAAACCTGTCAAACTGCTAGGCATTGTATTAGATAGTAAGCTGAGTTGGAGCAATCATATAGATTTTATATGTAAGAAACTTGCCAGAGTCATTTATGTATTGAGAAAACTAAAAAACTGAGTTAGTACTGAGGTATTATTACTAGCCTATTATGGTCTTTTTAATTCACAATTAAACTATGGTCTTCGCTTGTGGGGGAATAGTGCTGATGTTAAAAGGGTATTCATTTGGCAAAAAAAGATTATTCGTTGTATTTTAGGCTTAAAAAATCAGGAATCTTGTAAGAACAGTTTTATTAATCTTAAGATCATGACTTTACCCTGTATGTACATTTTTTGTAACTTAGTATATGTCAGAGAAAACCTTTTTATGTTTAGTAAACAATTTCAATACCATGACCACAACACTAGAAATAAAAAAAATCTTGTAACACCTTATATTCGCCTACATAAATCTTTTAGAAGTCACAGTTATCAACAATTTCTGTTATTTAATAAGTTGCCAATAGTTGTAAGGTATTTACCTACTAGAAAGTTTAAAGACTGTATTTCTCTGTGGCTCAAGCGGCAAGCCTTCTATAGTGTAGAAGAATATCTTTTTTCTGCAAAAACTGACATAGAATGATCTCAAACAAAATTTGGACGAAGCCTATTGTACACAATTGTATTTTATGTACATTGTACTTAATGGTCAATAAACTTCTTGATTCTTGATTCTTGATTCTTGATATTGATTAATGGGAATAATTAATAATGAACTTTCAATATTGAATAAAATATAACTCTTCTTAAGGATATGAAGGATAATATTTTAATACCAACCATCATTTAGGTTTGAATATTAAATTACTTTACGCATATTTCAAGAACAATGTTGTTTTTATAACTTGCTGACATTATTTGTCACTTTTAATTCGTTATATTTCAGAATTTACTTCCAGATATTGGCACGACTGATTTGAATTATTATTTCCACTTATTTTATTAATATTTGAGAATGTGTAGAAAATTAAAATAACTAAGAAGTAAAAGTTAATCTTTTAAATTAGCTGCTCAAATAGGCATGTCATTTTTAATTATAAACTACCACTTATTTATGCACGAAAGTCCTGTATTACTTTTTATAGAGTTAATTTTGACATGTTTTAAGTAGTATTCCCATGGTCATTAAAGGCCTTTAGAAAGACTTCAATTTGATCACTACGATAGGATTTTTTTTTTTTTGTAAAAAATATGTAATGATAATATGTATTAAGGATTGAATCAAAGACTAAAATATTTTATTTATAGGTCAGGTTTTTAAATACTTATAATTAGAAACAGTCGATAGTCGTTTTATTAAAAGTGCAAGAGGAATCTTGATCTTGGAGCATTTCTAAGCGCTGAGTCGCTAGATGGTCTTTTATCAAGCAACTTTGAATTTAACGAGGGAATCCGACTAGTAATGAGACGCCTTTCCGCTGAAGTGGAGAAGTAACTTGAGATGTTTAATGTATATTCTGTTTCAAACTACGGAAGTGTTATAGTATAAAATTATAAAAACACAATATTTAAATATAATGTGACCTGGCTGTAAAACGTGCTTCGCCCCAGAAGATTGCTTAGATAAGTACTTAATTTCACATAACATTTCTAAAGAGAACGTATTCTCCTCTGATCACTCGTCTCCAGGGAGAAATGTGCAATTCACGAGTTATATCTGTCGCATTCCTTTATGTATTTTTTTAATCAGAATGGATTCTAAAAATAATACTTATTTGGTGATTATTTTGATTACTAAAACTATTTCCATTAAAATCAAGTGATATTCAAAAAATTAATAAGTTGATTGTGCACAGCATAGAGATCAAAACGTATGAAAAAAGTTGACTTTTTATTTTGTGGATAAATAATTCGTATAAAATATTACACCACTGTAGTTCATTTGATAAACTTCAGTAACCCAAATAAATAGCAATAACTCAACACATTTTTTTATTCGAATATTTTATCATGCTGCAAGTAAATAAGCTTGCAGAAAAATTACTGTTAACTTTAAAATCTAAGTTTGTGTTCGATTTAATCAGATGTAAAAATAATTGTTATTTCTGTAACGGATGATTGTATTAAGTTCATATTTCGCATGAACCTCTATCACACCAATCTCCATTTTCAGAAAAATAATTTTTCCTATGTGTATTTTCAAAACTGCGGACATTTCAAAATTTTTCACTCATATTTATCAAAAACGGAGAATTTTATCAAAATTTAACAAGAGAAGAAAATGACTAATTAAATTATCTAAACATTGATACAAGTTTTTAATTTTCCAACAACAAATAACGAAGTTTTTGAGATTTTTAAAAATAAATAACCTACATTCGCTTTATTTATAATACAAATTAATGTTTTTCTGCAGAAAATTCTCAATAACTACGATATTTGCTGTAGGATCTTTACAAATTTGGAATCGGTGTTTAGATAATTAGATTTTTTCTACTTTTTGCCTCGTGAAAAATTTTGGTAAAATATAACGTTTTTGAGAAATTGGAGTTGAAAAATGTAAAATGGTCACCATTTTAAAAATACAGTTCGGAAAAAAATTTCCGAACACCCTGTGTATTACGTTTAATGGCCCGCAAGTTTCCGAGTCCATTGTGGTCAAATATACAGGCGAGGGATACCACCCGTACACAATGTCTAGTCGCTAAACAAAATGAGCTAGGTCATCCATTGAACCAAAACCACCCCTCCCCTCATAATCGATTCCAAATAAATTTTTAATTTTGGCTTGAAATCCCTCCGACGCCCCAAAACTGTATTTTTTAGGATTGGTTCGTTTTTGGGAAACTGTCAGATTTAACGATGATTCCAGTTATAAACTATTTGACAGATCTAATTTTAAAAAATATCCTGGGGAAAATAGAATTATCTATAGGTCACCGTAGTATCATCCGTTTCAAAATGGCGGCCACAATTAATTTTTATTTTGGGCACAGAAATCATCATTATTTTTAAAACAGGGGATAGCAAAGTTCTGTTGCTAAAAAATTATTATTTTTCACAATTTCAAATATTTTAACTGAAGAGACTTTTCACTTGTATAATCTTTATGGTTAAAAATTTCTCTAAAACTTCCACTTATTTCTCAAAAATAAATTTTTGAGACAGATGAAAGATTTGAAAAATTCTTTGGGGTCGATTAAGGGGGATTTGTATGTCCGATTTCATACAACGAATACAAGAACAATAGTATGATCTTATTACCTCTAGCAACAAAGAATCTTTTAACAAAAAGTATTGTCGCTGAGTTTTATAAACAAATTCAATTATTCCTTTATAAGTTAAACTTACGAAAAGTAAATCCGTCAGTGACACACTACAAACTAGGTTATCTTATTTAAAAGTTGATATTGAATTCAAGTTCCGGATTGATGGGGACAGGGGTTAAGATGAAAGTTTTCTTTCATTCCTCAAAATTTACATCAATAATCCCTTTAAATTAGCACAAAAGAAGGGTAAGTTTTTGTCTAGTATGCAGCTTATAAGCTGAGAAAACATCCGATTTTTGCTGTGTCTTATAACAGTCTAAGACCCAAATAAAATAAAATGAAATGGAAGATTAGAAAATAAATGTAGGTAGTTTAGCCCATTCTAGCAAATGGCTTGCTAAGGTGTCTCTAAGTGTTTTATAAAAAAAAACCAAATGTGTATAGTTACTAAAAACTAATCGCTCTTCGGTTTAAATTAGATTTATTTTAACAGTAGTTCGTTTACCAATTGTATTGTCTTTAAGTCACGAGTAAGATGTAAGTAAGAACACTATCAAAGCAAGTACACTACTTTATCTATGACCATGTTATATTTGAAAAATCACTCTAACAAATATTTCTAGAATAATTCTAGATGGATTCAGAATTTCTAGATGGACGGCCACCCATCAAAAACGTAGTCCACACGACATGCTGTATGTCGCTTGACCAAATCGTCGTTCTCATTTACATATGATCATGCTCTTTTAAGGTTTGACGCTTTTGTGATTTGTTGTAACCTGAATCGTAATGGAACAATCAGCTGATTTGCCAATTGCATAATTTGTGTTACAACACTAATTTCGTCCAATATGGAGCTCTCATTGGTCTAGAACCTAGGCCTAAATTGCAATGTGAACTCTGAACGTTTAAGGACTCATCAAGAAACTGGTTTAAGAATTTGTTTAACAATGTCTATGATTTTTTAGATATCTTTCTTGGTGCTTGTTGCAACGTCCGTTGATCAAAAACTAGGTTTAATTGAATTTACTTTATGTAAAAGTATAAGAAACTCAGTTTGCCTGGTGTGTGGGAGAGCAGCAATCTATCGTAAATAAAACTATTACTGTTACCTCCTATGTCCGTCCCGTAGACCACGAAGGCATGGGACCCGTCCTTAATTTCCTTGTAGTAAGGCTAAAACTTGGCCGTCAACTCCTGACGCTGTAAAATCAGGTTGTAGTGAGGTTGGGGAGTGGGTGTAGTAATGAATGGCCGGGAGAAAAATCAGGATTATTGAAAAGGTGGTAGATCATAGTAGCACTGAGGTAGATGAGGTACTGCCTGAGTTTCGTAAAACTGTTCAAATTTTCAATATTCTTGATTGTTGACGGTAATTGAGAAAAATATTTAACACCAAGATAACTGGGTTTTGTTTCAAAAAGTTTTAAGTTATGCTGAACAGATGGATTGATTACGGTTTCTAGTGAAGTAAGAATGACTATAAGCCTCTATCAAATTATTTTCTTTTACATAATTAATAACTTCAAAAAGGTAAAGTGAAGGGAGTGTCATGATCTGAAGCTCTTTAAATTTCTCTTTGCAAGAGTCCATAGGCCGTAGCCTACAGATAGCTCTGATTGCTTTCTTTTGAATAACGAATATCCTGTTCAAATTGATTTTGCTCGAAGAACCCCAAAGCACCACCGAATATCGCAAGTAGCTTTCTATGAGACTAAAATAAATTAACTTGCAAAGGGAGATATTATTGAAAACGGCCAAACTCCTAATGACAAAAACATTTTAAGTCAAAGATGAAGCTAATTTGTCGATGTGATCCGACCACCGGAGACTATCGTCCAATCTCACTAACAGGTGATCCACAAAAGGAGAACTTTCAAGTATTTCATCTTCAAGCATAACTAGTGGTGGTTGCAAGCCAGGCCTTTCGAGTCTTCTTTTCTTCTGGCAAGTAGAAACACGCATGAAATTGATTTTCTTTGGGTTGATGTTTAAGTTTATCCTTGAAAAATACTGAGAGAGAGCTCCGAGCCAACCAAACGTTTCTATTTCTAATTGTGAGACATTGCTGTTTTTAGTGAAAAGGGAAGTGTCGTCTGCAAAAATAGTTAAAGATTATTGAGGGAAAAACTTAGAAATGTCGTTAATGTAAATAATGAAAAGCACAAGGCCTAAAATTGAACCTTGCGGAACTCCAAAAGTATTATTTGCAATAATACTAGCATAAGTTTTGTCTTGCAAATAAATAATCCGCTTTAGCACGGAGAACGAAGACAAAATTAGATACCAATATTCCCGTAGCGCTCCTATTACCATTTAGAAATGCTTAATCTTGTTACTATGCAACAAGTGCTGAAAAAATTGTTCCAATTAATAAAACATTAATTGTAATTAAAGTATACAACGCAGTATGCGGTTATGGTAGTATACAACGCATTTGCCGAATCGTGTTTTATGTGCCCAATTGCGTTTTACAATTCGTTTAATCCTAGACAAGATGCATTTATGTACAAAGTTTTCATCGTACTGCAAACATTTTGATTTTATAAATTATTTAAAAGTTAATTTAAATTTGATTTAATTTCAAAAGCTTATTTTCATAGTAGATTAATTTCAATAAAACAAGCTGATAACTAAATTGTACTCATGTCAAAATCTTGCCTTTTACAAATTGTCTGCAATACTGTACTGGTTTTTGTTTAAATTTCCCTTGTTTCATTTTGTTTAGTATGAAATGTCCTTAACTTCACCTCAAAAGAGTGTAATCTAATGTGAGTAGCCTACGATGATTAGATCAAACAGCATCGGGTGTGTCTATGTTTTGGATGGGTGACCGCGTAACCTACAAATGATCGACATATTTACATCTTCATCTTCACAAGTCTTTACTGAATTCAAGTTGGTCGTAGATAAAGTAGAATATACAACAATTATTGTATTCATCTGTTAAGTCATTCGTGAGAAATTTAGAAAATTCGATTACCTCTTGTCCTACATACATCTCCCTTGTGGCTTAAGGATCTTCATAAAACAGTCGCTGCATAAATTACTATTTTCGCTCTATCAAAAGTAAGTAGATTTTAGTTTTAATTGTTTATTATTGCCACAAATATTACGGAATCAATGCAATTTAAAATAATTTTTACTTATAACTTTGTACAGATAAAAATATAATATGACCCCATTTCAAAACTAAAAATGTAACTTGAGTAGTAACTTAGTTGTAGAACTCTGGTCTAACAAGATAGCGGCCCGTGGTTCGATTCCGCTCGAGGGCATTGCGCGCTGTGTGCTATCGAGTGTAACATGGAGTTTTTTTTTTTTTTTTTTTTTTTTACAATGTTTTCCAATGTTATACTGATTTACCTTTTCGAAAGTCATTTACAGCGCTCTTTTAAATTAATAAAACATCCTTCGCTAAAGGACAGAGACGCCTTCAAAAATACTTAATCGTTGATCGAACAGTACTTAACAGTACCTTTTAACTGCAAGGTTTGAACATAGGATAAATAATATTTATATGCTTCACTGTAAACTTTCAAAAATCCAGTTTGAGTAAGATCCCACGTTAGATCTTATGTTTTAAGTAAGACCCTTTTAATGTATGGCCAAGCACTTTCGGTAGGCATCAATTCAACCCTTGTTAAAATGATAAGGACTAAACTAATATTAACCGTCTGGTTGACGATTCTGAGCAGAAATAAGTTTGAGAAACATGTAAAAACGTCAACACACGTTATTAAACTCACAAGGCAAATTGATTTTGACATCAATAACATTCCTTTATTTTTATTTATGTAAGGCAGACATTTACAATTGACATTTTGGAGAAGGGGGGTGATACCAGTTCTTTACAACAAAAAAAATGACACATTTAACTACTCCGTCCAATATATAAAAATGTAATTAATTAGTAATTATATATTATCAAACAGGACCAGTAATTATAGGGCTTTTCTTCTTTATGTTATATTGCAATTTTATTAATACAAAAATTTTATTCTTTCAGCTTAAAATAAAATATTTCATAAGATTTGGAAATAACAATCCACAGTTGCCATAATTATTCAGATTTTCTCTACAAAACCATGCGCGCCTACAGTGTGTTCTTAAAGTAGTTTAATTTTTTTCATATTTAGGAGAAAAAGGGGATATATTGTGTTTTATAACTATTTGCTTTACACTTCTCTTTAAAAAATTTTACCATTTTAGAAAGATACCGGTTTATGAATATGATATGTAATTATTAGGATTAGTAAGTTTATAAAAATATTGCAACGCAGTCGGAAAGTGACTAATACAATCTCAAATAGTTTTCATTTAAAATGTTTTCCATAGTAAAAAAAATTAATCATTTGTATGTTTTTTGTGTTGAGATTATTGAAATAATATCTTCGGTAACATAAAATTCCAACGATCGAAGGTATTCTTATCGTTTACAGTCATAAGAGTTGGCAGTTGTTAAAATGAGTCAAGGATTAAAGTTGAAGAGAACTTTACGTGGCAAGAGAGGTAATAGCATTTCGCAAAGCAGGTTACCAGAGTAAAGCTGCAATGTACTGTACTTGTTTTGCATATACATTGTTCAAAATCTAATAACAGGGAAGATTCCATACATTCTTAAACAAGGGGCCGTTGTTGGGAAACCAGCACAATACAGTATAATTAATTAAACCTCTACCCATAACCATTCTAATTTCATGTTGCTTTGAAACTTTTTTCCGAAAAAACTATTAAATATTTAATTGCATCAACCGTTTTTAGCTTCACAAGATTTGGTAAGAAACACTTCATTGCCATCTAGGTATTAATTTTTAATGTACCATAAAATTAGTTAAGAATTTATAAAGGGTTATATTTTTATTATAATTTGTAGTTAATGTATTTCATGTATTCCTCTAGTTAAATTTGTAGCAATTTAAGCAATAAAGAAAAATGTAAAAATCTGTTATTAACTATTGGCTTTAAAATTTTATTTTAAAATGCTAGTTTGTCGATGGAATATATAAGGTTGCATTATTTATTTCACTAAACAAGTGTGTGGAAAATACTACTTAAAAAGTGTACCGAAACAAAAATACAATTTCATGAACACAATTTCAATAAAATATTATTTCAATGTCTTATTGATATTTGACATATTTTGTAGTAAATGAATAAAATATGAAGGTCTCTAAAAAGACTCAAGATTTTTATTAATAAAATCAGTGTTGCTAGTGTTTAGTACCATTAACCATGTAATAAAATTAAAAACTTTTAAAAATATCACATTTAAAACATTTTTATCCATAACCACAATTTTTACTCGCTGATCAAAGAGTCACCTGTTAGCCAAAAGTATTATTATGCAAAAGAATTACTTTTTACATAAATGATAAAAAAGTAACATTGTTACTCCATCCAAAGAGTTAATCTCTTGGTCCTGAATTAATAACGGGGCTCGGCACATCAACTGGAGCTGCATGGATGACGTCACAACATGGCTGCCACTTTTACAAACAAAACCCTATACTTAACACTCAAGCTATTTATCTTATAATTATTCAAAGTTTTATTGGGTGTATTTTTATAATATATTTTATTTAGGTTCTACAATTAACCTTATAATGAGTTTAAAACAACAGACTTTTTGAAATTACATTTGACACATAGATTTTTCGTTAAATTAAAACACTATTGTAATTAAAGTACGTAATAAAGTGTTTTAAAATAATCAGAAAAGGATTGAATTGAACACGTTTAAGATAAATAAAGTTGTAGATCTGAATGCGCTTGTATTAACACTTTTTACTAAACGCCTGGATGTGAGTTAATTGTTTGACTTTGTTACAAACGAGCTTTGTTTATTAAAATAGTTTTATCTTTTAAAGTTTTTAGAATTTAAATGTTGTATTACCTTGCATTACTTGATCAATTATACGTGGTGTCAAATAAAATTAAATTCTCTTCCATAATTCCATAAATAAAGAAATAATGGAATATATTTCATGTACATTTTAATAAACAGTTGCGGACAAATATTTTATCATTTTAACTTAATGTAAATGATTTTTTAAGGAAAAGCAAGCTAAATATCAGTTTGATATTTAAATAATTCAGGTTCCTTTTTATGTTTTACCACCTATTTCAAAATAGAGAAAACAAAAGGCAGGTTTATGATACATGGACTGTCAATAGGATCAGCCAGGATTATTCGGCTGCCGTATCGAATGCAACAGGCCTCTTGTATCCGTTGTTAAAGAATGTCTCTATACTTAAAAATAATATAACCAAAAGAACCAGTATAAGCCCATTGAGAAGAAATTTTCAAACGTGTTAAATTCATTCTCGAAATGCTCGTTAGGCTAGAAAATAATCCAATGAAATACGACCATTTCACGTACTTATTAGCTTCCCACGCAATAAACATTTGTAGACAAAACTAATATTGAAATGCTGATTAGAAACTGAAAACTAGACACACGTATGAGATAAACGAACTATTCTAAGAGTTTTAAATAAGCATCACAAGCTACTCCTACGTATATTAAAAATTATTCGGTTTCGATCACTCTTTACATGTGCCATTGTGGGCCTATACAAAACAAACAAATACACAGATTGGCATTGGTGTTTACCAAACAAGCAAATTTTAACCCAATTGCAACTCCGTTTAACAGTCATATTTCACTTTTTTTGAATGATTTTGGTCAATACTAACCATTCGTGTTCAAGAGTTCACTATGAAGATGGCAATTTAGTGAATTCAAAGACTCTTCAAACCCGCGTCAGATTTTCTTCACAACGAAATACCCCGTCCAATACGACATCAGCTTAGGATTTTAAAAATTCAAATTTAAAATCTCTTTGGTCTATATGTGTTTGTTTTTTTTGTTTTTTTCATTTTGAATCCTATCAAGATTCCTTGTACCCAACACATTTTATAAATCACGAAGCCTATAAGTGCGTATTATCTAAACAAAACGTTTACTAGATGGTAAAATGATATCTTGACCAAAGAAGGCCAGTCTAACATCATTATCGTTAAAATAAGTTTATAAGTATTTGGAGATGATATAATAAGTTGTAATGGTAAGACCAACATATATACGAGAATAATTAAGCAAAGCATATATACTGTTTCTCTCTTTGGGCCTGCTGAGAATTGGTGTTTCAGGTGGGAATCGATTGGAGTTTTTTTTTAATTTTTCATAAATTTACCTTCTGTATTCTTGCAGTATAAGTGTTAATATATTTTTCAGTAATGTAAACGTTTGTCCTTAATTTTTGCTATATTCTGTTACATGGTTATATATGTTGGTTACTTTGTTGTTGCCGTTTATTCTTTTGATTAATATGCCAGCTGTTTTGTTAAAACTTTTTAAAAGAAATTTTAAAAAGGTAAATTGGAACTACCATGGACTTTTATTTTGTTTATTGAGGTGATTTTCAAACTTTTATTTTATCATCCATTTTACAATATTTTACCAACTAATTTTTTTTTACGAAAATACAAACCCCCACTGTCGTGTTATTTTTGATTGTGTATATATAAATTTAAGACCATTAATTCTTCGGCATTTTTCTCTTAACCTAACGGTTAGGACAATGGAGGCAATGAAAATTTCACTCACATGGTTGAAAATATTTTAATGACGTAGATAAACAATAAAATTTATTTATAATTTATATTATACTATTATAAAACAAATGTTCTTAAAATATTATTGTTAAACTTGAGTATTTTTATTTTAGACAATGGTTTCGTAGACATAGGCAGTTTAATTTTACCTCATGCTATTCCTATGGGACTATAAATGATCTTCCAAGCTCTAGCTTATTAGACATTTTTAAGTCGGCCGCTTATTGAAAAAAAAATTGATAAAACTATAATTTTAAAATCACCTTAATACATAAGACAAAAAATCCATTATAGTTGCAACTTAATATTTTTCAATAATCTTATACTTTTGGAATGAATCAGCTGGCACACTTATATCAATCAGCCTGCATATTGCATGATTATGCTAGTTATTGAGGAAGTACAGTGAAGTATTTATTCTTAATCTAGACATATTCTAAAAAAAACCTATACAACTAATACATTTGTCAATATTTTTTAATGTTTATTGAAATTTAGTACGATTAAATTTTCAATTTTATAACCATTCATAATTTGAGTAAAGGTAATGATAAGTGTATACATTTTCAAAACAAACATAATATCAATTAATATCAATCATAATAATATACAAAAATATATTATTATGATTGATATTAATCAATTGTTATTTGTTATTTGTTATTTGTTATTTATCAATTGTTATTTGTTATCAATTGTTATTAATCAATTGTTATCAATTGTTATTATGATTGATATCATAATATCAATCATAATAACAAAAAATCATAATATCAATTATATGTTTAATCTATTATTAATAACAGAATAACAGTTGAATGACAACAATGGGTGAGTCGATGGCGCAGTGGTTAGAGCGCCGGACTTCGGGACCATGGTAGCGATGTCGTGGGTTCGAACCCGCGTTCTGCCAGTGACTTTTATCAGTACCATTCTCCTCGTACTGTAGAAGCTCACCCCCTTACTTTGTCTAATACGATCCACGCACAGAAGTCCATGTGGACGGGGCAGAGTTAGGCAAAAAGAGGTCCGCCAACCTCTTAAAAAATCATAATATCAATTATACAGTCAAGTTTTTTAAACTTTTACTAGCGAGAAACGCAATTTCTTTATACATTGTACAAGGTAAAGCTACGACTGGGGTAATAGCATTTTTGGAAGATGGAAAACAATGTTATCTCCCCTTTGTCCACAATTTACATGTAAATTGTTCTAAATCTAATAACTACGAGGACCGGCGTTTCCTGGCTCTGGGTTTTGTATTCTTCAACACGTAAAATTGGTACAGTAATTTAACCACGGAAAGTAAACAGAATTGTCTCATTAATGTTGGGATGTTCTAAAAAAGTAGTATATAATTAATCAAAAATTTATGTTTATTAATTTATCTAAAAATTAAAAATTCATCCATAGTTACTTTAATTTTTTAAATAAGCTTTATTATGACAGTCCAACTCATAAGTTTTTCCTTTCTTAATAAACAAAGAATGATTTTACTTGAATTAATTTAAAATAATTTTTAATTTTTAAAGTTGAAAAGTTGAATTATGTAATTTTTCAAAATCACAACCACAATTATTTCTTTTAGAAAACTTACTATCAAAGTAAATCATTACTAATAATATGTTGTTTGTTTTTTTAATTGTAATGATTTTAAACTCATTGAAACTAACATTAGAATAAAAAAATTTAATTTTATGAAATAAGCTACTCTTGTGAAATGAAACGTCAAAACAAGTGAATACTGTCGGTAATGTCAAGTTATATTAAATCGAAATAACTGAGTTTTAGCGATGGTAAACATTTCAACATCAGAGCTTGCGTTCGCGTGTTTCTTCTTTAGTCGTCGTATAACACAACTTTCGTCTTGGCTATGATTATAAAGTATGAAAAAAAAACTCTTGTAATTATTTTTTTGCGGTTTTATTTCATGACATTTTAAATACAGTTTTATAGGTTCATTTTTTTTAATTGAATATCATCAGGACTTCTTAATGAGAACTTATTAATCAAAATAATTTGACTTATAAAACTTAATTGAGTTTAAGGCTTTAGTGTCATGAAAATACGTTGAAAAATCTTACAAAGGTCAATAAATTGTTGATTTAAAGACTAGATAAATATATTTCAACAAAATTGCTATTGTATCATTACAATATCTAGTTGCCTTACGTTATAGTTTGTTGTCAAGTGGCTCATTAAAACTTAACAGATTAGCCTTTGATGCCTCTTTGGGTCTGCACAGAATGACCCGCTATTTTGTTTATTATTTTAAATAAAGGGCATTTACTAAACTCCATGTTAGATGGATGTCTCTAAGACTCAAATCAAAATGCTGTACTATTACAGAGATCTACACCGTATAAAGGATTTAAGTGACATATCCTTATTATTTTACACTGTAATGTAGTACTTTAAATTAATATTTCCTACACTGAAAATGAATCAAAGTACCACTCTCGAGGTGGACATGATTTGTTTTCATCATATAACCTTGAATGTTAATTTTTACAAATAGCTTTACATAATAAGTTTTTAATGTAGTTTTATGTAGTTTTATTACATAAAACTAAATTCATTGTACATAAATAACTATTATTTGCCATAGTACACTTTATTTTACAAAATAAACCATAAATCTTAGTCCTGTCCGAAAAATTATTCAAATAAAACAAAATAATCATAAATTAAATTCTTCTTCAAATCTTATACAGAATTTCGTTAATTTATAGGGAGAAATATGTGCAACAAGGGAATTTTCAATTCCTACCTATTTTTTTTTTTTTTTTTTTTTTTTTTTTTTTTTTTTTTAGCTGTAAATTTAGTATTATAAAATAACTACCTCATAAATTACAATAAAACTAATTTATGCAACTTTTATTACTAAGATAAATAGTTTTTACTTTGGTAAACCATTTTTTTATGTTTGTGTTGCGAAAATATGTTTAACGAAATTATGTTTGTGTTGCGAAAACATGTTTTTAGTGAACTTTTCACATTAAAATATGCTATTTTGGTGGTAGCCATGGTAAGCCCTAAATCATAAATGGTAAGCCTTTCATTTTGTGTTCCTTGGAAACCAAAATTGAAGTTATATGACCAATTCTATTTTCATGAGTTCACGAACCAGCATAATCATATTATGGGAATGTGTTTAAATCATTTATATCATGGTGTTTAAAATAATTTTAAAAATGGGTTTTGGCATTATTTAGCTTACCTTAATTAAGAAAATTCTTCAATTTTAAACAAAACCGTTCGAAAAAGAAAACAAATAAGTATTTTTAACTAACTAGGCTAATACCTTAGGAGAAAACCTAAATACATACTTCCCATGTTATTCTTAAGGGAAATAAACACAACACCGTTTCTCGCTTATTTACTTACATAACTTGACAAAATTGTGTATGTAATATACTAGGTAGGATTTTACTAGAATTTGATTACAACACCAATATGGTGGCTAACCTATTCACCACATGGGGTATACGGGGAAACCAAAAATACCAGAACTAGATACAGTTTTGTATGCACCTGAACTGGGAAGGGATTATTTCATGTTTACTTACAACACTCCTATATCAGCACACCTACATCCTCATTCCAATACTTTTTGTTGGGAAAATAAATAAATACCTAGTTCCTTTGAAAATTCACTGAGTATACAGGTCTGTTACGACGGGGGCATTTTTATTTGTCTTAAATTTATGAGTCATTTTCTACTTTAAGTAAAATACTATCATTGCTGAATTTAACTTAACATGTGCACACTGTTTACTCAATAAACTATGCACTTTATGCTCTAAACAATTAATTTTGTGGTTTTAATTAATATGATGATTGTTATAGTCAAGGAACTTTTTATTTTTTTCCTTCAACGAATGAGGTTGAAATAGATCGTTAAAACGTCAGCACATACATACATAACAGTTCTGTTCGTCAGCACTGTGTTACATACAGTTGAATAGGCTAATGTACTCTTGGCAAAAAATGAATGACTGTAATATAATATAAAATAAAGTAGAAGTATATGCTATACGATTCATACTATGAATATAAAAAGGTTTTTTACGAAAACAAACTATTTAAACTATTTATTTTGATATATTTAAAAATAATAATTCTACGGTAGTAATTGTTGTAATCATATCCGCTTAAGGTTCACTATTTGATGCGCGGAGTAGAATATCGAGGTGAGAATCATTTCCTGGTTACTGTGTATTGAAGTGGACATAATACCTTTCATATCAAGCGAGAAGACTGTTCTGTAATATTCGAACCCATAAAAACCCTGGAATATGGCATCAAACCAATGAGGAATACTGGTAATGGACGATTAAATTTTTAGAGTAAGAACCAAGTTATAGTTTTATTGCATTCCGGTTCATGTTTTGTTTTAATTAGTGTTAAATAAATTTTATTCTTTTTTCTCAAAGTTTGGGGTGAACAATTAAATAACTAGTTACAAACCGTTATTAAATTTAGTAATACTAGACTTGCTTGCGTTTGCATAAATTAATGTTAAGCCATTATAGAACTTGTGCTAAAAAAATTTCTATAGTTTCAATTATTTCGATATTTTACTTTAATTAATATTCCTTTTCAGAAACGTTATTTCCATTGAGAAGATGGATAGGTATGTAAATATGAAATGGAATTAAGTCATTGGTATTTCATTTAAATACCATCCATCCTGTTGTTTATAGGACGTTTTATTTATTTTAGAATTAATTTCTATGTTGAAGGCTCAAAATTCATTAATCCAGTCAATTAACTCAGTCATTTTATCATTTTCAAGTTTATTTCGAATAAAATTTTCATAACAAACTGCTTTGATTTTAGGAGCCAACGTTTTTTTTTTTTCACGAAAATAAAGATTTAATCCTACAAAACGCATTTATTAAAATATATCATTCTAATTAAGTATGAAAGACTTCTAAATTCTCAGCATTGAAAATTATGATGACTTATATATCAGTAGCTTCCATTGTCAACTTAGCTTTGTTGATTATAGATGAAATATAATGAAAATGTTATATAAAATAATTTAAAATACCACCAAACATATTTTGCTTTTGCTATGGTTTCTAGGTCTGATTAGGATTTAAATAACCTACTGTTAACAAAAATATTTCCTAAATACTTATACAACAGACAGAAATAATTACTGTTGTTAATTTTTGTATTTTTTCATGTCGTTCGAATAAAATTGAATTAGTATATTTCAATAATTATTAATTCGTTAACAAAAAGCTTTCCTTTATTGCCCACTATACTTGTACCATGTGCAAAACACGTTAAGATGTGACATTGTTTTCATCATTCCATGTAATATTTCACATCAAATTTAAGGTGATGATTACCATATTGGATACTCCCTTACCATTAATGACTATTTGCTTCCTAAACATTTGTGTATCGGGCAATGGAAAAATACATAGTATTTTACTTATTTCCTGTAATAAAGTAGATGATTCTTCTCTCAAGAAACATGCATAATCCTTAAATGACATTCCCATATTCTTATGGTACAAACTCAATCTAGAAAGTAGAATCAATACAATATTTTCTCATCAGCAGGTGTTGACTTTACATAGCTCTGTGTTAAATGAACAAATCAGCGAAATAGACTGACCGGGAGTGAAGACACTTTACATCATAAAGGGAAGGAGGAAATGAAGACATCTGGATCATACCGTCTCTTATCTTTCAAGGTAAAGTTGAAAACTGGCCCTCTTTTTATTGTACTTTGTATTTTCTCTCTAGCTCGAGGTAATCAAACTAATTTCATCGAGGTACTAAGACTAATTTGATTTAAATTACCAGGGAAATTAGCTTCTACATTAAAACTCTCTAACCTTCTTCATAAAAAGTCCAATTGACAGTTACAGTTTTTTAATAGAGATATATAGTGTTATTACAAGCTACTTTGTCACACCATTTCGTTATGGTACTGTAATGGTTATCTTTTTCGGTGTAGTTTATTATTTAATTATTTCATAATTATTTAATTTGGAATAAATAACTATTTATTTAAATTACTAAATTTTATATTATTTTTATACTTTCTTAGTGCCAATTAATTTTTTCATAAATATTGCAACGATTTATATAATTTATAGGACAGAATTTGATTTAATATATAATTTTTTTATACCAATTATACTGCGTATGCATCTTGTGAGTTTTTAATCAATTTATATTATTAACTATAGAGGGACCTTTTAAGTTAGAACATAACTATACAATTCGTATTTTCCGAATGTGTTTTATAGTATTTATCAAATATAAATACTATAGAAATAGTTATTTATGCAACAAGTGCGGAAAGTGACGATTTGGTGCACTCGAGAGAAATGTATGCACGAGCCGCAGGCGAGTGCGGAATAATTTCTCTCGAGTGCAGTGAAGGCACTTTTCGCACGAGTTGCATATTAAATTTTTCCCACGACTGCCAAATATTTATTATAAAAGTATAAACGTTTAATATTCATGTTAAAATACCCCCTATGTGAGGACCCTGTCTCAAGATCGTGATGTATATTTTTGATAGCCTGTATTATGTACTTCCTACATTTAGTTAAAAATTCATTGGATTTTTTCAAGATTTAACACCATTGTTTTAGCAGTCTTAGCAAGATCGTCAAGGAATAAGTCACTTAAATCACTAAAGTCATTGTCATAGTTGATCATTGCGCACCTAACTTACACCTGTAGCTGGTTTGTAGGTTATGTTTATGTCGATTCAATCGAAAACGACCACAAGGACAATAGATCAGATGTTTATATCCAGTGTTGCCAACTTAATTCCTGACTAATCAACGTTTCCTTGCTGGCTAATGCAAATTGTTTTGTGTTCTGATGTTTAAACAGTGGAGTACGCATAGAAAACCTAGCGTGCGCAAAGTAAACCTAGCGTGCGCAAAGTAAAATGAATACGGCAATCACCTGTTTTGCGACGAGTATCGAGTGCGTAAACAACTGTTTTCACGGACAGTCGTAGGAAAAACACATTTTATTATACTTTGAAGATAATCAAATTGCCAACCAAGCCATTGGTGCTCTTCACATTTATTAAAAGATTAAAACTCCACCGAATGATAAATCTGTTGTGTAGTTCACGTTACATAAATAAAATTTGGAAAATAGCTGATCTATTGATATTTTAACATTTCCAATTGTTATACTACACAGGTATTTTGAATTAAAAAAAAAACTTAACTTTAAGGGATAATTGGTTTTACTTTTTGTATATCTCTCATTATTCTAGCACCTTATTTCTAGCACCATCATTATTTCTATAAATATATCTCATTATTTCTAGCACCCAAAAAGCACAAACCCTAAACAAAAAAGAGTTTTTTACGGAAGTAGTTAAGGTTATGTCATCTCTGCCAAACAGGTAATTATGAATAGTTAAAAGCGCATTTACTTTTCTTTTTCACTAAAGACTATTAATTGCTATATTAATTTGCTAATATAAAGTTTGATTGCTTTATTTAGTATTTATTTAATTTGGATTTTACTAATAAATAAGTAGACTAAATTAGGCACACCCTTTAAAATAGCAATCAGTACACTTAAGGGCTCTAAGAAAGGTGGACTGCTTTACCGCTTTTCATTTGCATCTGAATAGGATTTAGATGGTTAATTAACTCAATTTCCGGTTTAACTTAAATTATAAAACTTTATTAGGGCAAATGTTGAGGTAAAATATATCATTCTGATTGTTTCCACCTAGAACTTGGAGTACAAAATGCTGAAGATGAAATGATATTTCAATTATATTTTTATTCTTATTATTTTGGTATTTATTTGAATGTTATTCTAAACATTTTGCTACCTCAACACTTTTTACTGAACTACAGTACCTTCCCTTACAATTATTTACATTGGGCTCGTTGTTAACTAGTAAGTCTATGCTTGTTAACTTCAAATGTTTAATGGCTATTTAAGAATTGACTGTAACGTACTTCTTTAGTTAATTAAATTTTGGAAAAACAGTATCTAGTTTCGAAAACATGTTCGGCTGTGGCTAATGTGTTCTTTTGAAGCCATTTTTAGTTTTCTTCTTGTTTGCCCAACATATTAACATATTGTTACCACACTTGTATTAAAGTGACAATTAATCACATTTGTCACGTGACACTTTATACAGGGTGTCCCGAAACTCTCTGGAACCCTTTTGAATATTTGTTCCTAACATCGAGACAAGAAAAATACATCATACAAATAGTGGTCTAAAATGCTTCGTTTAGCCGCTAGCCACCATTTTTTTTTTTACACATAATAAATTTTATTTCCGTAACGGATGGTTATATTAAGTTCATATTTTGTATGAGTCTTAATCATTCCAATGCCCATTGCCAAGAAAACAATTATTTTTTTCCACTGTATATTTTCAAAATCGCGTCCATTTTTATTTTTCAAACTAAAATATCTGAAAATCGGTAAATTTTATAAAACTTTTACAAGACACAAAAAAGATGTCAAATTAAATTATCTAACCAATGAAATCAATTTTTTAAGGATTTGATAACAGATAACGGAGTTATTGTGATTTTTCTTTATAAAAACATTGATTTTGCATTATAACTCATGCAAATTAAGGCCATTTTAAAAGTAAAATCGCAATAACTCAGTTATTTGTTGTTTTATTGGTTAGATAATTTAATTTAGCAATTTTTTTGTGTCTTGTAAAATTTTTATAAATTTACCGATTTCCAGATATTTTAGTTTGAAAATTTTAAATGGCCGTCATTTTGAAAATATACAGTGTAAAAAAATAATTTTTTTCCTAAAAATGGGCATTGGTATGATAAAGGTTCATACCAAATATGAACCTAATGCAACCATCCGTTACGGAAATTAAATTTATTATGTGTATAGAACAAAATGGTGGCTAGCGGCTAAACGAAGCATTTTAGACCCCTATTTGTGTAATGTTTTTTTCTTGTCTCGATGCAAGGAACAAATATACAAAAGGGTGCCAGGGAGTTTCGGGACACTCTGTATATTCTGAAAACCTTCTTCAACAATGTTGCATTGGCAAGAAAACCTTTCGCACTTTTTTTAATTTGTTACAATAATCTTTTAAATAAAGTTAATTCTGAGTTTTTAATTCCAACATTTGAGCAGCCTCCAAAATGCCAGGGTTTTTATTTAGCCCTAATTTAGGTTTTTCAGGATATATTAATTGCCTTGTTACAATTGAGAGAAATTGTCACATGATTGTAACAATGGGACCTTATATAGTTGAGTCGAATTAGGAGTCGACATGGATGTTGAGAGGGGGAATCTTTACCTGTTTTAATTACTTCAGAATAGGGTCCGAAATAACATATTTTCGTCCACCCACGTGAAAGTGGGAGCTTCAAGAGTTAGGGGTTGAAAAAGGGATGAATCGTGAAAAAAATCTGTGTTTTTTGGTGTTTTGAGTGAAATAACTCGGTAACCTTGCTATTTAGCAACTAGATTTACCGGACATGAATTGTTCCCAATTAAATTTGCAACAAAATAATGAAACTTGTATAGTGATAAATCTTATAGCTACCGTATAGTATATTAAACTAAAATAAAATTTTAATGAGTGCAAATTCTTGACATTTTTCAGATGCTACATAGGAATAGTTACAGTAAAGATAATTTTACGATTTTTTCATAACAGTGTTCAGAGTCAAGATAATTGTTTATAACAAGTTTTAGTTTAATTGTTTAAAACCGTTTAACTTTGGAATTTTTTTTTAAAAAAGGTGCCTCGAAAAATGTAGTCAATTTTTAAAAACTTTCCTACTCTCAAATCACCAGCTTCCTATCAGTGACAATTTTTTTCTAAATAGAATATGAACGATATTAATAGGTCTAATAATTTTATTTCCGTTCAAAAACTCTTTGAGTTATTTTTAATTTTTTTTAATATGAACATTTAGGCCTACTACATTTTTACAACGTAATTTATAATTTATTTTAAAACATTTCAAAACCATGTAATGTGTATCTTAAATTTCCTTTGAGTGACGTTTTAAAATCACTAAAGTCTATTAAAATTGGTTCAGGTAATTTGGAATAATGACATACTAAGTTAATCGTGTATAACATTAAAATATACAAAATACCAACGAAAAAATATTAAATTAACATCAGTTTTAAAGTATTTTATAATAATGCGTATTGTTTAACATATGTTGTATGTCAAATTATCATTTTAAACAATTATTTACAATGGGAAGTTGTGCTTAAAATGAAGGAATCTTTCGTTTGGCGCGATGCAGAGTGTGTCACGTGTTGCAGCTTCTAACTGGCCGGCGCTGACGCCGACTCATGGCCAACAGTTATGTGATTACTGTATTATGTTTATAAATATAAATATTTATAGCTATCATGGTAAAATTAAATAAAGACATTATCCACAATATATATTAATTAACACAATATGGTTTCTTTTTATTTATTTAAGAATTATTGGAAGAGTAAAGAAATGTATCTATCCAGGTTATATATCTGACTTTTGGGTAGATTTAAGCGGTTATTCTATTTTTTGTGGATATAACAGTTTCAGCTAATGTTTATAATTATATTTTAAAAAATTATGTTACTATAATTTACACTTATCCATATCAATCAGTATTTTTTGTTGATATTTTGTTATACGCAATTAACTTTAGTATGTTATTATTCAAAATTCCCTGAACCGATTTTTATAAAGTGATTTGAAAACGTCACTCAAAGGAAATTTAAGATACACATTACATGGTTTTGAAATGTTTTAAAATAAATTAAAAATTACGTTGTAAAAATGTAGTAAATGTTCATATTTTAGGAAAAAATTTAAAAATAACTCAAAGAGTTTTTTAACGGAAATAAAATTATTAGACCTATTAATTTAGTTCATATTCTATTTAGAAAAAATTGTCACTGATAGGAAGCTGGTGATTTGAGAGTAGGAAAGTTTTTAAAAATTGACTATATTTTGCGGGGCACCTTTTTAAAAAAATTTCCATAATTAAACGGTTTTAACTAATTAAACTAAAACTTGTTATAAACAATTATCTTGACTCTGAACACTCTTATACAAAAAATCATAAAATTATCTTTACTGTAACTATACCTATGTAGCATCTATAAAATGTCAAGAATTTGCACTCATTGAAATTTTATTTTAGTTTACTATACGGTAGTTATAAGATTTATCACTATACAAGTATCATTATTTTGTAGCAAATTTAATTGGGAACAATTAATGTCCGGTAAATCTAGTTGCTAAATAGCAAGTTACCGAGTTATTTCACTCAAAACACCAAAAAACACAGATTTTTTCACGTTTCATCCCTTTTTCAACCCCTTACTCTTGAAGCTCCCACTTTCACGTGGGTGGACGAAAATATGTTATTTCGGACCCTATTCTGAAGTGATTAAAACAGGTTTTAAGATTCCCCCTCTCAACATCCAAACACCCATTATTTTATGCCTAAATCGACTCAACTAATAGTCCTTGCGCTAAAAAGGCTGAGCATTCACTGAAAGTCTAACGAAATTTAACTTTTATTGTATATCTTTCCTATCCAATTTCTTTTCGCCCTAATACAACAATAAAAAGAAACCCCAGATTGCTTTGATAGCTTGTCAACATATTCAAAAAGGAGTACCAACCGTGAGAGGGCAATTTGGATAAAAGCATGTTTGTTTACATTGCGAAAGAAAAGAAGTGATAAACGTGCTTTTGTATCATAAAATTGAACATTACGGAGAAATGTTATTTTACGGAGAAACCTTCTTAAAATCAATAGCTTAAATTTGTTTAGGTAACAAACCCTAATCTATTTGTGAGATTTTTATTCATGTATTTATTCAATATATCATTCTTAAAAGCTACTATGTAATTGCTTATCATCTAAGGAGAACAAATGTATGTCAAAGACCCATTTTGTTTTTAATGTTTTTTAAATAGTTATCTAAAAAAAGTTGTTTTAATTGACATAGTAAAAAGTTTTTAGGCCCACATTTTCTAACACTTAGTTTTTTAAGAGTGTACGACACTCGTGTAACCAAATATAAACTTCTTAGTTCAAATTTAGATCATTAACTGTTCTTGCTGAAATTTTGACACCTATTTTATAATCTTATAAGCTCACAAAATTAGGTGGTCTAGGACAAGAAAGAAATTATTTACAAATGCAGGCGTTATACACAAAACTTTGTGATTTTTGAGATTTTATAACATTACATTTATTCATTAATCAAAAAAACATTTAAAAAAAACAGTAACTTATCATCCACAATTTACCAAAAGTAATATAAAAATAATCTTCCGTAGTTTATAAATTTAATTTTTATCTAGTGTTGTATCATGTAAAAAGTTAAGCGAAATTTTCACAAAACTACACTGACTGTTTTCACATTTTTAATTAACACGTTACACTTACATTTTTACATTTAATACTCTTTATTGAATTATTGTTTTTATTTTCCTTTTGTGTCAAATATACCTTCATTTGTACAATTCAAGAAACATGAGTGACTAAATTGGTACCACTTGAGCTGAATTAATAACCCCATTAAACTATAAAAGTCACCTTGCAAAGTGATTACTTCTGACAACGTTTTTAAAAATCAATATTAAATTGTTATTAAGACCTTTTAGTAATTTTTTGTATACAGACTAAACATTTGTAAAAATAACACGTATGTTGAACCAGTTTTCTTTATTGTTTAGAAAATTATTGTGGAAATTTTTCATCACTGATTATTAAAAACAAATTCACGGCGTTTCTAAGATTTACCAAACATTAAAATAAACTCTCTATAACCAACAATGAACTTTAAACAAAGAACTGTTTTTATTATTTGTAATACAAAATTCAGTAAAAGAAAGATAAATTAAGTACAAGGCGAAGTATTATTTTTCATTTTCATATTTTAATTGCAATATATTTTATTCTAAATATACGGTATAAATAAAGTAGTTCTAAGCATCTTCTTTGTCCATAAAATAAAATTAAAGAGTTCTGCACAATTGAAAATAGAGGTAGATTTCACAGCTTTCACTAAAGCCAGTGATAAGTAAGGGGGATAATTTAAAGCTGCGACCCCGCTGGGTAAGGAAAACGCTTTGTCACATAAAGAAAGTCGGAGGAAATGAAAACGTCTTCACCTTTTTCCATTCTTACACTCTATCTCAAGAGAATATAATGCTTTTGTAGGAATCCCAGTGAAACTGTGTTTTTTAATTGGAGTTTTTACCATATTCTCCGGTTAGATATACAGTATATGTTTGTAAATGTTTTGTGAATAAACACTTTTACACCGAAACTAAATACTTGTCAAGGCAAAACCATAATTTTTACAGGGAAAGAATCTTTAAAAGGATTTATGGAAAACAGAACAGGTATTGATACAAATAAAAGAGTTATAGCAAACCCATTAATTTTTTAAATCCGTTAATATAGATTTAAAATAAATTATTCCACCAATAGTTTACGGCCCATAATATGAGAAGATTCAGACATATTTTCAGTCATTTCTAAACTCACGTACACATTGCACTCATATTCGCAAACTTTAATGCACGTTGAGTTGCATTTAAACCTATACCATAAACATTTTTTCTTCATTTTTGTTCATAATAAAAATTATTCATTCTCGTCACATCATCTAACTCAATACTCGACCTTACAAATAAGTATTTAATAGTAAAATATTTACCTTAGCAAAATTTTTGCAAGTTATTACTTATTCGTTATAAGTTATAAGTTATTCGTCAAGTAATTTTAAGAGCTTCTCTAGACTTACTTTAAGCCCTAAGTCTCAAGTAAGCGCCATTAAATGCCTATTGCTTGTCACGTTTGTTAGTCGGAAATTCAACCCTTGTTTAATTTGTAATGATTACAACAATATTACCTGTCTGAGGAAAGATTGGAAATAATTATCTCACGATCTACATACCTGGACAAACAATTAATCGTTAATATTTAGTTAAATCATGTTGATGAACAATATGTTTTACACCTAAGTTCATTTTAAGACAAGCGTTGTTATTGATATTAAAACAACCACGTTTATAAACAAACTAGCTAACAACCCATCAAAAATGGCGGGTAATCTTTTTGATGATTTTTCATCATACTGTCGTGTTTTATTAGTTTTATAGTCATAAAATTTATAAAAAAACCAGATAAATTATTACTAAAACTTACACTTTCCCAAATCTTTAGCTAAGTAAAGAGTAATAAAACAATAATAGTTCATTCTTCGATATGATTTTACAATGTAGAGTGAGAATTTAGAAAATAAACAGATAATGAAATAGATTTTTTTACATTATTTCATGTATTCCATTCCAATTCTCTGGCCAAATTGGTTCTAGGTTTTTGACAATCACTATTCTAAATGTGTTTGTTATTCTCGGAGTCGATTTCCATCTTCTTTCTGTGTTCTTAGTATTCCTTCTTGTGTCTTTTGTTTCTTAATTTTGCACCATTCATCATCTTTACCTTTTTGTACCCCTGCCGCATTTCCTTGAAAATAATAAACTAATTATTAAATTTATAGAATGACAAAAGAATTGTATGTATTTTAAAATATTTCAAATATAAGTTACATAGTCAAAGTTGTGTCTAATTTTTAACGACTTCACTATTCTATTATTTATAGATGTACAAAACACGTTTCTTTTTTAATAGCTGTTTTTATCATTTAGATATTTAGTAGCCTGCTGGAAAATATTTCTATTCTAAAATATAGTACATAATGTAGTAACATCATTCACTTGTGTTTATGTACATGAAACAAAATCCACTTTTAATTCTTACAAACAAAATTATTTAAGTCCACAGATAAAAGCAAAGAACAACAACTATTGTCTCCATGGTGAACATAAAAAAATCAAATGTAAACCATTTTTTGCACAGCTTATTCAGCAAATATTTTAAAACACAGTCCGTGATTTAAAAATTTAAATAAAAGATTTTAATAAAAATAGTCACTCAGTAGCTTCAGAGGTCTATGATGATTGAAAGATTCGATTACTGAGCCAAAATCAAAGTTTTTATTGAAAATATTTAACATTAAACATTTGAATCTATGAATCAGAGCAGATATTGAATCTCCCAAGAGACTCAATCACAGCATGGGAAGAGAAACTTCTGCGTAGAGGTTTGCGAGAAGATTTGTGAAACTTACATTTGTAATTCAATTTAATATGTTATTTAATTGAGGATACAAATGGAGTTTTTGTAATAACTTTACATAAAGAGGCTTACAAAAAGCTTCAATCAACTAAACATAACTGTAAAAAGTTATACAGTAAACCTAATTACAGTCATTTGCGGTGATTTTGAAAACAGTGATTTTTTAATCAGTGTTTGTAGAGGAAAAACTGCCCATTACCTATCATTGAAGACTTTTTAAGCCTTAGTCTAAAGGCAAGGTATTTACTGTGCTTGATATTGCTAATGCTTATCAATAATTGAGAGTGTCAAAAGATTCTTGACCCTACCTGACTATAAATACCCATTTGGGTTTGTATAGGTACACTAGGCTACACTTTGGTATCTCGTCAGCTCCGTCCATATACCTGTCAATAATTGATCGAGTGTTGCAGGGAATTCCTAACGTAGGCTGTTACATTGATGATGCAATCATATCTGTTAATAATTTTCAAAGTTGTCTATTAAAGTTTGAGCAAGTCTATGTAGAGAGATGCTGACACTACTGTAAAAGAGAAAAGATTTAGGTTTTTTGAACCCAGTGTAGAGTAAATAGATTATGTTATGGATGAACACGGTTTGCATCCAATGTCAAGTAAAATTAAAGCCTTGAAAGAAACTATCCCCATGAAAATGTAATAGAGTTAAAAGCGTATTAATTTGGGGTGAACTTATGATTGTAATTTAACAAACCTAAATTTTAGGTTTGTTAAATGACAATTGACAAGTAAACTTAAACCTTTGTAAAGATTGCAAAAGATGCCCCATTTGTATTTATTAAAAAATAAAATGCAAACCTTTGAAGATAGTAAGACATGGTTAGAAAAGTGCAATGTTTTATGTCCTTATGATCCTAAAAAGCAATTAGTGCTTTTTTATGCTTTTGTTAAGTTCTGTATGGGTAGGTGGGCTTCTCGTGATATCAGTGGACTTGCAAAACAGGATGAACCTGTGCAGCAGCCACTGTCTCAAGTCAATTAAGGTAGGCCTATTAGATTAAGATAGGCGCCTGAAAGATTTAATCTCTAACTTAGAATGTTTATATTTAAGGGAAAATTTTTATTGTGTTAGAATAAGATTTATTTAGTTTACTGGTTTCATTTGGACCAAAATGTGTAACCACTTTAATATGCTTATGTCCAAGCAATAAGATGTAAAAAAGGTGAACCAGTTGTATATTTTTTTAACTTTTACTGTTTGTTTCGAATCTAATAAAAAAAAGGTAAAAAAAGTAAAAAATGGCCTAAGATATATATTTTTGTTAAAAGCCATACGTTGGAAAGTTGGAATAAGAACAAGTTGGAAGTTCTTATTGATCCTCATAAAAATAAACACCCTGTATAAAGGGATACTCAAATGCTTTTATATTGTGTTTAAAAATTGTATTCTAATGCATACAAATATTAAACTTGAAGGATTTAAAGGAAGCCAGATCTATTAATTTTAATTTACCAAATAATTGTCTTCACTACTAGTTATAAAAAAATAAAATGTTACTATACCTATGCTGAAAAGTGGAAAAGCATAAGAAGAGATTAAATTTTTTTATAATTGCTTCTATTTCAGTATTTCAAACGAAAAAGAGATGGCAGAAGTATTTGTATAAATTTTCACCCGCTGTTAAGAGAGCTCCGAGACTGAGTCACTAATTGAGTGCGTTTTCCGACAAGATGTGTGTAATGTCACATAAACCCTACCTCTTTAAGCTTTGAATAGATCACACCAAGTTTGTCTTTTAAAAAAAACAGTTGGTTGCATATGTTTTGAGGATTTGTTTTAGAAATTATTTTTCAACCACTAAATGTAGCTATAAAAATACATATTTCATACGTAAAACATTGTTTCAAGAGGAAATAAGTTTTTCAACACTTAATTTACTGAACTATTCATGTATTTACGTAGCCTACTTCTAAGTACTGTAGCTATGTGGCATATGAAATTCATTTCACTTTAAAACTGAACGACAAACTTGTAAAATCAACTTTTATGAATGCTAAAGGTAATTAGGCTAAGTTTAAATAAAAACTCTAACTTTTTAATCTTTTTGTAACTATCAAGCTTTTTTTAAATGCTTTTGCTATCATATATTTTAACATTTTATGTGGCAGTTTAAGATAAAATGAGCTGTATTAAGCCTGCTTCTGATATATAAATGGTTTCTCAAGAACAACTGGAAAGTTTTCGTTTCCAACAACTTTCTTGATGAGACAAAGAGCTTTGTCTCTAACACAGAAGGTGGTGACGCCGAATCAACCTCCCTGTCCTTAAACACTGAGAAAATACAAAACTTAGTAAAGAGATTTGTACCTCTGTAGAAAACAATTTAGTTTTACAATGTCAAAACTTTGTTCAAGGCAGTTGATGGTGATAATTGCTTTATTATACAATACTTTTTTATAAATTTCGTTAATAACCAATAAATTTTTACATTTAACATGTTAATAAATCTTTCGAACAGTACTGAGCCATTTAAAAAATTATAAAACACCACAGTGACCACTACTTATTCTGATCTTTGGTATGTGGAATTGTAAGAGTATTTTTATTGCTTGTACTAATTAATTAGTTTAATAATGAAAACAGAACTTTAAGTGCTTAACACAACTTACATATTCATCAAACTGTGCATGTTAAGTGAGTAAAATGTAACAGCATTCATTTCATCTCAACAATTGCATAGCGACCAATTGTTTACAGGATTTAGATCGAAGAGATAGTTTACAGTTAACATCATGTACAAGGTAATGAATTTTATTGCAATCTGGCTGCCGTATGTGACACTTTCCACGAGAGCATCATAACAACTCGAAATATTTCAGACTAAAACAAATTCATCAAACGTAAACCGTGGGAAGTAATCGCGGGTTCGAATACATTATACATTAGAGATAAGTGATAAGGAAACATACACATGATAAGGAGTACAGGTACAGGATAAGGAGTATGCGGCCAATGCGAGAAATTTTAAACCCTTGGAACGAATTAGTATGTTAAGCTAAATACAGTTAGTTTGTAAAAACGTTATGTTTTAGCAGTGGTTAATTAAGCATACAGATCCTCAAAATAGTTTAAAACAATGATTCTGGGCAATCCTGCTACCCTTACATTGAAAGTAAAACATCCTAAGAATTTCGAGTCCAAAAAATTTCGTAGAACTTTAGGGATGGGGCTTTGGTTTTATGTGTAATCATGCATGGTCAGCCACTTAAATTTAGTGTATTTGAGTTATTAAAAAATGTAGGAAATGTTAATTTAGAAATTCAAAGAGACATAGATATTTGGGTTACTACAGACAACAGATGGGTTACTATTGAACAATTTTGATTTACATACCAAAAAAACCCCGATATTGAGAGAGGAGCCAAAACGTCTTGACCAAAACGTTTCCCCTTTTGGTCTCGAAGACTTTCCCAGAAGATAAACTCGTTATCTGCAGTTGTTTAACTTTTAAGACACCCATGCCATTTAGGATAAACAACATCCCATATTGTGTTATGAAGATTTTGTTAATACTTTTACCTACATGGAGCTCAAGAAAAGTCTCACCCCTTTATAACAAAATAATAATAATTTAAATTAAACCTAAAAGAATGTTTGTGTAATTTAGAATAATAATTAATACAGTACTTCTCTACTTAAAATAGCTACCATATATATATATATATATATACATATATATATATATATATATATATATATATATATATATATATATATATATATATATATATAGAGTAAACAATCTAAAAAGCCAGAATTTAAAATTAATTTTAAAGGGAAATATTTATATATGTATTGCAATTTCTGACCAGAGCTCTCCAACTGAAGTGTTTCCAATTCTCTTTATCTCTCTTTTTTTCTGGACAGGAATTGTAGCAAATTGTTATTGATTAAAAGTTACTTTTATCTCAAATCATTGAAGAGATATATTTCATCTATTTTCACATAAAAAGTTATTTTAAGACAAATTCATGTGTTTGAAAGACTAAAGAAATATAGGCTTCATTGCACATTTCTATACAAAGACACTTTGAGAGTGATCCTATTGTACATTTCAATCTCAAACCATTTGTTGAATATACACAAATACATTGAAGTGACTTGTTTAGTTGGGTAGGTGGCGATACTCCTTTTAAAAGGCATGTGTCATTGAATGATTAACTACACTACAGCTTGATATAGTACAACTATACAAGGAAAGATCAAAGCTTCAAAATTAAATTTAACTGTAAATTGGATCATGTTTTATTAAATTTTAAGTAAGAATTTTAATTGAATTCAAAGTTATATTGTCTGTCAAATTATTACAAAGCAGTAATAATCAAATTTTTAGTCAACCTGTACCACCAAGAACTCTAGACTAGATCTTAGTAACTAAGATAAAAAAAATCTCATACAATAGGCATGCAAGAAATATATATAACTCCTATAATCTACGTGCTTGTCTTCAAATATCAAAACCATTCTGAGACTTCTAACACGTAAGAACAGCAGTTTCGCTACAGTTTGCATATCGATGAACCTTATTCATTAGTGAACGTTGCCAAACAAGTTGGATAGACAGTTTTGTGGTCAGTTACTTGCACCCATAATTTTGTCTAATTTGGTATGAATTATTTAGCTTTCGAACATAACTTTGGTTGATTATAGGGTATTGTATGATGAAAATTTTCGTTTGTCTTTGGATGTTTGTTTGCTTACATCTAATGCACTTACCTTGAATAAATACACATCAATAGTTAAAAAATAACAAATAAACCAGTTTAATTATTATTATGTACCTCTTTTTAATTATAAATTATATATTTTTATTAACCTGAATTTCTTGTGAGAAAGGTAGAGTGTAGTTCTTTTTTTTCAAGATGATGAACAGTCAGAATAATACAATAATAAAAGTGAAACATAATTTTCTGGTTTCATTATGTAAAATAATTTTCTTGTATCTTTTGTCAAAAAAATTGGGTATCCAGTTTTTATTAATATACTATCTATATATTTTTAATATTTCTTTAATATAATGGACGAATCATAATTTGAAACATTAATCAGTAATCAATATCATTAATTTTAGCCCCGATTTCCAGCCAGAAATTCTCACCACCTCGTTTGTATTACAATTACAGCCAATACGTCAAATTTTAAAATGTGTAACAATTTTTGTCTTCAATTTTACAAAACCCTATTTAATTTTTTATTTAAGTTCTTTATTTGGTACAATATTTTAATACAAAATAATAACGTCACACATTTCATATTTTACTGCTAATAATTAAGTTAAAATAATTGAGTTTTTTTATTGAAACCATTTAGTCTTAAGCCATCGCTGACGTGGTTTAGTTGCCTATGTAGACATGTGATGATGTTAATTTTAATGTTGTAGGAAAAGTTTGGGTCATAGTAAATAACATTAAATTCATTCAACTGCTTTTTACACCGCGAAAAATAATATCGCCTCAATGTCTTCGAATCAATGTCCACAAATAAAAGTAGAAGATTAATATTTAGTTTGACGTACAAATTTATTCAATTTACACTCCCAAATAACCATTATAACCTACATTATTCATAATTGTTACTATCAACAGAATATAATTGTCCACATAAAGAATGTTTATTCTATTTCCATTTATGATGATGTATTCCTGCGTTTGTTCAGGGCATTTGCATAGCGATCCATCTGCAGTTAATTGCTTTTTGGGTGGAAAATTGAGGGCATATATGAGTAATTGATTATGAAATTGGTTTTAAGGGGTGTCTTATTTGAGATATAACAATATTTGTCATTTTAAATTCAACTTGAATGATTTTTTACGCAATGAAGAATACTCTAACTTTGAAGAAGAACTTATAATGGGATAACAACTATGAATATTAGATTAAGTGCATACAAGAAAAATATTGTCTATCGCAAAAATAGAAAAAGAAACTACTTAATCTTGATGTTTCAAATTAAACAATAATTATAGTCATCTTATCCTTTTTTTATGTGTTATATTAAGGTTCATTTTCAAAACACGTCACTCTAAATTTGTGATGTATGCTGTATTTTTTTGTAAATGCATCAAATTTATATTGAATTATTTTACATTGAGGTTCAGTTATTTTTCCGGTACATATTTTATTCCGGATAGTGACATTTTGATTCTTCAAACTAAAAATAAACTATAATCCATTGCTTATCTCCTTAATTAAACTAACTTTAGGTAACATGCATCTTACCGTTTAATTAATCATTTCCACGCACCCTAATAATGTAGTATATCCAAAAGATTCAATGCTGAATATGTATTACGAACAGATAGGGCTCTGTAAATCACTTATCCTTTTCCAAGAGGGGAGCCTTTTCACCCAATATCACCAGGTCCTAATCTACAACGTCGACTGAGAAAAGAGCGCAGTTGGATGGGATCACATTGAAAGCCAATACTGATACATTTGAGGTTTATTTGACGGGGGAGCTTTAAAAGCATGATATTATTACAAACCAATATATTTAATTAAAGGCCTTGTGTTAAACATAATCATTATTAGGTACCCTTCCTTTTGAAATCTTTTATGACATATATCCATAACCATGTCTGAATAAAATAAGTGGAAAACGTTAGAAATACATAAGGAATATGCATACAGAATGTAAATTAAGTATGGAAACAAATCTGTATTTTGTAAACCAAAATAGATCAAAATATTTGGTTTGTGGCATTAATCATTAACAAACATTGAGGGCCCTTTGACATGGACAAATATGTCAACCCCCCTATCAGAGTGATAGGTTTAGGTGTATTTTTTTTTTTAAAAAGCATCCTCTATCAAGTGACCCCACAGGGTTATTAAAAGAATTCCAATGCCACAAACCTGATCTCAAAAGGACGACCGAGTGTAAAAACTTAGTTGATTGCAGGAAAAACATTGCAATTACAATCTTATTGTTGAAAACAAACGTACAATAAATCCCGATACACTTGACCTTTTTAGGTGGGGTTTGTTGCAAATTGCTTAGAATGTAAAGCCCTTTCGAATGATGTGTCATATGACGTATGCCAATGGAGGGTTCCCATGACTTCCTTTAGAGGACGTCCCTCTTGGAACTCGTCAGGGAAACTGCATTTGCCTACGTCATTTGATACATCATTTTAAAGGGCTTTGGAATCCGAGCAATTTGCGACAAACTCCACCTCAAAAGGTCAAGCATCGAGAGTTATTGCGGTTTTTGTTTTCGGTAATAACATTTTAATGCAAAGTTTGATCACCTGCCCTTTTACACTCGGTCCGTCTTTTGAGGTCGGGTTTGCGACATATTTTAATATTTATTTTGACAAAACCTCCAAAATGATGGGTCATTCGATACTGGTTGCTATTTGAAAAAGATAAGTTACTCCTAACCCCGCACTCTGGTAGGGGGTAGAATATTATATTTCTATGTCAAAAAGTCCGCAATTAATTGTTATTAATGCTGTTTTATTTAAAATGTTTATTTTAGATATCAGATTTTAGAAAAAGCTTCAGTATAATTGCAAAAGTGGATCATTATAAATTATAGTAAGTAAAAGAAATTAATCAATTTACTAACAGACTAAATTTTACAAACAAATAACAATTAGGTTTTCTCTTCGATTTTCATTTTTATTCCAACATTGCACTAAAAAAAGTATTTCACTTACAGCATATTATTGAACAATTTATTAAAATTAACTGTTATGTTTGAATAATATTCCATTTTCCATGTACATTATTTAATTACAATATTCATAATAAATTTATTAAATACATAATTAGATTACTAATTTTATATTTTGCTCCTGAGATTGTTTACCTACTCCCTGACTGTTTACTCTGAAGTATACTTGACTGAAAATGTTTTAAATTCTAAACTATTTTAGGTCGAACTAAAATTGAGCTGCTTTCACAAAGAAGAGTTATTGAAAGCTAAGTGAAGTTGCAGGTTTCTAAGTGGACCCACAAAAATGACATGGCCCTTATTGAGAACGATAACTTTTCATATATATTGTTTGGCCTTCCACCTTTATTTTAAGCTTTTTTACCATTTTCGTATCCTACTTTGGAAGTGTTTATTAAATTTTCTTCGATAAAAAAAGAAAGTGTTTCGTTACTCAAGCCTAACTTACAAAAAATAGAATTAAAAACCTATAATAATAAATTTCTTCATATTATTCTAGTAATATGCATTTCTCAATTAAAAGTCACGTGGAGGACAGCGACAGATTTTATTATTAACTTATAATTTACATACTTTTTATTGAATTTATAATTTTATTTTATTTTAGTTTAAATGTTTCGGTTATAATTAGAATAAACTTTGGCTTTGGCATTTTATACTCGTTTGAGTTTTCACAAAATGTATACACAGTAACAAATTCCACAAGTTTTTGGAATTCATTAATACCAATAATAAAAGTTTTTAAGATACAAATAGTTATAACATTAATCTATTTATAACACAAGTATTGTCGAAGTGTTGCAAAGATTTTTAAATGCATTACTAAGAATTTTATGTGATTATAAATGTTATTTCAATTAATTAATTTTGTATATCTACACATGAAATTTAGTTAATATAGTTAATTTGAATATTTAGTTTTCATTATAAAAATGAGGCATCTAATGATTTTACTATATTTATTCACACTATAACCTTTATACTTTTCATAATAGGCTATTTCTTAATAAATTTTCATCGACTTTCCAACAAGCACCATATAAAAAAAAGGTTTATCATTTGAAGTTTGTTTTCATTATTTTGATTTAAGTATTTTAAACTAAAACTTTAATACTTTGAGTTGTCAACAAAGATCTCTGTCTCTCAGTATCATCAACAAAATTGTTCTGAAAACAGTAAAATCATGTATTAAAAACATTTGTGTCATATATCACATGTGTTTGTGTGTTTTATTATTGAAGAAAAATTTGACACTTGATGATAAATTTAAATTGGCTAGTATAGTAAAGTAAGATATTGAATAGCATATTTTAACAATATAATACATAACAGTAATGAGGTAAAAACAAATGCATTAGTTGGATATAAACGTCACTGAAATTAGGCTAACGTGGCATGCTACGTTAAATTTGTATATCTCTACACCACTTGGGTTATTAATGACTGTTGGTTGTCCGTTCAGAATAAAATTCGATATAATCTATACATATTAATTCGCAAGCATGTTTCGTTTCCTCCTTTTTTTCTCAGCTCGTGTGCATCGTAGAAGAAATCCGCGCATACCGATAGAAAGGTATAGTCCTGTAGATGAGCAGAATCACGTTCTAATTCACATCGGACTCCAGGGCTACACCCCACAGGCTTTCAAAGTTCTAATGTTAATCTTATGGACGAAGGAGAATTGAATAAATCATTAGACAGCTGTTGCAAAAACAACGGCTAGAAAAAAAGGAAGAACAGATGTTTTAGTTCTTAAATATTTTTTAAGCTTCTTGGATCTAAGTAAACTGAAATTTTGATCGAATTTCGATCAGGAAGCGATCTCTAGTAAAACTTTATTGTATGTATATTTATGACTTATTTTAGTATGTAGCTATAAATATTCAAAGTTGACAAAATATCTGTACTGAAAAAAATATTACACGATAGTTATTACTAACATGTGTTGCCCCCCTTATATATATATATCCGTGTCCGGAGGTCACCGCATTAAATATTTTTTAACCAGTAATTAGCAACATATCTAGCCTTGTCATTCGCTAAAACTAAGTCTTGTACAGTACAGGCGATGATCGCTTCCATCATCGAGCACCTCAGCAGATGATCGTGGGTTTGCTGTTCACCACAGTCACATTTGTCGACTTCAGAGTAGCCCCAATTCCTCAGGTTATGTCTGCACCTTGATACGGTTCTCAGGCGATTTAGGGCTTTCCAAGAACAGTACGGCATATCACCCCCGTTAGCAACAAATAAATAGTTTAGTAAAAAATAAATAAAAATAAATAAAAATAAAGCATGTCTTTATTTCAAGCGATTTTCAGCATCATGCTGCTTTACAAAATAACTCAAGTCAAATTCATCTAAATAAATGTAAAACAATTTCGTCAAGACAGTATTAACTAGCCTAGATAAAAATATACAATAGACAAACCATCTATGAAAATAAATAACTATAAACCTTCTTCTTAAAAGATTTTTCCGCGGTGAGACCAAGACCACTTATCCCAGAGATTAGGTTGTTGTAGATTACAGGAGCAAAATACCCAAACCTTTTCCTGTCGACCTCTTTGCGCACGCGAGGCACCCCCAACACGCCGTCCTGTCGAGTGCTGCGAGACCGCAACTCAGCTCGGGTTTTCAATTTATTTTTTAAATAATGAGGTTCACCCTGAGTCATGACCTTGTGAACAAGGCATGAAGTACGGAGGGCACAGAGGTCAGTCATAGGCAAGAAGCCCAATGACCTCCTCGCATATGAAATGTGATCATATTTCCTTAGACCACATACATATCTCACGCACATGTTCTGCACTCTCTGCATTTTCTCCATGTCTCCTGTCGAGATGGCATTGCCGTAGACAGGTAGGCAATATTCCAACACAGAGGCAAGGGCCTGAACAAGGTGAAGTTTTGTTGCCGATGGAAATAAGTGTTTGTGTTTGTATAACACTCTCAGTCGGCTCATTGCTCGTTGACATACCGTGCTCACATGGTCAGAAAAAGTGAGACCGGAGTCAAGCACAACGCCCAACAATTTGGAAACATTGACCTCTTTTAAGTCCAATCCATCGAGAGAGACACCTGTTGTTGTTTTCAGAGGAAGAAACCTACTTGGTGGGAAAGCCTGACTGCACATTTCTCTGTGTTCAGACGGATTCCGTGGTTCCTAGACCAAACATTTATGGTTTCCAAATCTATGCTGAGGAGGCGGAAGGCTTCACTGGTATTAATGGTCTCCTCAAATGAGAGCCTTAACTGGGCATCATCAGCATACGAATATAGCTGGCAATATTTTAGGTCTTTTCCCATTGTGGCAGCAAAAACTATAAACAAAACAGGCCCAAGACAACTTCCTTGAGGTACTCCAATAGGTTTCATGGAAGGAGTAGATGTTTTGGTCCCCAATTTCGTTTTTTGGCTTCTTCCGAAGAGGTACGAATTAAACCAAGAGATAACTACAGGGCTAAACCTGTAATACCTCATAATGGTCAATAGCATATTGTGGTTTATAGAATCAAAGGCTTGCGTGAAATCAAGCAAAGCAAGGACGGAAGTTCTTTTTTCAGCTTTTGCCTCAAAAAGATCGTCACAAACTTGCAATAAAACTGTGGTGGTTCTAAATCCTCTGCGGAAACCAGACTGAAACTCAGGCAGAATTGTCTCTGTCTCTAAAAATGCAACAAGTTGAACCACCACCAGCTTTTCCAAGACCTTGGACATTGCAGGAAGAACCGAAATTGGGCGGAGTTCAGTCACACACGAAGGAGCTTTAGCCTTTGGAATTGGCGTCACAATTGCCTCCTTCCACTCCGTGGGAAATACCCCAGTTGTGAGTGACTCATTAAACAGGTGAGTAATGGCGTCAATGCAGTATGGGCCGATCATCTTTATTATCTGAATAGAGATTCCATCAGTGCCAATAGCTTCCGATGAAATACTATTTATTGCTTCCTTCACTTCTCTAACTGTAACACTTTTAAAATTAAATTCACATTTTACCTTTTCAGAATGGAGTTTTGAATAATAATCAAGGCATTCGACATTAATTGTATTTCCAGATCCCATTTTGACAAAATAATCGTTTAATAAATCAGGGGAATGCAAATTGAAAGAAATTTCATTTGAATTGGCTGTTTCATTCCATCCACTTGATTTAATTTTATTCCAGAAATCTTTAGAACACTTACAACTCGCCATTTCTTTTTGGAAGTATTCTTGTTTTGCTCTTCTAATCTCATTGTTGAGCGTATTTCTTGCTTTACAATACGACCTTCTAACCGCTTCAATATTTGACTCTAACATTTTCTTTCTCCAAAATTTTTTTTCTTTCGTAAGATTTTTTATTTTTTGATTTCTCCAAGGAGCTTTATTCTTAGTGAGTCTTTTTGTCGTCAACGGAGCATTTTTATCAAAAATGTTCAAAATCCCCTGGTTTATAAAAGACAACATCTCGTATACACTATCCATTCTCTTTACCTTGTCCCATTGAATGCTTTTGGCACTGTCAATGACTTTGTCTGCATTGAAATTAGAGAAGTCTCTAAATGAAAAACTGGCCGCTCTGGGAGTGAATCTCTCCATAGAGAGAGCCTGCGGGTTTCCTCTCTGGTGAACAGAGGTCTCGTTTTTTGGAGGAATGGCTTCCTCGATGTGAGTCGTGTTGCTGCAGGAGCATGACTGAAAAGAGGATGCCTTTCATTGTTTGCCTGGTTTGCTTTTTCTTTTTCTGCAATTACTTTTCTCCTGATGTTGGGTGGGGCAATACCAGCCAAAGGGTACATTTGATGGACAGGAATTGGCTTCAAGCAACCAGTGACAATGCGGACCGTATCATTTAAGGCTATGTCGACTTCCTTGGCATGAACTGACCTTTCCCAGACTGGAGCTGCGTATTCTCCAGCTGCAAAGCAAAGTGCCAAAGCTGTTGAGCGAAGGACTTCTGGGTGTGCTCTCCATGCTGTCCCAGTAAGCTTACGAGCAATATAGTTCCTAGCATTTACTTTCCCTTTTAGCTCCTGGCAATGTTTTTTAAATGTCAGAGTTCGGTCCAACTTTACACCTAGGTACTTTGGACTCTCACAATGCTCAAGATGCACATTTTGCCAGACTACCCTAAGGTTCCTTCTTGCTTCCCGATTACGAAGGTGAAAACAGCACACTTGAGTTTTCTCTGGGTTA
The DNA here is from genome assembly GCA_030545055.2 of Neoaliturus tenellus. Taxonomy (NCBI): domain Eukaryota; kingdom Metazoa; phylum Arthropoda; class Insecta; order Hemiptera; family Cicadellidae; genus Neoaliturus; species Neoaliturus tenellus. Next base: position 103,158,100 of record CM061533.1, read on the forward strand.
GGTTTTAGGTGGTTCTCTTTGTGAAATTCAGATAGTTTACCCAGGGCCGCTGTAAGTTTGTTTTCAACTTGTTCAAAACTTTTTTCTTGGACCAAAACCGCAGTATCATCGGCATATATAAAACTTCGTGTATAATCCGGAATTGGTTGGTCATTCGTGTATACATCGTACAGGAGAGGGGCTAGCACACTCCCCTGGGAAAGTCCATTTTTCTGGTTTCTCCGACTTTTTTTCCATTAAGGGAAACAAAAAATCTCCTATTTGGGAGCAGACCTCTTACAATTCTTGTTAGGTTGTGGTCTTTTGTAAGGTTGTAGAGCTTATACTAGAGCCTTCTGTGGTTCACTGTGTCATACGCAGCTGTCAGGTCAATAAATGCTGCTCCTGTTATAAGCCCTTTCTCATAACCATCTTCAATGTGTTGAGTCAGGTTTAAGGCATGACTGCCACATGACTTACCTGATCTAAGTCTAGCTTGTTCAGGGATAAGCTTATCGTCAATATTAGGTCCGATACGATCCAATATCATCCGCTCATAAACCTTATACAGGTGGCAAAGTAAGGATACAGGCCGAAAGTTCTTTGGCTCGGTTGGTCCTTTTCCAGGCTTTAATAAGGCTACTACCTGAGATTTTCTCCACAGCTTTGGTATCTCTCCTGATTCAGTACATTTATTAATCAACTTTAATACCCAACCAACCGTCCCCCTTATGATATCTATTAGAACAAGTTCCAAAAAATCCTAACAAAATGCAAGCCTAAAATTCCTACATTATATTTTTTTTATAACTTAAATTTTAACTTTTACCAACAATTCTAAGTCAAATTCTCTTTCATCCTAGTATTACGTTTTGACTAGCAAGTTAAAATTTTCTAAAATTATTTTTTTTTTATTTTAAGAAAACTCTTTTTAGAGAGATAATTAAACCAAACATGTATATATATTATATGTTAAATTATGACTTTGAATAAGTTATCTAACGCGGGCACAGTGGATTGGTCTATCCCAACGTCTGGACCACAAATTCTTTGAAATGTGTTCAAAGAGACTATTAGTCGGCTCAAAAGGGGTTACTAATTGGATTTCTAAAACAGCTTAACTACTTGAAGAGGAGTATAGCGTCGAAACTGAAAGGAGTTTAATAGTTAATTTAATAGTTCTAGATGGAACTAAAATCACTTTTTTTATTCATAGTGTTACTTGATTTTTTACTAATTATAAAATTCTCATTGAAGAGAAGAATTAACTTTTGGTCAGTGTCCTATCTGCGTATCCGATAAAACAGGTACGGCATTATAAAAGAATTTTATTTTGTATTTTTTATATTTTCCTCCTTAAAAAGCCACCTTGAGTTGAAGACATGAAGCTTCAATTTCAATATTGATGAATAGTCATTATTGATTTTATTCTTTAACTGTGTTATTGTCAGATATATTTATATTTATTTCGCTTAAAATGGTTATTGATAAATAATTAAAAGAAAAATTGATTTTTAAAGCAATGGTTGTGCCAAATAAACTTCTAAGTTGGCTTACAAAACTTTCCTTTAAGAAAACCTAAAGAAAATTCTGATAATCATTCCTAGACAAAATTTTAATCTATGTATGAGGTAGTCCCTTTTTACAAAGAGAGAGTGTTATACCTTATTGAAATGGTCACCTAACTAAATAGGCAGTTTGTAACACCATTAAATTTAAGGACTGTTTTAGTTTTAAATGAAAAAAAAATAGTATAGCTAGCGACTAGATAATGTCTTCTCTGCCATATGCATTACATAACTCGTCTTATTCTATGTATCGGTAGGTAGTCTATGTAAATATTTAGAGCGACAACTTCTCAAGCTTACTTGCTTACTTTGCTTATATTAGGCAAAGCTTATATTGTACAAAATCAATTTATGTTTGGATTATATGTCGCTACATAAAACTGTCATATGCTTTAACTTTCCTACTTAAACCTAAAATTCAAATTTAGATAAATATATATTTTTTATGAATGAATGAATGAATTTATTCCAAAAACTATGCAGTTCAGAGAATTACAAATCAGAATCAATTATATAATGCATTTAAAAATAATATACAAATAATTATGACTAAATAAAAAAGCACAAATCGAACTGATTACGAAAACAAAAATAGTTCATGGACTCAGTAAACATAGGCGCAAGACTGTGTGTCTGCTGCGTTGCTTACAATTATAATTTTGACCTTATTATTATTAATATTTTACGGGAAAAGAAAAAAGGAAAAATGAAATAAAAGAAATGAGCTAGGTTACTTAATGTCTTCACATTCATTTTAAACAATATTGCATTAAACCTAGTAAATTCGAGTAAACCCCCACCATGTTCGTTAGTCGGCAATTCTATGCTCGTTACGTCACTGGAGATCACAACTATATTACCTGTCTGAGGGATGATTGTAACCTTATCCCTCCATCTACATACCTGGAACAAACGTGTGATAGTAAAAAAAACTGAGTACGTCTCAAATATGTTATTCTAAAATTTTCATTAATTGTGATCACGTTGCTATATTGTAGTAAGATTTACTAGAGTGCTCAAGTAAAATAAAATTACTTATTTCAAAATACATGTTTTCAATGAGTAGTGATTTACAATAAAGCTTATTAAAACTATATGACTTTGTTGTACTGATTTATTTCAAGTGAAAAAAGTATTTTACTGAATGCCATCCATTGTACTACTGTAAAAGACTAGAATAAAACTGATATAAAAGTGAAACCATTACACTTGCGTTTTATGTTTTAAACATCATTATCCACCACTTAGTTCACAATCAAGGAAATATTTGTTAAATTTGCAGAAAAAAAAACTAATTTGAACTAATTCGCTAATTGAACTAATTCGCTAACTGAACTTAGTCGCTGGTGAAAGTATGAGAATTGAGAAGGGTCAACTCCTTGCATGCTTAAAAGCCGTTAATTAAATAGTTAAGCTTTTAAAATATTCAACGAAGCTTTGCAGACTGCTGAGTGATCTGCATATTTAAAGTGCAAAAACACAAATAATGTTAAATCTGTAACCGACTTGCGATAAGTGTTACTTATGTTTTACAAGATTGCTTGCGACACACACATGTTTATTCAGTAGCACATGTTTTTCTTCGCCGCCATTAGCAATAAACATCTTGGAATACCTTGTTTGTGTTTCGCTCAGGTGAATTGCATAAAGATAATGTGGCTGGTTTATTGTTAAATAATAAAAAAAGGTCAAAACACATCTGGTACATCACACCTAAGGCTTTATGGATACGCAGAATTAACTTTAATCTCAATTTTGTAATTTGTTAAGTGGCTATTTTTATTACTTCAACGAAACGTGATTTTCTCAAAATAAAAACCTTACCCGAATAAATGAGTTAAGTGTTTTCCTAACAAAATAATTTACTAGCTACCATAGATATGTTTTCCAGTCACAAATAAATCTGTCACCTTTGAATTTTCTGTTTTTCAATAATGTTAGGAACAAACTTTACGAAAAAAATAAAATTATAAGTTAATTAATTTAACTTTTAAAGCTAATAAAGTTGACCTATGACGTAAAATGTTTAACGGTTCATGTAAAAAAAATGTTTTCGATCACTTTAGTAATTAACTGAAATGTAAGCTTTAGAATTGACGAAGGTTAAATTGAATGGAACTGTACGTGGCGACATGGGTAACAACATTTTGCAAAACAAGTTAGCAGACTAAAGCAGTAATATAGGGAACCTGCTTTACATGTACATTGTGCCAGATCTAATAACATAGTAGGCTCTCTGCAACCTACGACAAAGCTCCGTTCTTGGAACAACAACTTGTAGTAGAAACCGAGTTGGTTTACAATTGTTTTAAATTATTAAATACATTCTATACGCCTACAAAAATGTTGTTTTTAATTTGTTTTATTGTATACGTATAGACAATCAAGTTTTATTTAGCCACAGTTTTGTCGTTATAGTTTTATATGAAATAGGTAATTTAAAATAAAGCAATCAAAAAGTGTACGCAACAGACTTATTTCATTCTTCAAAGAAATGCGTGTTGCACAGATTTTAATCAATTTTAATTTTAAACGTATTTAAAAGACTTATTTTAAAATACAACCAACATCAAGCATTTTTTTACTGTTATTTTTTTTTATTAGCAACATGTTACAAAAACATTTACTATTCCAACAATGATTAAAAATAAAACATCTTCTTTTATCATGATCGAATAAACTCTATGAATAGTATTTGTAAAACGATAAACAAGTACTCAAATAATATCTGAATAAAAATGATAAACACTGATTTTATTAAAAAAAACAACCTGGAGGCTAGTGTTTTTGACGGAAAGCATTTAGTCAGTTTGTTTTACAATTCATTGATTTTATAAATAGTAAGAAGGGCTTCAAAACTCAATATAAAAAGAATTAAAAGGGAAAAAATAACAGTATCTCACCCAGGTAATTTGCACCAAATTATTGTTTTGTTTTGCGAGTTTCATAGTTATAAGAACTTTGAGTCTAACTAAGAAATCCAAGCAATATTGCCATTCTATAAACCCCTTTAAACATACCTCGTGAATTCAACAACTAAAAACACTTCATAAAACTCAATATTTTTTAAAAATTAAAATTTATTAAAAGGAAATTAAATAAATTCTATGACTTCAGCCTGCTCTATGTAAAAAAAATATTGTTTTGGAGTACTGTGAAGTTTACTTGTCCCACAACTTTCTTGATGAGACAAAGAGCTTTGTCTCCTCAACACAGAAGGTGGTGACACCGAATTAACTCTGCTTGTCTCCCAAATTGAAGTAAATACTAAACTTCCGTAAAGAGGATTGCATCTCTTTAACAAAATAATTTACAAACTCATAAGCGTTTTTGGGTGAAATCTGTAACTAACGATGGATTGCTTTATTTTCAGGGATTTAAATATTGACTTTGAGCTACCATGAGGACAAGTTTGTTACTTTAGGTCTTAAAATTACAATTATATATTTAACCATCTTTAATTGTTTTAAACTATCTTCATTTATCTCATGTTATGGATAAGGACCCTCTCAAAAGTTAAATCCTTTCATTAATGTTAAATTATTCATCGTTAAATTAAGTTATAAAAAAATGCCACGGGCATACACCAAGAATAAAAAATCAAATAAATAACAATAACATAGTAAAAACAGAATTTAAATATGTGGTGTTTTATGAAAATGAATATCAGTTGACTTCTTACAGTTGAATAATACTTCGAAGACAATTTTTTTAACTAAATGCCCTAACTGATTAATAAAATAAAATTAGCTCACCAATTAAAGTATGGTTAAAATAAGAGATTTTTTGTTTGAATACTGAAATATTTCTTCCACGATCTCGAGCCGGGACTACTATGGCAGCTAAAGTCACATATGCAGGGGAATATAGTAACAATGAGTTATTTTATTGGATGCTTCAAATGCCAACCAATTGAGCTGGAAATGGCGCTGCAGGACAATGAGTCAGGGGCTATCAGATTGATATGTGACGTCATCTGGTCATGGCCAAACAAGAATGTTAATTACCACGTTTAGCACATAGCTGATGAATAACGTTACTGTGTCTATTGGAATGTCAAATATTTCAACACTCATAAATACCAAGTTTTCTATTAACTAGACTGTTGCACTGTTAATTCATTTCTGATCATTATAGTAGTTGTCATATTATAAGAGGAATCCGGAAAAGTTTTATTTATATTAAAATTTCTACCGCCATCATTCAATATTCAAAGAGATGAAACTTTTATGACCCTCGCCCCGGGGTACTACAACGTTTTAGCCAAAGGATGTCGTGTATTAAATATAAAATAGAATGCTTTTGTTTATTTTTTATTATAAATTGGTGAATATAGTGTTCGAATGGTTTACAGTAAAAAATGTATTTTGTTCAACTAACGCGGACAAATTTCTTATACCCATTGATTGACGTTATATCTTTTTGTGGAATTTTTAAAATTCTTCAACAACTGATGTGAGGTTTTATAAATAAAATCAAAAGAATTTAAATAGAGAAATAAGAGGGGTTAACTTTTTTCAAATTAATCTAAGGTTTATATGCCCCCGTTTTCCAATCGTTCAACGGTACTTATATGTTTATTTTAACTCAAAGCATTGTAAAGTTGGTATAAGGGGAATAGGTTAAGTATTACTAATGAAATATTTGTTTAAGTGATACATCTACTTAAAACTCTTATTAATTGAAAAATTGTGTTTAAAACTTTTTAGTTAGAACCATAAGTACTCCTAGTAACGACTAAGTAAAATTTAAAATAAAGTACACAAAGAGACATTTTTTTACTTTTCTATATCATTTATTAAAATAGTCTTTTTCATAAATTAACTTTTAACCCTCAATAGTGTAATTGCCCTATCAAAAGAAAAAGTTTTTATGTTGAATATCATTTTAATAAATTAAATATGTGTTTCTATAAATAACGGTTGAGCTCCTATTTTTGACTCGAAGTATTAAAATAACCATGTAATCTTTGATTACTTTATCAACATTCCTATGGATTAATACATCTATCAAACACTATAAGTGCAAGAAAAACATTAAAACTTGAAGTGGTTTTGAGTAGGTAGGTCTGTTTTTATGATAAATCGGTCAAAACATTAAAACGCAAGTTTTTAAAGGAAGTTTATTTGTTAGTTATGATTTTAATATCAAATAATATGTTACAAAAAATATAAAAACACAAAGAAAAAAGTATCCTAGATATTTTAATTAAAAATAAATTTCATTTCGTAATTTTTTTTAACACTGAACATTAAAACTTTTAAGAAAGTGAATTTTAAAACATACAAACTCATTTTCACGCATACAGGGCTTTTGCAAAAAAACTCTAATATAAAAAAAAAATTGAGATTTAAAAAATTGTTATTACAGATAAAAAAACTAATGCATCATTAACATTTTACTTTCCTGTAATAATCAAATACAAAATAAAAAGAAATGTTTTAAGACTAAAATCTTTACAAATGAAACTGAATAACAAGTTTTACAGTCCGCTAACTCAAGCTCAAGTAACACTGTATCCTGTGAGTAAATCTTTCCTCTATCGCATTATTTAGTAAACCTGACACATCAACTATTTCCAGGATACTGACGTAACAAAAAGTCTACCAACGTTACAATGTTATTTGGTGCTCAACAATGTAGACTCAAGCAACACTGTATCCGGTGAGGCCATCTTTCCTCCACCGCATTATTTAGTAAACCTGACACATCAACTGTGGTTGGGATACTGCCGTAACAACACGTCTACAAATGTTGAAAGTTTATTTTTTGCACAACAGTGTAGACTCAAATCTTATACTATAATACGAGCAATCTCTGAAGGGATGTGTGTTCCACGATCTCGAAATCTAGCGGTTAGATTTTGTTTAAACTTTGCATTAAAGAGTGTTTCGGCCCAAAAATAAGTTTAGAAACAAATGTAAACAAAAATAAAGAAACATTAATGTTAAGCAGACCTTTTGAAACAGCTGTTAACTGTGAAGAGGTATAGTTGGTTGTTGGTGGAAATATTAACATTGAATCAAAACCAACGAGCAAGGCTCGGTTAACCTGGTACTAACTCTGTATCCGGTGAGGCCATCTTTCCTCTACCGTATTATTTAGTAAACCTGACACATCAACTGTGGCCAGGATACTGACGTAACAACAAGTCTACCAACGTTACAAGTTTATTTGGTGCACAACAGTGTAGACTCAAGTAAAACTGTATAAGAAGAATCCATCTTTCCTCCTTTAGTAAACCTGACACTTCCACTGTGGTTGGGATACGGACGTAACAACAGGTCTACCAATGTTACAAGTTTATTTGGTGCACAACAGTGTAGACTAAAATAAAACTGTATCCGGTGAATCCATCACCTCCTTTAGTAAGCCTGACACTTCCACTGTGGTCGGGATACTGACGAAACAACAAGTCCACCAACGTTACAAGTTTATTTGGTGCACAACAGTGTAGACTCAGGTAAAACTGTATCCGGAGAATCCATCTTTCCTCCTTTAGTAAACCTGAAACTTCCACTGTGGCCAGGATACTGACGTAACAACAAGTCTACCAATGTTACAAGTTTAGTTGGTGCACAACAGTGTAGACTAAAATAAAACTGTATCCGGTGAATCCATCTTCCTCCTTTAGTAAACCTGACATTTCCACTGTGGTTGGGATACGGACGTAACAACAGGTCTACCAACGTTACAAGTTTATTTGGTTCACAACAGTGTAGACTCAAGTAAAACTGTATCCGGAGAATCCATCTTTCCTCCTTTAGTAAACCTGACACTTCCACTGTGGTTTGGATACGGGCGTAACAACAAGTCTACCAACGTTACAAGTTTATTTGGTGCACAACAGTGTAGACTCAAGTAAAACTGTATCCTGTGAATCCATCTTTCCTTCGTCGTATTATTTAGTAAACCTGACACATCAAATGCGGCCAGGATACTGACGTAACAACAAGTCTAAAAACGTTACAATTCTAGGTGTTGTAAACGAAGTTTAACTGAACTAAAACATTGTAAATTCTGAAATAAAACTTGTTAAAGACCAATATTAGCAATTTTTCCTTTTAATTAACAATTTGTAGATAGTAACATATTAAAACCACCAAATACGAATAATTAAAGTGTAACAATTATACAATAATAGAATACCTCTTATTTATCACTAATTATTACATAAGTTTGGTTTGTAAGCGAAGGGAATGGCCATTAACCAAGGAGCAAGTTAAATAATTCATAGTGAATTAGACAAAGTAGGGGCGCAAGTAACCGACCGCAAAACCATTAACCCAACTTGCCTGGCAACGTTCACAACCAACTAATGATTAGGTTCATCGTTACTACTTAGTGAAACAACTGTTGTTCTCGCTGGCTAAAGATTTTGTAACCGATTCAGCTGTTTCTAAACTACTAATTGCTTTAGGAGTGATGAATATGATCGCTTGGACGGAATCATGACAATTCCGTTAATTAGTTATGTTATTTAAATAATAGAAACAAAATAATACATTAATTTAATACAAGATTTGGTGACAATGAAGTTTTAAAACTCATGAAAACTGATTTGGCAGCAGAGTGGTTATAGTTCACTTCATATTGCTGAGGCGGCTAGTTCGTTCGCTGATGGGGTTGATTCTGGACTCAGTTGCCATTTGGTATTGGAATATTAATTAATGATGCTATCTTAGAAAAGATCGAGGTTAACTTTTAACAATTCAAGTGTTAGGTTGGTTATCTACGAAAATTTTGAGTCAATTATAAATAAAAAAAAACTCAAAATATATGAAAATGCACTTAAAATTTTCTCTTGATGTATGGTTGGTTACTGACAAAAAATACTAACTATGAATGTAAAATCTTCATAGAATATATTGGTTTTTCCAGGTTATTAATTGTGAATAAATTAAAAAATTAATATTACAAATTATAAGCACCAAAATTATTTATAAACAAACATTCAAGCATTGCACGTCGCCTTATCAACCTTACTAGGTAACAATACAACTATGCACAATATATTGTTTTTATTTGCTGTGAAATAGCTTTATTCTACCTAAATAACTCCAAGTGTAATTTTAACCACAATATAGCAAATTTGCTCAATTCCCCGCTGTAAAATCAGGAATTAAAGTAATAAAAAAGAGTGAATAAAAATTATTTCACAACTAATGGTTAGCTTCCGTTTTGACTTTCATAAAATTAATCTAATTTTCATTCGGTATGAAATCTTGCTAACCAGCTGCATTTTTCGTTATGTGTGGCATTCCACATGTTTTCAAATAAAATCATATTAAATGCTGGGTGTGGTTCTGACATGTAATTAATTTTCCTCACTCTCCCTCTACTCCTATAGCTTAATTGAAAAAATATAACACATTTATATTAAATTTTTATGATTCTGTAATTCTTTAAAAATCAAATACGAAAAAGTTTATCTTACAATTGGTACGTGATAATATTTAAAACAACCGTACCTGAATGCTGAGCATTGGTTCGGTAAACTTAAATAATTCTTCGTAATAAAATTAATAACAGATAGTAAGTATGCTATAATTCTAAGTGCACAAAGGCTTGTTTATATTCAAAACAACCTCATTCGCTCCACTCACACGGCTATCATACTGTTTAACGAAGGCCTACGGGTGCTTCACTCTAATACATATTTGTAAACCACATGTTGAATCTGTAGCACTTGGATCCTACTTCTATGGTCAACATCTGATTTCATCATGGTTACGATTTCTTTGTTTTTAAATTCAATAGTAAATCAACAAATCGATTGTCTATTTTAAATATATTCTTTACTTTTATTTATCTAAATATTCATTATCACCAGTACTGTTTAAAAAAATGATAATTTTTACCATAGTAACATTCAGTAATTCTAACATAGACAAATTTTTAAAGATATATTATATGTTTAGCTATTTTATTGTCTTTATATTAGACATTCAAGTATAGAACACGATTAGAAACCGCCATTTCAACATATTCCAATCAGAAACATTTGTTAAGCAGTAGATTTATTTGGAAAGTAACGAAGGAAAACTGATTAAACGAGTTGTTTGAAATATATTTTACCAATAGAAAAATAAAATGTTAATGGTAATTAACATAAAATCTCTGTCAACAGTATAATATTATTAGTAAATTAATCTGTAAACGCAAAGAAAATGCCAGATCGTTTGCACTTATTATTAACCTTTATTTCCTCTTTATTACATGTAACCTAGATAGTAAATTACATTTTCCAAATATCAGTAATTTATTTCTATTATCTAGTCACTATGAAAGTAATGTATTCTCATTATAAATTTAATTACTTAATTTCATTGTAAATACATCGACATACACCAAAACACAAGGCAATAGGTCATATAGTTAAACAAGGTTATGTTCTTAAATATTATAATCGCAATAAATACCTTTAACCTTGATTAATACTCCTCTCCACTCCCAATATGGATTTAATAATTAGATTAATTTATAGAATACTTAAATTTTCAATACCACACAAAATCAAACTAAAATACCTTTTTTATCTACCGGTACTCATTATAAAAAATCAGAATGTCTCTAATAAATTAAATTTTGCAACGTCGACTTTTATTATTTTTAATAATACTAATCCTTATGACAACACATAATTAATTTTTGTATTGATAAAAATCCAATTTTATAAATTCATTAAACGCTAGAGGATTCGTGCTACTTTTCATCATTCAAGCTACGCATTTTAATATGCAACTTTATTTTTATTTTATTGGCATATAACCCAAATGAGATATCAGTGATGAAACTGTAAACAAATAAAATAATATAAGTTGGCTATACATTTCTTACTATGCAATAGCAGAAACCGAGTGAGTAATACTAACAAATCATCTTCCTATTATAACTCTCCTTCCAAAGAATGTTGGTTATCCATCAAATCCGGGTTTAATTTCATATCTTATAGCTATCAAACTATTTTCCGCGTAATAAAAACACTTACAAGTGACCGTGAGTCTCCTCTGAAGGCCGATTTATGAAAATATAAGTACTCTTACTCGGTCAATTTGTGACCGAGCTTTATTGATTGTTTTGTGAAATGTAGCATACATTTATGCCACTAACATGAGGACTTAAAATTAAATGTAGAACAAAATCAAGTAACTTACGTAAGACTTTCACTCTTTAATTTTAGAATCAAGTCATTTCATCTTTAGGAGTTTTGTCTCCACTTTTCCTTTTAACATCAACTTTTCTCTTACGTGTAAATATCAATCCTACATCTCATTATAGGAACAACTTAAATCAGAACTCAATCCATCTCAATTTAAAATCTATAATCAGTTAATGGATGATTTTCTTTTAAATCTACCTATCTCAAGGTAAAAATTAACTAAAATAATTCATAAATATAAATAAAATTACAAAAACCCCTAATTGAATCATCTACACACAATCGTCATTCATCGTGGTTTATAATTACTGTGAAAGTTCTGCTGTGAAGGTACTTTACTGTCTTTTGATCACCGCACAGGCCTCCTGGCCCATAGTGATGGACAGTGGAGGCTTAACAAAACGGTAACTAGGTATTAAAAAAAATCTAATTATTTAATACACATTGTAAACTCACAAAAATATTATTATTTAAAAAAAAAATAAAATAAAAACTCAAAAACATGTGCATATATTTGCTTAGTTGATTAGGAACATATGGAATCCATTAAATCTCAACATCAACTTCCTCAAACGGAAGGGATACAAGGGAAGTTTACAATGAAGATGATTATACAAAGAAGATGATTTACCCTCATCTAATGAAAGTCAATTGGAAGATTGGTGATAAGATCATGACAGTGCACCAACTGTTTCCATCTGATTTCTTACAACAATGAACTAAGCACTTTTAAATTTTAATGTATACTCAGTATGCCACATCAACATGAAATTATTAAAATTACAAAGTTTTTCATAGTTTTTTTTAGTACCTAGTTACTTTTCCACCATGTTGATCACAGTAATATATGACATACATAGTATTTTTAATTTATTCTTCAGCTATCCGAATAACTTTTAACTTCAAACGATATTAATTTCCTTAGCCTACCCTTTGGTTTAAAGTAAAAGTAACTAAAGCGGAAACAAGTTCGTTATTCCCACTGAAGTTTAAACAAAACTGTCGTTTGCTGGTAGGCTTCGGTTAAGATGAAGTCAAACAAGTTCATAAACAAAACTTTTTTTAATTCATAAAGTTTCAGGCTTCAGAGAAATGGTCTTTGAGGTGCCCTTTTTTACTTTGCCGAACGATTCCGTAATTCTATCAACAAAAAGGTTTTAAAGATAGAGTTCTAAATTTCACAATATATTTCTTTGGGTTCTGATTACAAAATTGATTAGAGTGCATTTAGTTTTAACTTAATGTTTTCATAACAGTTTTTAAACATGAGAGTAACTTTATGTCTCTCTAATGTTAAATTACATAAATAAAATATAATAGTATTATGTTTTATTCTATGTTATTAAAGTAATTTCGTGTGCAAGATCTTCTGTGTAATCTTCGTGATGACGTCATTTCGAGTTCTTTCGTTCAATTATGCATTTTTCTTAATGTATTCATAGTGTATTTAACATCCATCTATGATAATTTACTTAAAGTGGGTCCTAATCACTCCCTAGTTTATTAATAAATTTAAAATAAATTGGTGGTTCTAATTATGATAACGTGAAAATAATAATCATCAGTATTTTACAAGTAAAGGCTAAATGAATACTGTTTTAATTATAACTAATCATTATAATTGAAGTATTATTAATAATTATAAATTTAATGTTATTGTTAAAATCGAATGTTTATTTTATTTCCAATCAGACACATGCCCGTGTTTGCTCAAGACATTTGCATAACGAACCATTTTATTTCTAATTAATTGCTTTTCAGTTGGAAAATCCAAATCCAGCATGAATAATTAAAATATAAGAGGATTTTAAGCGTATAATTAACTGTAATTAAAATGTGTTATATTTATTATTCTACGTGTAGTTATTTTTTTTAGCAACGAAATAAGAACTTAAATAACATTGTAGCTTTTAAATTCAGCAAAAAAGTTATTGAATCACTTGTAATTACGTAGAGTTACTTTCAAATCTAAATTTTTCGTAATTTTTTCGTAACCTGATTTTTCATCATTGTTTATTTATTTATTGTAATTTCATCACGGTTCGAATTTGAAATAAAGATCAAATATTCAATACAATTTAACATGAACAATTTCATAGGTTCTGAAATTATTTGTTATATTTATAACGTCCATAATGAATTGAAAGGGTTAAGCGAATCGCTTACATTTTCCAAGGAGGGGAAAATATTAAATCCTATTGGTATGATATATATGATGTGATGTTTTTCTTCTAATATGTTATGTATTTGCTTTTATAAATTATACCGATTAGTATCCAAAAACGTATAATTAAAGGGGAACATATTCTCCTAAAGTTGTAGCTGGAACGTAATCTACAATGTGGAATCTACGTAATACATTGTGGAAAAGAGCGACATTGAAAGCGCTAAACCTATACTATTAAATTGCAAGCAAAGTATTGGTATTGGTAGTGGAAAGTATTAAAGATAGGAAAGAATTTTAAAGTATACCTAAAAAATATTCTTTTCATATAATGACTTATTACCCTTTTTTTAATTTAACTCTCAGTTTTCTTATCCACTAAATTTAAGAAGTGAGTATAAAAGTAGCGTGTAAACGGTAGGCCTAGTAAACAGAATTTAAGGAAATACCGTAGTATAACGTGGGTCTTAATATTAGAACTTGCCATGTAATATTCTTATTCAGCTTTCGTTTAATAATAAATATATTTTTGATTTCTTATCAGGAATACTAGAACAAAAAAGTTTTACGATACATTTTTCTGACAACCTTACAAAATTACACGGAATACTGGCGAGTGGTCCAACCTCATCCCCCACAAAGCGCTTTGGGTAATGAAGGAATAAATCACTCATTACCGACAGGTTGTTACGTAAATTTGGCACTTGAAACTTATGTAGATATCATTTGATTCAGTATGTAGCATATTCTATCGACAGATTCCAAATCCTTTTTTAAGTAAGCCCGTAATGCTGTTACACAACATTCGTTAGTCGGCAATTCAATCCTCGTTACGTCACTGGTGATCACAACAATATTACCTGTCTGAGGGATGATTGTAACCTTATCCCTCCATCTACATACCTGGAACAAACAGGGAGTGATCAATACAACTGTACACTGTCTTACAACAAATACAACTTGTATATAATTTATTCTCTGAAAAGTTTTTTATACATTATGGTGGTCAAAAAAACATAATTTAGTTTCTTCACCTGAATTCACTTGTTCCTATGATTTTCAAAATATAGTCTAGCTGACAAAAAAACTCTTACCAAATTCTTATTTATAAAACAAAGTAAAATAAAACTGCACTTCATTAATAATAATGTACATAAAGCTAAAAAAAAGTCTTTCAATGCAATTTTTAGTATGTGGGTACCTTTAAAAGTATAATTTACGTACTGAAGTAATTAAACTCTTTTATACATAGACTATATACAGTGTTCCGGAGAGGTAAAATATATTTTTTACCATTATGGATAAGTTAATGAGACTTGGTACATCAATAATAACCATAAATGTCTAGTTTTTTAAGCTATTATCACTTTTTTGTCCTTTCGCTGGCTTATGGCCCACGAGGAGTCAGACAAAATTCTTAAATAGCAGCATGGGTTCAGTTTGATATGAAATTGAAAGTCTCACTTAGCAGAGTACAATGATGCAAACCACACTTCAAATGGATGACAGAGATGGAAATGGCAACTAAACAACTTTTCCATTAACATCATAATTGGTCAAACTTAATGCGATAACTTTTTTAATACTAAACCTTCAAATGCAAAGCCGATTGGGATGATTTATCGATTAAGACGAAAGTAGGTTTCTGTAAGACTTCAAAAGGGATTAGAAATCCAATAGAAGGGGTTTTAAATTGAAACTTCTTTGGCAACCATCACATCATGCTATACATCATTTTAAAATTCTTTGCATTTATAGTAAAAAGCCATAAACCTGACGTTAAAAGGTTGAATATGAAGAAAGATATTGCATTTTTAAGATTAACCCTTATGATTTTAATGGAAACTTTGTTTGTCTGCCATTTTCGTCTCGGTCATCCTCTTAAAATATAGTTTGTGGGTATAGAAACAAAGTACTCTGCTAAGTGAGACCTTTAATTTGATACCAAACTCGACCTATTCTGTTATTTATGAACTTTGTCTGACTCCTCGTGGCCGTCTCCCTGAAGAGATAAAAAAGTGATAATAGCTTAAAGAGTAGACATTTATAGCTATTATTTATATATCACGTCTCATTTATTTATCTATAATGGTAAAATAGTATTTTTTACCGCTCCGAACTTTTCAATCACACTGCATGTTATATAATTGAAAATTGCTCAACTTGTATTTGCATTCCCATGGTGCAAGATGTGCAATATAATAGAGACTTTTGGGTAACAATTACTATAGTAACAAATAATACCTTTACTACCCTTTTGGGTACCTTGTTATTGATTATCTTCCGCACAACATATCGATTAAAAGTTCAATATGTAATTAATATTTTCTAATATAATAAATAATAATTAATTATAATTATTAATTAAAAGATTAATTATATAAGAAATAATAAAACAACTGAAATCATAAGTTATCTTAGGAAAAAACTTCAGCCACAAAGTTATTTTAGCCATTAGTTTTATTTTAACGAGTGAACTTTTTTATAGAAGTAAGCGGTATTTTCCAGTAATTAGTGTACTCTTAGAATGGGAATGAAGATGTTGAAGGATATATTTAAGTTCCCCAGTAGTTATCGTTGTGTTAATCATGAAGATTTCTTCTTCCTTAAATTTAACCTCTTATCAAGTGAAACTTATATAATATCAAAAAAATAGTTGTCGTTATCATTAAGAGGTTCCCTTTTCTCTTTATTTATTTTTTAAATTTTTTGCAAGTTAGGTTTAAGAACTTAACGACAACTTTTAAAGTGGGAAAAATGAAAAGTACAACAAAAAAGGCACAGCTCCTGATTTCACAATCACTGAAGATGAAAGACAGAATGATCCAGATGTCTTCATTTCCTCCTTCTCTTTATGATGTAAAGTGTCTTCCCTTTCCAGCGGTTCAAGGCTCTGATTTGTTCGTTTAACACAAAGCTTTGTAAAGTCGTCACTTGCTGATCTGAATAAAAAAATAACCACTGCTCTTTGTATGCTGCTTTTAATTATTTAATTAATTGGTTTGATAATTGTTATATTAGAGATCAAGGAGGCCTTATAGTTTCTGGCGAGGGAATAAAAACTTTGTTTGAAATTATAATTTGAGTGTAATATCATATTTAAAACAAATATAAATTTAGTTGGCTTTACCGATCCCATCGTATGACACTTCGATTGATTAAAAAAATCCAATTTCCAAACGTAATACCGAATCTTGTAATGTAAACATTCTTTATGAGTACTACCCTTTATGAGACCATTTTAAATGCCATGCAAATTTTTCAAACCATATAAGTTATATTTATATATTTATAAAGTCGTAATATTTTATGTAAAATCTAAAAGGTGGTGGTGTTTTTAAAGCAATCTTTCTTGCTAAGGGTATTTTAGCATTTCATAAATTATTAAGATATCCCCAAACAAACTTTAGCATTATTTTGTATTCAAGGTATTAATATCAAAAAATAAATCATTTTTAAACAGTTTTTCATAAACTCTTTTCAATCCCACATAACATACGTCTGAAAACTTTAGCTTTGTCTTTTGTCATAAATTATGACTTGTTTTTATTTAAGTTACTGATGTCGTTGGCCAGTCGATTTCTAAGGTTTACACACAAATAACGTTATAATAATTACGTTATAATAATTAAATAACTACTATTAGCTAATCATATTAACTTAATATTCCATTGTGGGCTTTGGCGAGATGAAGCGTATCTCCTTGTCTCGTGAGGTTATAACTTTAACTAATATGCGCACGGTGTCACTAACATTGGATACTAAACTCTCACGTCATAAATTATGCATAGTTATTATATTTACGGTATTTCTTGAGTACTACTAATAATATATGCTGAATGCTCAGAATGAGTAACAAACGTAAACATCCAAGCAACTTAAAATGCTGTTTGAGGAACCTTTTTAGACGGCAAGAAGATGAACAAAGCTATAAAACATCGTTTTACATGTAAATCGGGGACAATCTAGTAAAGTCGCTGTGTTTTATGTGTTTCCCTGCCATTGGAAGTTTCCTCGTCACTTAAAGTAAAATATTTTTTTAATCTTATGTTCCACTTAAAGACATTTAAATTATTTTTTTTTATTTTTACTAAAATATAAGTTCTTTAAAAAATCACTTTTAAACGTTTACACATGTTTCATTTTTTACCTTTAAACTTTCTATCTCTATACTAGACTTTGGCTAAAATGTCCTTGTTAATTCATATAGATTACCGACATGCGGTGCGGCGAAAGCACCGCTAGACTGTACCCCACTTCGTATAACCGCGTGAGTGAGTTACACATGCGAGAGTATGTGATGATTGATTACCAAACATTTTGTCATTTTTATATTGATGAAAATAATTAAACATGACCAACCTATTACACTCCAGTTAATTAACGGAACTAGTGCTTGAAGCGTTCACACTAACGAAGCGGCGAGGGGCACGTTCAAGGAGCTGCTGACGTCATGCGTTTACTGATAACATCTCGTGATTAAACGTGAGGGGTGTAACACTGTAAACTGGCTCAAACACCATCATTTTTATGGCTCCGAAAGCAAGTTAAACAAACTTAATAAATTTTACCTTATAGCTGTATCGGGACTAAATCTAGATTTCAGGTAATAATAATGAACAAGATAAACTCTATGTGACTTAGTATTATTTTAGATTTTAAAGATAATTAATCCCATACAATACCGAAATTTTTGCCCTAAAGATTAAATAGATTTATTGTGAGAATTGCACTAAAATACGCAGATTTTAGAACTTATGACCTCCATTGCCTTTAAAGTAGTGGTCCAAAATCAAGATTGTACGTTATAGTTACAACCTAAGAAGTAATTTATGTCGAAAAAATCAGCAAAAGTTTTTGCATGCGATGAAGTTTTTAAGGTTTCTATGATATACTTATCGTTTAGCCCCTAAATTAAACCTAATTAAGAGACGAATGAATGAGTAACAAACGTGCACATTAAATCAACTTAAAATGCAGTTTAAGGAACCTTTTTAGACAGCAAGAAGATGAACAAAGCTATAAAACATCGTTTTACATGTAAATCGGGGACAATATAGTTTTTTAGGGAGTGAAAAAATGCATTACGCACACAGAGGGCCAGCCTGTAGTGTGGGACTCCCCTAAGAAAAGGGCATACCCACTAAAAAATCTCCTCTACTCTTTAGGAATCTAGCCTGGAATTGTTTGCCACATTACATCAGGCTACGCCTAAATTAGCTTAAGCCCATTAGGCTCACTCCTTGACCAGCCGCACACTCAGGGGGTCTGAGCCGCTTAGCGGTCCAGATCAGTCTTTTTTCTAAGGAGGATGCCCCTGGCGCACTGTGACAAACAATCCCAGCAGCCCTCATCCTCCAAGATCTTTTGAAAGACCGAGTCCACCGAAAATGTATTAAATATTTGGGTGGCTTCCAGGCGTGGCCCTTCCCAACGGGGGGCAGCGGAAGAAGGTGTGTTTCACATCGTTGGGAACGCCCGGGCAATAAATGCAGTCTGGTGAACCGGTCTTGCCCATCGCGTACAGGTACGACTGAAAATAGCCGTGACCTGTCAGGAATTGAGTCACTTAGTCACTACCTGACCCAATTAAAAGGGGACAATCTAGTAAAGTCGCAGTGTTTTAAAACATAACTTTTTTAATTTAACCTCTTATAAAGTGCATCTAATTAAAACTCACTTTACATTATGTTTGAGGCATCTCACTAGCCTAACGATTGGACTCTGGTTCAAGAGGTCATGAGTTCGATTTCCGGGATGTCCACCACACTTTGATGGGTTTGGACCGCTTTCCCTTAAAAGCGTTTAAGGTAACTAGTACTTCACTTAAACAAAAATGCCACTGGCGTAGACTCAAGCAAAAAAAATAGAAAGAAAACCCCTGAATAGTTATTGTGCTACTAATAGTACCAAGTTCTGACATAGAATTACTGTTTAGTTATTTGCACTGAAGTTCAATTGGTTCCCCCAACACCAGTGTTTACGAGCAACAGGCATCCATTAAAGCGTACACACCACACAACCACGTCAGACACATTTTATTTCAATGCATCAAAATTGTAACTGTTTCTTTTATTTTTTATAAATTTGTAGCTTCCTTTGTACATTTGTTTTGTTATATTGCATACGGTTTCCTTTTAATAAATGTAATTCAACAATATTTATTACGTAAGGATAAGTTTAACAATAACAATTTTCATTCACCAAACCTTAATCTGAAAAGAGATGAATTATGAGACTATTACAAAAGAACCATTTTTCAAACTTACAAATTTTCACAAACATGCTAAGGGAGGTGATGAACATGATCAGGACTCTGGTAACTTAAACTGCTAATAGTCTGAGTTTGTTAATGTTGCTAAAATATATGTACTATTTTATATTCAACCAATCTTGCAAAGTCTCTTCCGGTGTGGCCTACATAAATCAATCACATTTTCTGAGGGGTTGGTTTATTAAAAAAGGGTCGATTTAAAAGTTAAAAATTGCTTGAGCTACCTCCAGTAATTCAGTAATAAAAAATTTACTCAGTGCTAGACATAAACAATTTGTATAATTATTTTGTTATTGAATTTATGGTAAAATAAAAAATCTTTATCTCATAAAATGATAAGAACAAATTATCAAAGCAATGAAAATGTTTTTAGATATCGAACAATAAGTCCAATGTTTAAAAGTGGGCCATGTATCGATTTCTACTGACAAAGAAGCCTTAAAGCGCTCCTTGAAAATTTGAAGATGCAACATGAACTCAGCACATCGATTGCTTCATAATATTTGCAGGCGCTGATTCCCAACACAATACTGATTCTGTTATGAAGCAGATTACCACAAGTATACATCTAAATTGGATTACTGAAACTTTTAAATTGGGGTCTAAACAATAGGTAAGGAAACACTGAGTAAGAATAAATTAGACAATAAAATGTTTCACTAATAATAATTTTAGACAGTATTATGCGGACTCGATTTATGACAATCTCACTAGATTGAGAGTTTTTAAACAAACTAAGGCCAAGTATATACCAATACTAATTTGAACTAAAAAATCGATTTATAAAGTATCGTTTCTGATTATTTTAGTGATCCTGATTTTATTAAATACTAAAACAAGTATCGTTTCAAATCAGAATACTATATTGAAAATGGACTATTATTCTCACTTGTGTTTAACTGTGTTGCAAAGCAATCGATAAAACTTTATTAAAATATAAAATTAATATTTGATTTAATCACCTACGCAGAGGCATCTGTCCATGTAGGCCTATTCCATAAGATTTGCTTAGTTAGATTAATAGCATATTTTTATTTAATTTAAGGAACTTATTTTGTTGATTTTGTAGTTTTTATTTTGAAAGCAGTTTCACGGGCTCCAACAACCACTTGCGAATGGTTGAAGTTATTTTGTCTTTTGTTGTTGTTTACTGTTTTTAGACAGCCGTCATCGTCATTCCTCCTCCGTCCACGGTCATTCA
This sequence comes from Neoaliturus tenellus, assembly GCA_030545055.2. Taxonomy (NCBI): domain Eukaryota; kingdom Metazoa; phylum Arthropoda; class Insecta; order Hemiptera; family Cicadellidae; genus Neoaliturus; species Neoaliturus tenellus. The sequence continues at coordinate 103,179,448 of CM061533.1, forward strand.
AATTACGATGATCATAGTTATATTTGCCGTTCTTTTGAGACTGACAAAGTTGTTACATTTGTACTCGGAATATTAGTTTTGTTTATTTTGTTTTTTACAGTCCGTCAAGCCCCAGGTGGATTGTGGTCAGTGGTTGCTCTCAGTAACGATGAGTAGTTGGATGGATCAAGGAGTTGTGTTATTCGCCTTGCTGCAGTCACTGCTATAAGCTTCCGGTTATTCCCACTCACAATTATCGATTGAGCTTTCGGTTCTTCGGTTCTTCGTTCCTTCGTTACGACGCAAGGAACGATTCGGATTACAAATTCGGTTCTTCGTTAATCGAGAATCTAGATACTTGGGTTGCTAATTCATCCAGTTTTGAAGTGTCAAACATGTTGGCACTTGTACCATATATTTTAATTCTTTTTGATTATTACTAAGTGTATCAATTCTCTTGTTAATCACAATGTTGGCATTTACAACGTCTTTAAAGATTTTAGCTCATTTCCCTACCATGTCATAGAGATTGGTATGGTCCTCAGTTCCAATGACTTGGGTCCGAGAGTTTTGAGTTACCCCGCACACACTTCATACATCTATTTTACAATGTCGTCCAACTCCTTGATCTCCTTATAATGTTTGGTGATAATTCCTACACAAGTGATATGGTACAATTTGTCACAGAATGCATCACATTGTAGAAACTGTAACTTTTATTGAATTCTTTTATTAAAATTGTATTTAATTTCCTTCGTTGGTTTTTACAAATAGATATTATAATCTGTTTTAAATCCAAAACAAATTAATTTCAGTCCCCGAAACATTTTTGCGAAAATCATGTTAAATAATCACACAGAGAATCGTATTTTATACAAACAGTTCTATAAATCAAATAGATTTCACATAACAAACTCGTGATCATTTAACATGACTTTTATAAATTTAGTGATACATGGAACCCCAAAAAAGTTAGTTGAATGGACTGACGATGGTTGAAAGCGCACAATTATCTGCATCATCTCTTCAGTTTATTGCGGCCGGCCATTAACTGATCTATTCATGTTACGGAATTCAAAATTAAACTCATTTGTAAGACTAACAACAACGTGAAGTAAAAAATATATATTGATATGTTGATGACAGTTTGATGAACATTCAAAACTAATTTGTGCAATTATTTAACAAAACCCTCATCATTGCACATTCATATTGCATTTCGGGTTATACACAAACACGTAGGCAGGGAACGGCAGTTCTCGTTACAACAATCTACATATAAATCATTCACAACATGGCGGCAACATCCTCTCTAAAATTATACTGTCTCAGTCGTAATGTATACTTCACTCGTAGCTTGAAGCAAGAGATGATAACAAATTATAAATAATAACAATAGTGTTTACTAAAAGTTGTTAAAAATTGGTCATGTACGCAAAAATAAAACAAAGTTACTCTGATAGGGGAATTACGTTAAATGTAGTTATGTATTGTATGAATTACAAATTATCAATTGTAATAAATGTTGATAATAACCACACTTGAGCGCTGTTTCATTTTTATACAGGGTGGTTATAAAGTCCCTTCCCCCCTAGGATTTTTCTACAATTTATATTAAAATCGATTTTCAAAGACGGGATTCATTGTATAAGTACATACTCTAACTTTTGTAGTAATTTAAAATTTTGGGAGTTACCTGAGGTCTAAGATGTAGGAGTCAACTTCAAAATTCCTTATGAGAAGCTAGTCATGCGACATATCAAATAACACTGCCTTTCCCCCCTGAAAACAGTGGTGCGATCTAAATTCAAAAGGGTTATACCGTTTTCAAGATATCTGTAGGTCTAAGATGTAGGAGTCGACATAGAAATTTTAACTAGAAGCTAGTCATGCCACATGTCAAATAACACTGCCTTTTCCCCCTGAAAACAGTGGTGCAATCTAAATTCCAAAGGGTTATACCGTTTTCAAGATATCTGTAGGTGTAAGATGTAGGAGTCGACTTAAAAGTTTTAACTAGAAGCTAGTCATGCCACATGTCAAATAACACTACCTTTTCCCTCTGAAAAAAGTGGTGCAATCTAAATTCAAAAGTGTTATACCGTTTTCAAGATATCTGTAGGTCTAAGATGTAGGAGTCGACTTAAAAATTTTAACTAGAAGCTAGTCATGCGACATGTCAAATAACAATGCCTTTTCCCCCTGAAAACAGTGGTGCAATCTAAATTCAAAAGGGTTATACCGTTTTCAAAATATCTATAGGTCTAAGATGTAGGAGTCATGTCACATGTCGCATGACTAGCTTCTAGTTAAAATTTTTAAGTCCACTCCTACATCTTAGACCTACAGATATCTTGAAAACGTCATAACACTTTTGAATTTAGATTGCACCACTGTTTTCAGGGGGAAAAGGCAGTGTTATTTGACATGCCGCATGACTAGCTTCTAATTAAAATTTTTAAGACGACTCCTACATCTTATACCTACAGATATCTTGAAAATGGTACAACTCTTTTGAATTTATATTGCACCACTGTTTTCAGGGGGAAAAGACAGTGTTATTTGACATGTCACATGACTAGCTTCTAGTTAAAACTTTTAAGTCGACTCCTACATCTTACACCTACAGATATCTTGAGAACGGTATAACCCTTTTGAATTTAGATTGCACCACTGTTTTCAGGGGGAAAAGGCAGTGTTATTTGACATGTCGCATGACTAGCTTCTAGTTAAAATTTCTACGTCGACTCCTACATCTTAGACCTACAGATATCTTGAAAACGGTATAACCCTTTTGAATTTAGATCGCACCACTGTTTTCAGGGGGAAAAGGCAGTGTTATTTGATATGTCGCATGACTAGCTTCTCATAAGGAATTTTGAAGTTGACTCCTACATCTTAGACCTCAGGTAACTCCCAAAATTTTAAATTACTACAAAAGTTAGAGTATGTACGTATACAATGAATCCCGTCTTTTTAAATCGATTTTAATATAAATTGTAGAAAAATCCTAGGGGGGAAGGGACTTTATAACCACCCTGTATAATATAATTGTATGATAAGAAAATTATAGATTAGAACCATTTGAAAATTTGTTGGATTTTTAATTAATCTTTGTTTTGAAACGTACCGTATACAGATTTCCCCAATATTAAGATACATCGTAAATGTTTTACCAACAAATAATTCCAACGCTTCTTATCCTTTAGCCTAGTGTTTACCAAAGAAAACAACAATTCTTTTGCAGTTCTGATGATAATTGGGGGCCTTAATACAGATATATTTCAAAATATTTTTTTTCTTTATCAAAATTAGGTTTACAATTAATATTGCAATATGTTTTTTTCACCCTTTTACAACATTTTTTATTCTCCATAAAAGTAATATTTTACCAAAAAGTAAATTAATACCAATATATTTAAGACATATTAATTTTTCTATTTTACCCAACATTACTTTAAACGACGTACGCTTAAACCAACTGAATGTTTTTTTTAAATAATTTGATTTTATGAGACAAAACTTACAGAACTTTGTTTCTAACAATTCCGTAACACCAAAACATAAAACCTCAGCGGGTGATCCGACCCCAATACCCAGCGGCGCACAGCGGGCCGCTGCCGCTGGAGGCCGTGTCGTCGTGAATAATTTGCGCTTGGTTCTATACTAGTAGATCGGCACTACAGAGCTTCGTGTTACATAAATTTATAATGGAAATTATATTTCAATATTTCAATCCAAGCACAACTTTAAAAGCTTGGTTGCACCTAACTTAATCAACGTAGTAGTTTATGCAACGACTGTATGAAGGCCTCGTGCCACGAGTGCTCTAAATATCTCAATCCTGGCATACACAACTTTATCTACCACCAAACTTGGTGTAAGTACTATAATAAACATGGCGAAATATAGGTAATGAACGGCCACACAAAATTGATTGTCCCAATTTTCTTTCTCGCTCACATGATCACACTTCTTCAGTTTAGAGAAATAAGCAACTAAAACCTTAACCGTAATGGAACAATTATTTTATTTGGTTATTGTTTAATTTCTATTGCAACACTACTTTTTTTCAAATGCCGAGCTCTCATTGCTCTAGAATCTGAATTTTTATGTAAAATCTGAATGTTTAAGACCTTATTAAGCAACGGTTTGAATTATTTTGTTTGGTAATGAAACTCTTTATAATTTTACTTGTAATATATTTACTAATCTTATTGCAACTTTCGTAGATAAAAATTATTATAAAATATTTACATGTAACACAAACATTAACTAATGTAAATTACAAATTTGTTCGTTGAACTTGCTTCAATAATACAAACAAATTTTACCCCTAAAAACCTTTTAAACGGGACTGCGGAGGGAAAAATAAACAACAGAAGGGTTGTTTATTCTTTGATGTTTCAAAATGCCGTTTTTGATTCAGGTCGGTGACGTAATCTATCTGATGTCCAAAAGAGTAACATGCACCAGCTTTTTTTAGGCTAGTTGAAGTATTGTGTAAAATTACATTGTTTTATCCGCTAATGGGATAATCCTTGTCCATTACATTAGAACAGTTTTCCCCAGCCCTGCTTTTCAAGTTTTTTTTTTTTTTACTTTGTTTAGTGTAGTTACAAATCAAATGCTTAGCGATATTCATTTGAGTTTTAAAATCAAATCATTATTGTTAAGAATTGATTTGTGAATCATAGTTAGTTTCTAGAACATTACAAACTAGTTAGGCTCCAATGGTTCAACAATTTGTTTAACATCCTCCCTCGCTCTTTGAAATTTAATTATTTCGATTAATAGTTATTTCGATTAAATATTACCATTAATAGTAAAAGTGAACCAACTATGACTTGCCATACCTCACCAACCATAAGAAAATGAGATCTTTTTAGACTGACTGTTAGAGTGTTGTTACAAGAAAATTTTTAATTGGATCTAATAACATATACAGTATTGGTAAAATTTGTTTATTATTCATGTTAGACCTATCCTGCTTAATTATATATATTTATGTAACAGATTGACTTATTTCTATGTTATAAGCTATTCGTATTAGAAACTCTATTGATAGTAATTTAATCGGGAAAAAGTTTTTGTTGTAAAAGTTATTGACATTCTGTCATGTTACGAGATGGATTGCAAGAATTTTCAAACTCTTAAAATATTAGTCCATTTACATATTAACTGGAATGAAGATTCTGGGTTTTTATTTAAAATGGCAAATATGACCAATTCATAATAAACACAAAAGATCAATGAACTCTATTGCATCATTGGACATCAGTTACACAAAATACTAATCGACCAGCATGGGGCAACAACACTGAAATAGACCCTACAAACCGAGTTATAATTGAGTTACGGTACGTCTGCTTGCTAGGCAAACAGTGTCAATTAATCCAATTGTTTGCTTTGTATACTCCTGTAACAGCAAATATGGCAAAGTGATCACACTGATTATTTAATAATTCTAAATATTTCATATTGATATCTGTATTTTAATCATAAAAGATTAGAAAGCAATGTACTAAGCGATACACCTTCCAGTTTAGCCCTCAAGATTAATAAACAGCTTTATTTAAATAAATATTTTAATCTCTATACTGTATCTATAAAAATTATTCTTTGTGTGTCTTGAATGGGCGTGAAAACTACTGGACTAATTTACCTGAAATTTTGTAAAATTACTCTTTATTTAAATAGAAGAAAGTTATGCTTATTACCATTTTTCATTTGCTTTATCCCAGTGGCCTTGGAAGTTTCAATGATAATCTTATGGACAAGACATTTTTATAGAACTGTACATAAAAGGATGTATTAAAAAGTTGTAGTTTTAAAACAGCTGTTCTCTTTTAAAGTATTGAAGGAAGATTTGTAATAAAAACAAAAGCATATTATAGAATTGCGGAGAGTGAGCGTAGCGAAGGAACTGAAATGGAGGATACTGTATTATGGACTTTCAACGAGTGAGCGTAGAGAACGAGCTAATCAAATCAAATCAAATCATTTATTTGCATATAAGATTTGTATACAATATGTTGTAACAAATATGATGCAGTGTCCATGTATCACTAAAACTAAAACATAACATAAAAAAGACTACAAAGGTAACAGAAAAATATTCTTGGTAGGTCTACCTCATTACAAACTTGCCCTGACTACAAATTAAAACTCAAAAACTCAGCTACGGAGTAAAAAGCATTACATGCAAGGAAACTTTTCAATTTTCTCTTAAACAGGGAAAGAGAGCTTTCAGATCTCATCACCAGAGGCAATTTATTAAAAAACGTGATTCCCCTGTAGAACGGGCTCCTCTCGAAGGCCGCAGTCCTGTGGATAACAGAGGATGTTGCCATTCCTCGTTCGGTGGTCATGAAAATGCCCCAAAGGAATTAATTGATCTTTGTTAACAAAGGTCAGAATGAGGACCTGTTGAATATACAGTGAATGCACTGTAAGAATGCCGGCCTCTTTAAACACTTCCTTACAGGGATGGCGAGGGCAGAGACCAAAAATTAGCCTCAAAATCTTTTTCTGAAGCTTGAGTAATTTTTCAAGATCTGGTGAACTACCCCAAACAGCAATTCCATACCGCAAAATACTCTCGCAATATCCACGATAGACGTCAATGAGAACTTCCTTGCTACAAGTTGATCTAAGAATGCGGATGGCAAACAAAGCAGAACTGATACGTTTTTCGATGTTTTGCATGTGACAGTGCCATTTAATGGAGGTATCAAAAGTGACGCCAAGGAATTTAGTGGATAAAGAGAGGCTCATCAGCTGGGATGCAAGGCCACTTTGACTCGTTTGAGCTGAATCAAAAAGACTAAAGTTGATGCATTGCGTTTTTTCTTGGTTGAGAAGAAGACCATTGCATTCAAACCAACTGATCAACTTTTTGATAACTGAGTTGATGGTGTTGTCTAAGCTGGTATCATTCGGAGCCTTGATTAAGAGCGCTACATCATCAGCGAATAAATTTATGTGACAATCCTCTCCTTCATAATGAAGATCATTAATATACATTAAGAATAAAACAGGAGAGAGAATACATCCTTGGGGAACACCTCGCTGAGAAAGCTTATAGGACGATGAGGATTTACCTGAAGAACCATTCAAACTGACTCTTTGGAAACGGTCAGTCAGGAAGGAATGGAACCACTGCAAAGCAATGCCTCTAACGCCGTAATGGGAAAGTTTATCCAAGAGGATCGAATGGTCTACGCAATCGAACGCCTTGGATAAGTCGCAGAAGACTCCCAGCGTTTTCTGTGATTCATCCAAGGATTGCAATATTTTGTTCGTGAAGTCGTAGAGTGCTAAAAGAGCAGACTTCCCTTTTTGGAAACCAAATTGATGATTATTTATGATATGGACCTCTGACATGTGATTGGAAAGGCGGCTAAGGACAATTTTTTCAAAGATCTTTGATAATGTTGGCACCAAAGCAACAGGCCGATAGTTATTTAGCAGGTGGATGTCATTTTTTTGTGAAGGGGATAAATACTGGCGTATTTAAGTTTTGATGGAAACTTTCCTTGTTCTAGGGACTGATTTATTAGACTAGCAATGAGCCAACTGATGGACACAAAACTTTAAAATATTTGGAGAGATACCGTCCCATCCACACGAGTTCTTGCATTTTAATGAACAGATGACATTAAACACCTCCGCTTCGCTGGTTGGGATTAGAAACATGGAAGATACCACCTGTGTTGAGAAGGAACTCAGTCTCCTCGCGGAATCCGCTCTACAGGGTACCGGAGCTAGAGATGCAGGCTCCTCAGTGAAAAATGTATTAAAGTGTTCTGCCATTGATTTTTTATCACTAATCTTTTCATTATTGATAAGCAAAAACTCTGTATCCCTAAATCTGTATCCCTAAAAACCCTCTGTTGCTAAATCTGAAGGTTAAAAAATTCCTTAGTTTTATTGCATAGTATGCCGAGTAACAGCTAGTTACATTATAAAATTTAGTGATGCACAAGTTCTATTGTTTATATCACATGTCTAGTAAAGGAGGGTGGGTAAAAAAGTCAACATTCCAAGCCCATAAAATGATTTGATGTTGCGACTTCCTTCAGTTCAATTTCAGAAAACATCTGCAATAACCTAAATTACCATTAACAATTACTTTTAGTTAGGATAACCTTAGTTAATCACTTGGCTTTACTTCTTACTTTAAACCACTTTATTCAGCAAGGCGAATGTATTTTACAGAATAAATGGGTTTAAACTTATTGATCTAATATGACTGTCATTTTCACCTAACATCTCTTTGAACATTTTTGTATTGCAGCAGATTTCTTTTATTTGTGGATTTTTACTATACATCAGTGGTGTGTGAATAACATAAACAATTTTTGTAACATTGGGCTAAAATCTCGAATGCCAATTATTTCAATAAAATAAATTAATATTGAATAAATTTTAACAGTTTTGCCTGTTTAATTTTGACTTCAACTTCTAAATTAATTGTGTTGACTAGTTCAATAATGCAAAAAGGCGTTTGAAAATATTCTCTTTGCTTGGTATTATGCACTTGACAAAACCTTGAACACCTAAAATTCAAAATCCTTGAATGATAGAAATTCTGCTTCATAAGATGACCAACCATTAATTACCAAATAATTGTTTTCAATGAATGTCATACCAATAAGTAATTTTGAGGTTTTAATTTTTTTTCGTCGAAGGCATGTCATACATTTTTATTGCGTGTGTAGACTAAATGTAAGTAAGTGTAAATGAGATGTAGTCTAACCATTATGATATAACCAATACTATGACAATTAAAATCCTATCCTACAATTTGCTATTCTATAGTTAATTCAAACTCTTTAAAAAAAACTTCGCTTTTCCCACTAAGTGGTAATTAAATTTGACATTCATTTATGACATTATTATTTGTTCAAATGAAGCTAACCAAGTTTAAAAACTAAACATTTGCATTTATAGTTTAAAAGAGCTCTTGTAAAAATGTTATTCATTTTAATTCGAAGTTTTTAACCTAGATTTCCAGAATAAAAATGTTTTGTAAATCTTTTGTAGGAATGCATTGCTTTTAAACGTTTATACTTCAGTACTTCGCTAGACTTTTATAGCAAAAACTATAAACTATTTTATGGCGTTCTCTTTGAGTGATCTTAAACAGGATGTAATAACAAAAGTTTTCCTCTACTCTTAAAGTTAATTGTGCAGTACAGGGTGTATTAAAAAGAATCATCCGATTGTATAGGTTTATAATATCAAAACTAATAATTATATGGACATAGGGTTATTTTTATACTTAAAGATAACTAATAAAGTTTTTTTACATGCCATATACAGGTGCTCAATATAACCCCCTTTAGGTGCACAGCACAAGTCTATGCGATACTCAAATTCGTCTTAGACCTTAGACCGTCTTAGGCATGTTAGAGTGATAGAGTCAATGATTGCTCTAATTTTGTTCTTCAGTTCAATCAATTTTGTTAGAAGGGGAGGCATATAAACAGCGTCTTTTACAAACCAGACAAAAATAAATTACAAACAGTACAGTTTGGTGACCTTGGCAACCAATGATTAACGTTGAATCGCTAGGTCCAGTATGGCCGAACCATCTTTGAGGAAGCCTACCATTTAAAAACTCTCTGACATGATTTCTTTTTGAGTGGGTTTGTAAAAAACACTGTTTATATCCGTACACTTCCAATAACATTGGTTGAACTGCAGGACCGCTTCAGAGCAGCCATTACATCCACCCCCCAAGACATGCTACCTAAGCTGTGGGACCAAATTGAGTATTTCCTAGACATGTGCTGTGCATCTAAAGGGGGCCATATTGAGCACCTGTAAATGGTATGTAAAAAATCTTTATTAGTTATCCTTTAGTATAAAAATAACCCCATGTCCATATGATCATTAATTTTGAAATTATAAACCAATGAAATCGGACGATTCTTTTGATACACCCTGTATAAGTTTGTGTTTCCCATTGTATTTTTTCCTATATCGTGCTTCAATGTGTAAAAAAACAGATGTGGAAATTAAGTATATGTTCGATATTTGTAAGGTAATTGTACACAACTACCAAGATGCTAACGGTAATCGATACATTTCTATTAAATTTTTACTCTGAAAGTAATATGGTTTGCTGGATCACATTTTTTAAAAATCATTGCTATTTGTTTGCTCTTTCTAGTGATATTTTTTTTTTAGCGAATTTCCCATAGGGAATAAGCTATTACCGTAGGTCTCATGGTAAGACCTAAGCCCGGAATTATGTTACTTTTTCGTTTTTAGGTGCCCAGAGACCAAAAATAATAGTCATTAAAATTTATATATATATATATATATATATATATATATATATATATAAGTAGATAGTACTATGGGGTTCCTAGGACACTTTTTAGCCAATCAAAAATTAAACAAATTTCACAGTTTTTTAATACAATTATGCAATATTTTTGCCATTTTTTGGCCAATTTTCAGCTTTTTTCAAATTGTCATAAAAAATATGCAAATTTAATGCAATTTTTAATAAATATGCATAAATTTATATGAAATTGTTTACAGAATAAAAAGTTTTTTAAAACCAGTAAAACTATAATTTTTTATAAGGTGATTTAGTATCAATAAAATTAGCTACAAAACAGAATATTTATCAAATTTCATGAATACATCTTAAAAAATAATCAAGATATTAAGGTTTGATATTTATGGCTAGTTACCCCAAAACATGAAAATTTACTAAAATCAAGTGATTAAACATTAAAGTAACTTTTTACCAAAAATTCAAAATTTTTAGATGATTTTTAGAATAAAAAAAATAATATTTAAAATAAGGGGTTAAACTGCCCCTAACATAAGTCAAAACATTATTTAATATTTAGTAAGAATGTGTACCAAAATTAATAAAAATTGGTTGAAAAGAATTGAAGATATATCATGTTAAGGTTTTGATACCATATTTGTACCATGATTATACCATAATTTTACCATAATTTCATTTGGTATAGGAAAATAAAACTCGCATCTTTAAACAACTTTCATTTATTTTACACAAATCAGAAATACATTGAAAGTGTGCATGCCATGCACGCTGACCTTGATATTATTTCATATCAGAGTGTGCATTTGATGCACGCTGTCCTTGAACTCAGCTGTTGGTTACACAATCTAACTTTCACACCAAAATAAAGCATAGTCTTCACAATCTAACATTCGTTTAACATCAGTGTAAATTCTCCAAAAATGCTCTATTGTAATTGATAATTGTTGTAACTTTGGAAATTTATGAGCTAACACTCCTATACTTCTTAATTTTCTTCCATGACTGTCTGATATGTTAAAATTTGATTTTATATATTTTTTCCATGGAATACTTTTGTCTTTATAATTATGGAAATAAATATCTAGATAATATCCAAACTTAGTAGTTATGTAAAAAGAATAAGCTTTGTTGTTTTTTATAGTTATATTATAAGTTATCAAAAATTTATTAATTTCAGCCAAATCACTTACTTTTGGAAATATAACTTCTTTTACATTGATAGTTGGTGATAGTAATTTAACTAATAAATTATGTACTTCATCAACACTTTTAACACTTTTCTTATTTTTCAAACACATTATTAATTCACTCAAATCCTTCTTTGGCTTTTAGGTATAACAAGTTCACCTTTTTCAACTAAATCACTTATAAGCACTTCATCCAACTCATTAATCTTTTCAATTATACTAATACATTCTAAATGATATTTATGCAATTCTTTAATTTCACTACAAATAGAATTTTCACTCTGAATTTTCATACTAAAATCTTCTTCAAAGAACATAGATGTTGCTTCCATTATATTTAACAGCCACACCCAATGTAATGAGTTGGCAATCTGTATAGCAATGCAATAACTAAACACAGGCTTGCATTTTAACTATGCAACCTAGAAACTCACTTGGAAAAAACAATATGTTATTATAACATTTAAAATAAAAACATGTTGAATCCACATCAAATTTTAATGGGCTCTTAATTAGTATCTTTTGCAAACACATATTTTTATAAAAGTCTTTTTTTAAAGTCAGCCTTTTGTCTAAACATTGTTTTGCCATTGAATTATGTTTATTAAGGTTTCTTTATTATTTTTGATCGTACAAAGATTTATAATATATGAAAATGCATTAACTTTCAATGAGCTTTTCATTGCTGATATTTATTTTCCATATAAATCAATACTTATCTTTTTATCTCAAAATTATTAATTTGATAATTCTTTTATAAACACATATTTGAGTTTTTAAATTATTTCTTATTAATTTAGGACATGTGATACATGAAATAACATTAGATTTTTATAGAGAATTCAAAAATAGCATTAGTGTTATGATATCATAAATAGTTAATAAAGTATTTTAGAAAATGTGGTTTTAAAAAAGTTTTTTATAATTAGGTTTTGTATATATTTACTACTTCTAAGGTAAGTCTTAATTTATTATTTTTCAAACTTAGTATATTTACTTCCCGCAACCTTAAAAATCCAAATTTTTTATAAACTAATATTTTTAAATAAAATTTGAAAATCATTATTCTGTAACTATTTTATTTCAGTAATATCATTTTTAATTATATTATATTCAAGTAATTTTTCAGATACAATAATAATATAACAATTTGTTTTACTAGTAGCTACTATATCATAATCAAAATCTGCATTAATAATAATATCATTTTTTAAACTTGAAATATTTGTTGGATTTTTTGTAGTATCAATTACATAAATTGGTCTATTTTCTAGAAATTCTGTTGGATTATAATACATTTTACTACTATTATAATAAACTTTTTTATAATCTTGATACATTTCATACATAATTCTAAATTTTTCATTGAATATATCAAAGTTTTCCAATTCATCAGGGTAATAATGACCATTTAGTTTTACTCTTATATTTTTTACATACATACTATCAAATTTAGAAGTATCATATAACTGATCATTTGTTCTTGATTTTTGAAATCCAATTATAATAAATTTTAGATTATAAATATTTCTACAGATATTTGTTATATCCAAACTTAAATTCTTTCCTGTAATATTTTTTTGTTCAATGCATTGCCAATGATTAAAATGAAAATTTACTTTTTCAAATTTGCTTAGTTCATTAATTAATTGAATTTTACTTGTTGTTTTGTATTCAATTATAGGAACTCTAATAAAAAATTCATCAATTGTTATTTTACCTTCAGTTGGTAATGTAGCATTATCATAAGTTCCATCAGCCTTTTTAGTTTTCCATCTAAAAATTGCATCATTGTTTTCTGATCTAATAAATGTTATATTAAAACCACCTTTATATATTTTAATATTTACATTTTCAAAAAATCCTAATCCAAAATGAGATAAATTACCAATTGCTTCAAATGCTTTACTAAAATTTGATTCAAAACCATTATTAATTTGATTTATTTCTGATTTTGAATAAGCTATAGTACCTTTAATTGTAGTTAATAGACCAGGATATTCAATTTCATCAATCAATTTATTATGTTTTCTAACTTCAATTTTTGAAAATAAAAATGGAACAAAATTATCAATTAATTTTATATTAGCACCATTATCATATGCAGTTCCATCAGATTTAGTCAATTTACCAGATATATAAAATTGAAATTTAGAAGTACAAAATCCATCTCCAAAATCTATATTAAATTCAGTTTTTTTATTAGGTTCATTTAAATGTAATTTAGATAATGGATAGAAATTTTTGTATTCAGCTCTTTCAATATCATTTATATATTTTTTGTAATCAGCCATTTATTAAGGATAATTTTTTAAATCAAAAGCTTTTTTAAAACAAGTAAAATTTTCATAATTTAATTTTTATGATTTTATAATGTCAAATTTTATTTATGTATCAATTTCATTTTTACTTTTAAAATACTCAATTTCTGTAGCATGATCAAGTATAAATTTTGCTGATATTTTTTGATGTTCTAAAATTAATTCCCAATTTAATGTAAAAGCATAATCATGAATGAAATATTCAGTTAAATCTTGATATTTACAAATCAAATCAATATAATCTTTTAGTTGATAATTTATGAATTCAGTAATAAAATCTATAGTTAAATTTTGATGTTGAGCAATTTTTTGCAATTTAATTTATTTTGAAACAATCTCATCATATTAATACTCAATTCATATTTTTCAGAAATATCATCCCAATCATCTTTGTTTAATTGATTTTGGTTTCTGATAATGAATAAATCAAATGAACTGTATAGAGCCATTTATTAGGGAGAAAATTTTGTAAAACTTTAAATTACAAATACAACATTTTGATTATTTATATTTTTCAATTTTATTATCTGAATATCTTTAGAATTAGTTTTTTGTTTACATTTAAGACAGTAAATCAACTCCATTTATATAAAATAAATTATTGTAATTTATCTATATCTCCTTTAATTAGTATTATTTTTTTCATTTAATTCTTTTATTGATTTATTGACTCCATCAAATAGAAATTTTAGTTCTTTTTCTAATTTTTCTTCTAAATTTTCAACATGTTTTCCAATATTAATTAAAAATTCTAAAATTGTATTTAAATCTTTTTTAGTTTCTGAATAATCACTACCAATTTCAATAATTGGATCTAAAACTTCATCTAATTCTGATTTAACTATAACATCATATTTATTTATACTTGGTTTTACATTAACAATTCTTTTACCATTAATATTTATATAATGTTTTGATAAACCAATAACATTTACTAAATTTTCAGTCTTTTTTACATGACTTTTAAAACTTTTACTAAAATTATTAAAAAATGTATTTAATTTGGAATTTATATAATCTTCTTAAATATTAATTGGATGTTTTCTCTGTCTTCCAAACAGATCAAATATATTTTGTGAATCCATATTTATTAAGGATTAATTTATTTACTATGTTATCAAATTTTTTATTTTTATTTAATTCATTTAATATAAAAATACATAAATGACCACAAATTGGTGGATCATTATAATTTTGAATTTGATTATCATTATAAAATATATTATCTTTTCCTAAATATTTAACTAATTCTATTGGTGGTTTATTAACTATATTTCCATATGAATCAAAAAAATATTTAATTTTATCTTTTTTATAATAACAAACCCAATGAGTTCCATTTCCATCAAATGAATCTAAATTTATAATTCCACATTCAAATTTATTAACTTTATTAGGTAATATATCTCTCATAAATACACCTCTAAAATATTTTATATTTTTACACAATTTTTCTAATTCACCTAATGTTAGTGGTTCAAAATTTTTTTATAATTTTGTTTCATATATTTTAATGTTTTTTTTATCTAAACCAGATCCTTCTACATTTTTTAATTCATGATGTAACCAATCAACAAAATTTCTAAATTTAGGAATTATAGATTCTTTTACTACTTTTGCTCCCTTTCTAACATTTGGTGTATAATTTTTAACTATAGGTATATTATCAGCAAAATCTAAAATTTCTTTTAGTAATCCACCATTTTTTATTTCTTTTAATTGATTATATGAAAATTCAAATCTTAATCCTTTATTTAATTTTTTATGTTTATTTAGTTTATTTATTTGTCTTTTAGATAATAATATAATATCTTTTCCATTTTCATTAAATTGATCAATATTAAATTGGATTATAACTGATCTTTTATTTTTAAATGCTAATTTTATTTTTGATTTTTGATTATCTGTCAAGTTTATATTTATTTTTTCCATTTATTAAGAAAAAATTTATAGTTTTTATAATATAGATTAATATAATTAATTTTATTAAAATTTAAATCCTACTTCTAAACCCATACCAATTTTTTTTTCATCCACATAGCACCTGATGTTGGTAATGCAATTAATCTTTCACCAATTCCATGATCATTTGATGTTACTATATCCCATGCTTTATCTTGTAAAATTTTATCAGCTATTTCATTTCTAGATTTTGTATCTTTATGATCTCTATAAAATAAATCATGTTCTTTAGCAGCTTTATCTAAATCATTGATTCCAGGATCACTTCTTTTTATACTTTTATTTAATTTAGTTCCAGGCCCTAGATATTGATAACCAGGTACATGTAATTCAAAAGGTAAATTATTTATAACATCATTTAAAATACCTGATCCATCTTTTAATAATGGTGATGAAATATTTGCCAAAATCCTTTTTAAATACTTAATTCCTTCAGGTTTTTCAATTAATTCATGTAATTTATTTGATATAAAGTCTTTAATTGCTCTCTTTTCATTTAAAAAATTATTATTACCAGCTTTTTCTTGTGCATATATATATATATATATATATATATATATATATATATATATATTAATAATATTATCTAATTTATTTAAATCATCTATAAATCTATATTCAATTTTATTTTCTGTATATTGTCTGATTCCTGAACCTTCAATTTCCCCTTTTAATTCCCAAATATGTTTAATTAAATTAATATATTTATCACCTTTACTAGATTTTGGTTTTTTACTATTTAGATCATTATTTTTATAAATTGAATTAGTTTCCCATAAAATCTTTGAATAATTATTTAAATCATCTTGTGTATATAAATTATTATCTGGTTTCTTTTCATAAGTTAACAATCTCCATAATCCATGTGTTCCATTATATTTTTTATCATCAATTATTAAATCATCATTATCAATTACAGTTATTTTATCACCAATCATAAATGATTTTTTATGTTTATTCCAATATAAACCAAATTTATCATCTTTTGTTCTTGGTAAATATTTTTGTGCTAATGGACCAATAATTTTATCTAATGTTTGAGGTGAAATTAAATTTGGGTCAATAAATGTCGATTCTTCTTGAATTATTGGTTGTCTGATTGGTCTAAATGGAGTACTTGAAGGTAAATTTAATTCTTCAGTTTCTGGTATTGATATATTAGCAAAATTATTAACAACAGGTACCAATTCCATTAGGTTTTTATTTTCATTAAAGACTTCACCAATTTTATTTTCAACTTTACCAATTGCTGATGTTATAGGTTCATATGCTTTTTGTTTAATTTTTTCATAATTATCTTCAATTTTAATTTGATTTTTAAATTCTTTTATTAATTTTTTCTCAATATCATCTAATTTTTTAGCTTCATTAACGGATATTTTATTCATTTATTACAAAGAAAAATTTAGGTTTAACACAAATCATGTTAACATAAACACAAATCATGTTAACACAAAAACAAATCATGTTAACACAAACACAAATCATATTAACACAAAACACAAATCATGTTAACACAAACACAAATCATGTTAACATAAACATAAATCATGTTAACACAAATACAAATCATGTTAAGCACAATTTATTTTACTTTATTTCTGTAATTTTCATTAAATATATAAATACTAATGAAATAAATAATACTTATAAAATAAATATTCTATCAATCATTGACTCAAATATACAACAAGCCATTATCATTACTTAATATCAGAAAAATTTTTCATATATTTTCCATCATTTGATTTTTTCAATAAATTAATAGTTAAAAATCCATAGTCTTCTTTCCAACAATCATTACAAATAGTTTTAAATTTATCAAATTTCATATCTGATCCAACAAAATTATTATATATTTTTTTCATATAATGTTCATTTTGTTTAAAAATGCATAACATATTTAAATTATTTCTAATTAATTGCATGTCAACTTTTGAATAACATTGTGATAAATAAATACATGATATATTTTTATGTCTACCCATTATAAAATATTCTTTAATTTTATCTTGTTTTTCTAAAATACAATCATCAAAACCTACTAATGAATTTGGTTTACATTCATTTAGTGAAATCATATCATCACATGAAAAATGAGAAATTTGTTTATTAATATTTGATTCTATATTTTTAAATCTTTTTTGTAATAATTTATAAGATGGTTGTTCTAATGATTTACTAAAAATATATAAATTTGAATATGGAACTAATCTTTTGTAAATAAAATTTAATAATAATGTACTTTTACCAGATCCACTTGTTCCTATAGTTAATAATCTAATGGGTTGATCATTTTAATTATTTTTATCATATGATTCTAATTTTATATTATCTTTTTTTTTCTAAAAATTTCTCCATTTAAATAAGATGAAATTATTTAAAATAATTGGTCATTCATCCAAACTAGAATTAAGATTAGAACATCCAATACATTTAGATGGAAAATATAGTATTGGTTTAAGTGGATTTTATTCAGATAATTTTATATCAAATATACCAAATAATTATAAAAACTGTTATGGATATTCTATTAAAGATGAAGATGATAAAATTATAGATCAATATTTTGATATAAATAAAGGAAATTATACAATTGAAGAAATAAAAAATATTTTTATTAATAGTTTAAAAGAATTTAAAAAGAAAATTAATAAATTTGATGAAAATGATTTTATACTGAAAAATGATGGACCATATATTATAATAAAATCTCCTGTTAAAATTATAGTAACAACAATTATAATTGATTTATTAGGGTTAAATAATAAAATAATTGAACCAAATGTATTAACAAAAGGAATAAAACTACCAAAATTTAGACCTTTTGATGTTATTGAAATACATTGTAATTTAGTTGATCCTAGTTTTGAAAATCATAAAGATCATTCACATTTACATAAAGAATCAGAAATTCTATATTCATTTTATCCAAATGTTGAATATGGATCAAACATTAGTAAAAAACCAAATGAAATTGATTATATTACTTTAAAAAATATAAATAAAATTCAAAATATTATAATATCTATTCAAGATAGTGATGGAAATCTAATAAATAATGAAAATATTAAAAGTATTGTATATTTAATATTAAAACAAAATTTGTAATATAAAATTTGTTTACATAAATAATAAAAACAATAATTTTATATTTAATAATAAATTAATTGTATTTAATTAACAAAATAATCCTTGGTTTAAAGGAAAAGATATTTGTGATATTTTAAAATATAACAATTCTAGAAAAGTTTTAATTGATAATGTAAAAGAAAAATATATAAAACTTAAAAAATATCAAGTGTAACCAACAGTTACACTTACATAATGATGATAAATTAATTTACATAAAAATTATAGGTGTCACAAATTAACACACCCTAGAAATTGATGTACAAACATGTTTTCAGATGCCCTAAAACAGGGCGTCAATAAAATAGATAATAAAACAATATTTATTAATGAATCTGGTTTATATTCATTAATTTTAAAATCAAAAAAGGTAGATAAACAATAAGGATAAATATAGATGATGATAAATTAAAATTTATAGATTTTTTTTGTCCCCCCTATCATATAATGAAAAACATACAAAACTTATTAAAATTAGGTAGGACCCAAAATGGGTCCCACATAAATTATAATATTTATTTTAAAAAATTTTAAAGGAGGTAATCTTATTATACAAAAAAACTTAACGGTAACAAAACGTTACCCTCCTTAAACATTCAAAAAATATTTATAAAGATATACAAATTTGAGACCCGTCTTAAAGACGGGTCTTACTTATAATGATAATAAAGTAAAATTTATAGATATTTTTAGGGGAGGCGATTTGTCCCCCCTATCATATAATGAAAAACATACTATTTTTATTAAAAAAATTTTGTTTATATTTATTAATTTTAAAATTAAAAAAGAATCAAAAAATTTAAAAATAGATTGATAAATATTTTAAATGAAAGAATCAAAACAAATATAAAAATTTAATAATAAATTATTGAATATATTTAAATTTATTAAAGAAAATATTTAAAAATATACATAAATTATAGTATAAATTCAATATTATATGGTTATAAATTATTAATATAATTTTGATCATTTTCTTTAAAACTTTCTTTAGCATAATTTTTTATTATATTTATAAATGGTTCTATTATAAAATTAAACTTATAATGATATACAAAATAATTTTTATATTTAAAAAGGCATATTAAAAATTTATTTGATATTTTAGTTTTAAATAAATATAATTTTATATCAAAATCATTATTTATTAATTCTTTTGGAACAATTAAAATTTCCATTTATTTATAATTTTTTTTATACCCCCAAGGTAATGTATCAATTTTATTTTCACAAATAAATCTTTTGTCATCTCTATTACTTAAAGCTAATTTATTTATTGTAATTGTATATAGTTCATGTTTAAAACTTCTAATACAAGTCATTTCTCTATATTGTTCTTGATCATCAAATAAACATTTCTTAAAATCATCCATATGTAATGTTTTATCAACAACACTTTTCATAATTCCTTTACATTTTACAGGATTTTTATTATTAAATTCATAACTATATAATTTTGATCTTAAACCACAATATTCTTATAATATTTCACCATTTAACTCATCTTTAAATTTACCAATTATTTTTTTATTCTTTTCACTATAGCATTCATGTTCTTTCTTATAATCACTTGTATCAAATTCATTAATATTTTCTTTAATAATTTTATATGGATCCTTTTTAAACTCTATAAAATAACTGTCTGTGTCATATATAATAACCTTATATTTGGATCAAACTTCTTTAATTTTTCATAATAAAATTGATACATATGTAATTTTGATAAATCAAGTACTGAAAATCCTATATAGATTGGTTTATCAAACTTAACCTTTTCTTTTATCATATGTGAAGCAATACAGTCTTTATCAAATATACTAAATGTTTTAAAATTAGGTTTTTTTGCTTGTTTTAATGAAAACTTTTCATCACCTAATTTAATATCACATATATTTCTAACATTTTCCATAGTTTTTCCAAAAACACTATTATTCATCAATTTAAAAAAGTCTTTTTCAAAATCTGATGTTGATTTGGATCTTAATTTGGTATTTAATTCAATATATTTTTTCATATAATCATCTTGATCAAATGCTATAACTCTATTAACTTTCTTTAATTTTAATCCTTTTTGTAGATAATATTTTAAGTTTCTTGAATGAATAACATAATCTTTTTTATCAAATAATGTTGCGCAAAGTTTATTATTATAATGTTCAGGTGCTAATGGTAAATCTTTATGATCATCATGTAATTCAATAGGATATTCTAAATCAACATCTAATATGTATCCATATTCAGCATTTTCATCTAATTCTAATATTGTTTCTTCCCATTCATTTAATGTATATGTATTAGGATTCATCCATGTTATATCTTTATAAGGTAATTTTTTACTTAAAGCCCATCCATATAGATTATTTGCATCAACATAACATATAATTAATTATATAACATATTAAATTATATAACATATAATTTTCAGGTTTTGTTTTATCATAATTTTTTTGTATATTTATTGTTTGCTTTACAATATCTAGTTATACATTGTGAAATACCACCTCTAATACCTTTTTCAATCATTAAATACATATTATAATCACTTATTAATTCTAGTTTAATTTTGTTAATTTTAACATAGAATACCACCTCTAATACCTTTTTCAATCATTAAATACATATTATAATCACTTATTAATTCTAGTTTAATTTTTGTTAATTTTAACATAGAATCCCAAGCTAATGATGGTGATGTTAGATAATGTGCTGGATCTAATTGATAATTTTTCAAACAAACAGATCTAAAATTTTGAAATATATAAGCTAATAATAATACATCCTGAATATTATACAAATCTGAATAGTTACCTAATGTTTTTATTTTTAATTTATTCCAAACTTTTATATAATGTTTATAATCATCATCACTTATATTTTCATTAGTTAAACAACTATAAATTGATCTTTTTCTAATATTTTATCATAGTTTAATTTTTCGACATTATCAATAAATTCATATGGAAATACACCTTTAGAAGTTAATATTTTTAAAGTTTTATTATCATATTCAATTATATCATTTTCTTTTATAAATTTATTTATATGCTTAAATTCTTTAAGATTTTTAGCTAATTTTTCAATTGATGTAGCCATAAATCTAAATGTATCTACAAATGAAAATTTTATAAATTTTCTAGGTTTATCACCTTCAAATTCATAACCATAACCAGAATTTACTGAATAGTTTATATATTTTTCATCTGTATTAGCGAACAATCAATTTTACCATATTTTTTAGCTAATTCTTTTACAAACAAATGTGTATCATAATTTGAACTATTATGACAGAATATAGGAATACTTTGAGGGAATTTTAGATTTAAATTACAATTTAAATGTGCAGCACCCCTAAATTTTCCTGTTAAATGGCAATGATCTCTTACTTTTATTCTTTTATCATCATCAAAACCACTATTTTCCCAAATATGACAAATATTAGTTTTTTTATAATTAATTTCTTCTTCATTAGTTAAATTCATAGGCTTTTTATTTTTTGAATTATATTTTTTAGCTATATATTTTGAAATTTCATCTAAATATTCAAATAATTTATTTGGTACATTTATTAATTCTTCTTCATTTTTTGCTCTATAACAAATAGGTTTATACATTTTGTTAGTTACTCAAGATACTAAATAGATTGTAAATCCATATGGTATATGTTTTTGAATTTTATTTGTATATGAGCAATTTGGATTATTTTTACAATTATCAATCTTTTCTAATATACTTTCAAAATCCATATAAATTACATATGGATGTTCAAACTTTTTGTAATAGTTTTTAAAACTTACTTTTTGACCAGGAAATGGCATTATAGGTTTACAAGGTTCTAATGATTTACATATTTCTAAATGATTATTCAAGTCTTATTTTTGTAGAAATGAGTCAAACATCATCTACAAATATATTTTTTTGTTTTATGTTTTGATAATTGAGAATATACCAATTTATTTAAATCTGTTATTAATATATAATTACAATTATTACCAATTTTATAATATAATAAATCAATTTCTAATTTTACATTATAATATTCAGATATTTGTAATGGCACTATTTTTTCATCTTCATCAATTCTATAAATATTTATTGACATTGATGGATAGTTATATTTAGAGTCAAACGATCTTTTTTCAAATAATTTAATATCTTTTAATGTTATTGGATAATCAAAACCTTTAAAAATATCATCATTTATATATTTTTGATATTGTTTAACTCTTTCAGCATGTTCATTTGGTTTATCAATAGCACATATAATTGCATAAATAAAACAATATTCATCTTTATTTTTAAAATTTACACAACATTTTTTATTCTTAATTTCATTTGGTAATTCTATATATGATCCAGCATTTAATGAATTATTTTTAGATAATTTTAGATTTAATTCAACACATCTTTTTAATGACCAACCAGAGCCTTTTGATGGTTGATTTAGTTGTT
Organism: Neoaliturus tenellus; assembly: GCA_030545055.2. Taxonomy (NCBI): domain Eukaryota; kingdom Metazoa; phylum Arthropoda; class Insecta; order Hemiptera; family Cicadellidae; genus Neoaliturus; species Neoaliturus tenellus. Next base: position 103,202,793 of record CM061533.1, read on the forward strand.
CTCTAACTATTAATTTCTTAAATTGATCATCAATAAAATTATCTATATTTAAAATATCTGAACTTTTCATGCAAAAATACATATTACTATTTTGAATTTCACCATTTATTAATTTTCTTTCATATTCACATTCTAAAGCCATCTGTCCTTTAATATTTTTAAATTTTTTTTTTCTATCAATTTTTTTATTTCATTTCTTTGAGTTTCTAAATAATCATTAATATCTAAATCATCATTTGAATTTGTTAAAATATAATCTTGAAAATATCCTTTTAATGACGAAGCTTCTTGAATATTTATTATATTTTCTTTTGGAATTGGTCTATTTTTAAAATAATCATTTAATAATCCAATTAATTCTCTTCTAGTTTTATTAACAATTTTAATACTACTTTTAATTGCTAAATTTTGAATATATTTTAATGATCTATATTCTAAATTATTTGGATTTTCTTTAATTTTGTTTAATCTTTTAATTAGTTCATCTCTAGATAAATTTTCATAATTTCTGACAGATAATTTTTTTGCAATTTCATTTAATTTTTCTATATTAAATAATGAATAATTTGTAAGATCAAATGTTTCTTTAATATTTGTTAATTCATCTAAAGTTTTATTTTTATAATTATATATATTATTATTTTTACACCAATGTTTTAATTCAAATATTTTATTATCATATTTTTGTTTATTTAATAAATGTTTAGTTGAGTTATAATGTCTATCATAATTTTTATATAATATATTTTTATTACAGTAACGACAATTAATATTTTTATTTGTTCGTTCCATTTATTAGAAATAATTTTTACTTAGAAATAAAACTCTTAAAAATATGAGAAGTTTTTCCACTTTTTTCTAGGTAATTTATAGTTTAAATTGTATTTTTTCAATCAATAGTCAACTTTTCACAAGTTAATTTAAATTTTCTAGAGTATTTTTTCAATAAAATCAATAGTCAACTTTTCACAAGTTAATTTAAGTTTTCTAGAGTATTTTTTCAATAAAATCATTAGTTGTATTTTCATAAGTCAATTTAAGTTTTCTATAGTATTTTTTCAATAAAATTTAAACTTTTTTAAAACAAGTAAAATTATTATTTTTATCATATTTTTAAATTTTCTAGTTTTGTTATATTTTTGTCATGAATTTTAGTTTCTAAATGTCTTAAATAATTATCAGTCCATTTAATATTTCTTCCACATTCACAAAATTGTGGTTTTAAAAACATTTCTCTAATACATTGTATACAAATTGCATTTTTTTCTATCTTTACTATAATGATAATTATTAAAATTTGAAATATCTTTAATTTCTTTACATTTATGACATTGTTTTTCATTTAATTCAATAACTTTAATATTATCATATAATTTTTTATAATACAAATCTTTACATTCTTTACAATAATGATATAACCCATCTTTAGTATTTTTATCTTTATAAAATTTAGATATATCTTTATATAATTTACACCTTAAACATTTCTTTTCCATTTATATAAAATAAAATTTACAAATAGTTTTTTTTTTTCAATTCATATTCATAAAAATTTCCAATAATATCTTCATTATTTTGATCTTTTATACTATATGTAACTGGATTTGTATTATTAATTTTAGAAATTATAAATATTTCTCTAGACCAATTATTTTTATATTTATTAGAAAATGTTGATTTTTTTATTTCCAATTCTAACTGTATCATTTATTTTAAATTTTGATTTGGTTATTTTTTTGTGGTTTATATTTAAAAACAGTATCTAATAAATCCTTTTCATTATTTTTATTTACTTCCATTGGTTTCATTTTAATTGTTGAATGATATGAGTTATTATATTCTTTAACAATTTTTGGTAAAATATTTATCCATCTATATTTTTTATTAATTTCAAATTGTATTTTCATTTTTTCATTTTGTGTTCTATTATACCTTTCTATTATACTTGATTTTTCTTCATTTTCTGTATGATACAATTTAATATCATATTTATTTAATATTTCTTTGAATTCTTTATTGATAAATTCTAATCCTTTATCTGTATGTAAAAGATTAGGTGATTTATGATTAATTTTAATTGCATCATTAATTATTTCTTCAAATGCTTTAAAAACTGTTTTTCCATTTTTTTTTCTTTAATGGTTTTGACCAAACATATTTTGAGAAAGTATCTATCACATTTAACATATATTTATAACCATCATTTTCTTTTTCATAATTTTTCATTATAATTAAATCTGCTGCCCATAAATCATCAATACCTAATGTAATTATTTTTCTTTTTAGAAATTTCTTTCTGATTGGAGCATGAATTTCATTTGCTTCAATTATTTGTTCATTTTTAGTTAATTCTTTTTTAATTATAGGTTTAACTTCTTTTTTAAAATTTTACTTTTATTTGTTTTACAAATTAAACATTTAGTAGCTATTCTATATAATCCATTTTTCATTTCAACAATTTGTGGATTAATATTTTTAGTTTTTTTCTCACACTTGAGACAATGAATTGGTTCATTCATTTATATATAAAAAATATTTTATACATAAATGAATTGATTCAATTCATTTATGTATAAAATATTTTTTTAATAAATGGATATGTGTTATAGATGTCATAATCAAACTAATTTTACTATTATTGGAAATTGTGTAGGATGTATTATATGTAAAAGAATTATTTATGAAAAAAAGATTAAGAGAAAAAGTAATAAGAATAAACATCTTAAACATATTTTAAGAGAATTTAACCATTTTCAACCATATAAAACACACCAATTAATTAATGAATTATATATTTTATGTATTTCCAATCATTTTGAAATAACACCTAAGAATATAAAATTATTTTTAAAACAAAGGAATTATACAAATTGGATATTTTACTATCAATTTTAAACAAAATATACAATATTAATTTTGAATTGAATCATGAAGATAAAGAAAAAATTACACTAGTTTTTAATAAATATTTATGTTTTAAAAAAGTAATATATCATATAAAAAATTATTACCAATGATTTTTAAATATTTAAATATGGATTTTTGTATAAAACCTAATTATGATGATAACTTTTTAACATATCTATCACAAATGAATTTGTAATATTTTTTCCCTATATAAATGGATCTGTTAGAAGAAATTAATAATATTGGAGAATTAAGATTTAAAGAATATAAACCATTAAAAAGTTTAAATTTAAATGAAAAATATAAAATTGAAAAATTTGAAAGAATTAAAGATAAATATGGATATCCAATTATTGTTGAATTAGAAAAATGTAAAATACATTTACCAAAAAGATTTACTAATATAATTGATGATAAAACTATTAAAGAATTAAATAAAAAAGATTTAAATTTAATTGTCACGGCTTTTAAGACTTTTGATGATAAAGAAACTGCTTTAGTTAAATTTGAATAATTATTTTAGTATAATTGTATTGATAATAAATTTTAAATCATCTTGTAAAAAATTATAATTTTACTGGTTTTAAAAAAATTTTTATTCTGTAAACAATTTCATATAAATTTATGCATATTTATTAAAAATTGCATTTAAATTTGCATATTTTTATGACAATTTGAAAAAAGCTGAAAATTGGCCAAAAAATGGCAAAAATATTGCATAATTGTATTAAAAAACTGTGAAATTTGTTTAATTTTTGATTGGCTCCAAAGTGTCCTAGGAACCCCATAGTACTATCTACTTACTATATATATATATATATATATATATATATATATATATATATATATATATATATATATATATATATATATATATATATACTATATATATATTTATTTATATATATATATATATATATATATATATATATGTATGTATGTATGTGTCCCTAGACACGATAACTCTCGTAAAAATGGTCCGATCGACACCAAATTTGGTAGAGATGTGTAATCCTACGTTTATTCGGATGAGTTCGTAAACCAGACATATCGACCTATCGGAAGGGGTAGTTTTGGGGGGTTTTGTACCCCAAAAATGGGTTTTTTGCATTTTTCATATGTAATTTTTAAATATTTCAAATTTTATTTTTACCATTGGATTTAGCTCAAAAAAACACACGATTTAGCATTTTGAAGCTTTGCTCTATCTCCACTGGTTACCGAGATATTGCAAAGTCTAAAGACAGTACGTTGTATTTTGAGGCTCCAATGTTAATCTTATGGAGAATAAGGATGTGTTAATATTTCACTTATTAACCAATGTTTTTGGATGAAACTTGGTATTCAGCTTCATTTGGTTGAGATTCATCCATTTATGGTAAAAAATCTTGGTTTTTGTGCTTATCATGGCAGCAAAGCTGCATACTCGTTTCCAATGTTAATCATATGGAGAATAGGCAAACTTCTTTAGCAATGGACAGATATTGATGAAATTTAGTGTATGGCTTCATATGGTCAAAATAATTTTTTTATGCTAAAACCCTAGTTTTAGTGTTCCCCATGGCAGCATATTTGCATACTCTTTCCCTACATTTATCATAAGGAGATAAACATTTATTTCCCTATTTATGAGCTTGTGATGATTTTTGGTTTACAGGTTTATCTGGTCATAATTAATACTACTAATTTGGAAATTCGCTGAGTACGCAGGTCTGCTGCGACGGGGGTATTTCTTTTTAGTGTGAACCATTAGACTATTAATGATTGGGAAAAAACTTTTTACAACGTGTGATAAAAGGTAAAATCTGAAATTAAATTAGGATGATAAAATATTTAAAAATAATAGAAATTTAGTTACTTTCAACAGGTCTATTTTAATAACGTTCCTAACGCAGTACTATAATCCACAACCTTAAAAGCAAACTGATGAGACAAGTACAAATATTATGATACATCGAAAAATTCAAAACACTTTATTTTATTTTTTTAGCTGTAGATTTTTATTCACTGAAAACACTGAATAAAGACACGAAATTAATATGTTATGTTCTACTTTTTTTAAATACTTGAGTTTTTCAGAGCAATCTTTTTGCTGGATATTTTGAAGGGTTTTTTAACCACTAAGTTGAACAAATAAGAGACATGACAGAATTTAGATGAGCTATTGCTGCAGTTACTTCAAACAGCAACTCATTTAGAGACCCATTACTGTTGACGTAATTACTTTCCAGCAAAGGAATTTTCAACAAACATAAATCATATTTTCACCTAACATGATGACTTTTATTACTTGTTATAAAAATCTATTTATAATTAGACACTAAAGTATTATCATCTTATGATAATAATCCATATTCTAGGATTCTTTTGAACTCTTATATTCTGGAATTCTTTAGAGGATATGGCATACCATCTCCTAGCCTCGTGAACGTCATAAGCCCATCTCATCCAGAAAGGTTTTAACTTAAATAATAATCTGAAGATGTCAGCGAAACTGTCATGTCATAAAATACGCATAGTTAATATAATATATAGTAACGCCTTATGATGTACATGATGTTTGCTTAGAGCTCGAATCGCAAATGAAACAAGCTCATTTAAACATATTTAGAATATAATTTAAAGAGATTTCAAGAAACCTCTGTAGACAGTATAAAATAGATGGACGAAGTCATAAAACATCGTTTTGCATGTAAGTACGAAAGAAACAAGTAGAGTTGCCGTGTTTTATGGGTTTTCCCTACCATTGGTAGTTTTCTCGAGTATTATGTTAAGGACTTTTAAAAGCGTGGTTCTAAAGTAGCACTATACCGAGCCTCGCTCAGTGGCCTGTTGCTTAGTTATTTATTTATTTTTTTTTTTTTAAAGTAATCGATAAAAACCTTAGTCGCATTTGCAACATTAATATGTTTAATTTTAACAATAATGTATTTTTTAAACCAGCGTCATGTAGTAGCTTGATCTGTTGTTATGGTATTGTAGTAAACAAGTAACCGGTCAATCCCATAACAAACGATCAAAATTTACATATACCTTATAAGGTTTGTGGTTTATTAGCACCAACAAATAAAAATAAATATATGCTAAATGTTGTGCCGTTATTTATTTATTTTTTTACATTTTGATACCAAAACTCAACCATTAAGAACGATAAACATTAATTTTAGAGTTCGTTTTTAGACAAACTGATATTTCTAGGGTTAAGAAGAATGGCAATCAACTTTTTGTTCCAAGTAATCATAAATTAAACAAATTCTAAATGCTAAATTGTGAGATAAGTTACACTTACAATTCTACAGACATTTCTCATAGTAAAATGTAATCACCGCAATCCAAATACTGTAACTTTTAATAAATCAGGGCTATATTTTAAATACATTTTAATATAGCAAAATAGCACTTTTAACGTTGTAATTAATTTTTATTAAGTAAATTATACCTCAATAATCTAAATCCGGGTAAAAAAATCTTTTTAGGGCTGTTGCCTTCCACGAGCGTTATCCGGCAAGTCAGCCCGTCTATACATTTCTGGCGATTTCAACAATATTACCTGCTTGAGATAGATTAGAACACCCTCTCTCACTCTCTGACTACATACCTGGCACAAAATAATAACGTAAAAGAAACTATATGATGATTTGTAACAAATTAAATTTAAGTCAGTATTTCTCTGAAGAATATAAATAATCAGTTATGTAAAAGACTCATTTTAGTATCCTTACTGGATTTGTTTAGTCTAATAGTTTTCCAATTTAATCTCTAAATGGTATAGAAAAGTCTTATCAAATTCACAAATTGAAACAACCATAGAATGTATTTCCTTCACAACCTCCTTGAAACATAGAATTACATTCACCTAGAAATACATAGAATTACCTTTAGAAATAATCATTATTGCCTTAACAAATACAATAAAAGCTTTTTATTGTAAAAGCAGAGTGAAAGTTATATTAGATGGCCAGCGCCCTTTCGTGAGTTATTATCAACTTTTAAGTACTCCATGAAACCAAGCAAATTGCGTAACTTGTTTGAATCCCCTATTGTACAACGGATCCATACCTTGGAAACTTAAACATTTGGATCAGACTTACTGGAGTTTTGCAACCAATAATACCTTTGGAAAATAATACATTTAGTAATCTTTTTTAAATATTACTCTATTGTTTTTTTTTTATCAGTTATTGATCTTCGATTCAACAATAATAGGCTGACCTAATAACCTAGCTGACTGAAGCATCTTAGAAGTCAAGTCCTACTTCCACTTCACCCAGACTTTACGTCTCAAGGCCCTTCCTTGGGAAAGGTCAAGAGCTAGTAGTTGTACATTTTACGAGTATAAATAACACCAACGAAAAACAAGCAAAGGCTCATTTAAATCATTGGAATTATATTTTTAATTAGGTTTAATTCTGATACTAAACGTAGCTTTTATGATTTCATTTTGTGAATGAAATCGCTAATCTACTTTTCAAATAGAAACTATTTTTCCAGTTTTCTTTGTTCCTAATATATGAAGCGTGCATTTCCAAAAGGGTGTAAGTGCCAAAATGGTCGATATTACGATTTCTGTGTAAATGGGTTGTAAGTGCCACGAAATATCAGTTTTCAAAGTATTACATTGGCACTAGCGCTCCTTGTGGGCCAAACGTGAACTTTAGTTGTTGTGCAAGTCAAAAGGGTGTATGTCCCATGGTGCAACAGGTTCAGATCACGCAGTGTAGCTGAGCGGTAGGCTATTTGACTCGTATTGCCGTTTGCGCTGTTTAATCTAAACAGTTTATTTATGTTTAAATATAAGATTGAATAGTTTTCAATGGAGATGAAGGGCTTTATGTTCTTGTGGTCAGAAAACCATGGTGGTCGGGGTTCCTTGGAAATATCTTCTTGCGTTTATCAATACCTAAATACTCAATGTAATACTGAGAAAAGAAAACTGATAGTGTGGTCAGACAATTGCAGTGGCCAAAATAAAAATCAATACATGATCACCATGTACCTATTTTTAATAGCTGCTGGTAAGTTTGATGAAATCATTCACAAGTTCCCCATCAAAGGCCACACTTTCTTGCCTTGTGATAGGGATTTTGCTTTGATAGAAAAACGCAGAAGGAAATGCAGTCCCAACACTGTTATGGACTTGGTTGAAATCATAACAAGTGCTGCTCAGAAAAATCCGTTTACCTGCACTGTGGTAGAACAGTTCTACAACTTCAGAGATATCTCACACAAGTTTCTTGATACCAAGAACCTAGGAATCTCTAAAGCCTCGCAGCTCCGTTTGACATTAGCCGACTTTTGTGGTGTTATGGTAACAAGAGGGGGATCAGAAGCAGCTGCCTGGAGCGACCCAATTAAAGTCCTCAAGAAGAGTGTGACTATTGATGATTTTAAGAGTTTGCAGCTTCCTTTAATGAGAACAAAGTGGGGAATCCCACAAAAGAAAAAAGAAGACATCATCAAGATGCTCCCTTACCTAAGGCCGGAACCACGTGCGTACTTTGAGGAGATCTTGGCAGAAACACCACCGGACAATGAAGGAACACCACTGGACAATGAAGAAACACCACCAGACAATGAAGAAACACCACCAGACAATGACACGATTCCCTAAACACTAATCACTAAACTCTAAGTTCTATAACACGAATCACTAAACACTAATCACAAAACACAAAACACAAAACACACACACACACACACATACAAACACACACACAAACACACACACAAACACACACACACACACACACAAACACACACACACACACACACACACACACACACACACACACACACACACACACACACACACACACACACACACACACACACACACACACACACACACACACACACACACACACTAATCACACTAATCACACACACACACCACTAACACAAAAACACCACACCCACACACACACACCACACCAACAAAGTATAACACTAATCTCTTAGCAAGAGTTGCATAGTGGCACTTACATCCTTATGACTAGCACCAAGATAAAACGGGGGTTTCCAATTTTTTTTGTAGTTTTTGAAATTTACCTGAAATTTTTTCAATGCAAAAATTGTTGTGTCATGTAAGAAAGTGTTTAAAAGTTTACTTCAAATGTAAATAAATAAATGTTTTCAAGAATAAAAATGTTTTTTTTTGTCTCCTGAAAAATTTACTCTTTGGCACTTACACCCTTTTGGAAATGCACGCTTCATATACAAATACTTTCTAGTCGTCAGTATTAAAATTAAAGCATGAGTTTACTGTGCCTATTTAAAAGTAAACAGAGTTGTAAAAATATGAAAAAAAATGTAGTTTATTAAGCATCTTCTGTTTAACAGTCGCATTTCAGAGTGATTATTGGGTGAACGGATCGAAGAGGAGTGAAATTCTCATACATGACTGTTGGCTGTCGGTGTATTGGTGAAACCTGATTTCAATGGCGAACAATAATAGATTGACCTTAAACTTTTAGACTATTGTACATAATTGCGAAATTTGTGCATAACCTTAGTAAGAGCATGATGATGTTAAAGTATACCTAAATGTTTTCGGGAAGTAGTTATCGTTACGTGAAACGAGAAATTTCCTTCTTGCTTAAATTGTATCACTTATCAAGTGAAGCTTATAAAAAATCCAAGAAATAGTTATTGGTATAATTAACATGAAGTTTCAGTTTAATACCTTAGTGGGAAAGTTAAAGTAATCAAATAAGAAGTAAAACAGAACCTAGGACAATTCCTGACTTTGTAATCACTGGATATGAAAGACAGAATGCTCCCGATATCTTCATTTCCTTTCTCTCTTTATGATGTAAAGTGTAAGGGTTTCCCTTGCCGGCGATTCTCGGCTCTGATCTGTTCATTTAACGGTAAGCTTTGTGACGTCGGCAATTGCGTATCACAATATTATAAATAAATAATTGCTATTTTTTAACCTTTTATTAATTTTACTTAATAATTATTATTGGATTCTAAATTGTTAAGTTTCAAGAGAGGTAAAGAAAATAATGAGATGAGTTTGAGCTGATGATTTGAGCTTGATTGAGTTTGATGATTTGAGCTTGTTGTACGATGAGTAGGCTGAAACTGTTATTAAACACTAATTTGTTTATGGTAACCTAACTCTGACTTAAGTAGATCAGGAGTCAGATTAAGGGTAGTACAAAATGATAAATTGTTTAGGGTTTCCTTAGTTCAAAGGTTTGTTTATTTTTTTAAGAATTCCATTCTGCTTAAACCAAATATTTAATTTGTTAAAATGGTCGTTCCTTTTAAGTTTGTCCGTCATTGTTATTGTACACGTTGAGATGTGATTGTATTTTTGTTTGTTGTATTATTAATTAAGATCAAATAAAAGGATTTAAATTCACTTCCCCCATTGGGCACTTTCACACTTAACGACACGTCAACGACACGATATCGCGACGATATCGTCGAGCACCAAAATAAATGTTAACTTATGGATCGTTTTCACACTTGACTACACCCCGCAAATGTGTCGGCGTCGTGTCGTTGTTGTCGATTGGTGCATCAAACGGCGGCGTCACGATATCAGCCCGATATCGTTGGGCAGCAATTTCATTTAGATATTATAGAAGCATTTTACACTTGCCAATTCGTCGGTGTCGGGTCCTTGACAATGTCAAGTTGACATGTCGTTGTAGCCTAGCCCCGGTCGGTCGTCGAGCACACAGTCCTTCCCACATTAGGTAGTCCGGAGGTAGTCCGGAATGTGTTGGTACAGTAAACGTTAACTTTTGACAAGTCTGAGTTTTCTTAAATTGTCTATGAGTAATGGTACGATAGGCTCATCGAACTATAAAGTAAATCACTATACGAATATAAAAGCAAAAAGCAAAAATCTAAGGAAAAGTTCATTCCCATGGGCTATACTAATAAATATTCTGAAAATGTTGCATCAGTTTTTAGAAAATCATCTTATAGGCCAGGATTTAAAATAAATAGGTACTCATCATTAGACATGTCAAAACAATCCCCCATAACAAGAGGTATGTACAAAATTAATTGTGATGAAAGTGAGGGTTGTGAACAAATGTATGTAGGGTATACTACAAGATCTTTTGGTACAAGATTTAAGGAGCATAATGCCTGCAACCAAAAGAATCCCTCTTAAAAGGTTGCAAAACACCTCAAGGATAATCCTTCTCATACTTTAAGCATGGATAAATCCTTGAAAATTTTGAAAAAAATTAATAATAATGTAAATGTTAAAGTTTTTTAAGAGTATTATATTTATGAACATTTTTTGAAGTATGGAAGTGACAAAGTGATTAAAAAAAGGATGAATTTTCAAACAAAATCACACATCGACTGTACAAGGGTTTGGGGAGTCCTACAGCTGATGTCGAGGTGAACAAAAGACCAGATAGAGATAAGACTCAGACCTCAGCAAACAGGAAAGAGCTGGAGGGCAGTAGGCCTACAACTTTTTAACTGTGATCATGTCTAGTCCTCCATCAGTGTAGTGTATGTGTTTGTGATTATTTATTTTTATGTTTTTGTGTATATATTTTAAATTATTGACAACCATATAATGGGCTAATGAAGAAATTTGTTTAACCTTTTGACAACCACAAGATGGGCTTATGTTTTAACTGAAAAATGAAATGCAGCTGAAGATGTGTCGTAATTGGCACGAAACCGGTTCTGCATGAACCATAAACTGTGACACCTTGGGCTGAACACGTAAGTGTCTATCTATTTAATTTGATAAAATGATAATAAGATTAGAAATTATTTAGGTCATTGACTAGTTTTTGAAACAAATTATAGTGTGCACCTTCAAGGTTACGTATTTTAATCAATGGATGGACCCAGAATTGTCTACTTATTCTACTTCTTTTTATTTTTAGTCCAAGAATACAAAGTAAGCAAAAGCGAGTGTTAGACTCAGCCAACTTCAACGTTGTAATTTTATCTTGGCAGTAATATTTTGTCGTTGTCGTGTCTTTGCCGTGTCGTGTCGTCAAGTGTGAAAGCGCCCATTACAATAACCCATAAAAAATTACTAAGACGCGTTTTCATGTTTTTTTTTTTTTTTTTTTTTTTTTTTTAATACTACTGATTAAAGACGTTTAAGTAATTCATCAATTATTAATTTATCTTCGAATAAATAAGTGAGATAGAATTTAGATGAACTATTACTGTGGTTACTTCAAACGGTACCTCGTCTAGCGATCCATCATTGTTTACGTAATTACTTTACTATTAAGGTAACATTTTTCAAACTGCCCTACAATGTATTTGTTTGACACAACATACATTTGAAGATATATGTTTGACATAAATTGTAATTTTAAAATGCTAATGTCTTTATTATATATTTTTAAGCTCCATTAATAATAAAAATTACGACAAATGTTAAACATAAATCTTACATATTTTTCATTTACAAAGTTTCTACTTTTATTTCGTATTTAAGACTTCTTAAAAATGTATAAATTGCTATAGTTGAACAGTTGCAACCCAAAATATTCACATCCTTTCTGAAGTATGCAGTTACAACATTTATGACTTAAAATTGTAATTACTACTAGTGTTAAGTTAATGTTATTATGTTGGCTTTGGTGGAAGATACGGCATTACATCTCCCTGTCTCATGAAGTTATTAATACCATCTCATCCAGCCAGGCTGTAACTTTATCTAATATGCTCAAGATGTCACCAACGCTCGATACTAAACTCTCATGACATAAATTATGCTTAGTTATTACATATACTGGTATCCTTTGAATTAATATTGTTTTCTGAAAGTTCAGCGTGAGTAGCAAAACATGCACATTCGAGTATATTTAAAATTATGTGTGAGAAACGACTTTAGATTTTATAAAAGATAAACAAAGCCATAAAATATCGTTTTACGTGTAGATCGGAGAAAATATCGGAGAAGTAGGCCGCAATGTGGGTTTGTCTACCATTGGTGCTTTTTCATCAATTAAATGCTTAATTCTTTTAAAATAAAATTTAAAATATGAAGACAAAGTAAGTACGAGCATTTCGCTGGACAAAAGTTAGTTCTTTGCAGATATTAACAATTAATGTATGTTCATATTACATATTTTTTACTATAAATCGTTTACATATATTAATTAACTTTTGAATCTTCGAGCTACATAAGTCAATGTTTCACCTGGTGGTGGTGATAACAGATTTTTTAAATGTGTGAAGATGAATTATGAATCTACATTTATTTCTGAGCCTAATGTAATATTTACATATCTGTATGGCATGACATGTTACATTTAAACAAACAAATTACTGTCCATTCATTTACTTCAGTCATTTATTGTTTGTAACGGATTAATTTACGAACTGTTGCGTATTTTGTAACCTCTTTCACTCATTTGTAAACTTCTGCGGGCTAAACACGACCAACCCATTACACTGGAAGTCGATCAGCGGAACTAGCGGTTGAAGTGTTCACACTAACGAAGCGGCGAGAGGCACGTTCAAGGAGCTGCTGACGTCATGCGTTTACTGATAACATCTCGTGATTAAACGTGAGGGGTGTAACACTGTAAACTGGCTCAAACCAAATCATTTTTGCTGGGTGTGAAAGCGAGTTAAACAAACTTAATAAATTCACACTAGATATTGCTGCTAAATCTGGTTTTCGGGTAATTTTATTTCAAAAGATTTAAACTAACATCAATCACAAGCTTTTACAAAGCATTTGAATTAAGTGAAGTTTCATTTGAAATCCCACATAATTGCTTGGAATGCACAGTGAGTGTCCATTTGAATGCGACCAGCATTTGCTGAGTGTTAACATTGTATACTGAACCAAATAAATAAGTAGAGAGCCTTATGGGGAAGTGAGAACACTGCCCACGAAACATGGATAGCGCCACTAAATGTTTATTTTTTGCGAATAATCAAGCAGGTTGGTTGAATGGAAAAAGATTACTGGAATAATTTGCAGAGGTTTGTTATTTAATTGTTTTTTTATTGTTTATTTTTATTTTAATATGCTTATTTTTAAATTTCAAAGTTGGAAAGAAGCGCTTTCCATGGCAATTACTATAAGTAATCCTGGCTTTAGTGCTTTGTTTTGATCCATCTTTTAGGCAAAACTAATTTTTTTAACGTGGGACATCCCTACTTTTTTGGTTCTGTATACATTGGTATTAAATTAGTACAAACTGCACTCATGTTATATTTTTGAGGGGAACAATAACGTTTGAATTTCACTATTCTGCATAGAAAAATAATAAATAACACTTAAAAACCAACTTCTTTTCAGTCCTATGGCCTAAAAATATTTTTCAGCCCTACGTTAAAAATGACCGTTTTTGGTACTATTGAAAGAACAAAAAAGAGGCTGATTTCGTACAGAATGATGAAAAAAATTGTTTATTTAATAGGACTTTTAATCATTTATCATTAACATCTTTATAACTCAATTTTCATTATTTAATCTATATATATAATTCCGTAAGCGAATCGGTCCCCACGAAATATATCGAGTTAGAAGAAAGATAGGGTAATGTATGATGGCTCATTTTAAAGCTTGAGGACCAAGGACGCAAGGAAAAATACCAGAATTATCTAAAGTTACCTGGGCTTCGCCCCATTGGACCTAGAAGTTACAATGTTAATCTAATGGGAAGAAGATTTTTAGATCTACCCGTGTGATTAAGCAGATGTTCCACTATTTTATCATAAACTCAGCTGGTTACTAAAGCAGATATTTTGAGTTAAGATAACCGTATGTTTATAACTTTTTATAATTGGCAATGCACTATAAAAAAGGAAATATTAATAGTCATGAACGGATTACGGGTCCGCAGGAGATTTCATCTTCATGACCCCATCTATGTCATTCAGAAAACGGGAGTGAAATGATTTTTTTAATGCTGAATATAATCAAGTAAAAATTTTTTTTTTGACGTGATATGGTTGATATAATGATTCATTGTCTTTTCTCAGTGAATGTCGTTTAGCTATTTCGTCACAGAATTAAATATTGGTTAATTTAATAGTTAGAGTTGAATAGTTAAATTGTTTTGTTGAGTGTTTGTTTATTGCCGACCGAATCATTATATTTATGTAAACTAATAACATAGGAAAACCTCCGTATGAGGAATATTTTGTTTAGGTTTTATCCATTCTCTGCTTCTTTTGTACGTAGCCCGCAGGGGAACAATAAACGCCCCAAATTAATCCATAAAGACGGGGAGCTTTTCATGTAAATGATAATGTGCGAAATCTAACCTAATATATGGGTATGGGTGCGGGGGCATGGGGGCACTAGGCAGTAACTAGGCATGGGGGCACGGGGGTATGGGGGCTTGGGAATTGGGTCACAAGGGGTACTAGAGACGTCGGTGGTACGGATGGTGGTGAGGCATGGGGGGGGGACATTGGGAGGAATGAGGAACATAAAAATGAGGCACGGGTGCCACGGGGAAGAACTGCGAGCATGTGGGCACGGGAGAATGGCGGGACACAGGGGCATGAGGGTGCAAGAAGTACGGGAGCACGGGGGTAATCGGGCCGCGGGGGCATGGGGATACAAGAGAGGTCAGGAGAGGTGAACGGGGGCCCGGGAGGCATGGGGTCACGACGTGTCTGGGGGATGGGGCCCAGGGGTCCAGGGTGAAGGAGTGTACAGTATTAATGGGCTTATGTTGTATTGAACTATTTCATTGACTTGAGTTACAAACTCATCATGAACATGTTTAAGATTAAAACTATTTTTACCACTTTCGAAAGTAAAATACAGCAATAATTTTACTTTTCTCCACAAAATAAACTACGGTATTTTAATACAGGGGAAATGATTGGTAAATAACTAATTTCATACCGCCAAAAGGTTTTGTCAAGATTAGGAAATATTTTATTAAAAAGACCAAACGTGTAAATTCACACTACAGCTTGAGAAAAATACAGTAATTTTGCAGCTAGGTGATAAATTGTAACTTATTTTTGGAGACAATATCACCATTTTGATTTTTAGGGGCCTTTGCCCCTACAAGCCACTAGTATCTTATAATTTTCTTTCGAGATTAAAATATACGTACATTTCAACATGTACTTAGCATGATCAAAAAGAAAATTTCCTTATATATCGAGTCAAATTTGAGTTTTTCTTCAACATTTTTATACATTTCTATATTTTCTCGAGCTATAATGTCATAAACTCTTAACAGTATAAAAAGAAAGTTAAAACCTATCCGTTAAATAATTTGTTTTATGTTATTAAATAGACTATATACTTTTGAGAATCGTTTATTTTTTAATTTTCAACCAAACTACTATTACAAAAGTTATCGAATATAAATTTTAGTATAACAAACTTTACTGCAACCATAAAATATTGTACATATTGCGTTGTGAATACTACTATAAGAGTAGTATTCACAACGCAGTAATAATGGATGTGTCAATAAAAACTTAAATATTTGAGTTCATCTTTAAGTAACAAATTAATATTAGGTCTGACTTTTACATTTTATTGTCTGATTTCATTTTACAAAGGTTTGAGTATCAAGATGTATTGTAACATGGTTTTTCACTTTTGTCATAGCGCCTGCGATGTCACTTATAGCTTATCTTATCCTATCCTATCAGCACCGAGAAGGATACATTACCCCACAAGATAGAGGGGGGATGCTCATCTGCAGTATATTACAATCAGGTGGAATTAGACTACGCTGCGTCTGCCATGTGTATAATAATAAGCTTCTCAACGTGGCGTTGGTATAGTTTCTTGGCGTGGCGTTGTAATTTTTATCTTTTTGAACATACTCCAATGCAACATAGCAATTTTAAGGTATGAAATTGGCATAGCATTATATTTAATAAAGAAAATTCTCAGGTCACGGAATAAAGTGAAATTCTCTTTATAAATTGTTTAAAATAACAAAACATTGTTTTTATTTTTTAATGATGTTGTCAATTACACTAAAACGAACCTTTTCGACCTTGTAAAATAATTCATGGCTCGTCATCACTATTAAAAATAAGACAATTTTACCATCACAAATAAACCATGCCAAAAGAACAAAGTAAGTATTAAAAAAACAACACTGAAATAAAAAAAGGCCCAGTTATTTAACTTCAATTCATAATTTGACTGTGATTTATCTGATTTTAAAGCCTTTTTTTTACTTTGAAAACTAAATTTGTTAAATTACTGTGCATTTCAATTTGAGATTTTCATGAACATCAAAATTTGGGCCTTAAATGTCACTGCGATCCCCTAAGAAGTTTAACTTCCACACGTGAATCATGGACGAAGAGGAGGTACTGTAACATTGTTTTGCTCTATAAAATGCTGTTTTATCAGTCGTCCTGGGCACTTCACTAAAACATATTGTTTTCTTCTCTTAAAAATTAAAAACTATATATTATCCCTTATTACTAACATATTAAAGAAATTATAAAGGGATATAATTATTAATAATAAAGGAATACAAATTATTATAGAGATTATTTCTTCTAAAGGAATCAGTCATTATTACTTAGAATTTGTTAAATTTAACGATCATTTAAGTTAATATCCGCTGCTAATGATGCCCACCTTATGAAATGTGAAATGTTTACTAATTTCATTAAAAGAGTTTAATGATGAAAATGATTGAATGAATGAAGTATAATGTAAGGCTACTTAACTCTTAATAATTTATTATTTAGTAAATTAAAATCAATTCTACAAAACAATATTCGTTACTCTCACTGAAGTTATGATTAAACAAGACTGTCGTCTGTTTCGAGGCTCTAGTTAAAATGAAGTCAAACAAGTTTACCAACTAAACTTTGCAGAATTAATGAAGCAGTAAAGACCTTGCCTGTCTAAATTATTTCTTTTATGTATGTTTTTAATAGTTTGCTATTTGAAATTAATTTTTGAGACTTGAATAAGCCTTAAGCTTTAAGATTATCACCTCGGTTTATCATTTGGCAACTTTTTTTACATCGGATGCTATTACATATTATTATATTTTTTATATTATATGGAGTTGTAAAATTTATTAAAAGACAAATGTAAAAAAATTTCGTATGCATCTTCCATTGATTTTTAGCAAACAAAATAATAGAGTATAAAATAACCGTGCTTTTTTAAATTATTAAATTATTTTTAATTTACACTCGTATATTTTCAATTCACAATAATAAACAACCCCCAACATATTATTCATATTTGTTAAATATTTCCATGTAAATTTAAAATAAACTTTTAAATTCTAATTTAAAATAAATAAAACATAAATAAAAAACACTGGACTAATGATTCTGTAATTTCTAAATGAAACGAACGGCCTTATTTAAGTCTCAAATGCAAGCTCTAACAAAGTAGTAAAACTATTTAAGATCTCAAAATTATAATATAATTATATTGGTACTTAAAAGCGAGAAATTATCTACATAAAACAGAACAATAATAAACATAATTACATTCGGTAATGCAATCTGTGATAATTGAACTGGGGAGAGCCAGCCTGTGAGGGTAAAGCTCGACAATTTTATAAAACTTGGAAGTAAAATATTCCGGTATTTATTCATTATATTTCCATGCAGACCCATCTCGTTAATTGATTTTAGACAAAACATTGGGGACACATCTGATTAATTGGTATTGAAATTGCTATAGGAGTTCTTTTTAAATTCACTTGATATAGGTCAATTTTTGTTGGATAATATGTTCCCACTCTCACTATTCCAAACCCCTAATACTCCTTGCCGACAAAATGTTTTTCAAGTCCAATTTTATTTATGGTTTTACATACAATAAATTGTCGTTTGGTTTAAATTTTATACTTAACAAAAAATCCCCAAAGCCAACACCCTAGACTCGGCAGAGCTTTAGTAACTGGTATCACTGATAATCTTTAATAGTTTTGCATTTTAGTTAAAAATGTAACACTGTTTTGTTATTCAACAAAATTGTATAAGAACACTACTATCTCTTTTACGTCCTGGTCCACAATCAGTAGTGAGGGACAGAATTAAAAAATAAATAATTACTTTTTTAGTCAAAAGTACAGGTGATTATTGTACATAGTGCTACCTATTAAAATTCTAAATATTTAAGCGCCTCCAACTAAACAAAAATTAAAAATTGCAAACGGGAAAATTACAAATAAAATTCTAATAGAGGCAAATTAAAAACAATATTTTTAATTATTTCGTAAAAGCAATTAAAAGCAAGCTTTATGGTTAATATTAGGTCACGCATATTGGTTTATAATTACAAAAAGCACCTTTAACACGCCCTTTGCAAATTTAAGACGCAACACGAACCCGGCACATCGATTTGCTCATAATATTTGCAGGGGCTACTCCCTAACACAATACTGGTTCTTTGCAGGATAAACTCTGGCCCAACTAAATAAAAGCTCATATAAAAGTGAATGATATAATTATAAAGGGTATAGCAAACACTAAAGTACGAAAAGTTATTTCCTAAGGTAAATATATATATATATAAATAATTTGTTAAACTTATTTCTAAATAAAAAATGTCACATCAAAATGAATACTATTAAATCGAATATTTAAATTTTACACTTGGAAATAAGGTATTCTTAGTTTAACTAAATGGTTATTAGTATGAAAATATTATAGCTTAAAATTGTTAATACCGGTAGTTTGTGATTTCATTTTGTCTTAAAATTGTGAGGAATTTAATTAAATCTTATGGACACGAAATTGCAGCGTTAAAGCCAAATTAGTATCTACCTTAAATGTTTCGAATATTTTCATTTCGAAACGCTGTCATTAATAATTGCGAGACGTTAGCAACTTGTGCTGGAAACTTATTAAACTTATTAAATAAGTTTCCTTTATGCAAAAGAACTTGATCCTACTTAAAACTTGATCATTTAGTGCATGCGCTTCGCGCTAGTACTGAAATAAATATTTATACTATGCTCGTAAACTAGGGAGTGCGGCATGGATGCAGGGATCGGACTCTGCATTGCCACGGTGCGACCCCCAGCACGTCCGGCACATTTTGTGTATCGGTGCTGGGCAAACGGAGGTTCGGGCCCCGGAGTACCGGGGTAGGGGTGTCTTATCTCCTACGGGGGGTAGACCTCCGAGGGTGTACCCGCTCTCGGCCGATGAAAGGCCGCCTCTTGCCGCACGATGCGCTGGTGAAACAAAAGTATGGATTTTAAAATGCAAAACACGAACGATGATGAGATAGAGCAGGCCGCCTTTAAGCGCAGCTCAAGACTGCAGAGGTCTCCGACCTTGAACACTGGAACGCCGACGAAGGGTATTAAAACCACCCCCCCCCCCCCCCCCCCCCCCCCGCCGGTGCCATTCAAGGCTCTTGGTGGTGCCGGATCGTCGTTCAAATCCGGACAGAAGAAGGAGGAGATCGGTATGGCGATGGAGGTGGCCGAGCCGGCAACACCATTAGCCAATATCCAAGGGATTCCTCCCAGGAAAAGCCCTCTTCGTGCGGCATATGAGCTGCAAATGCTTCGGCAGCAGCAGGACGACGCCCACGAGGAGGAAGACTCACGTATGAAGAAGATGAAAGCTCTTTTGAAGGAGATGGCCAAGGCCCTCTTAATGCAAAAGAACGTGAACAAGGCGATAAAAGAGGGGATCCCGAAACTCGAAGATGCTCTACAAGAAATCGAGGAATGCCGGAAAATCAGGCTAAAGGCAGTGAAGCAGGAGCGCGATGTCACGAACCAAGTCATCTCTGCTTCGCCTCAAGCTCACCTGGCTGAGTCCCAGACTCAAGCCAGAAAGCGAAAGAAGAGGCAGAGCGGTTCTTCGCCGGGAAGCCCTGAGCTTGTTGAGGTGAACTCAGTGCCGAGACCGGTTTTTGTCACTGCGGCATCGCGGACATCTCCTGTCCAGGCTACTGAATCCGCCCCGGGCGCTGCCGTGATTCCAGCGGCTACTCCTGCAGAGGTTCCTGCTCCGGCGGCTAATCCTGCCTTGGCAGCAAACTCTGCCTCAACACCTTTGGGGGGGCTGGAAGACGCGCCTCTCTAAGAAGGAAAGGAGGAGGCAGAAGCAAGCGGAGGCAGCTTCGAAAAGTTCGTCGAGGGTGGAGCGGACGCAAGTCTCAAACCCGGTTGGGGAGGCCTCTGGCAAGTCTGTCAGAAAGCCTAAACAATCCAGGCCTAAGAAGCCCAGGACGGAGGCAATCTTGATCAAGCCCTTAGGGGGGCGATCTTTTGCCGATGTTCTGGGTCAGATTAGATCGCAGGCCAAACCGGAAGAGACCGACACCGTTATCAAGTCTATTCGGCGAACCCAGAACGGGGATGTCCTCCTCGAACTGGGGAAGTCGAGTGACAAGATCGGTTTTGCCGCTTCCCTCAAGACTGCACTTGGGGACAAAGGCTCCATCAAGGCCCTAGAACCGAAGTGTTCGGTCGAGATTCGGGACCTTGATGTCCTCTCCACCGAAGATGAGGTGACCCGTGCGATCCAGGTGGCACTCCTGGAGATACCGGCTGATGGAGTGAGGGTATGGCTGACAAAGCCTAACCGAAGTCAACTCCGGATGGCTGTTGCTGAGATGAGCGAAAAGCACGCCAATAAGCTGCTTAGCCTTCAGCACCTCAGAGTCGGTTGGGTCAGTTGCAGGCTCAAACGGAGGGTGATAGTTTCAAGATGCTTCCGCTGTCTCGGTTTCGGCCACTCCTCCCGTAACTGTAAAGGGCCCGACAGGAGTGCCAACTGCTTCCAGTGTGGAAGCCAGGGCCACAAACGTAAGGAATGTTCCTCGAGCCCCTCCTGCTTCCTCTGCAAGGATTCAGGCTCCAGTGCCCTCGGTCACTTACCCGGGTCTGGTCAGTGCGGTGCCTTCAGAGCCGCACTAGAACAGGCAAAAGGCAGCGGCCGGTAATTCGCATCCTCCAGGCCAACCTTCATAGATCCTGGGGAGCTCAGGGGACAGAGAGGCACGATCCCCGACGTCACCTTTGCATCTGAGTCGCTCCTTCCGAGGATCTCTGGCTGGAGGGTTGTGGAGGACTACACGGGTAGCGACCACCAATACATCGTTTTTGACCTGCATGATCAGGCAAATCGTCGAGTTTACGCATCTCGGGAAGGTCCACGCCGGTGGAACACCAACAAACTGGACGTGGTCAAGTTCACCGAAGTCATCTCTCGGGGAGCGCAGGGGAATCCTGGTGAGGCTGGGGCCGAGGCACTAGTAACATCCACGATGGAACTGATCGTCTCGGCCTGCGACCAGACTATGCCGCGAAGGAAACCCCGACGCGACAAACAACCCGTTTACTGGTGGACTGAAGAGATTGCGGAACTCAGAAGAACATGTTTAAGAACTAGACGAGCCGCCACAAGAGCGAGAATTCCCGCAGACAGAGTTCGTAAGTCGGAGGCCTATAAAGCTGCGAGAAAATCTCTCCGCCAGGCGATAAACAGGAGCAAGGCGAATAGCTGGAGGAGACTTCGTGACGACGTTGACTCCGACCCGTGGGGCCTGGGTTACAAACTTGTAACACAGAAACTCGGCGCCCGCTCTCCACCTTCCATCATGGAGGGCGCCACCATGGGGAGGATCGTCGCTGCGTTGTTTCCTGAACATCCACAGCGACCGCCGGTTGACTTCGGACGGGTAGAGGACGTTCCACTCTTCACTTTCGAGGAGCTGGAACCTCCGTTCTCTCCCTGAAGAGCAACAAGGCTCCTGGCCCGGACGGGATTCCCAGTGAGGCTTTAAAGAAAGTATTTTCAATCAACGCTGACTTGTTGTTGAGAATGTACAATGCCTGTTTGGTAGAAGGGGTGTTTCCGGCTCCCTGGAAAACAGCCAGGCTTGTACTGATCAGCAAGGGCAAAGGTGATCCCGAACTGCCGTCGTCCCACAGGCCTCTCTGCATGTTGGACACGGCTGGGAAGCTGTTCGAGAAGCTGACCCGTTCCCGTCTGACTTCTGCCGTGGAAGCTGCCCGACGACGCGGAACACACATTCTTCCGCTGTCCCCGTTGGGAAGGGCCCCGCCTGGAGGCCACACAAATCTTTGGTGCATTTTCGGTGGACTCGGTCTGCCAAAAGATTTTGGAGGATGAGGGCAACTGGGATTGTTTGTCACAGTTCGTCCGGGGCATCCTCCTGGAAAAGAAAACTGATCTGGACCGCGACGTGGCCCAGACCCCTTGATCGAGCGACTGGATAAGGAGCGAGCCCCACGGGCGTAAGCCAAATTTAGGCCTAGCCTGACGTAATGTGATAAACAATTCCAGGTTAGATTCCTAAAGAGTAGAGGAGGTTTTTTAGTGGGTAAACCCGTTCTTTAGGGGAGCCCCACACTACAGGCTGGCCACCATTGTGCGTAATGCATTTTTCCGGCTCTCCCTCAAAAAAAAAAAAAAAAAAAATGCTCGTAAACTAAAACAACTTTTAAAGGTAAAATATAAACTTTATAGACGTGAATTTTGTAGCTTTAAAAGGAAAGCATCTTTAAAATGAATCAAAAACAAGTCTAATAGAAAACCTATTTTTTTAAATTGTTTTATTTTTTTATTACTCCTTTGTTTTATTTCCTCCGATTTCTTAGAGGCGGCATCTCAAATTGCATCCTCTCAGGATAGATTTAAACTTATTATGGGTAGATTATGTTACCAAAAAAAAAACGCTCCCTGATATTTTTGGGCAGTTCAACTTCATTCAATTGACACTGTTGCAAGAATATGTTAACACTTATTAACTTATACTAGCGATCGCCTCCTGGCGGGGCCTACGATCCGCTCCTGGTCGAAATTCGACCTAAATTTCAGTTGATCTCAACTCAAGAAGTTTAAAGAAACATCTGTTCTTCCTGTTTTTCTAGTAGTTGTTTTTTCAACAGCTGTCTAAAGATTCAATCAATT
Source organism: Neoaliturus tenellus (assembly GCA_030545055.2). Classification (NCBI taxonomy): domain Eukaryota; kingdom Metazoa; phylum Arthropoda; class Insecta; order Hemiptera; family Cicadellidae; genus Neoaliturus; species Neoaliturus tenellus. Next base: position 103,226,538 of record CM061533.1, read on the forward strand.
ATCCTTCCTCCATAAGATTAACAGTGGAACTTTGAAAGCCTGTGGGGTATAGCCCTTGAGTCCGATGTGAATTAGAATGGGATTCTGCTTATCTACAGGACTATATTTTTCCAACGGTATGCGCCTATTTCTCCTACGATGCACACGAGCTGAGAAAAAAGGAGGAAACGAAACATGCTTGCCTATTAATATATAGATACTAATTCAGGAGGAAAATGTTATTTTCAACTAACAGATGAAATCACTGATAATATTTGAAAACAAACCATAATTAATATTATGTAGTAATAAACAATATTCATAAAATTGCTTACTTGAATGTTTTACGAGTATGTATTATTTGGTTGTAATTTATATAATTCAAAGCTGATATAGGCCATAAAGGTCCATGCAACGTGGGCACGTAAATGAAGTCAATTCATAGATAATTTTCTTTCAGCAGAAGCTATTGTTACTTTTATCGTTAAGGTGAGTTTGCAATTATGAAAAATAAGCTTTAACAGATAATTATGTTCATGAATTTAACACGATTTTTATATATCTTAATCTTAATGCTATAATAAAAATAATTTTGGTTTAAAATTTCAAAAATATTTGTAAAAGAAAGGTTAATAATCGTACCTTCAAATTTCATATAAAGGTAAACACTCAAACAAGTGACAGAAACGGCGGTCCTCACGGATATTACATTTACAACAATCTATATCTATAAAAGGCAAAGCCCTCACTCACTCACTCACTCACTCACTCACTCACTCATCACTAATTCTCCAACTTCCCGACTAGCTAGAGTGCTGAAATTTGGTATACTCATTTTTTAGGCTCAAAATAGGAAAGTCTGACTATTTTCATATTAATACTCACAAAGGGCTACGCCCTAGACGTCTTCAAAGTTACCATGTTATTCTTATGGAAGCAACATTTTTTAATTCAAACATATGATTATGGAAATTGAATTGGGTTTGTTTGCATCTGTCACATGATGATTCATACAAGAAAATGCTTATAAGCATAGAATTAACCAGGTGTGAGATATACTGTTTATTTATGTTTGACATTTTACTTTCTCCCTCTATACCATAGTATATGGAGAAAGTATTGTTTTCGTCAAAATTTTCGAATTTGAGTTGTTGGTGGATTTATCCATTTTGGTTCCCCCTGAGCCCAAAAAAGTGGTTTTCGGAGTGATGTCTGTCTGTGTGTGTGTGTGTGTGTGTCAGGATGTAAACAGAGCTAGAGAATGCCCTAATGGTCCGATTTTAATGAAATTTGGTACATAGGTCCAAATCCACGATAATTCCAGGCGTTTTTTTCATTTTTTTGAATTTTTGATTTTTAAGGGTATTTTACCCCCAAAAACCCTCAAAAATCATCAAAAATCAAAACTTCTCAAAAACGGCTCTAACGATTTTGATTAAAATTTTGTGGTTTATTAAGCTTAAAATGGTGAATAAAATGACACCACCCGCATCTCCGGGAAAACTCGCGTTCAAAAGTTATGGAGTAAAAAGTGTTTCAAAAATCAATTTTTTGGATTTTTAAAATAGCTGTTGTCTTGAAATAAATTTTACTTATCACCATTAAATCAAGCTCAAAAAACTAAATAATCCAGTATTTTAAATTATTGCTCTATGTCTAGTGGTTGCGGAGAAAATTCAATTTTTCGTTTAGCGGTAAACGCAGTACGTTGTTAAAAGTCACATACGCGCGTAGGGTCAAACGAGCGCTGCTCAGCCGGTAGCTATCCGACTGAGTCATCAAGACATTAATGTTTGAAGCTTTTAACATCTTTTTTACATTGTTGGGAGAAAGTATGTGTCAGTTAACTGATACCGTTTATTTAAGATTATAGTGATGTACTATTACTTTTAGTCTGGTGTACTTTGGTTGTATTAAGTGCAGTTTACTTTATTTCGTATTTTATTGCTATATACTTTTTTACTGTTCATAGGTACTAACAAACTGTTTTGCAAATATAGTTTTTGAAGCACTTTAGGGCTCCGCCTCACTGGATTTCAAAATTACTTTAGGGCATTCGCGGGGTTGAAATTTTTGACATGGACGTTCCTCTTTGCTTATGGGTGCTCACTAAGATGCTGTTTTACCATTATAGTTTTCTAAATTGTTTAGGGCTCTACCTCAAAGAAGCTGACAATTATTGTATAGCCTACGTGTTGAAATTTGACAAGGACGATTCTCTTAGCTCATAGGCACTATCTATCTAATCTAAGAAACGTTTTGCAAATATAGTTTTGAAGCCCTTTAGGTCTGCATCAAACTGAACTTTCAAATTACTCTAGGGCCCACGGGGTTGAAATATGATGGAGGATTCCCTTTGCTCATGGGTACTCACTAAGAAAAGGGTTTGCAAATATAGTTTTTAAAGCACTTTAGGGCTCTACCCCACTGGATATCAGAATTACATTAGGGCCTTCACGGGGTAAAATTTGAAATATACATTCCTCTTTGCTCATGGGTGCTTACTATGAAACGGTTTTGCAAATATAATTTTTGAAGTTCATTAGGGCTCTTCCCAACAGGACTTCAAAAACATTTTAGGGCCTACGGGGTTGAAATTTGACATGTTCCCCTTTGCTCATAGGTAGGTCGTTACTAAATAAAAGGTTTTTCAAATATATATTTTGAAATTCTTTAGGGCTCCGTCCCACAAGTCTTGAAAATTACTCTGGGCCCGGGGGTTGAAAGTTGACATGGACGTTCCTCTTTGCCGATAGTTGCTCACTAAGAAACAATTTAACAAATTTACTTTAGGGCTCCACCTCACAGAACATCAAAATTACCATATATGCTAAGGGATTGAAATCTAACCTGGATGCTCCGTTTTGCAAATAGGTGCTCTCTTAGACACTGTTTTGCAAATATAGTTTTCGAAGTTCTATAGGGCTCCACCCCATAGGACTTCAAAATTATTCCAGGGGATTCCCCCACAAATCCTCAAAATTACCATAAATCCTACGGTGTTGAAATTAAACATTTATGTTCCGTTTTGATAATAGGTGTTTACTAAGAAACAGTTTTAGAAATATAGTTTTTTATGTTCTTTAGGGCTCCGCCCTACATGATTTTAATATGACTGTAGGGCCTACGGGGTTGAAATTTGACATGGTTGTTATTTTTTGCTCAATGGTTCTCATTATGAAAATGTTTTGCAAAATTCCTTCAGAGCTCAACACACAGTAATTTGTTGTTTCAATGTCATTCTTAAGAAAGAAGATTTTTTTGCTCTTTTATAGATTTTATTACCTAAAAAATTAATTCAATCACGGGCGAAGCCGTGACGGGTAACAGCTAGTCTACATATAAATCAGACACTACAAGGTGGCAACCTCCTCTCTAAAACTATGCTGTCTCGGTCGCAATGCACACTTCACTCGTAGCTTGGAGCAAAAGTAAATTACATTTTACGAATTACAATGAAAGTATCTTTTAAAACTAGAATCGTTGAAACTGTTTTTACCATACGAATTCTCTCATCATGGTTGTTGTTTTAAATTTAAATTGTACGAATTCTCTCATCATGGTTGTTGTTTTAAATTTAAATTGAGTTATTAACAAATTATTTAAAAATCTTCCTCTGACACGGAGCAACAGGTATGTTGCTCTGACTTCGGTCTGAAACATAATATGTTTCAGACATGGTGTTTGGTGTTTTGGTTATGAATGTAATAACATAACATTTAATCATACCCATTACTGCTTATGATGTTAAACCGAACATCGATCGTAACCACATTCAAGCGGTCTGTCATTTTTGTTGATCTATTAATAAGTTTTAGGACATTAAATATTCGAATCGAATACAGAAATTTTATGTACTCAATTTATATTGTTCCAGAATTGCATCCATTTCCATACACAATTTATAAATATTAGATTTTTAACTCTAAATAATGCCAATTTTTTACAGTTGTAATGACATTTTGGTACATTTTTAGGACTACACAACCTGTTAGTTTAATCCCTTTCTCATCTTAATTTTTTAAATATTTATTGCAATATTTGTTGCAGTAGTTTGTTACATTTAGTTTGCCATCTTATCTTCTATATATTAATAGGCAATCATGTTTTGTCTCCTCCTATTTTCTCAGCTTGTGTGCATCGTAGGAGAAATCTGCGCATACCGTTAGAAAGGGTCTAGTCCTGAAGATAAGCAGAATACCATTATCATTCATATCGGACTATAGGGCTACCCCCCACAGACTTTAAAATTCCAATGTTAATAATCTTATGGGAGAAAGATGATTGATTGAATCATTAGACTGCTGTTGTTATAACAAATGCTAGCAAATTAGATAAAACAGATGTTCAGTTATAAAATATTTTAAAACCAATTAGCTCAATATCAACTGAAATTTTGGTCGAATTTCGACCAGTGGGTGATTCCTACTAAAATATAATTTTACCAAAGAGTAAAATAAATAAAAATATATGTTTGTTAAAGATTTTTATTCATCCCATTATCACATTAATTGTACCCACCGTATGGTTCAAATTAACTCCTTTTGTTGTATTTTTTAATAATCTTCTAGGAGAAAAATTTACAATGGTATCCCATAACCATATTAACACCACAACATTCGTAAAAATTCCGCCGCAAGAGGAGTTTTGTCGGTGATGCAACGCGAGCCACCAACAGGTCACAGCACGGCGGCGGGACATTCGTGGCTGATATCGTGAATAATTTGTGTTTGTTTCTGTACTAGTCCAGCAATACGTCACAGCTGTAGCTTATTCCCATTTACAAACGATTCTGTTCTAGTTCACAAATTGTGGTTTAAATTCAAAATTAGTAATCAATTTTTATAAAATAGGATGTTGATATATATATTTAAAAATAGATTTATTTTATATTTGATATAGATTTAATTTATACTAGTGCACGTTTTGCTCGACATCAAGCAATTTATTTTGATACAATACAAAAATTACATTTAGTTCTAAGTCAATGAAATCCGACCAATTCAATATTGTGAATATCAGTGATCACAAAAAACTACAGCTGTGCGTTAACAGATGTTAAAATGTTCAAACCAATCTCAATGTTATTCTAATGGGAAATTTTCAAATTTAATTTCTGGATAGCGCCCTTATTTTAAGTGTAATTCTCATCAATTTTTGGCGGAAACAACTAAAGACTGAGCCCTATCGACATAAACCGGTTGAGAACCGGTTGAGAATTGTAGGAGTTCTCAACACAAAAAAGCCCTTAGCGTATTAAATAAGTACTAGAGATCGCCTCCTGATCGAAATTCGATCAAAATTTCAGTTGATATGGACTCAAAAAGCTTAAATACATTTTAGAACTAAAACATATGTTCTTCCTAATTTCCTAGCAGTTGTTTTTACAACAGCTGTCTAATGATTCATTCAATTCTCCTTTCTCCATAAGATTAACATTGGAACTTTGAAAGCCTATGGGGCGTAGCCCTGGAGTCCGATGTGAATTAGAATGTGATTCTGCTCATCTACAGGATAATACCTTTCTAATGGTATGCCCGGATTTATCCTTCGACGTATACGATCTGAGAAAAAAGGAGGAAATGAAACATGCTTGCGTATTAATATATAGATAGATTTATAAATTTACTAGCCGTTTCCCGTCACGGCTTCGCCCGTGACTGGATTTATTTTTTAGGTAATAAAATCTTTAAAAGAGCAACAAAATCTTCTTCCTTAAGAATGGCATTGAAACAACAAATTACTGTGTTGAGTTCTGAAGGAATTTTGCAAAACATTTTCTTAATGAGAACCATTGAGAAAAAAAGAACAACCATGTCAAATTTCAACCCCGTAGGCCCTAAAGTCATTTTAAAATCATGTAGGGCGGAGCCCTAAAGAACATAAAAAACTATATTTCTAAAACTGTTTCTTAGTAAACACCTATTAGCAAAACGGAACACAAACGTCAAATTTCAACACCGTAGGATTTATGGTAATTTTGAGGATTTGTGGGGGGAAGCCCCTAGAATAATTTTGAAGTCCTATGGGGCTGAAAAGAACTTCGAAAACTATATTTGCAAAACCGTTTCTTAGTAAGCACCCATGAACAAAGAGTAATTTCCATGTCAAATTTCAACCCCGTGAAGGCCCTAAAGTAATTCTTAAATCCAGTGGGGTAGAGCCCTAAAGTGCTTTAAAAACTATATCAAACCCTTTTGGGGGGGTGCTTTAGCAAACCCTTTTCTTAGTGAGTACCCATGAGCAAAGGGAATCCTCCATCATATTTCAACCCCGTGGGCCCTAGAGTAATTTGAAAGTCTAGTGGGGTGCAGAGCTAAAGGGCTTCAAAACTATATTTGCAAAACGTTTCTTAGATTCGAAAACAATAATGGTAAAACAGCTTCTTAGTGAGCACCCATGAGCAAAGAGGATAATGGTAAAACAGCTTCTTAGTGAGCACCCATGAGCAAAGAGGAACGTCCATGTTAAAAATTTCAACCCCACGAATGTCCTAAGGTAATTTTGAAATCCAGTGTGGCGGAGACCTTAAGTGCTTTAAAAACTATATATGCAAAACAGCTTGTTAGTATCTATGAACAGTAAAAAAGTATACAGTAATTAAATACGAAATAAAGGGAACTGCACTTAATACAAACAAAGTACACCAGACTAAAAGTACTGTAATTAGTACATCACTATAATCTTGACAACAACGAGGTTAAATAGATATAGAGTGCTCACCACATGTTAATTTTGTGTCCCTTTTTGATTTGCGCCATTTTACCCATAATTCCCGCCGTTTCCTTGGCAACTATCCCACACTTTACTCTTAGTTTCCTTAGTTACTAGTTTTTGCTATTCTGATTAGTCCCTACAAGCTTAAAAAATTACTGATGATATTTTAAAAACATATGTTTATTTGTTGTTTGTTTTTAAATTAGTTTGATTTGATGGTCTGTGAGCAGGCTATTGAAGTTGGTTACCATAGAAACGTGTGGGGAAAATGGTAAATTACTGTTGGAAAAGTGTAAACAAATTACCGGTTACCAAGGAAACGGCGGGAATCGTGGGTAACATGGCGCCAGTCAAAAAGGGACACTTTTCCCTATCTGGTGAGCACTTTATATCTATTTAACCTCGATGCTTGACAATGTCAAACATAAATAAACATTGTATCTCACACCTGGTTACTTCTATGGTTATAAGCATTTTCTTGCATGAATCACATGTGGCAGATGTAAACAAACCTAATTCAATTTCCATAATCATATGTTAGAATACAAAAATGTTGCTTCCATAAGAATAACATGGTAACTTTGAGGACGTCTAGGGCGTAGCCCTTTGTGAATATTAATATGAAAATAGTCAGACTTTCCTATTTTGAGCCTAAAGAATGAGTATATAAAATTTCAGCACTCTAGCTAGTCGGGAAGTTGGAGAATTAGTGATGAGTGAGTGAGTGAGTGAGGGCTTTGCCTTTTATAGATATAGATACGATATATATATATATATATATATATATATATATATATATATATATTTCTTTGTATGTTTGTGATCGATGGACTCGGAAACCACTGGACCGCCATGAAACTTTGTACATATATGGAAAACTTTATAGGTTTATAAGCTATATTTTGTGAAGCCCTCAGGGCTTAGCCCCAGGACAGTCTATAAACGTACCCATGTCAAGGTTTAAGACTCTCTTCTACCTTTTGTCATAGAAACAATCAAACCAATTTCTAGGTTACCATTGCAAAGCATGCCGGGTATCAGCTAGTACATTCTAAATTTTCACGTCAATTAAGTATATTCATTGAATATTTGTTAACAATCACATCCTAACTAACACTGGCTGTACAAAATATTACTCTATTTCATTTGTTGCTAATGATATTTCATTCCAATAAAAAATTATAAGAATGATAAAATCGCATTAAAAGATTATTGAATGATGAAAAATATGTGTTCGTCCGGTTTTAAGAACTTTATATATTAAATAGGAGTTTTACCTGGTAAGTCATGATTTAAAGAAGTTCACTCCAATGTACATTTTGACGCAGGTGCGGCATCTTCAGGGAATAAGTTTTAGATTATTGGGGTGTTAAGTTTTAGATTAACACTGGGGTCACACAGTGTTTGACAGTGTGACCCCAAACACTGTCAAACACTAAACATATTATATATTATTTCTGTACAGAAAATTTCGGTAAATATATTATGTGTAGTGTTAATTATTGTTAATCTATAACTATCCTTCTTGAAGATGCCGCACCTGTGGTAAAGTCACTTTGGAGTGAACTTTTTTCCAATCAAGAACTATAGCTTACCACGTGAAGCTTCTATTTAATATAAAAAGTTAGTTCAAAAGTTGTACGTAGAGATCAAATAATAACATAGCAAATCACCAAGTAAAACAACAAATATAAAAAAATTTAACTAATGTATTACGACAATTTCTTTGCAATATTTATGTCGATGATGCCAAATTATTGAAAAGTAAAAGTTAATTTGCTTGCTAGGCAATGAAGGCTCAGAGATTTTTTTAGTTCCGAAGAATTTAATTTTGATTGAAGCCAATGATTATTAACGTGAGTACAGATTACGTTGAACATACTTTTATTTTCTTGAAATTTATAAAACTATTTTCTCATGATATATTTTACAAACTGATCAAATATTTTTGCAAAGAATTTATCAGAATCGCCGATAGAATACAGAGAATATCGCGCAAATTTTAGGTCATACGAAAATATGTAATATAATTTAAACAGTATCATTTTTAAAAATTATTTAAATTTTTGAGTTAATCATGAAAGGCGATTGGAATTCTCGCAGCTGTAGGACTCGGCTAAAATATTTCGTGTCTTGTGGGCTAAAACCACAACTGTTCCGATCTTTGTTCAGCACAGTGCTATTTCGCACCACTAGTGCTACGTTGCTATTTTATCCCATTACTTCGGTGGAGCCCTTTGTTGTGGATCAGCTTCTTGTGCTCATGTGTTTCTTAAAATTCAGGTCTATTTCCTAGTCTGCGTCCTTTCAATCTTTATTATTATAGATTTTCTAACGCGTCTTGCTCTGTCTTTTACAAATGCAAGGATGAAATGTGACACTTTTCCAAACCAGCGACTTGATCAACTTATGCGGCTACAACATCCAGCAGGGGAAGCGGTTGGCCAGTCAGCAACGATGTTCGTGGTCTTGTCATGTGATAGTTCACAGATATTCACAGTGATTCACAGATAGTTGTAATACCGCACCCCGTACACTTCATAAAAGGTGCAAAATATCAAACTGGTCCAATGTTGCAAGGCCTTCCACTCCACCTCGCTTATACTGGACTGGGGGTGTGACGAACATTCACGGGGTCCTGCGTACTTTACCAATAGAGAAATAGATCAGCTTTTCTTTGTCGGTAATAAAGCTACATCTCATCTGATACATCACACTCATCCTTAAGTCATATTCATCTTAGAATACGCGCCAGATTGCGTTCGTGTCACAGTATCTAAGTGTGACCCTGCACTACTAACGCACACAATAGATCAGACAAACTATTTAGGCTTGCTTATAACCAACCCCCAAATTGGATTAGGAGCTTGAGCATCAGTTACGGATTATTATATTTCACCCTCAATGAATGTGTTAAGGATCAGTGTCGATCATTCGTGGTACCGTCCCAAAGACAATGTTTCAGGGCGCTATAACCCAACGTAAACCAGGTATTATTTACAATAAAATGTCATACAAATTCTAAGGTTACGCTGAAGTCAGTAAATGAATAGCTGGAAATAAATGTTAACTACTTCTTAAAGAAATATAAATAAATAGTATGTAGAGATTTAAAGCAAACTGTCGTCGACTATTACGAATTGGTTATTTTTAATTTAAAAATTTTAAAGTCTTGACTTCGGAAGCAGGCTACAAACAAAAACATTCAAAACAATTCATGTATTTTAAAATATTTGTTCAAACCAAAAGCTGCTTACTAATGCTTGAGAATGTTTTAAAATACAAATATAATTTCCCTTTGACCTTCCGGACGTTATTTCTTGAGAGTTGTTACAGTTAAAAAATACCTAACGATGATCATCGGAGTTTAAAAATTAATTAGTAATTCAAATAATCAGTAATTAATTAACTTTCTCCGCTGTTGCTATTTGAAATTTTATTTCTTCAACTTCATTTGTTCTCATTAGCATATTAGTGTTATGGAAATTTTACTCGTTATTTTTCGCCAAGCATGAACCCCGAACGTCAATTAGTTTTCAATTATGCAAGACAAAATTTGTAGACTGTTTATTTTAGATATTTACAAGGACATTTTAATTGCACAAGTGCTGTAAAAATTATATTATTGATTCGTGCATTAACTAACCTGCTTACTTTAAGATATCTACCATCTTGTTTACATTTCTTCATTCTTGTTTACATCGTTTTATAATGTCTAGTGATTTTTTACGTATTAAGTATTGATTTCTTTAGGAATTATTTTAGTTTATGAATGTTAATGACACTATCCTATGTAACGTGATGCAGTGCAAGAATTGTTTACCACTTTAAGATTAGGTACAGTTGGTTCATTTACACACTAGCTAGATAAGAAGTTCTGGGTTTTTTATATAAATGGTAACTATGATCGATTCAAAAGAAACGCAATTGATCAACGTTCTCTACTGGATCAGTGAACATCAGTTAACACGAAAGACTGATCGACCACCACTGGGCAACAACACTGAAATAGACCCGACAAACCGAGTTATAATTGAGTTACGTCTGCTTGTTTGGCAAACACTGTCAATTAATCCACTTGTTTGCTTCTGTACTCCTACAATAGCAAATATGGCAAAGTTATCACACTGATTGTTTATTAGCCTAAATTAACCAGACAATGTAATATCAATGATTTTAGATCATTACTTGAATCTTTAGAAATTTTCTTTAGAAATTTCAAGACGGAAATTATAAATAATTTTTTTTTTGAGCTTTTTATAAGAAATCTTTTTTTGTAAAATTAATGATTGTTATTTTACCAGTGCACAAATCCACATAAAACCGATACAAAATACAATATTTCGTAACATTTTAAATGCTTTTTTTAACGTGTGAAATGTTCAATAATAAAAATTATAAAAAATTATAATTAGGCCTATCCCATTATTTTTACATTTTTTATTATTTGATATACTTTAAACACTAACTATAGGCTAATAAAGTTGTTTATTTGTAAATTAGATAAATTAAAAACAATAAGTATATATTTTACTAACAAACACGTATGAAGTTTACATAACTATCAAATTCATATTCAGTATTAAGTATTTATATTCATACTCCATTGTTTGATTTTTTTCAACATAACACATAATTAAATCTAATCTTGCAGAACAAAAACCAACAAACAAAATAAATCCTCTTCATAAATATTGTAAAACATGTACTTCGCAAATGTATAGGATAGTCAAGGATAATAATATATTAAGTTTGGTATTAATATGCTCACAAATCAACGATTGTGTTTAATTATATGTTAAGTCATAAATCAACTTTATATTTCCTAGTAAACTTAAATAAATTACCTTAATAATTTTTGCCAATACTTCACCAAAATAAGTGAGTTACAATTATTATGGTTGAGCCACATTACGTTTAGTTCCCAATTTCATTGCATCACAATTTTAAAGTAAATGTACATTTTTATTACAATGCGTACCTTTAAAACTTATATTAAACACCCATCATATCAGTGAAACATCCGTTCGAGAGTGTGGTGGACGCGCTCCGGTTCAAACAATTTTATCTGCTTTTTCCATTCGATCATTTCAGAGAAACATTTGGCAATAACTAAATGTTCGTTCAACCTTACTTTTCGTTTAAGTTGCCTGGGGTGTTGCATTTGGTTTGGCGTCTTACTTTGTATCTTTTTATTTACCACAATTATAATTCTAGGAAGACGACCATAAAATTATGTTTTTAATTGAAAAATAAAATAAACTGTGAATCTCTTCTGATTCCGTTAACTAAAAAAAAATAGTTAAAAGCATTAAAATAATAATTATATTTTAGTTTAAGAGACTATCAAATAATAATTTCCTACTTTAGTACCATAGCACACTATCTGAAAATTTCAAAATCCAAATTTAAAAAATATCAAGTACAGTATAAAAATTGTGGATATTTTTTGCTAAAAAGCTGATCCTTTACTTTGTCCTTTGATGCATTTACTAACATATAGTATCAAGTTCCCCTTATTCATTATTCGTCAAGGTTCTTTATTCCCACCAACAGTTGTTATCCAACGATACGGGTACCTACAGTGAAAAATGTACAGACTTATTTAATTTAAAAAAAAGCAGTTTGTTGAAAATGTTCAAGTTTAAAAAAAGCGATTTTTAGGTAGGTAAGGGCCTGCAGGTAAGCAAGCTTAAACGATTGTAGTTCACTGCTAGGCTTTTATAACAAACCTATAAACATGTTTATGGTGTTCTCTTTAAGTCATCTGTTAAGAGGGTGTAATAACATAAGAATTTAAATCCTCTACCGTTAAATAGAATAACTATTTTATCGTACACGCATGCAGACGCAAGGTGTTAAAAAAAAAGAAAAACATTATATTGATTTTGACCCATTACTTAGATTACTATTAAAAATCAATACAATTAATATTGGTTACTTATTCATGTTAATACGTACTCATTGTGTGCGTAATAAATATTAATTTAATCTATTTTACCTCAACCCTAGTGTTATGAATGATTATTCGTCTTTCTCATTGCATATTTAAATATCTTATTAATTAATAATTTAAAAAGCGAATTATTTAAACCACTAATAATTATTACACTGTTACTAATAATGAAAACTAATAATGACACTATAAATAGCATGTTGCTTATATTTGTTACGTTTTCCTATTTTTGTACAATTTATACAATTTTCTGAAGAGTTTGGATGGTAGTCAATATTTATTTCATTGATTCATAAACTTTGACGTTTTCAAATAACTTACGCCCAGTATCAAATAATGATATTTATTCTAATAATGAGGTATATATTTCCAATACTACTCATTATATTTAGGTTTTTGCACAGGATGGAAAGAGTCCATTCTAAATTGGTTTTGACCATTATTTCCTCTAAAGCCCCTTGAAAGATTAAACTTCTTTACCCACGCCAACGGGGAGGTTTGTATCTTACATTTAAGCTAATATTTTCCTACCAATCGAATCTAATAGAACTAATCGAGTATTAGTCTTGTCGAATACAAATCCTTAACACTTAAGCATAATATTAATCCTAGTAAATATTTATGATCGTGACAAATAGTTAATTTTGTGCTTTAATTATTCTTTGAAAATATATTTTTAACAAATATTATAGTTGTTTGGAAACCTACAATCTGCGACATATTATCACTTCATTATTTTACTTATATATAATACAATTTTCTAATAACGCTATAAATCATTATAAACGTATCTGGGATCTAAAAATCATTGATCCTTTTTCCACAAAGGATCGTGTTCGCGGAACACGACATAACCTATATAACCAGGATCTAATCTACGACGATGAATGTGGAAAGAGCTCAGGCTGAGGCGACACTGAAACCCACTAAACTGATATTGCAGTTTTATGACATGAGGCTGTTAACGGCATCTCTCTCGCATAACCTATATAACCAGGATCTAATCTACGACGATGAATGTGGAAAGAGCTCAGGCTGAGGCGACACTGAAACCCACTATACTGATATTGCAGTTTTATGACATGAGGCTGTTAACGGCATCTCTCTCGCATAACCTATATAACCAGGATCTAATCTACGACGATGAATGTGGAAAGAGCTCAGGCTGAGGCGACACTGAAACCCACTAAACTGATATTGCAGTTTTATGACATGAGGCTGTTAACGGCATCTCTCTCGCATAACGGAGGGAATTCTTCTATACTTTGGAGACTTAACGTGTCTAACGTTAATAAAAAGGATATAGTGTCATTTTTATTTCGTTTTTAGCTCTCAACTGAACTTCTATATTAAGTTATTAAATTTAATGCAATATGTTCATTTTTTGCCTCTTTTAGTTGAGAAAATTAATTGATATAAATGTCAACTTAATTTAGTTCTGTTCAGTTTACTATAATAAACTCAACTTTTTATTTAAGGCAATGGGCGTTATTTTAAACCTTAAGACAATTTGCAATTCACATAATATTGTTATAGTCAAAAGCAACTAGACAATGGATAAAAAAAAGGATTTGTACAAAAACTCTGCGGGTTTTCCGACCTCGCCACTCAGCGGGGAACTGGCCACCTACTGGCCGCAAACAATCTGCACATAGCGTTATGTTGAGGTTCAAAATATTGTTTGTATCCTGCTACAAAATCTATTAGAAATCTGGCACATTTTTTTCATGTCTATGTGCCGGTGCTATCCGTGTTTTTTTTTTTTTTTTTCAATGAATAACATGTTGACTATTCTAAAACAAAAGAAGCAAAAAACTAAACTGACGAGAGGAGTAGAAGAATGATGATTTCAATGTCTGTAGTATAGAAGCAAATGCGACAGGTAAATTTAATTTCAATTATTTTTTGGGCTTACGCTAAATATATTCTAACAAGGGCAAAAATTATTTCACTATCCCTTAAATTGGTTTTAAACCAGATATTGAACTGTGCTTTTCTGTAAAATAGGAATTTTATTTTCTAAACAAAATGTCGGAGGCTACTACATCAGCTACTTTTATTTGATTGACAATTATTATATACATTGGGCCACAGTATCTATTGGTATAAATCAGTATTATTTTAAATCTATCAAAAGTTTCAGATCTATTCTATATAATACGTGATGCCCTTTTTTGTTAACACTACTCCTCCCTTATTTCTGGACCAATTTTAAAGTTTGAGGTGTCAAAAGAATGGTCTCAGTTCGTAGTTTTGCAATAAGGTTTTAGATTTTTGATATTTTAATTCTGAAGCTCAAGGGAAGCCCTCAAAGTTCATTTTTTGTCCATAAGATTAACATGGGGTACAATTTATATTGAATTGCAAAATAAAACAGCTGTTGATAGTAAAACAAACAAACACATGTTAAAAGCTAGCTGAATAGAAGCAGTTGAACTACTGGCACTGAAATATCAACTCAATTTCATAATTTAAACAAGAAGAAGATCTTTTGTCGTATTTTTTACCTCTTCTCAAAATTTAGCGGGTAGATTTTTCTTGAACATTTTATTTACGTGTATTTGGAAACAAAATAAGTTTAGTAACGTAACCCTAGAAAAATTAATGTAGGGCCTACAAAAACAAGTTTAGAAATTGAATTTTTTGACGTGGGTCTTATGGGTTGTCTGATTGGTATTTAAACAATAACGAAAGTTTACAAATATTAAAATAGAACACTAAATTTGTGTGCATGGGTTTTCAAACTCTGTAAACTATAAGGAAAAGAGATAGTTGTTTGTAGGTGTTATAACCTGTTTGTTTACTATCAAACTATACAACAATTTAATACAGAATGCTACACATATTAAAACTCCTGTTTAAAAGAAACGACATTTAAATTATTTTTACCTCCGGTGTAGAAAACAAGCTTATTACAAATATGGTTTATACAAAGAGAAATTTTAACCAAAATATAAATACCACATAAAACAAAAATGGACCACACTAACAAAGATGTAGATTCTCCTTATTTTAGTGATTTCTTTATTTACATGTTGTAATGCCATGAAAAATTAAGTTATAGGGGATTTAGTTCTTTTTGAATAGTAATGTGGACTCATTCACTATATCGACGACTACCTTATAACACAGCAGCAGTGAGTGCTGCATAACTCATGCAGGACCGGGGAGTTGTAATGAAATGTTGATTTTTTATTCTGTTGTCATTTAAGTTCAATGTTTGATGAACTAAGTAGATTTTACTTCAATATTTTTGAATATTTTTTCAAAAATAAACCACAACATCAAAAATGTAGATTTTCTTAATTTTTGTGAGTGTAATTTTTGTGATTTTTGATATGTGTTTGAGTTCATCTGTGAATTTATTCTAGATTTTATAGCAATGTTTAGGCAGAGGCCCTAAGACAAATCAGCAAAAGAACGTAGGCCTAATCTTAGCTAATTTTTAACTAAAATAACAACTACCAAATCTCAACAGTGTCACATTGGCAAGTTGCAGAATCAAGACATGAAGATCGATTGATGAAACGCCATTATGTTTTATCTGATTTTCATTATAATTTTATTTTTATTCAAAGTAACTCTGTCCATAACCACGAAGCAAGGTTTAATACTCTATACGAAATGCAGCGCATTGCGCTGCACGGGCCCCCTAGTAATTAAATAATCATTGATAACGAATTAATTTACAAACTTTCAGAATATCCAACATTCAAACACAGCAATAATAGCAATAATACATGATATCAGTGTTTTTTTTTTTTTTTTTTTTTTTACAAGATTAGCCTTGAAAACTGATTTTTGTATACCAAAATAGACCCGACAAACCTGATCTATAATACTTAGGTTTGTTAGTAAGGCAAACAGTGTGCATTCCCACATTTGTTTTCTTTGTTCCTGGACTTGATGAGGCGAATCTTCATTGTTGGACCATAACTGTGGTTTTCATAAATGAAGTGTAACAAATTTAGATACGGGGTCATTTAACAAACTATCCCCGTTTAAATAACTCATAACCAATTAACAACTTATCAAAGAATTTAAAATTAAATTGAATCTCTTACAAAAACTTTTAAATTTTGTTTTTCATTAAATATGCCATGATAGTTTAGGTCTGTTTTTTTTAAGAAATATTTATTAAAATTTTCGTTAAAGCACAATTTTTTACCAAGGCCCAAAGGACGAAATTAAGGATTTTCAATTTTCGTGGTTAACGAATCTGTCCAGTTATCTATGAAAGGAGAGTTTTGGGGCAAGTTTGAAGGATTCGAGAAAACTGTATAAAATGATATATTTTCGTATTCAATGTCAGAATTCACATATCCAAATATGATACATCAAATATCTATACTTATTTAAGACGCTAATGGTTTTTTTGTCTTGAGAACTCCTCCTACGATTTTCAACCGATTTTCAAGTTTTTGGTGTCGTTTGATAGGGCTTGGTCTGTAGTTGTTTCCCCCAAAAATTGATGAGAATCGGACTGAAAATAAAGGCGCTATCCACCATTGAAATCTCAAAATTTCCCATTTAAATAACATTGGGACTGAAAAAAAGCATTTGAAACATCTGTTAGTAATCAGCTGTAAATACGTGTAGTTATTGGCAATTGAAGATATTCACATTATTGGATTGGTCGGATGTCATTGATTTAGAACTAAAGTAACATTTGTACTGTATTTAAATAAATTGCTCGATTTCGAGCAACACGTATACTAGTATTGCATTATTCGTTTAATATTAAACTATTTCAATTAGGTGCTTAACTTAACGGTGAGGCATTAAGTTCCCATTTTAGAACTGTACCTGCTATCCCTGTACGTAACAAAAATATCTTACAGTTATATATTTTCGGGGCTGTGTTACATATTACTCTGGAGCCGAAATACATTTTATAGGCAATAAAGTTGCCTGCAACGTGAAAATGAAGCCATGTCCCACATATATGAAGATGAAAACTGTTATACTAGAGCAGAAGCTATGGCTCCTTTCGTTACCGTTATGATGATACATTTCCATCGCAGAAGGATATATATTAAGGGCTAAGGGCTAAACCGCTCCTTCTCTACCAGTTGTGGATTTCCTTATCATTATGTTAAAATATGTTATTTTAACTCCAGAATAAAAATATAAATCAAACTGTATCCAAATTTATTCTACAATAATTCCACCACGATTCGCCAATCGAGGGCAATACAGAGGTACATAATTAACTTAGTCTGACATAAACTGGTATTAGAGAGAAATAAGTATCCAAACAAGTTTCGTAGTAGGGGTGGTGTTGGTTATTTTTTATCTTAAATATTCACAAACAAATTATGTGAACACCATTAAATAAAAGGCATGGTATTAAATACTGTGTACCATAAAATATCAATATTGGTTGAGTCGGTGACGTAGTTAGCTCGCCGGACTTCGGGACCATGGCAGCGATGTCGTGGGTTCGAACCCGCGTTCTGCCAGTGACTTTTATCAGTACCTTACACCTTGAAGCGGCTCACCCCCTTAATTTGTCGAATACGATCCACGCACAGATCAATAGTCCATGTGGATGGGGCAAAGTTAGGCAAAAAGAGGTCCGCCAACCTCTTAAAAAATGTATAAATTTACAAAAAATTTAAATCTCGTAAGAACAAATTTGTGCTGTACAATTCACTGCACTTTTTCATGTATATTATCATTACAGAATTTATTCTTTTTTTTATTTGTTTACGTTTGTATAACAGCAGCGGCAGTGGCGTGGGATCAAGCCGTAGCTTTGGTGGAGTCTTATCAGCACCGTCCGGCCCAGTACGGTTCGGTCCCTTTACAATGCACGCTCAGATCCTCAGATAAGTGCCAATTAAACCTCGAAGACGTAGCCAGTATTTGTAAACCATCCTTTACATTCACACATTGTTTTGCAAAGTCCACATTAAATTCATATAACCTACTTCTAATATCTTAAGTTTTTGTACGCAGTAATGAAAGGAACATCTTAATTCATTAGCGCCACATGAAATACGAGTAACAATCCTTTAAAATTATGATTTTACTCTATTGATCGTTTATTAGGTTTATGAAATGAATATTTTTTAACCTACTACTTAAGAATCTAAATTGTAAAAGAATTAACTAAATGTAATATAAAATGACCCACTTCAATCAATTAAATTAACTAATTAAATAATATTTACATTTCTTCACAATAACTTTTGAAATATTCAAGAAGAAATCCCATACTATCTTTAATATTACAATTCTCAAATTCCCACTGTTGGGAGATGACAGTTGGCCATCTAGGGAATAAGGGTTGAGGGAAGGTTACCCCCACCTCAGAGATGTCAAGCTCTGATATTCGTTGATTAAAATTGTTTTATTTGGTTTCATAATGTATAACAACAGATAGTGGTGGGGGTATCTTCCCCTTCCCAAGCCGACAAGTCATCTCCAAATAAAATTTAGACCTTAGTTATTTTTGTATTTATTGTAGCTACTATTCATTGTGACAACTCCATTGATTAACACTATTTTCAATGTACAGGACAAACCAGAAGTAACGTTTCCAGATTAAAATTCACTAATATTAAATACAAATCCCCACTTTTATGGCATTCTAACAAAATATTATTGCACGTTTGATTCACAAATAAAAATTGCACTTGCAAATATTTTTTGTTTAACTCAAATTAAGAGACTAGAGATTGGCTCTTGGTTGAAATTTGGGAAATAATTCAGTTGATGTGGAGCTTCTGGACCCAATTAGTTTTAAAAGTATTTTATAACTGAATGATCTGTTCTTCCTTATCTGCTAGCATTTTGTTATTACAACAGTTGTATATGATTAAATAAATTACCCTACTTCTAAAGAATTAACATTGATTGTGTAAGTGCCTGTAAGGTTTAACCTGGAGGACGATTTTCATCAATGTTTGGCGGAAACAACTACAAACCAAGCCCTATCCAATGATAACAAAACCTTGAAAATCAATAGGTAATTGTAAGAAGAGTTCTCATAACAAGAACACCCCCATAGCGTATCGAATTAGTAGGCCTATAAATACATAAAACTTGCCCTTACTCAAATAATGTTTTCATATCAAAGGAAACTCCTGTTAAACATCATTTTAACCTTATTTGCTTAGGAAACACTGCACAAACTTAGAAGATGCACCAAACAAGCAGTACTAAGCAGTTCTGTGCAGCAGAGCGCCTGCCACTTGTATCCAGGCAATCAGCAATGCAGCCATGTGTTGCGCGGTACGTGTGCGGCAATGAAGGCGTTAGGGAACAATTAATTTGACAACTGGAACGGCCATTTGCTCGCACCTGCTATATTGCCTCCGTAACGACCAATTAAATCCGGTCACGGTTAAAACGAATGACTCGACCATTAAATTACAACATTGGCCACTATAACATTGTAAACTACCGTTTAAATGATTAAATTGGTAAATTAAGGTTTAATTACCTTAAGTAGTTAATCGAAGCTTGACCCACTCTATTCTGTTTTTCCTGTGTATCGCATTCTGATTCCAATGTGGTGGTAAAAGGTTGTCCAATTGGGTTAACTATTTATTTTTATTTTCTAATATTAATTAGAAAATTTATCTAATAGAGTTTATAAATTAAATTCAGCTTAGGTACCTGGAGATGGACTTTGATTAATTTTCCCATAAATCATTTATACCATTTTATCATGAGCTAGTACATGTAATATTTCATTATTACCACTATAGAAGTTATATAGCGTGGGACTCAAGCCAGACATGAACAATATACCAGCCAGAGGAGTTACGGACAAGTACTGAAGTCTGTCGTTTATTAAAGCAACCCGTTATCATCAAACGCGAGTTTCAGTTTATGAAATATTTCAAAATAAATCACGTCTGAAGAGGGAGGAATATTGCTTTATCAACATTCCTTGTTTGATGGTGAATTTTTATAATTTAATAAATTGTTTGTCTTATTCGTTTTCTCAATATTTTTTCTTACTCTAAAATATAAACAGTATTGTACCTCAGCAGTGTGCTTTACAACAGTGTTATCTAACTTGGTTGCGTGACATTGTTTACAAAACTCTGTACCATAAATTTTTTATACAAATGCTATTTTAAGTGCATGACCTTAACATTATATCAGAATTATAAAAAATCATTTTAATCACTTTGCCATTTCGCTATTGTAGGAGTACAGAAGCAAACAAGTTGATTAATTGACGGTGTTTGCCAAACAAGCAGACATAACTCAATTATAACTAGTTTTTGTTGTCTATTTCATCCTAATTGTTGATGTTGCGTGATTGAAGTTCAGGAACAATTAAGTTTTTTTTTTAACAAGGCCATCTAGTTGTATTTTTAGTTGGCTCAGTCTTCTCTCCATGTTCAAATTACGTGGTTTATGTTCTAAAAAGATAATTATCACTCATGGTCAGCACTCATACAGTCAAGCAACATAATTTATTTGTCAGAAAAAATTACATCAGCCATATCAAATCTTACAGATTGTTTCTGCTGAAATGGTCCAATTAATTTTTTCTAAAAACAACTTTTTAAGTTTTAAAACTAATTCTCGCTTTACATTTCATAATTACCGTTGGATTCAGCAGAGTTAGTAGAGGCTGCTTGTAGGTAAAGTTTTTGGAAGTAAATTCAAGATAATTTTAAATGGAACACAAACATTTCTTATCTACATCATAAACCAAGTAAGGTCTTGTTTGCTCTAAAAGTAATAAAACAAAATGTTAATTTCAATACATCTAAAATTGTTTATAATTGTAATTTACAATCCCTGCTTTCTTATGGGTTTTTAAAATTCCGCTCAAAGTTATAAAACAGTTGTTCAACAAAAACGAACTATTTGAGTTTAGCTAATTTTAGTAATAGACATTCTTGCAAACCACTTTTTAAACCAATTGAAATTTTAACTCTTCCTGCTCTTTATATATGAGAGGTCTTACTTTTCATAAAAAAATAATGAATAATTATTTTTAAATAAAAGTTACAAACAGAATTATATAGAAACCCGTCATAAAAATAAATTTCAACTTCCTGTACATCAACTCACAATGTTAGAGAGAAGTCCGTTTTACAGTGCGGAAAAAATGTTTAATAGTCTGCCAACTGAAATGTCTTCCCTACTAAATATCAAAGCATTTAAGATTAAGTATTTTATTTCTGGAATGTAAGTCTATTATAATAAAATATTAAGTAAATACTGTATGGAACTTTGTGGTTTTGCTGTGAAGTCAACAGATTGTGAATTTTCTGCATTACTGACGTGTTATATATTTACTTATGCTAAGCATGAATAGGAATAAGTTATATAAATTTATATAAGTTATAAGTTATATAAAGTTATATAAATTCAAAATCATATGTTCATTGTATTTGTCAAATAATTGTAAACAAACTTTTTGTTTATATTTGTGACTGACCTGACGATGACAGCTTTGCTGTTGAAAGGCCTAGTCCAAATAAAAATTTAATTATTATATTGGTGTATTGATTTTTAAATTTAGAAGATTAACTCAACCAATATAGAAGCTCGTCCGTTTCAGGTATTTACCTCAGTGTTGAACAGGCATTTCTGAGCTGTAGCCCCTTCAGAAAAACCACAGCAATCGAAGGGATCAACTCATGTTGCATCTTCAAGTCTTACCGGCGCTACAGCTGTTATATCTCTACATCTGACGTAATGAAACCCTCTCCACTCTTGTTTCTCAGGCCCCGTCTGTATTGTTGATGATTATTGTGCTTGCAAAACTTTACAAGATTTGGGATTCTAGACTTATTTCTTTTAAAGGAATTATGTTGTGATTATCAATCAACTTTTATTTCAGTTGCATAACAGTAACAGCACTTTTGACTTTATACAGTAAAGTGGTTACAATAAATATTTATCTTAATTATCAACTCTTCTCAATGAAATGCTGTGAATGTAAGTTATTTCCTTTCGTTGATATTGAACCACTTATTACACAACATGCTTATTATACACTAATTATACACGAAATGCTCATTATGTCGGTGGTCAGTGTCGGGCTGGAGACGGGGTTGAATCACCCGCTGTTTTCGTTAAATTTTAATCACTAAAATTAGTCAAAAAATTATTAGAGTCCTGCAAACTCGGACTTTGATAACCTGGAGTTCAGAATAACTAGGAAAGCCTGCCAGAGCAGTAACGTGCACTGGGTTTCAAGGCGCTAGCCACCATGGAATCGTCCGGGGAAAGGTGTGGTGCTTTGGTTTAACACATGACTTTTAAGTTTTAACTCTATGTACTAAATTCATTATGCAAAAATCGTGTTTTTCATAGGACTAACGTAAACTACTCACGCTTTTTTTCTAATGTTTTCTTCTTTCCTGGTAACCTGGATTTTTCACAAACCCGGACACCGTTCAATCCACCTTTAGATTGGGTTTTCTGGAGTCTATTGTATAATTTGTTATACTGTGACAAGTTATGCTTATGTCAAACCAATGTCTAAACCCCGAAAAACCGAATGAATATTGGACTTTTGCGCCACGAATCCTCTTGTTTTAATCATCTTTTGTTTGTTGAGTTTGTATAAGGGCTTTTTAATAATAAATATAACTCATAAGAAAAATGAATAGCATTAGAAAAATAATCCCAAAAGAAATACAATTACAAGTTCTTCCTTTGTGGGTTAAAATCCCATATTGAACACTTTTTTTCAAATATTAATTATAAAAAAACTGGCTGCTTTTAATTTGACCGGAAATAATTTTTGTTTAGGACATGTATAGATTTTTTATAATACTGTAATAGGCCATTTTAAAAATATTTTTGTAATTTATTTTGTTTTTTAATAATTTTCTCCCTTGTGTAGTTAAAAAGCATGAACTATGTTTACTACTCATTAAGAGGAATTTTACTTAGAAAAGACATGCAAAGTCTATTTTGAGTAAAACTGAAAAAAATCATATTCAATTAGTCATATGGTTTTAAGATTTATGGTTTCAATTTTACAACGAGAAAGCAATTAAATAGAGATGGATCGCTATGCGAATGCCTTCGGCAAACAAATAAATATTTCATTTGGAAATTGAATAAAAATTTCAAATGTAAACAATAAAGGCTATCTGCAGAAGTTTTATCATTTTCCGAAGTTTTTGTCTGTCCGAGAAAGCAGTTGTTTTCACAGTCGATACACGTCGCAAAACAAGTGATTGCCGTATTAATTTCACTTTGCTCACTCTAAATTTACTTTGTCCACCGTTGATTTACTTTGCACACTCCAGTGTAAACATCAGAAGGCAAAACAGTAAAAATCCATCATGAGACAAAACAGTATGCATTACCCATCAAAGTAACGTTGTTTAAGCGGGAATTAGGGTGGCAGCACAGGGTACAAACCTCGGACTTTTTGTCCTCGTCGTCGTTTTAAATAGAATCGACATAAACATTACATTCAAACCATCTTAAGATGCGAATGTGTGTAAGTGCACACAATATGCAACTCGTGCGAAAGTGCCTTCACTACACTCGAAAGAAATTATCTCTCGGAGTAAACATTTCTCTCGAGAGCAGCAAAATGGCACTTTGCGTTCTTGTTGTATAAGTAGCTATTTCCTAACATATGATTATGAATATAGTGAAAATGTAATTTTGTGTCCTTGTAATGTATTTAGTCATTAATCCACCTTAATAAAATAATGAATAAAATTTGAAGGATGACCGTAATATTAGACTCTTATTAGTTTTCTAATACGGTCTTATAGTTATCGAAGAGAGAAAACACTAATAGAGTTACACCCTAGTTTTATTTTGGGCTATAAACGTTGTGATAAGTTTAACCTAATTATTATTAGTGTAGAAGTATTTACTGCATCCTGTTTATAGATACTCAAAAACACTTTTATAGAATATAAAACAGTTTTTAAATGTCTTTCAATAAAACTTTGCTTATAAACACTAAACAGTTAACTGCACTGCGTAGCATTTCATTTTACTATATTGTTTAAGAGCCATGTTAGTTTCAATTTTTCTTAAAAAAACCGCACTTCTTAAACAATTAATAATAAGGTTAAAATTTTAGTAAAGGTTAAGTTATTAGTAAAAGTTAAGTTTCATAACTTGTTTAGCTATAATTTAACCAAAACCAACGAACAGACGACGACGGTCTTGTTTAATCATAACTTTAGTGAGAATGACTAACTTTGTTTAGAAGAGTTTGACTTATTCTATATTCAAATATCAGAAAAGGCAGCATTGGTAAATGTGAAGGTTGGATTTAAGGGTACATTATTTCATTCATTTGCAAAGCTGAGATATTCTTTCGATTAAAAACAAACTGATATTTAATATAGTTGATTTAATAACACTGTTAAGTGTGTCACAAAGATATACCAATAATTTACAGTTGACCCTATTTAAGATGGTTGTTTAAACCTTAAAATGCAATGTTTGAGTAGAAATTATGAAACTGTTTGGTTGTGTCTGATCAGTAATTTGTCTTTTCGACCTAACACCATAAGCTCGTTTATTTAGTTCCGGTATAAAATATTAGTCAACTCTATGGTTCAAAGGCGTTGCATCAGGCTAACATTGTTTCATGTAAATTATGTTTTCATTTGAATAAAATGTTTTCTTGCCTGTATGAATAAAGGTAAGAACTACAGTTGTATTAAGGCAACATTTTTATGATTTAAGATATGATACTATTGAGTAACTAATTGGGACCAAAGGGTCATTGTCGTTAACTAAACAAGGTTCTGTTCCAACATGGAAACAACGTATATCTGTATACATTGATAGGAATGAGCTCGTATTTTACAGATCAATAACCGAGTTAATTTGTATAATCAAACATAAACATACATCAATATACATGTACAGTATTTATTACAGTGTAATGGGTAGTGTTTTACAACGTAATTAATTGTTTAAAATGACATCCAGTTTTGATTCATATAATAACTAGGAGTACGCTCGTACCTCCCGTAACCGTCTATTCCAAGAAGAAATTTAAACTTTAGCATTAGGGACTGTCACGTTAAAAAAATTTGACCCCACTTTGTAATGGTTTTAAAAACAACTAAAATCACTCGTAATAAAAAAAAAATAATAATAATAAAAACTTTCACTAAGTTACAGGAATGATATAAACATACCCTTTATGGTATTCTTCTGTAATTCATGATTTATACTGCTTTTTAAGGACTAACTATTTTTAATGTAGGCCAACCCACTAAAATCCAAAATGTAAAGTATTGGTGAAATGTAATGTTGATACACAACATGCATAATGAATTAAAAACTGAAACTGGTCCTAAAAGGCTCTGCCTACCAAAAGTTCTTATCGTCAAGAAATAAAGCAATCTACTTACTGTTCAAATTAGATTAGACATGGTTTTGTACATTGTAGTTGGCTTTTCGTCACTCTAATTAGAGCCGCCAATTTGACAATTGACATAACCACATTACCTCCAAATTAGGAACTTTGTTTATGCGACTACTTCACTCCGCTCCCGTTCTCCATTGTGGATCCAATAATTTCGACATTTCGACTTTATACTGGACTGGAATTTAGCCGGCCAATAGCCCAATGAGAACGTCTCAGTTTTGATTGTTAAGACTCGCAAAGACGTTGCCAAAATTTAAACAAAGAACCGACGACTAAAAATACCTCCAATGCATTTCTTATGGGGAAAATCAAAAAGTTACATTTTAGGTTTATTTTATTAACATCCAACCAAATGTTTTCAACAACGAACTTAGCCTTTAAAATAGCATAAAGAATATTCGACTGAAATTTGAGACTGATCTGTGACATCTATCGAGAGTAATCGTTGGACATAACATTGGCAATATGAGTCACTCTAG
This sequence comes from Neoaliturus tenellus, assembly GCA_030545055.2. Classification (NCBI taxonomy): domain Eukaryota; kingdom Metazoa; phylum Arthropoda; class Insecta; order Hemiptera; family Cicadellidae; genus Neoaliturus; species Neoaliturus tenellus. The sequence goes on from CM061533.1 coordinate 103,253,017, forward strand.
AGCCTATTCTTCGAATAGACAATTAACACACAAATGAATTTTCCTTACTTTTTAAATTAGTAAAAGATCTTAAAACTGTACACTTCATGGTCTAGACTCTAGACCAAAGTTTTCACAAATTGCCCTTTGTGAAAGGAAATTGGGTGTCAGATTAAGTTTTCCTGGTAGTGTACCCGAGTCAGAGTGGCATTTCCTTATTCCATTTTGTTTTCAAAGTTTAAATTGTAAAATAAATTCAATAATTTTATGCTGTGCGAGTATTTTATTACTTGTAAATGTAAAAGTTGTCAGATAGAACTACTATGGATTATTAACATTTAAATCAGTACCGTTATAATATATCGTGAAGAAGTTTCTGCCTTGCATTGTTTGTAATTAACTAAATAAAGTCCAAAGTAATAATATTTTTAATTTATTTTCATACGACACTAATTTTGATTTTTTTATGTTTTAACTACTACCTTGACACTTTATTTTCATTTTTATTATTATATTAAAAATTTGTATCCAGTTTTTATAAATCACTAACTACCGCTATTGAGTTTTTATCTTTGTTTTTTAAGGCGTTGAGTTTTCTCTTTTTCCGAATATTACGACTGTAATCCATATACAGTATAAGCTGTCGTAGTCATTATGCATTTTTTATCAAAAATAAAATGAAACTGACAAAAGTTAAACTTGTTATGACTTTCCCTAATTATGTGGATGGAATGATTCAGGCCATAAATAGTTTATGGGCTTGTGGAATCGCTCGGGAAGCATAGCCCAGGTGAGATACGGACATCCAACAATTTGTTTTGAACATGCTTTAAAATTTTTCCAATATTCATAGCCAGCCAGTATGTTAAATGTTTCAGTAGTAAATTGTAGTTATTAAATTTGGGGGCCTGATGTTTATTGTACATGAATATAGTTGTAAGTGTGATCAATGACGAAATGGTAGTGAGATATGGGCCAGTGGCATGTTTACTGCACAGCAAAAAATAATAAGAAGAAGTCTGCTATGAAAAAGCACAGGGTATATGATTTATATAGTAAGGAACCGTTATAGAAACACTAACAAAATACTTATATTATAATAGACCATTTTATAATAGACCATATTATATTATAATATTATAATAGACCATATTTCTCATTGTGGGTGTAAAACGTCATAAGACAACTGTGTAATATTCATAATGACATTTTTAATTTAGAACCAAAAGCGTGGAACCATTGTTAAACTGATTTAATATTCGTTACATATAATCCTTCAATTTTAACCGGTTTAAAAATTATTTGTTAACTAATTAAAATAAAGCACAACTAAAAATATATGTATTTTTAATAAATTATAGTTATAAAAATTGACCGTTCAGAGAATTTAAAATCCCATGATAGTAAATTGTTTACATCTTCAACATTTCATTGCTTCTTTAAACTAGGAGGTTTTAATTCTTACTTGTAAAATTATTTGATAAATGAGTTCCACTCCAGAGCTTGGGAGGATGCAACTCTTACCGTCGGCCAAAAGCAAACTCGATTCATTATCCATCGAGAGGAAATGTTTCAGCGGGTGATTCTACCACAGAGAGACAGTAAAATTTGTCGGGGTTTAAACTTGTAACAAACCTCGAAAAACTCATTTTTCACCAAAGTTTATTAAAAGGAAAAGCCACTAGGGGGATAAATATTTTATGGTTATTAATAAAATAAGGTAAATTTATATCTGTAGTAGATGTATAATGATTCTATATTGTCATTTTAAAGTGACATATCCACTCAAGTCTTAACAAATTCAACTCAAAAATATTACCGTAACGGTATCTACAACTTTTTATTCACTGTCTACATAGGCAACTTGAAGTTAAACATCGCTTTAACAATCAAGTTTGAGTAAAAACTTTTAGCTAAAATATCTATTGGACTTAAATCAAGAAGAAAGATTAAGTAAAACCAATACCAGTATGAAGGTTGTACACAAATGCAAGTTTCAAACTTTGACAACATTGAAGTGCATTCATTAAAATAACATAGTGTAATAATCTATTCTTATTTAATACTAATGTTATTTTTTAACTTATAAAATTTTTAATTGATTTTCAAGTTTTTGGTGTCGTTGAATTGAGCTTGGTCTACAAATGTTTCCGTCAAAAAATTATGAAAATCACTTAGAATAAAAGCACAATTTATCAGTTAATATTTTTTTATCATTAAAATAACATTATGACTGAATTGAGCCGTTGAGCATTGTAAACATTAACAGCTGTAAATATTTAGTTTTTAGTGATTGCTGATAATCATAATGTTGGATTGGTCGAGTGTAATTTTTACCATAGAACTAAACGTAACATTTTTAGCAATGACATGTGATAGTACAAATTAAATTGTTCGATTTTGAGCACAAATCAAGCACTAGTTATTTTATCATGACACATCAGTATGATAAAACATGAGGTAGGCCTATACCAATATTCACACCCATACATGTGCAGCTGATTGACAAATAATAAGCCAAAGCATCAGCTCTTTATATTTTACATTGAAGTTTCTTTATATTTTACATTATAAAGGTGTATTTCCACTAGAGGTTGAAAACCAAAAGCTGATAAATTTTTTAAAACATATCTATCTGGCAAAAGTCGACAACTTTTTTTGTCAACTTCTGGTGTAAACCTTTTTCTGTGAAATCCTGCCACAAAATGAGATTTCGAAATAATAATGAAAAAGAACTATAGAGAGGCTTTGTCCTGATGCCAAACATGTAACAGATCAAATCACAAGGTTATAAGCAAAACTACCTAATAACAAAGTAAATCAATTTAATCACACCGATTTTTTATTGGAAATAATGAAATTCATGCCGCGCTCCAATATAGCACAGTAACTGCTGAATTTTTTTGTGTTAATAATCAAACATACTTAAACTTTTTTTTTAACTCTTTATTTTGGCCAAGTGACAAAATGCCATGACAAGCCCTCAATTGGAATAAAATTATGATTTTAAAAAACTAAACAATAGAAATTTTACCTCAAAGCAATCAAATAACAAAAGAATTAAATATGGATATTTTCACTTTTGATAAATTCAAAGATAACGTCCAAAACTTCAAAATTTTCATATGATAAAATAGATAAAATATTACAAGGAAGTTCCACTTTCAATTTCGTTAAATCTTTGATCATTTTCTTCCTTTTGTCTTCATTAAAAAGCATGCATGCAAAAAGTAGATGGTCAGGTGTAGCAGAGTCTTGAAGACAATCACAGACTTGACTGTTGGACAAATTAATACGATAAAGATGATTCCTGGAAAAAGTATGACCACATCTTAATCTGCAAAATAGTGTGACGAATCTACGGCTCCTGTTACAATTATAAAACCAGGGATGAGTAACGACACAAGGTTTTAGAATGAAAATCCTGCTTCCTTTAAACGCACTAGAAATTTCCCATTCCTCTTGCCATTTCTTGTAGGCATTTCTCCGGAACAGGGGTCTGAGGTCGAGAAAGGATGGGTGGTAGGACGGATTGTAATACGCGGCACACTTTGCAGCATGATCCGCTTTATCATTTCCTTCTATCCCTGAGTGTCCAGGTATCCATACAAAAACAATTTTGAAGCCTTTTGCAGACAATTCAAATATTTTACTTTTGATTTTGATAATTGTTGGATGGGAATTGAAATTCATTTTCAAGTTTCCAAGGGCCGTGATGACGCTTTTAGAGTCCGATAGAATGACAGATTTTTTATAATTTTTTGTTTCAATATAATACAGGGCATGATGTATGGCAATCGCCTCTGCAGAAAATATGGAGAAGTTATGATTAATAGTAAAAGATATAGTGCAGTTTTCACGAGAATCAACTAAAGCACACGAGGTAAAATGTGTATCCATATTCTTTGAAGCATCAGTGTAAATGCGATTGAATTCAGTCCAGTATCTATTCATATATTGAGAAAATTCTTCCTTAATACATACAAAATCCGAGCTTTTACAATGAAGGTGGTATGTCTGTACATTTACTAAAAGAGCATTGTAATCTATGTGAAAAAAATTGTTGTAAAGATTATATAATGTGTTCCTGGTTATAATTCGGTTATCAATCATATACCTATAGCTTTTAACTAAAAGAGGGATTCCTTTCTTTTCCCAATATGGGAACTGAACACAGGATCGATTGAGTTGATCAATTTGTTTTTGTAAAGGATGAAAAGGCACGGAAAATGTTTTTAACAAATATCTATCACTCAGAAGCTGTCTTCTAAGGTACAACGGAATAACGTTTGCTTCCACTTCCATGGCATTACAAGGTGAAGATGTCATTAGACCTAAACAGCTTCTGATAGCCCTGTATTGTATTTTATCAAGTTGACAAATAATATGTTTCGAAGCATTACCATATATGAAACATCCAAAGTCCAAAACTGATCTTATAAGGGACTTGTACAACATTAACAACGTTTGTGGATTCGCCCCCCCAGTAACAAGTCGAGACCGACCTTATTATATTTAGTCTTCTATTACATTGTTCTTCTAATACATTTATATGTTTCTTCCATGAGAGTTTGCGGTCAAATGTGAGACCTAGAAACTTCTGTTCCTGAACACACGAAATGGGGCTGTTATTGTATAAGATATTGAGAATAGGAAGAACATTTTTTCGTGAGAATACACAAACCGCAGATTTCGAAACTGAAACTTCTAGCCCTCTATGCCTACACCAATTGTAGAGATTGCATAAAGATTCATTCAAATATTCTTCACATTTCTTCCATGACTTATCGGTTACATATAATACCCAGTCATCTGCAAACTCAAGGGTTTTGATTTGAAAGTCAAAACAACTTGACAAATCCTTACAATATATTGAAAACAGCAGCGGACTCAACACTGAGCCTTGAGGTATACCTTTGCTGGTCCACTTTGGAGGTGATAGGCAGTTGTTAAACTTTACTTGTATTGAACGTTCAGAAAATAAATTAAATACATATTGCGCAACTTTACTCGGGATATTTAGGGACAGCATTTTTTGTGATAAAATGTGGAGATTCACACTATCATACGCCCCTTCGATATCCAAAAATACAGCAGCAAGGAATTTAGATTCATTGAATGCTTTCTGAATGTCAGTCGTTAGAAGAGCTAAGTTGTCAATACAACTTCTTCCGTTACGAAAAGCAAACTGAGTTGGAGAAAATTTGTTATGCTTTTCCATCCAATGTTGAAGTCTATTTTTGAGTAGTCTTTCAAACAATTTTCCCATTGCCGATGAAAGAGCAATCGGTCTGTAGCTGTCAGCAAGGTGAGGGTCTTTATTAGGCTTATTTAAGGGCACAATGATATATTCCTTCCAAGAATTCGGGATGATATTGTAGATCCATAGTTTGTTAAGAACTTTTAAAAGAACCAAACGTGATTTTTCTGGAAGACGGATTAAAAATAAATTGCTAATAGAATCTTTACCAGGTGAAGTACATTTAAGAGACGAGAGTGCAAACATCAATTCTTGCTCAGAGAATATTTCCACGAGATTTTCATTCTTATCGTTAAGTGGACGTTCATTGATCAAAGAAGTGTACTGTAGATGAACTGACGGGGGTGCTAGTTTATCCAAAAATTCATCCAAGCACTCCGAAAAATATTTGTTTGCTTTGTGGGAGGTGAGTGATAAGAACCTGTATTTCAGATTCTTTACATTATGCCAAATTTCTGAGATAGGAGTTGATCGATTAATATTACTACAAAATGACATCCAATATTCTTTTTTTGTTGTTCGGAGGAATCTTTTCGTTGAAGCTGCAACTCTTTTATAGTTTAAATAATTTTCGTATGTTTGTTTACGTCGGTATTGCCTAAAGGCAACTCGTCGATTAGCAACGTGTTGAGAACATTCCAGGGTCCACCAGACGCATCGAGAAAAATTATATTTAGAGGATTTTATTTTTGGAATAGACAGTTCAGCAGCTTGAAATAAAAATTCAAAAAACCTTTCATAACAATCTATTGGATTAGAATCGAAATCTATTTGATCTACCAAAGAATCGATGGTCCTGGAAAAAAGAGACCAGTTTGCCTTCTTAAGACTGTAGTAAAATTTGTCTGGGTCAAGCGAGGGTTCTTTCTTGTTCGAATCTCTCGAAGTGCAAGAAAGTGTAACTATTATAGGTACATGTTGCGTTCCATTCCAGTCTTGTAAAGTTTCCCAATTTGATACTAGGGCTAAAGGGGAAGAAACTATCGATAAATCTATAGCGCTAGTTTTTAGGGGATACCCCGAAAAGTAAGTTGGTTCCCCGGAGTTTAAAAAAACAAGATCCGTATCTTATGAAAAATTATGAAAATCACTTAGAATAAAAGCACAATTTATCAGTTAATATTTTTTTATCATTAAAATAACATTATGACTGAATTGAGCCGTTGAGCATTGTAAACATTAACAGCTGTAAATATTTAGTTTTTAGTGATTGCTGATAATCATAATGTTGGATTGGTCGAGTGTAATTTTTACCATAGAACTAAACGTAACATTTTTAGCAATGACATGTGATAGTACAAATTAAATTGTTCGATTTCATGAACAGCTGACTGTTTTACAAACAAAAGTACCAAAATTTTCTCTCTATATTTTATAATTTTAATATTTAACATACCTGTATATTTTAGTAACTTCATGATCATTATTAACAGTATTTACTGCTATTTCCAAATTATTCTTGTAATTCAATTTATAACAGTAAGATTAAGTGTTTACAGAAAAACTTAAACCAAGGAATAACATAACCTACTCAATCAACTATAACATTTGTTTCAATGGAAACTGCAAAATATTTCTCTATTGTCAGGATTGATAAGGATGGAAATTGTCTTTTTCATTCGGTGAGTCAACATTTATTTAAAAATCAACATAATCATGCAAAACTTCGAGAAGAAGCAACTCGGTACCTGAGTGAACATTGGGATCAAGTCAAAATCTTCTCTCTGGAAGAATATGGATCATTAAATAAAGAAAAATACATTGATCTAATGAAAACAAATGGGACCTTTGGTACCTCATTGGAATGCTTTGCCCTATCTCAAATATATAGCCTTGACTTCCATATATACCTTCAATTAGAGGAACCGAAAAGAATTACCCGGACAGTCGCAATGAGGCAACTTCCAATAGTCATATCTTCCCAAAATAATGAGAACATAATTTATTTATTACTCTCAGGCAATCCGATTTCAGGACACTTTGATTTGCTTATTCCCAAACCTAAAATTTGGGAAGAAGAACATATTTGCTCCCTGATTAGCTCAAAGACTGATAGGCGTACAAAAGAATATCCTGACCTTGATAATGATTGTAATACCAATAAGAGAAAAATAAATATCAATACAAGAAACAATTCTGAAAAACAGTCTTTTACTGAGAAGCCTATAGTCATCCCCATCGATAAAAATACTAATGATTCTATTGACCATCTTAAACAATCATTTGGTGTTGATATAACAAAACAAACTGAAGAGCAAAATGTCTCATCTCAGTGGCAACAAAAATGGGAGAAGATCTTAAACCTTGGAAGAATGCATTATGACTTGCCAAGTGGTTCCATTGGAAATGCATTTGTACAAACTTTGGCTGAAGAAATATTAATGTTGGCAAATGGGAATGAACCTTCAGAGAGAGTCATCTGTTTCATATCTGTAATTTTACAAAGAGAGAAGATGATCAAACAAGCCAAAGATATAAGAATATTGATTGAAAGGAGACTTAATGAATGGAAACTTGGAAACTTTGATGGGCTGATAAATGAAGCACTACGTTGTGACAAAAATCTAAAATCAAGATGGGCAAAACCCACATATGCTACATCAGAAGATGACAAGGAAAAATTTAAGGAAACTATTTTCAACAGACTGGTGCAGCGAGGAAAAATAAAAGAAGCAGCCAGAATCATCAACAAACCCCAAAAAGGGGGAATTCTCATGCCAGAAGATGTCATAAACAGTTCGGACCAAACTGTGTTTGATGTCCTAAGAGAGAAACATCCAGAACCCACAATGCCTGACTTAAGCTTATTAAACATACCAAATGATATAAAAGAAATTCCTAAGCTTCAAGTTACAGAAATCACAGCAGAGATTGTTGAGAAAGTGGCACGAAGACTTCACGGAAGTGGAGGGCCAGGTGGAAGCTCTTCTGAAAATTGGTCAGATTTTTTGTTATGCCACGGGAAGAAAAGCGCAATCCTGAGATCAGCTATAGCAACATTAGCTATGAAATTAAATGGAGAAATAATCCCATGGCATAGAATAAGAGCCCTAATGGCAAATAGATTAATATCAGTTGATAAATGTCCTGGAGTGAGACCAATTGGCATCGGGGAATGTCTTCGCCGTATCCTGGCTAAATGTATCATTTTTGCATGTGGAGAAGATGTTGTACAAGTTTTAGGAGCTGATCAGCTTTGTGGTGGTATTGAATCAGGCATTGAAGGCGCAATACACTCCATGCAAAAGACCTTCCAACAGAACTGTTCTACTGAAAAAAGTTGGCGCATGATATTAGTAGATGCTGAAAATGCCTTCAACAAAATAAACAGAATACACACTTTATGGCAAGCAAGAATTCATTGGCCACGAGCAGCCAGATTCATTTATAACACCTACCAATGTGCAGCAGATTTAATAATACCTGGATACCATAAAAGATTGCTTAGCCAAGAAGGAGTAACTCAGGGAGACCCATTGTCAATGATATTATATGGCCTAGCAACTCTTCCCTTAATCCAAGAACTGAAAGAGACAAACAATACACATCAGATGTGGTATGCGGATGACTCTTCTTGCCAAGGCACATTCAACAATGTAATGAAGTGGTGGCTTAAACTAAACGAAACTGGACCAAAATATGGATATTACCCGCAAACAAGTAAAACTAAATTAATTTTAAATAAAGATTTTAAAATACCAGACCTTGACATGAACATTATAAAAGGTATGAAAATTGTAAGTGGGAGTAACTTTCTAGGTGGTTACATTGGATGCGAAGGGGAGAAAAAAATATTTATCCAAGAAAAAGTAAGAAAATGGAAACAACACGTTGAAAACTTAGCTGCGATTGGACACAAGCACCCCCAATCCGTCCACACAGTTGCAACAAAATCACTACAAGCCGAATGGACATTTTTCCAGCGAGTTACTGAGATTCCACCAGAAATGTTCTTACCCGTTACAAATGCAATTCGATCATCTCTATTCCCGAGTTTGTTTGGATCAGATGTTAGTAATGAAGAATGTGAGCTCCTACATCTAACCGTGAAGTCGGGAGGAATAGGATTGTCTGACCCTTCAAAACAAGCAATGGCAATGTTCAAATCTTCTGAAAACGGATGCCACATTCTAATTGATGCTCTACATTCAAAGGCTGAAGTTGATCTTGTAAATCACAAATACGCTATTAAATGTTCCCAGAAAAAATGTAAAGAAGAAAGAATGATTGAAGAAAAAGAAACGTTACTAAATTCGGTGAAGCACTTCCCTATGCAACGTCAAAGAGCAATTTTAAGAAATACGGATAATAAAGCAAAGCATGGAAGTTGGCTATCGTGTGTTCCGCTAAAAAAACTTAATCTTGATATGTCACCTCAAGAATTCAGGGACTCATTAGCTCTACGCTATGGTAGAACACCAATCCATCTTCCAGCAAAATGTGACGGATGTGGACAAGATTACAATACCGAGCATGCCTTAAAGTGTCGAATTGGTGGCCTAATCATAAGAAGACATAATGAAGTCAGAGACACACTAGGAAGCATTATGGAGCAAGCTTGGGGAAATTGTATCAAAGAACCCTTAATAGCTGAGGAGAAAGATCAAACTGCTCCAGCGTTAAAAGCGGACCTAGCTTGTAGGGGGGTTTGGGAAAGTCAGACGGAAGCATTGTTTGATGTACGTGTCTTAGACACTGATGCTCCGTCTCATATTTCCATGCCCTACGAGAGGGTCATTGAAAACGCTGAAAAAGAAAAAAAAAGAAAATATCTACAAGCTTGTGAAAACAGAAATGCTTCATTCACCCCCCTCATCACATCAGTTGATGGATATTTGGGAAAAGAGTTCCATACACTTTTAAGAGCTATAGCAGAAAGACTAAGTGAAAAATGGAACAAACCCTACAGTGTAATAATGAATTGGGTGAGGGTAAGGGTGACATGCTCGATATTAAGAGCCACCAGCATGTGCATCCGAAGGTCAAGAAGAAAATGGCGATCAGCCAGGGAGTTCGAAGATGGGGCAGGCATCCCAAATATAATTTAAATTAATAGATTCCCTTATTTAAATATTTTAAAAAAAATTGTATCTAAATTGTATTATTATTAATAAATTTTCTCTGTACATTCCCAAAAAAAAAAAAATTGTTCGATTTTGAGCACAAATCAAGCACTAGTTATTTTATCATGACACATCAGTATGATAAAACATGAGGTAGGCCTATACCAATATTCACACCCATACATGTGCAGCTGATTGACAAATAATAAGCCAAAGCATCAGCTCTTTATATTTTACATTGAAGTTTCTTTATATTTTACATTATAAAGGTGTATTTCCACTAGAGGTTGAAAACCAAAAGCTGATAAATTTTTTAAAACATATCTATCTGGCAAAAGTCGACAACTTTTTTTGTCAACTTCTGGTGTAAACCTTTTTCTGTGAAATCCTGCCACAAAATGAGATTTCGAAATAATAATGAAAAAGAACTATAGAGAGGCTTTGTCCTGATGCCAAACATGTAACAGATCAAATCACAAGGTTATAAGCAAAACTACCTAATAACAAAGTAAATCAATTTAATCACACCGATTTTTTATTGGAAATAATGAAATTCATGCCGCGCTCCAATATAGCACAGTAACTGCTGAATTTTTTTGTGTTAATAATCAAACATACTTATAGTGCGTGGAACAAACGACATATTACGTAGAGATCTTTCACTTCCTGATACCAGCACCAAACTTTGGGAATTGACTAAACACATGTAAAAGAGTAAAAAGCTGCCGGGAGGCAAACTTAAATATTATGACGTCACGAGCAGTGACGTCATCAATATGGCCGCTCAGCCAATTACAATAATGTCGCATATCTCGGAAACTCCTTAACCGTTTTTGACATTTGACATCTTATTTGAAAGGTCTAATCATGATCTATAATAAAGGTTATTACACTTTTAGCGGTAAAAACAACCGTTTTTGAGTATTTTGTAAAATATTAATTTTTATAAGTATTTGCAATTTCAGCGAATTTCCCACAGGGAAGAAGCTATTGCCGTATGTGTTATGGTAAGACATAAGCCCGGGACCATGTTACTTTTTCATTTTGAGGTGCCCATTGACGAAAAATAATAGTCATTAAAATTATATATGCATACATATGTATGTATGTATGAATGTATGTATGTATGTGTCCCTAGACACGAGAACTCTTGTTAAAACCGTCCGATCAAGACCAAACTTAATATGTAGAGATGTGTAATCGTACGTTTATTTGGATGAGTTCGTAAACCAGACCTACCGGAAAGGGTAGTGTTAGGGGGTTTTTACGCCAAAAGTGGATTTTTTGCATTTTTCACATCTAATTTTAAAAAAATTTTAAATTTTTATTTTCATTACTGGATTTAGCTAAAAAAAAACACACACACAATTAAGTATTTTGCAGCTTTGCTCTTTCCCCATTGGTTACCGAGATATTAAAAAGTCTAAAGACAGTACATTGTATTTTGGGGCTCCAATGTTAATCTTAAGGAGGAAAAAGAATGTTTTAATATTTCACTTATTAACCAATATATTTTGACGAAACTTGGTATTTAGCTTCATTTGGTTAAGATCCATCCATTTATGGTAAAAAAATCTTGGTTTTTTTTGTACTTATCATGGCACCAATCTGCATACTCTTTTCCCATGTTAACCACATGGAGAATATTCAAACTAATTTATTCATGGACGGATATTGATGAAACTTAGTATATGGCTTCAAATGGTCGAAATAATTTTTTTATACTAAAATTACCTACTTTCAGTGTTCCCTATGGCATCAAACCTGCATACTCTTTCCCTATTTTTATTGTAGGGATAATAGACATTTATTTTTCTATTTATGAGCGCGTGATGAAATTTTGTTCACAGGTTCATCTGTTATAAATTAATATTACTAATTTGGAAATTCGCTGAGTACGCATGTCTGCCACGGAGGGGTATTATGTATGTAAATTAAGTTTAATAATAATACAAGACAAAATTAAGGATATTATTATTGATAACATATATTTCATGTAAATATATCCAGCTACCTATATGTTTATTCTTGAACAATGACCTTCACAAGTACATAATAGAGTTTACCGAATTCCCATTTTCACACAGTGTCACTTATTACGTTCCTTACACTTAAATGGAACAAAATCTAGACAGCGTACACTAACGTCTGGAATTGTCGTCCAGAGAGGTGTAACCATCAGATCATCATTGGATTTCCAGCCCCACTGACAAGGATCGTTCACTGCTGGTCTTCAGGTTTAGCAGTTTCTCCAAACGTTACATTGAAGCATTGCACGTTTTAAGTGCTGCAATAGCGCATCCACAGTTGGTGGGATATGTTTTATGTTCCTATTCATTTGAGTAAAAAGTATTCTTAGTGCATGGTTTACATGAAATATATGTTAACAATAATAATATACTTAATTTTATCTTGTATTGTTATTAAACTTAATTTACATACATAATACCCCTCCGTCGCAGCAGACATGCGTACTCAGCGTATTTCCAAATTAGTAGACCCCTAATATTAATTTAGAACAGATGAACCTGTGAACAAAATTTCATCACGTGTTCATAAATAGGAAAATAAATGTCTATTATCCCTAAAATGAAAATAGGGAAAGAGTATGCAGGTTTGATGCCATGGGGAACACTGAAAGTAGGTAATTTTAGTATAAAAAATTATTTCGACCATATGAAGCCATATACTAAGTTTCATCAATATCCGTCCATGAATAAATTAGTTTGAATATTCTCCATGTGGTTAACATGGGAAAAGAGTATGCAGGTTGGTGCCATGATAAGTGCAAAAAAACCAAGATTTTTTTACCATAAATGGATGGATCTTAACCAAATGAAGCTAAATACCAAGTTTCGTCAAAATATAATGGTTAATAAGTGAAATATTAAAACATTCTTTTTCCTCCTTAAGATTAACATTGGAGCCCCAAAATACAATGTACTGTCTTTAGACTGTTTAATATCTCGGTAACCAATGGGGATATAGCAAAGCTGCAAAATACTTAATTGTTTGTGTGTGTTTTTTTTAGCTAAATCCAGTAATGAAAATCAAAATTTAAAATTTTTTAAAATTAGTGAAAAATGCAAAAAATCCACTTTTGGGGTAAAAACCCCCTAACACTACCCTTTCCGGTAGGTCTGGTTTACGAACTCATCCAAATAAACGTACGATTACACATCTCTACATATTAAGTTTGGTCTTGATCGGACGGTTTTAACAGGAGTTCTCGTGTCTAGGGACACATACATACATACATACATACATACATACATATGTGTGCATATATAATTTTAATGACTATTATTTTTCGTCAATGGCACCTCAAAATGAAAAAGTAACATGGTCCCGGGCTAATGTCTTACCATAACACATACGGCAATAGCTTCTTCCCTGTGGGAAATTCGCTGAAATTGCAAATGCTTATAAAAATTAATATTTTACAAAATACTCAAAAACGGTTGTTTTTACCGCTAAAAGTGTAATAACCTTTATTATAGATCATGATTAGACCTTTCAAATAAGATGTCAAATGTCAAAATCGGTTAAGGGGTTTCCGAGATATGCGACATAATTGTAATTGGCTGAGCGGCCATATTGATGACGTCACTGCTCGTGACGTCATTATATTTAAGTTTGCCTCCCGGCAGATTTTTACTCTTTTACATGTGTTTAGTCAATTCCCAAAGTTTGGTGCTGGTATCAGGAAGTGAAAGATTTTTACACTTGTTCCACACACTATTAAACTTGCCTTATAAAATAAAACTGCCACAGATGTAAAATGTTGTTTGATTCTAACACACGGTACTAAGCATTATTGAATCACTCGAGGCAAGTAAATAATATGTGTAAGAAACTAGTTTCATAGCTTATGATGTAAAATTACTTAAAAAGCAATGAAACATCGTTGAGGTTTAACTTTTAAGTGACCGAACGTAGATTGGTCTAAAGAAAGCCAAAATAACTTTACTTTCCTAGACAAACATTAAAAAATCCAGACAGACGTTTTTATTTTACCACTAGATTATATTTGACAACATATCCCCTTGCTGTAGCTCTTAAAACATTGATTAATCGAACAAAAAATACTAACCACTAAAATAAAGGACGAGAGCAATTTGTATCCAAGGTAGCATCTCGCCACAGTGTCACATGATCCTGCCACCGTGAACGCGCGCACCAAACTGTCGGAAACCACCGACGACAATGACGAGCTTCGCAACAATGCCGCCAGGCGCGCCACCTGCCGGCCGGACGCAGGGCTGCCATGCGCACACCAAACAACCCAACTTTACGTATACATTAGCCTCACAATGTAATTAAAACCAACAAACGTTCACAACGCTTCCGAAAATCCATAGCAAAACTAAATTGCTTTCTCATTTGCTGCATATCCCCGTTAATACTTCCAGCTCAGGATTTGATTTTGTTTATCGCGAAAACTCAGATTGGAGGATTATTGGACTAATGACAAACGCGATTATAAGTAATATTTTGTGAATATTTTTCCACATTTATTCGTGTTTTAATTCCAGTCCGCTCCATGTAAGCGGCACACAAACAAATATACCGTTTTTCCATCCATTGTAAAGTAGGTTACTGTGAGTATTCATTGGTAGTGATTTGAAGCTTAGAGAAAACCTCGCTCACCAAGTAAATCCATTACTTTTTTATTATATTTTTTATCCTAATTCCATTCAAATCTGGAGCTCCTGAAGGATTTCATATGCCACATTATAAAATCTGTACATATACAGAAGTATATGTAACTGGGAGTACATAAAGTCCCTCACAGGTTTAGTATATTATAAGTGATTGGCATATAAATAAAAAAATAATTGGCAAGTTATATGTGAATAGTCTATTGCATGTAATGTCCTATTTTATGAAGGGGCCATAAGATTTTCTTTATATCAGGTGTACATTTTAGGTGTACATAGGATAGAAAGAAGATTTCAAATGTAATAATAAAGTGATATATCATTTACCTGAATTACCTTTACCTCCCTCGACGTCATTGACCAGCACTGCTGGATAGACAGAGTCATGTTTAAAACTAATGTTTACTACTAATATATACATATTTAAAATGGCGGCAGGTTACACCAGGACCTCAAAAAACTCATCGAGTGAGTACAACGGCCTTTCGAGCAACCACTCATTTAATCCTTTTCTAAACTTAGAGGCTTCAAGGCTATTAACATTAGCAGGCAGTGCATTGTACATCTTTATCGCCAACAAAGGATAGCAATTCTTCTTTTTGTTCAGCCTACAATAAGGAATATCCAGATTTGTCCTGGATCCTGTATTGTAGTCATGAAACTCTTCTTGTTTAATAAAACTGGCTAAATTATCCTTTAATTTGGTTAAAGTGACCAAGATGTATTGGTTATACACTGTTAATATGTTCAGGTTCTTAAATATTGGCCTACAGTGGTCGAGGTAGCCAGACGATGAGATCACTCGAACAGCTTTCTTCTGTAATAGAAGGATGTCCTTACAGCCAGGCGAGTGACCCCAAGCCTCTAAACCATAGCTGAGATGGGTGTGAAATAGGGCAAAATACACTATTAACAGGTATTCTTTGGTCAGCATGGGTTTTAACCTCCTAAGAAGATATGTAATGCCCTGGCAAGCTTGGTGCATACATTTATTGTGTGGCATATCCAGCTAAGTTTCGGGTCCAAGACAAAACCTAACAACCTATAACCTCAATTAAATTGTTTGGGATGGGCAAACTGCTCAGACTACAGGTCATGGCCTGGGTTTTGTTATTATTCAAACAAAGTCTGTTAGCAGAAAACCATTACTTAGCCCTCTCAAAGGAATGCTGCGTTCTAAGCCTGGCCTCTTCAGGATTTCTACCTGTTGAATAGATGGTCGTGTCATCAGTTAAGAGTAGCACATCCCCAAGCTGCCCAAGATCATTAATTACTACCAAGAATAGTACAGGGCCCAAAACAGAACCCTGGGGGATGTGTAAGGCCTGGGAACTTGCTCCTCTCACAGAAAGGACTTGTTTTCTCTCGGTAAGGTATGATTGAAAAACCTGCAAAGCTGTGCCACTGATACCATAGAGATGTGGTACACACCAGAACTTGAAAGAATGAGATCAATAATTTTGCTACTGTGGGATATGTCAAAAGCTAGGCCTCATCTCATCCCCGAGCTGCGTCGCCGCAGAGGAGAGTACCGTCTGGCGTTGAGAGAGGCAAAGCAATCGGCAGTCGCTGCTTCCATAGCTGAGGCTCCAAATCCATGCAAGACGGCATGGGACCATATTAACATGTGTAAGACCAAAAATCATGTCCCTATGAAGGAATTTGCTACCGCAGACAAATTTAATTTCTACTTTTTGGAGTCTGTTGATAACCTAGTCAAAAATTAATTGTGAGCCTATTCTTGATGATCCAGCCCTTGACCTTTGCTCGATTCCTCCCGTTCATTCCTCTTTCCACTGGAAGGCATTAACTATATCTGAAATAGTCAAATGTGTAAATAGCTTTAAGCCATCAAAGAGTAAGGACATCCTTGGGATGTCTGTTGATTTTTAAAAAAGGATAATTCACATAGTTGCTCCAGTTTTAACCACCCTTGTGAACCTATGTCTTGCTCAGGGAATTTTCCTAGATGTTTTTAAGAGAACAAGAACTGTTCCTGTTTTTAAGAAGGGGGCTAGAGATGATGTGTCAAGTTACAGACCCATATCTCTCATACCTGTCTTTGCGAAGATCCTTGAGTCTGTAATGTTAGAGCAACTCAGTGGGTACTTCGAGACTTGTCGTCTCATCGTTCCGGCACAGTACGGCTTTAGGAGGGGTAGGTCTACTGTCTCGGCAGTTGACTCTCTCCTTCAGATTGTGCTGGATGCATTCGAGCGGAAGTGCTCAACTGCGGTGCTCTTGTGCGACCTTTCCCGCGCGTTTGATTGTTTCGCACACACTTCTTATAACAAAGCTTGTGAGATATGGGGTCAGAGGTGGGGCCTTAGAACTGTTTAGTTTAGCAAAATTTTAAAATAGGCCGAGTTCATAAATAATAATGATTTTCACTTGTTTATTCCCAACGTTTACTCAAATAGGGTATTTATGATCTCGGTTTGCAATGGAAATCGGGCAGCAGAAAGAGTTAGCTAGCAATGATCCCATGTTAAATAATGGATAAAAACCGTTGAAACATAGTGATAAGGATTAACAACGACAATCGAACCATAGAAAAACTATCACTATAGCGACTTATTCATGCCTAATGGTCATGAATTCCATGTAATATCGGCAACGTGACTCTCTCCGGTTTTTAATTAAGAACTAATTTGTACTTTTTGGACAAAATGTGTTCAGATTAAGCATATTTTCGGAATAGCAGTGTTTGGAATAGCATGAATCTACTGTAATGTAAAACTATTATATTGGGACCTACACATTATTGCCATTATAATACAGTATAGGAGATGTTGATTCTGTCTATGTGTACTTCACCGACATTAATGAATTATGAGTTCAGATTAAGTGTGATTTCTCATTTTGCTTTTTTACTAAGAAAATGAATAGCTAATTTAATGTTAAAACAAAAACTTTATCAAAATATTTTTTCAGCTTTTGTCTTTATCAATGGTGTACAGTATAAGCCTTTGCTTATAATGTGGTGCGAATGATGATTTCAAACAACAATTAAACGTCACAAATAACATTACACCACTCAAACGCCAACTCTGCAGTAATGATGTTTTGCATTAGCAAACAATCTTATCTAAAAGAACGGTTCAACAATGAGATACAAAGGATCCCAGAATTAGCTAATTTGTACAGCCGCCAGTTTGCAGAGCTTTATAAACTTTTTCACAAAAGAATGTTCATTTATGCCTTTCGGCTCTTTTGTGTTCTAAGCTTTGTGCATCATCGTATTGTTGAAAATAATTATGTGGGAAAGACTATATCAGTATTTTAAAATGTGATTAATCGTTTGACTGTGCAGATAGTGTTTTAGTCGTACAAATATTGTAGTTTGTTTGATAAAAGTTTCAAGTTGCAATAGGTTATAGTCATTAAAAATGTTTAATGTAGATACTTTTACATTTAAATAAGTAAGGAATTTTTATTTATTATTTTTACTTTATTTTATTTTCATTTATTTATTTTTATTTATTTATTTATTTTTTTTTTTTTGCTCTGCACTAAATTATTTAGCAATGCAAAAAAAGATTAATTAGGACACTTTTTGCATGATACGTACTAAACTTAATAATATGAATTGTAACAGTATTTGTTTGAATAAAATTATAACAGTTTTTGTTTGAAAGCACCTTTTTTATTCTGAAGTAACCAAAGCATTATGTAAAAAAAACTTATTTTGAAATCGAGATTTTAATACAAGTGTAAAATATTATGACACTGATAAAAACTATAGTAACATAAATTACTAGCTGGACCATAATTTATGTCACAATAAAATTTTAATAACCAAAAATTCTTCAGTTAATGGCAAATCAGCGAGAATAAACAAACCCCTTCCTCTAAAAATGTATCTTCCTCCCCCAAGTGATATATACAATC
Organism: Neoaliturus tenellus; assembly: GCA_030545055.2. Classification (NCBI taxonomy): domain Eukaryota; kingdom Metazoa; phylum Arthropoda; class Insecta; order Hemiptera; family Cicadellidae; genus Neoaliturus; species Neoaliturus tenellus. Next base: position 103,271,871 of record CM061533.1, read on the forward strand.
AATCACATTTAAAAATACATTTGCCTATAGCCATCCATCGATCTTTACAAAATTGTTTGCTTTTATAATAGCTTGGGGAACCAAGCTCTGCTCTACTAACACAGGGTGTTTCTTTTAAAACGCAATCCAACTTACAACAAGAGTAAATCAAGGTTTAGAAAGTGAACAAGTTCATAAGTTGGTAACCCTGGTTCATCTTCTTCCTTGGCTATCAGCTGTGTGCATTGAAGCAATGTTGTTTACTTTATGTGGTTTCCGTAGAAGGTAATTTGGTTGAAATAACAAACACGATTTTGAGCAAAGATCAGAGAAGGTTCATTGTGGCTGGAGGAGTATTTTCAAGCCAAATTGTTGGTTTTATACCACAGCGTTTTAATGAAAATTTCCAGGTTAGGCTATACCTAACTAATCTACACTATTCACAGACTTGTTTTAGTACAAGTTTTTACTTGCTATAGCCTATTCTTAATAATTGTTTTAGATGAATGTCTCATTCAATAACTAGCCTTCTGTTATGTTTTTAGCAAATTTCTGTTCAGGGAATATGCTATTACGGTAGTAGGCACTGTAAGACCTAAGCCCGGGACCATGTTACTTTTTTCATTTTGAGGTCCCCAGAAGCCAAAAACACCATTTTCGTTCATTTTCATCGATAACTTCTGAAAGGGACTTCTGATTTTTAGGAAATTTGGTACGAAAGTTAGGACCAGGTCTATTTTCATAAGTTTGCAAACAAGCGTAATCGGGTTATGGGAGTGGGTTTTCAAAGGGTTCAGAGTTTCAAAAGGTCAAAAATGGGTTTTTGGTATTTTTGGAAAGTAACCTTAAGTGTACCAATCTTTTGGTACTAAAACTTAGTATTATTGATGACTCATCAGCCGGGGACGCAGCACGTGCGTACGGTTTTAGTAATAAACTGGCCAGTTATGTTTTTAATGTTTTCGTGTCGTAAATGTCTTTTGTGTTTGTGTATGGTTTTAATGTTTTGACGAAGTTCACATGGATTAAAACCATTCTAATAGCATGAATGGTTACTCAAAACGCCAGTAATGGCTAACCGGTTCTTATGGTTCTAATGGCTAGCCGGCTAAAATGTCGCGAGTAAATCTTGTAACTACTTGATGTTTTACGCTTGAAAATGGACCCATTAGAGGCCCGAAACATTTGGTAGCAAATAACCAAACAAGGATCACTTGACAGTGCACAGGTATTTTAAACCTTTTATTGTTATTATCAGGGATTTAGAGGCTTATTCATCATGAAACTAATATTATTGTTTTACATGAACATGCCTTTTATTTATAGCACATCAGAGGTTGAAAAAAAACGGCCCTCGTATAAATTTAAAGCACCAACTGGCGACATTGTAACGGTTCCCGTTTATTCACTGTGTGCCCCTAATAAAATGAGACTGATCACCTCATTTATGGAATTATCTAATTGAAGAGCGCGCCTTCAATGTTGGGGACAACTCTAGACGGAAGCGTAAGACATTTGCCTACCCTCGCCCTGCAGGAGTAAAATAAATGCCGCAAGGCCTAAATTGGCCAGGGTGTGCCGAACGCTTTAAAAGGAATGCTGCTTATCGGAACGGCCGCTGATTGTCTGTGCATGCGGAATACCCTTTGAACTCTGCCAAACTGATTGCAGGCCACGTGGATTGAGTGACTAGAGGAGTTCAGACCAGGACCAGGACGTCTCCGTGTTCAGAACCCTCAACACCCATCATCGGTGGATCTGGATATTCAGCGTGCTGAAAATTTCTGAGGTAAGCAGGGAGTCTTTCTGAAATTCTGTGAAAGCTGATGTCTTAAAAAACGTAACTTAAAATATCCAGTAATTTTATTCCTTAAAATATTGCTAAAAATAAATATGTTAATCGGCCGTAAATTAAACCTGTTCAGTAGGATGTTGGAAAATAAAATATGATATTAAAATAATGAAAAATACAAAACCAAATGTGTCTACTTGTATGTTTGTAAATTTTATGAATTTTCTGGTGCTTTAACAAATAAAATAATATAGGGATTTTATGTCACAAATTTATGTAGTTACATTTTGCTTTGTTCATGTCGATGCCAACCCATTCATGTAAGCCGTCCACGTGCTTCTTGTACATAAATTCTGGTTCAACGATTTTATTTAAAAAAACAATAATGTTATTTAATGTCAAAAAAAAAACGAATGTTTGTCGAAATATTAATTGTGGAAGTAAAATACGGTATGTCATAAAAAGTTTATCGTTAGTCTGTAAATCTATTGTGTTTGTTTAAAAGTAAAAAAAAAAAAAATTAGACTCAGTGTAATAGTTGTTTTGGGTATTGAAATATACCGGAGTAATATAAATATTGCTGATATCGAGTTTAGAATTTTCTTTAAAGTATTATCGTCTGAAACAGTTGTTGAAAATGATTTTATCAGGTTTCAAAAAGAAAGAGAATTCATTGTTGTGGTTAAATGTTAACGTGATAATTATTACTAAATCAGCTATTTTATTGTGTTCTGTGATTAAATTGTGTTATGTTTCTAAATATACAGTATTATTGTGTTCTTTAATTTATTTGAGCTATGTTGCTAAAGATCATACAATTGTTGATTTAACAAAAAATGCTCTTTATATTATCTATGTCCAAATTGCTGATTTTCAGTGTGGTATTGTTTGAGCCTACATTCATCTTACATTCAATTTTGAAAAAAATTGCAGGTAAATTAATGTTGTGTCAAGTACTGAGAATCTGGCAGTTTACTTGGATATTATATTGTACTTAAAAAAATAGAAAATGTTTTGATAAAATATGTAACCAGTACTTATGTTTTAAATGGTAAATTATCCGTCCATAAAATATTAAATCTGAGTTGAAAAAAAAAATAAAAGGAATAATAATAGAAATATAGTAGGGAATTATTTTATTACGATGGTAGTCTATAATTAGATTGTAAAAACAGGGTTTTCTCTCTTCCCGACCATTCTCTGGGAATCTCCTGGACTGTTCTACCTTGGAGGCTTCCTGAGGACCCTGGGTGTCCACACCGCTGATGCTGCCTGTCTCATCCCGCTACCGATCTACCGCTACCGCCTACCTGTCGCGCGATCGGCTCGCGGTTGGCTAGCCGTCTATTCGCTCGGTTCCGGCCGGATATCTTTTGTTCGAGCGTGTCGCGTTGAAGGCTTCAACTTGGTGAGTGACTTATATTTACTCTTCTCAAGTGAACTTCCCGGACATTCTTTGGACTGTCGCCTCGTCGCAGCGCATCGGAAAATCTTCAGAGAATCTAATGTAGTTGTAGTTGTTAAAAACCTTATTGTACTTCTTTGTAAATATTCTTGTCTGTTTTTATGTTCTGTTTAGGTGTTCCGGTGGCCACCGTCGAAATATATATTGGTTGATTTAGTTATATGTAACATGTTCTGAAATTTCTATTGATATATTGCCAAATATTTTGCTGAAAAAGTAATCTTGAGTTGTGAGGAAAATTCTTCACCATTAATGTAGTATAGAAATATTCTGAGATATTGCTGAGAGTTTATAAGACAAGCTAGGAACTCAGAAACTCTTAACTTGAATTAAAGTCGAATTAATAGTAGAACTTGCATGTTGTATTCCAACTCAGAATAATTTGCTGAGCTGACTTATATTATAAGCAAAGTTTGTTTGTTTGATTCAAAATGTAAATATAGTGAATTTTGACTTTGCCAATTTAATAAATCTTGTGTATCAGCTCACTTGAGTTATTTATTTCTTTACTTGCCTTTGAAAGGTCACCATGGACACAGTCTAGACTTTAGATAAATCTTGTAACTGACTTTCACTTACTTAATAGACATTGTGAGAGAGCCTAATCAATCTTTAATCAGGTATTCTTTGATATTCATTGATAATTATTTAGCCGATAATATTTCTAGTCTTAGGATAGAATTTTATCTGGGTTTAAATTTTTCTTTCTTTGGTAAATACGGCCAATTGACATAATAGATTTTTTTGTCATACTCCCTGTCTACCAAGGAAGTCATATCTGCGGGAAGGATCGGTTCCTTGTTACGTCCGTGCTTCATCCCTCAACAAGGTGGCGCCCTCTAAATACTTCAACTGGAAATATCGTCAGTGTGACTTCTTGGACATAGGAAACTTACCCCGCCCAACTGAGCTAACAATTAAGAGCCGGTGGCAATATTCAAGTCAAGGTAGACGGTCACAACATGGTGCAAACATGGTATTTACATTTTTTAACATTTGCATAGTCATATTTTTGCTCCATTGCTTTTCTTATGGAGAAAAAATTAGATTTTACAAATTAATCCGATACTTTTATAGGTTTTGATGAATCAAACTACTGTCATTTGATACCCAGGTGTAGCGATTTACCCTCAATAATACCCGTTTTCCACTCATGCAAAAATTTCTCCAATCCGAGCACAAATTGGCTACATGATTAAAACAACTAGCAAGATGGTTTTATAATCAGGTGATCAATTCAATGCTTTCGTTATAGAAAAATGATTTTTATTAAGGATTTTAATAAATAATCAGAGTTTTTAACGTTTTGATTAATTAAACTGCCGGTATTTGTTACGCAAGAAAAGTTATTCAACCTACAGAACGGTTTTCTGCTAATACATTGGGAAATAACTTCAAACCACAAACACCACTACAAACATTTCTCGTTTAATATAATATGATAAAAAAACATGATAAGTTAATGATAAGAATTTGGAAGCCAGAAAAAAACAAACTAGGTTTGGGTTTTGGCTATTAGATCAAAAAGATTAAAAAATTGCAATGTATAGAAAGTATAATAAAGTACAATATAAAAAGGCCTATGATTTGATTTCTAGGATGTCCAACCAATTATGAGTTTCAACCTCTTTTCCAAAACATTTATTTATCATAAACATTTTTTAATGGTCTAAACCCATTATTGGGCATGAACAGGCAAAGAATTTAAACTGCTTTACCAAAAATTCAAGACACTACAGTAGACCCTCTATTAACTGACCCTTGCAGGACTGGGACTGGGTTGGATAACCTTAAAGACCTCTTAAAGTAGGCAGGCAACTACATAAACATTTAAAATATCTAAAAGTAGATAAAGGATTGTATTATGTATACTAAAACAAAATATAAATATTGGGTGAGTCCGTTGCATAGTGGTCAGCGTGCCGGACTTCGGGACCATGGCAGCAATGTCGTGGGTACGAATCTGCGTTCTGCCAGTGACTTTTATCAGTACCTTTCACCTTGAACTGGAGCGGCTCACCCCCTTTTGTCTAATACGATCCACGCACAAATCAACAGTCTATGGGGACAAAACAAAAAAAGGTCCGCCAACCTCTTTATTAAAATAAATCCTGTCAATGATTACATACGTGGGGTGCAAAAAGTGAAAAATCAACTGACTTTTCGATAAGTATGGCTAACAGATGAATCTCATTTCCTAGAAAAGGTCGGTTAATCCAAGCATTTTCTGTATTCAGGGCGGAAAAAGCAGTCGCTATTTGTGTTAGGGCAGATCAACGGGATTGGTTAATTAAGTTTCTACTATAGAAACAGAATTTCAGCAACATAAATACATTCACAAATATATATAAAAAAAAAATAAATAAAAAAAACAGCAACAAAGTTCAAATACAGATTTCAAAACTAAACCTGGGATCACAAAAACAACATAATAACATCTAAAACATAATTTAATTCGTTGCACTCAATTATATACATACATAATACTGTTAAATGTTAATCCGGATGGTTTTTGTTGAGTGGTATCCACATTGGCGCGATGGTGGCCGGCTGCGCCACCTTTCTCCCGAGGACGGTGTCGGTGTAGAGGCGAGCAACGTAGTAGAGACCCGCGAGGAACAGAACGGTCACCTCCATGATGACGAAGTGCGAGATGGAAGTTCCGATCTCCAGCCAGCTACCACGGTTGGTCACGAGGTAAAGGAAGTGGAGGCCCATCACGTCGCAGTAGATCAGCACGATGACCAGCATGTGCTCCGCGCTCACCTGCCACACGACAGACACACGGGTCATGGTTAGAGAAATGAATGTGTGTAAAGGTAAAAAGACAGTACAACTTTTCCTACTTGATAATGTCTCCCGGTAATGGGCGAGAGGGAAGTGGGTGTGTGACATAGCTCAACTATGAACAAATTTCAACTAGTGACAAACATTATCTAATAGACTACTTCCAGTTTGTTAGTCATTTAAATAGGTATACTGCATAAGTAAAATAATTATTTTATTTTAATTTTAAAGATACTTTGAAAGTGTAAATATGACATTAGAAAAGATGCCTAAAGTTTTTGTAGAATCGTAAAGACACCTATTGTTAAAAAACTAATAAGATCTTAAAATTCATTATTAATTATGTTTGGATTGAATTCTTTATTGTAAGCTTGTTTTACAGTAATAACAAGTAAATTGCGAGTAAAAACATATAAATTTGTAAATAATTAATAATAGTAACAAGTAATTACTAATAAAATTATAATAAGTAATTAATATAAATAAAATTACACAAAAAGAGTTTTTCTAGTAATAATCGCTGGTTATTCATCCAACAGTTCTCGTTAAATTACAGCAGGTTATGTTTGTTCCAAAATGTTGATTTTGCCTATCGAGTTATACCCAGAGCTAAAGAGTTTCTTGGGGCCTTTACTTCCACCCCATATTTTATGTTATAGGCTCTCAATTCTTTGATAACCAAAAAAGTGGCGCTAGCGAAGGAAACCACAAATGGTTGAAAATACCGATATAAACATTAATATCGGCTGTAAACAACGGGTTTAAAGCAGAAAAGCGGCCACAATTGTGATAGGATTTCAGCTAATGACATAAATTCTGTATTCAATATTCTGTATATCTACATTCTGTGTGATATTCAAGTTTTGAGCTATTTGGATTGTTGAGTTAACAAAGTCTTACCCTGGTACAAACTACAGCAACTTTAAGGGAGAGAGGCGAGGGCGGCGCCAAATGGTTAGCGCAGGGGCAGCAAATGTTCAAATTCGCCTCTGATGTGCGCAACTGACGGAAATTTTTCAAAACATTGATTTGGAGTTGCACTCTTAGACAAAGTTGCATATGAAACTTTCTTGAGCTATGACATGGTCATACATAATTTTGAAGACCATAGAATTCAGAGGAATTCACCACAAATCCAACCTTAAAATGTTGAATATGTCAGAAGTAATTGCACTTTGAAATTATGTTAATTTAAATGCAAACGTTGATCATCTGCTTTTAAGAACCGGTTATTCTTTGAGGTCGGGTTTGTGGTCTATACACTTGTTAAGACCTTTAATTTCATGTTGTAAATAATTTGTTCAAAATAAAAATCATATTTCTAGTTAGATTGGAAAGCCAGACAATGACAATATTTCAGAAAAACTAAGTATACTGTTGTTGGGAATGAAAACGGCGGGTTACCGTAAATTGTAACAGTAGTGGCGTGTGACAAAATGCGCTACGATATAAGTTAAATAACTTCATTCCCACAAGAACGAAAATTGGAAACGTGTTAACGCTGTACCATGATCATGATGCATGTTGTGATAATGCATGATTATCACTTGTGGGGATAACTAACAGTGATGACATCATCGGCAAATCACATTAAGGCACATTGCCAGAAAAGGATTTTCTAATGTAATATCTTGTGCGGATGACAGGATTTTAGGGAAGGGGAAGCCAGAGCCAAGCGACCAAAAATCAAGAGATAGAAATTTAGTCTGGAAGAAATTGAGTATCAGTGAGGATCAACCTGCAGGACAAGGTAGCCACCCCCAGCGTCCGAAACCACGTCCTATCACCAAGACATCGGCTACTAAATTTAAATTCAATTCGTGCAGACTAAATTTAAAGCCTCCACCATGTAAAGTTGGTTGGGGTAGTAAAAACTAATTGTTAAATTAATAAATGACAAATATTAAAACTAATCTATTCTTGACTCGCTTGGCTAAATGCAAGAGGTTTAAGAACCCGGATTGAACAAACACAAATGTACGCAAAACATATTTTTAGTATACTCCATGAACTTAATCTAATAAATAGGCATCGGCCGTAGCTCAGTGGTAGAGCTCTGTGTTATCACCCAGAGGGCCCGGGTTCAATTCCCGGCACGGGACAAAAAGATCGTTCGGCCGCTCCCGTGGTTCGGAAGTCAGGTTAAGCAGTTGGTCCACCTGCATAGAAAACAAAAAAGTGCAGGCATTTCAGGCGAGGAGAACTGAATTGCTGATCTCCCTCCACTAAAAGCCATACGATAATTAATTAATTTGATCTAATAAATAAGATAGCCCTTAATACATACGATTCAAAACCTCACAGAAGCACTGGAGTCTTTTGTTATGGTTCAAAACCACTAAGTTGAAGTTTCACTGGATTATGGTTCTTGACAATCAATCAAGATATCTAAAAACTGATAAAGAATTTACAATGAATAATATTAATTTGACCAAAAAGTTCTTAGTCATAAAAAATTACCTGAGAAAATATGTTGATTGCTCTAAAACTAGAAGTGACTAGAAGGAATGGGATCACAGTCTTCAATAAAATTAGCGTCATCATCGTAAACGGAGAGAAGACGGTGAGAAAACAACGAACCCATGAGACATCAAATGAGTTGACAGAAGCAATGTTGCCAGTCCCGAAGAAAGAAAGAATAATAAACATAAGCTGTGGAATATAGGTTAAGAAAATGTCACAATTTTGCAAGAAAAAAAAGGTTGAAAATTATTTTTATATTTTCAAACACACAATTTTTTTAGTAAGCACATAACTTGAACCTATTACACTAAAGTTCCAAGAGTAGCTAAAACTTTAATTACTAACAACACTGTAAAGCACTAGGCAATTTACTGAACACTATTTTGAATGCATATTTCACTACATCATACATCATAATTGAATTTTTACTCTATGGAACATAGAGTATAAAATTCTATACGATCGAGTTTAAATTTCAATTAGGCGAATTTTAGACCCCCAAAAGGCTTTTTTATTACTAATTTGATTTCAATGAAATTCTCAGGTTAGATTTTAAGTATTTTTAACTAGGTAATAAACTATAATCGAGCAATTATTTCCAAGTATTAAAAAAGCTTATTTTCCGGAATTTTTGACAGAACTTTAGTTGTTTAGGCTACATGATTTGACTAATGTAGTTGCTATGATCAGTTTATATTCACCCATCGCAGCTGAGTTGTCGCTGTGTGTATGCTGAAAACAACATAGGCCTAACCTTTTCTTGTTTATATCTGCTCGCCGTTATGTTATGTTTTTAAATAAAATTTAATTGATATTTTGACAGACCTATTTGTTAAATTAAATAGATCAACACTGATGTTTACTTGTTGAAGTTATAAATTATACCAAAAGATAGGCATGTTGATGTGGAATGAATTGCTGTCGTACGGAATTATGCGATTAACTAATTTATGGGATACAACTAATATCTATTTGGGAGAAAGATTTAAATTGAACAACTAATTAGAATGTGTTGTGCCATTGTAGCCTATGTCTCAGGTAACAAAATAGGCATTAAGTGTTAAGTAAGCGTAGTTCTACAATACTTACATTACTTGATTTTTATTAATTTGCAATAATGGATTTTAAATTGTATTGTTTTTTTTCGCTCTACAATCTACCTGTAATATTGTAAGCATAATTATTATTAAGTTACTTGCTTGTCTTGAGGTCTTAGCTAAAATCATTCTATGTATGTATTTATTTGTAGGCTAGGCCTAGGATGTACGCCGGTTGACTTTGGACGGTTAGATGACGTTCCACTCTTCACATTCGAGGAGATGGAAACCTCCATTCTCTCCCTAAAGAGCAACAAGGCTCCTGGCCCAGACAGGATTCCCAGCGAGGCTTTAAAGAAAGTATTTTCAATTAATGCTGACTTGTTGTTGAGAATGTACAATGCCTGTTTGGTAGAAGGGGTTTTTCCGGCTTCCTATATGGAAAATTGCAAGACTTGTACTGATTAGCAAGGGCAAAGGTGATCCCGAGCTGTCGTCGTCCCACAGGCCTTTCTACAAGTTGGACACGGCTGGGAAGCTGTTCGAGAAGCTGATCCGTTCCAGCCTGACCTCTGCCGTGGAAGCTGCCCGGGACTCATGCCCCCGTCAGTATGGCTTCAGAAAGGGACGGTCAACGATTGACGCTATCACCGAAGTCCATGGAGAGCTGTAAAGAGAGCCAAGAGCCACAACCATTTCCCTCGCTGAGTAGTGCTTCTTGTTACGCTTATGTCAAGAATGCCTTTAACTCGGCGAGGTGGGTCGATATGTTGGATGCGCTTCGCAACACCTTTTGCGTTCCTGCATATCTGTTGCGACTTATCAAGGATTATCTCCGGTCTCAAAGCCTTATTTACGACCCAAGGGACGGAACGTGCGGACGATGGAAGTCACTTCTGGTGCCGCGCAAGATTCAATACTCGGCCAGGATATCTGGAACGTTGCCTATGACAGCCTCCTGAGGTCGGAGATGCCTGAGGAAACCACTTTGGTTGGGTACACCGATAATGTCGCAGCTCTCATTGTCGCACGCAACGTTAAACTGGCCCACTAAAGTTGAACCGAGTCATGCGTGTGGTCAACACATGGATGTCCGATCACGGTCTCTCGCTTGCTCTCCGTAAGACGGAGATTGTGATCCTTACGAAGAAAAGAAAACACCATCGTTCTGTTCCGAGTGGGAAGGGACGTGGTCCAATTAACTCGTGCTGCTAAGTACTTCGGGATTATGGTGGACACCAAGTTAAGCTGGAGGGATCAGATCTTCCGTACGGCGGGCAAGGCCGCTAACCTTGTCACTTACCTTGTTACCTTAGTAGGCTGATGGCCAATGTCGGGGTTCCACGATCCAGCAGAAGACGTCTGTTGATGTCCGCGGTTCAGTTCGTGCTTCTTTATGGAGCAGAGGTGTGGGCAGACGCTCTCGATAAAGAGTAGTACAGGTTGCGACTCGCCCGAGTTCAACGTTGAGCGGCGCTCGGGGTGTGTTCCGCCTACTTGACAGTGTCCGAGCCTGCCGTCCTGGTGGTCGCCGGAGTTATCACTGTCAAGCTCTTGGCAGGAGAGAGGAAGGCAATTTATCAGAGACAAGGCGAGATTGGCAAGGTCACGGCAAGAACAGAAGAGCGCTCCCGAACCTTCCAGCAGTGGCAACACAGCTGGGAGCACGACACCCGAGGACGATGGACTGCGCAACTTATCAAGCACGTCCAACCATGGGTGGAACGGCGGCCAATTTTTGACAATTCACGGCTATTTTCGGTCGTACCTGAACCGGATGGGCAAGACCGGTTCACCGGACTGCATTTATTGCCCGGGCGTTTCGGACGATGCGGAACACACATTCTTCCGCTGCCCCGTTGGGAAGGGTCCCGCCTGAAGGCCACACAAATTTTTGGTGCATTTTCGGTGGACTCGGTCTGCCAAAAGATCTTGGAGGATGAGGGCAACTGGGATATTTTATCACAGTTCGTCCGGGGCATCCTCCTGGAAAAGAAACCCGATCTGGACCGCGAAGTGGCCCAGATCTCTTGATCGAGTGGCTGGATAAGGAGTGAGCCCCACCGGCGTTATCCAAATTTAGGTCTAGCCTGACGTAATGTGATAAACAATTCCAGGTTAGAATCCTAAAGTGTAGAGGAGGTTTTTTAGTGGGTAAAACCCGTTTTTAGGGGAGCCCCACACTACAGGCTTGCCACCTGTGTGCGTAATGCATTTTTCTCACCTCTCCCTAAAAAAAAGAATCATAAAAAGCGTCACTTTAATAACTTAAAAAGTGAGTAAAAATTCTCGTACGGGACTGACATCGGAGCGTATTCCTAGTACAGACAATTTTTCATAAAACAAAGACCAATAACACGTAATGCTTCTGTTTAAAAATATGTTTTGTATGTTATTTTAGTTTTTTTTTTTCAATCCTAGATACTAAAGCCAAGAACTAAATGTTGTTAAAAGGATACAAAGAAAAAACATTTTCTAAAGTCATCTGGTGAAATGATACTTTTTGTTCTTGAACTCTCTTGAAATCTCACTTTTGCTACCTGAAAAAATATAAACAATAAAATAGGTCACATTGTTGCTAAGATCACTCACTGGTCCTGAAATTTACCAATAGAAACTGAAAAATATGCAGGGGGTAAAGAATTTATTATAAATATCAGGTTTTAATTTCTCATTAATATTTTATTAAATACATTGTTTAACACACTTTTCTTAAATTGACAAATTCACAAAACTATAGTGCAAATTATACATGACTTGTGGCAAAGCCACCATTGTGTTAAAGACAATTATTGGGATGAATTTAAGATAATTATTTGGGTCTTATTAGGATCAATCACCATTAATGGCAAAAATATTGCATTGCAAATCAGTGAACTATCATCCTACGATGGCAAACAAATTGAAACCTAGTGGAAAACAGAAAATAAAAATAGCTTATTTCTCACCTTTACTTGAGAAAGATGAGCTTCCGTTGTGAGCCAAACAGATAGACTGATGAAGAGAGAAAGGAAAAAGAAGGCCTCATGGCCCACACAGAGCAAGAGGTAAGGTACTGCAAGGCCTAGCCCTATACTGAGGAACCTGGTTGGCACTTCATTGGAGGTTATCAGAGGCACCACAACACTGGACACTAAAATCAAATCACAACGATACAATATTATGGGCATACACAGAGCCTAAAGTTGAATTATTTTAGGTAAAGTAAAGGGGAGAGCAAATTTATAGTGAAATTACACGTGTAATGAATCATGACACATGATAACAATATGAAATTGTATCACATGTTAGAAAAGATCAGGAGTGATAATTTCCAACACAAAGGATGCAAAAGAAAAGGGTTAAATCTTTGCTAAAGAATTATTTGTAAAAAGTGAAAGCTTTGCTAAATGAAGTGGTTTTTCCGGGAGTACTGAAAGTGTATTATTATAGTACAATCTTTTCAGAATAAGCCTTAAAAATAAATAATAAAACCTTGTAAAGGAAAATTACTATTAGCTATCTTAGAAGAACTATTAGCTTTTTACGATAAAAAGAGCACCACATCACCTCAATAACTATCCTCATAAAAGTAAATTACTTGAGTGTATTAAAAGAACAAGCTTTACATGTACTGTAAACTAATCTTTTGCAAAATAAAAACTTAAAAAAAAAATAAAAAGCTATGTTAATTTTAGTTTTAACTTAAACTAACCATTAGGATTCTTCACAAAATATTGAAGGAAACATGATGAATAAAAAAAGACATTTGAAGGGTGCAGGGGAAGAACGAACAAACTCACAAAATGTAAAGTTTTCAGGAGAGCGTTTTTAAAATTTAAAGAGTCATATAAGTATGATAACATATATCCATAGTAATGTTAATGTGCTTAATATTTAATTTTACTGGTTGTCATTAAATGGTTGAAACAATAAAAATTTGTTTTTTTAACGGTGATTTTAATGGATTTTAAGGGACTTTAACTTTGATTTTTAACGGACTTTGTCCGTTCTTCCCATGAACGCAGTGGAGCTTGACCGATATTCCCCTGCATACTCTAAATGTTTTGTATTCTAGTGCGGAATCTGTTCTTTACTCACGTTTATAGAATGCACGTGGTTTTAAAACACGCTTAGACAAATCAAAATATACCGGTATTTCAATTTTTTGTATTTTTGGACTTTGATCGTTCTTCCCCTGCACCCTTTATTTTACTCAACAGAGTTTGTCCCACCTAGGAGTAGCCAAGCGGCCACTTGGTTGACAGGTTGGAGCCCCAGACCACTGCGGAAGTGTTCCGAGGTGAAGTAGATGACGACGGTTGCCACGGAGACCATCCCCACCTGCACCACCGTCGGCCAGCTGGCTCTGCGCACGCCCAGCGAGTAGAGGCTCGCCAACCCCAACATCAACCACAGACCTCCGCAGCCAACACTGGTGAACAGACAAAATTTGCTGTGAAATTTTTGAAATGGTAACTGAACATGGATATTGTCTTGGTAATACTTGTAAAACATAAACCTATAAGTATGGACATCCATATGTAAATGCTGTTTTGCCACCCCTGAAAAACAGGTAGGGTCTGAGGCATTTGAATAAAAATACTCTTTCGTTAAAAAGAAACAGTAGGCCTGAAAAATTTTACAGATGCTTGTTAATTATTATTATTTTTATAATTATTATTATTTTGTTGCAATGTATTTATTTTGATGTTAAAGAGGAGCACTTTAAACACAAATTACAAGTTATTGGAGAAGAGCAATAAAGTTGCAGACTGTTTTTATTCCCATACCTTTGCCAATTTGAATCCCGAAGTGGAGTATTTCAGTGGCCAATATATTCCGTGCTATCAGTAGTACAATCAGAAGTAACAGCGCTATTAAATATTCTCTACTGTGAGGCCAAAATGAATAACTATAATGTAGGATAACTTAACTTGAAAGGTCATATCTACATTAATGAAAATAACTTAAGGAGAATTCTTTTAATGAAAACAACGAAAGGTTGGTAATTTTTAGGTTAGATACTAGTAACGGGCTTATCTTAAAAAGAGTAAGCCGAATGGACACACCCAAACTCAGTGTTTCGGATAATTCACACTATTTTTGTGGATAGTAGCAAAAAAAGGAGAAAAGAAATAAGACATCTTTCACTCCTCTCCCTTGAGGAAAGTTCACAAATAGATTGAAATATCATAATCTCTGTGTCATGTTGGCATACTCTCTTTAAGAGTAGAGTAGAACCTCCCACATCCGACCATGACAGGACTGGGCCATGGTTGGTACGGTCAAAAAGTTTAATATCGGGAGGAGAAATAAAACACATTTCCTAGGAAGAAAAACTGTTATAAAGCATTGTAATACAATTACCTACAATACATTGTTTGAATCATAAAGATAAGTATAATAACTGAAGAACGACAATATTTATAAATAAATATTAAATAAATTGTATTGAGTAAAATAAACCTTTCACATTTTGACAGGCTAAGCAGTGGCAGGCAGGAGCGTAGGAATCACAGATCAATGGTCGGACTCTAGGTCGGATATTGGGAGGAGTCGGTTGTGGGGAGGTCAGATAAGTGAGGTTCTTCTGTACTTGATTGTTATAGGGATGCCTAGTAAAGCCTATCATTGAACATTATTTGACTTACACGAGTTCCGGTTGCATCTGCTGCCCGATGACGGGAAGGGCAGGGAACATGGCAAGAGTGAGGAATGAGACGAGCCAGAACCACTCGACATTGCTGGACAAGAGCTTCCTGCGATTGCGGATACAGAAGGGCCAGAACCCGACCACGGCCACCACCAGCGACAGCACCCAGCGCTGGTAGAAGGTCCACACCTGCAGCAAACCCATTACAACATGGAGGAAGTGTTTTGTAACCGTACATCAATACTGGAGGTACTAAAACCTCACAAACTCGACTCAATGAGGACTGTAGCACTATCAAGTTCGAGTTTCCCAGTTCGTACCACTGATGGGCCATCACTTATAAATTTTGAAATTCTAGTGTAATTCAAATAAAATCAATCTTTATTGTCACATAACGCTCAAAAACATAGCATAGCTATAAATATATAGCTATATTATGACAGTGTCAAAATAAATACAAATTTTAAATAGCTTAAAACTAATTTTCCACAGCCGTGAAGACATAAAAACAAATGAGACATGGTTTTCTGCGGAAAACAAAGCTGAGTTACGTTATAGGAACACAGGCTAACTTACACTTATTGATGATTAATCGGTCAAGAACTCATTTATACTATAATATGTATTACTTAGTAGAAAATCAAAAAGGTTGCTTTGAATAGATTTTGACTGAATTTAATTTTTATATTCTGTAGGCAGTTTATTAAACAGCTTTTTGCCCATGTATGTTGGTGTATTCTCCACCAACGTCAAACGGTGTCTAGGATATTGAAAATTATTTTTAAATCTAGATATGTATGCTCAAAGTTTTGGCTTCAGAGTTTTTCAAAATTTTCCTGTACCATTAACAATGTTTTAAAAATACAGTACACTCTCGTTCATCGGACTCGGCGACATCGGAACTCCGCTTCATCGGAACTGAAAATCTGGATATTATTAATTTTTGTTTTCTTACGAAATAAATAATTTTTCCGTTTTAGCGCCTTCAATTTCCATTCGTTCTATCCACACAACAGTGAAGTATCACATTTTGCATCAAAAGTCATCAGGCGTTTTCCATAATCTGTACCCATCGATGTGATTTACGAGGCCGTGGAGTATTCGCACAAAAATAGTAAGAGGAAGGGGGCCGGAAGTGAACATCCGCGTCGACCGCTTCCCAAACTGTCATTCAGTCTGTCTCGCGTCGCGACTGCACCTGTGTTACGTGGAAGTCAGTTGACTGCTGGAATATGAATATGGAATACGAGAATAAAGATTTTGGATCTTTATTTCCTGCGTTGCTTTATTCATATAGGTTCATTGTTACCATGTTCAAAGTTTGAGTGCCTTATTTTCATAAAATCTCTTGTGTTATCTTAAAAACAAGAGTGAGTACAATCACGATAAGTCAACATACGGGCGGAAATGATGATTCACGACAGACTCCGCTTCATCGGAATTTTTTGACATCCGAACCGGCCGTCCGCCACATTAGTTCCGATGAACGAGAGTGTACTGTAGTCAAATTTGGAACAGTCATTATTTTTTTCTTTAAAAATTAGTTTGCACAATGCTCTCCAAGGTGTAAAAGTCATTATTCTTAAACATTTTTTCTGAACTTAAAAAATTATGCCCATATCTGATGCAAAACCCCAAAACTCTATCCCATATTGAAGAATGGAATAAAAATATGCATAATAAATTATTAAACGAGTTTTCAAATCAATTGAGTTTCTCAAACATAACATTTGGAAACAAGCCAAATTGCTCCAGTTTAAATTTAAATCTACGTACAAACCGTGATTATTATACCAAGATTAACTGACTCTTTCATTTAAAGAAGGCTTC
This sequence comes from Neoaliturus tenellus, assembly GCA_030545055.2. Taxonomy (NCBI): domain Eukaryota; kingdom Metazoa; phylum Arthropoda; class Insecta; order Hemiptera; family Cicadellidae; genus Neoaliturus; species Neoaliturus tenellus. The sequence continues at coordinate 103,288,859 of CM061533.1, forward strand.
TAGTGTAAGCCGGAATATTTTGTTATGTGCTTTTTTGGTTTTGTGTTTTGAATGCTGTCAACTAATTCCTTAAAAAGATCCCTTTCGCAAAATATGGTAAATGAGGTAATTAGGTATTTGAAATGTTACCCATCTATATTAATACCACTAGACCTACATTGATAACGCGTACCATACCATACGAATTTTGTACTGAGAACCGAGTTACACAAAAACTGTACCATACCGAACCATACTGTCTTGAAAATTGTTGTACCGCAGACCCCTACCTCACATATACGAACTGGTCTAATTATGAGGATGGTCTTCATGGATGAACTAGTATTCACTAGTGCGGATGTTAAACCCCACCAAAAAATATTGCATTCACAAGTCATCGCTTAAATAACTATCCACAATTCGTGACCTCCAAGTAGCTGGATTACAGGACAACGCCACCGTCCCAGTCATCTAACAATACCTGTCATCTCTCTTTCCATCCCACAATCCAAATACGAGTGAATGGTCACATTTTGAGTTGTGAGCAATCAATTTCATTCCAAATTGGTTTAGTTTCAATTTTGTATATGCTCTTTTGTATTATAGATTTTATCTTTTCTTTTCAATTAGAGTTAACCGGCATATTTAACTATAGCCCTATTATCAAATGCAACCCAAATAACTTATTTGTGTCACAATAAATATACTTCTTTTCACAAAAACTATTTTTCTCCAATTTTATATTTATAAGTTTAGGAAAAATCTGAATTTTCCCATGGAACCTGCTGGGAGTGAGCGGATTTTCCAATTAGTAAGACTCTACTTAAACATTATTTATTGCGTCTATTGCCTAACAATAATATTTATTACTTACCAACAGCTCAAGCAAGACCAAGTAAAGAGCAGTAGAGCCAACTACTTGCATCATACTGAATGTCGAGGACAGCTGTATGTTGTTTGCCTGGCGGAGTACACTCCACCACAGAAGTAACGGGAGACAGCAGTAGAGGTGGAACTGTACAGGGAGTGACTGTACTGCACAACACATCAGCTAAGGATACATTACACTCTTGTGCTGTCAAAAAGGGTGCAAAGCACTGACTATATGTACACTTGCAAATAAACATCTCATAGAATTGTTATATTTAAAACAAAACAAAAATGGAATCGGTGTATACAAAAAGGTTCTAAGTCAAAAGTATACAACTTTCGGGAAATTAAAAAAAACTGCATAAGTACACAAAAAATAAATATAAAAATTCACCAAAAAGTTTTATTGCAATTTTATATTATATGAATTATATCCCATAGTTACTATTGTAAAAACTTGCTGTATATACAAATTATATATGATTATATATAGCAGACTTAGAACGTTTTTGTCTATAAATCGGGTGTAAAAATCTGGTTTCTTAAAAAAACCAAATTTTTTTCTGTTTTTATACAAGAAATTTAATGAATAACTTAATACTGAACAATATTGCATGAGTTATATATAGTTTTAACATTTTAAAACCAAACATAGTCTAAAATTCTAATCAATTTCGTGTTCAAATTTCGCCACGTAGAACGTAACCTATAGGCCAGTCCTAAATTTCATTAAAAAACTCCTGGTATTCCAAAGGAATGTATTGTTAAAGCTTCCTGCTGTCCTCGAGTTTTTTTTTTTTTTCTTTTTTATAGGAATATTTCTAAGTTCATAACAGTCATCTTCAGGAAACTGGATATCTTGATCCGTATTGTGGGACAGTTTATAGCAATGTACAATGCGATTATCAATTACATGACTGGCCACAACAATGCCTTAAGCATTTCCATAGGTAATATGCATGATGGAGCTTATACCAAAATTTATTTTATCTTTTGCTTGAATGGCTCTCCCTTTTGTTTCCTCCGAAACACAACTTTTTTTGTAAAGCTTCGGCCACCAATTTTGGAAATCTTTAATTTCAGCAGTATCAACCTCAGCAACTTAGACCCATTTGCACAAATAAATTGTAAACCAGATTAAATTTAATCTACTTTAAAACAGTTCAAAACAGCTGAAGGTGTAAGTTTAAACTATACACGTGCAACTGAATTTTAGGTTAAATTTAGGTTTTAACTGAAAATCAGGTTTAAACTAAAACGGTGCAAATGGCCCTTCAGGTAAACTAGCAAAATTAACTTAAACCTCACTTCACACCAACCAAGAAACATGAAACAAATAAAAACAACTGAAACTGACAATCATAACACCAACATCCCAACAAACAGCTGACAGAAAAAAGAGCAGGACAGCCAACAATGTAAACATAAATGTAAGTCGTTGACTTAGAATCTTTTAGTTTGCATTCATTTTCCATGGATACCACTAACAATGCATTGGAGAGGTCTGACATAGAATGTTTTTGCATAAACTTGTGTATCTACCTTCAAATAACAAGATTCAATCTTCAACTGAAAATCGCGAAATGTTTGACTTAGAACCTTTTTGTATACACCGATTCTATGATAGAGAGTTCAGTCCTGCATTAATTATGCTTACATATTTTTGTGAAAATCAGAAGATAGGCATTCATAATTAAGTAACACACAGTGAACAATACATCTAGTGAAAAAATTATTCTTGATAGTCATCAAGTACTGTAAAAAGGCTGTAACTTGAAAAAATATCTTTATTTTTATTTCATTTCAAAACCAATAGTTTTCCGCATACAAAAATACATATGTTATATATTAAAAAACTTTTGCAAAACTAAAGACAACAATCTTGACCATTCTACAGACCGATTTACTGGCGGGTTATACCAATACAAAAAGTTAGTGGTCGTATATATGTGCAGGTTTTATTTATTTGTATTTTGAAAATATTTGTATTAATTGGATCAAAAATAGTGAATAAACTTTTCTCATAGAGATTTAACATCTAGGGAAAAATGTACAGCTTATGATACAAACCTGACCATACTATTGTCCTGGACCGATTTACATGCAGGTTGCACCATTCCATATTTATAGATATTTGTAAATTTATCATTTTAAGAATATGAACTAAATAAAATAACTTCTAAAGGAAAATTCACTTCCTAAGTTCCCAGAAAATTGTCAATAACATTTTTAAAACTTACCATAAATTAGGAACACAGTCATGACTGTAGAAGTGATGAAAGGCACATCTGGCCAAAAGCGCAAGTTGTTCCAATGAATAGCATCACTTGTAGATGTGTATGTTTGTTTCTCTACAAAAAAATAATCAAATTTATAAAAAATCTGTCATGATAAATATTCTACATCATAAGTTTAAACTGAATAAAGTAATGAGCTAAAACTATAAATGTTCAACCGACCTTAACTGGTCTTGGAAAAGTAAAGTACCATTGGCAAATCCTCGATAAGCTTAATCAGATATGCACACAATCACATACGACACAGTTAAAGAAAAAGGAAATAAAGCATCAAAGTTCAGGTAATTTTCTTTTCTGAGATATTAATGTCCAACTTTTAAAATATTTTATACGATGATTCTGATATGATAGTTTTATATCGTTAGCCAGCCAATAAAAATTACTAAGATTGAATTTAACCATAATCAAAACATATACTAAAATATTGATTTTTTACCTTTCACACTTTCAAAATAATTTAACTAGCTATATGGCTGTCCTCCGCTATGATAAAATTTGTTATGCCAAAAGTGATATTATCAAATCAATAACAAACACCTCACAGCATACTATTATTAAAAAACTAGAAATTTTAATTAAATTATGTTCTTCCATAAGAAAATGTGTTGACACGACCATTTGAAGGGCTATAGGATGTAAACCTGAGGACGATTATGAATTTCCAGATGACTGCAAATCTTCTCATCATTCACCTTTTTATTAACCTCATAAATTAGCCTATTAAGATTGGTTGATTAGCTACCAAGAATATTGCAATTGTGTGTTAATATATAGGATATAATTTAAATTTACTGTGTTTAGTAATTTTGCAGACCTCTTAATTAGAATCTTGGATTTATCAGTAAGTGAATTTTTTACATTGAATTTGAAAATATTTATTTTACTCGCATCACTTTAAACTTCCCTCTACCGTGTCTGATCCCGAAAGCGTGCACACGTGTCCATTATGGTTGTTTATCATTGTTTTTTGTGACTCGTGTCAGATGTGTTAATGTATTAATGTATGTAGAATAATAATTAATTTTTATAGAACTGATGCAACTCTTATCAGAGAAGAGTATGTAGGACTTGTGAACAGGAATAAGGATACCGAAGATGGCCTGGTATCGAGACGCATATATACAGCTAAATGAGGAAGGATTCATTGACGTGAGTAGAATAAATAGGTTTATACCACATCAATTCGTAGCTACAAATCATTCAACATACATTGGATTTGCTGCATAACCGTACAAAGAATCCGTTTCCCAAAAATGTTCACATTACCAATTTTCACCAACCAAATTTGACTTGATACAAAACCAACAATCCAGTAACAGCATTTGCTAAATAAATAAATAAATCAGTCTTTATTTGCCATTTGACAATATTACATGTATCGGCAATGTCATTTTTACAACAACAGCCACAGTCAGAACTTGAATCTATATCCCTACCATACATAAGTATACAATAATGGTACATAATGGTGCAAAAATACAAATAATGTAGTATGTGTTCATCCTTGACCATCACACAAGGCTATTTACAGTAGACTCCCTCTTAACCGGCCACCTTTTAACCGGTCTCCGCTTTAACCGGCCTACCCTGACACAAAACCAACATCTTTTTAACCGGCCATTTTTTATCTAAACATAGCTTTAACCGGCTGTGTTACGCCGAAAACGTTGTTTTCTTATCTATCATTCAAATGTGTTTGGACCTGCAATCCAGTTGACCACAAAACAAACAAATTATTATTAGTTTAGTTTCGTTGTGGGTTTCATGGGTGTCGGATGCTGGTTAAAAATAATATACAGTAAGTTAATATATTTAGAGTTGCTTTTCACGTCATAATTTAATTTTGGACATTATCGGAGGTTGGCATTTTTTAATGTAGGCCTACATTGGTTTAACCGGCCAATTCTTTATCCCGCTGCGACCTGGTCACAAGATGGGCGGTTAAGAAGGAGTCTACTGTATGAGCTTTTTGATTCAAATTGCAACTAATATTACTTTTAAAAAACATTTTATGGTAAAAACATGAAGCTTTAAATACTACATTAATAAATAAAACTCTCAAATCTAAATGCAATAGGCCTAATTTCAAACTTTATTTATTTGATTTTAAATGCTATTTTAATTATCCAAATTACGATGAATCTTTTGTAAAATGTTGCTTACCAGAGTCTTGTAGAAGTTGACATAACAGCCATGCAACCCAACCCAGAAAAGAAAAGGTCACACAACCCAGCAACAAGCCTTGGAAGTATGAATGATAGTAATCCAACCCAGCAAGACTGAGCTTGATGAGGGTTTCACTTTTCTGTATCTGAAACCAACATAAATTCTGGAAGTCATAGCGTAAAGAAATGATAATGAATTGGTTTTATGTCAAACATAACCATTAATACTGCATTAACTCATAAAAAGGGATAACAAATTCCTTCGTCTTTGTCACCGAAGAAAACAAGTGATATCATTGTTTCAGATTTTTATATCCACCAAATAAAGTTAGCCTACATGCATTTTTTCCAACTTTTACATCCATGTAAAACGATAACAGAGATATAAATTTAATTTATTCCATGAAAAGAATTATATAACACAAGCTCTAACCCAAGGCCTCACTTACGTTGATGTCGTTAATTAAATGTCAATGGGCAAGCACATTCATTCCGCTCTGTTTATTTGTTTATTTATTTTCTAAAATAGTTTTTAACTCATGATATTACATTTAACTCCGAAATACTACATTTAAAAGTTTGAAAGCTCCTTAGAAATTGAAAGCCAACTTCAATGACCTCATCTTACCACTTGGTCATACTCTCCGTCGCGAGTCAAGAAGTCAATGTCCTGGGTGAGTGATCGCTCCTGATCCCTTGTGAGGTCGGGGAACGGTCTATACAGCCAGCTTATCAAGTTGGCCTCCACCGTCTCTCTTTTACGGTCAAACTGAGCCTTCAGCTGATAAGCATTTTGGACCATCGCAGCTGCTTTGTCTTTGTCTGGAATCGACAGGTAGTTTACTGGTAGCACTCCCTGTTGGAAAATTTTGTTTTGTGTATTGCGGAAGAAATGATTACATATGAAGACATTCGGACGTTCATGCTTTACGAAAAATACTTACAAATTGTGTTTACTTTATTACTGCAAGTTTTAAATAAACAACATACTATTTCAATCTTACTGACAAATTCATATATTTCTCATTATACACCTGAAACCCGTATCTTCATGATGAGCAGCTTTAAATATAGTAAAAAGTAGGGGTGTGCGAATAGTGAATTTTCTGGTCGAGCCGAGCCGAGCCGAGCTGGTAATGAAATATTCGAGTTTCGAGCCGAGCCGAGCCAAGCCCAGACAGCAAAAAAAAAAAAAAAAAAAAAAAAAAAATTATGATAATTTTTTTGGAAAAATACTATCTTTTATCTTCCCAAAAGGCCATTTATTGGCCATTAAATGAAAAAAGTAAAACGCAGTCAACTCCCGATTAACCGGGGTAATGACTGATTGAAGGATCCCGGATAACCCAAAACCACGGTTAAAAAATCTTCTAATTGAGTGAACAAGGAATAATAAAAGGGTCCAATGTGGACAAAAACCCAAGGTCAGGTGTTCTATTGTTTGGCATCTGTCAGCTGGGATGGGTGGGTAAGGTGAAGGGGGGAGAGGGTCCGGCGCTGGGTGAGGGGGAGGGAGGGTCGCTTGGGATAATTTATTCAAGATAAGAGCACGCAAACAAAAACAAGTTATTGTTCATCTTTTTGTCTAAGTGGTAAAAATTTAAGAACAATAAATTGTTTTAAATGTTTAGTTACCAAATTAATCTAATAAATTTGTCAAATAAAATGTTAATGTAACTTATCAAAACATTTCTTGGAATGCAAATCAAATGCATTTTGAAATGTGTTGTTTTGCAGAATATAACCCAAAATTACTAAGGGTCACTGAACAGCACACGAATCAAAACGATAATTACACAATGAAGTGGAAACTAATAGGACCTTTCTTTGGGCGAGGGTGTGTGAGAGTGTGTGTGTGTGTGTGTGTGTGGGTGCATGTAAGAGTGCGTGCATGTGTGCGTGTGTTGACTCCACCAGTCAAGGTCATTAGCGTGGTCCTATTGCGTCGTAAACAAACCCCGCCCCGCACCTGCCATCGTCTTGCCTCCCTAACCCTGTTTGCGATCACACAGCTCAATTATAATTGCCGTGTTTCTCTGCGTTTTTCCATTAATTAATAAATCAAATAATTGTTAGTACAGAGTTTTCTTCTTAACTCTTTTTCTTTTGTGGAATTGTTGCTTCTGTAATTATTTTCAGCTCGACCACTCGAATAGTTTGGCATAACCTCGAGCCGAGCCGAATAGTGCTAGTATTCGACCACAACTATTCGACCACTCGAGTACTCGCACACCCCTAGTAAAAAGATAGTTGGTTTTAACCAAATTGCGTCCGCACTGGCCGAACATGTTTGCCGAACAAAGTTCTTCCGAACTATTGTTTGTTTGTTGCTAACCTTTTCGAATGTAAATCATATGGCCGGTAATTGTTCGTTAGGAATATTTGTGGATTTTTTGTGTTCGCCGAACAAGTGCGCCACAAATGTTCGTCCAGTGCGGACGCGGCTTTAAATAATGACTACAGAGAAATTGACATGGCTAGTAGGTATAGTTGGTACAAATTATTTAACGAGGAACCCTAAATTTTTCTACAATATCAATTAGTAAGCTCTCCAGTACTGACCACAGAGTGTACGGGTATTGGGGCCCCAATCAGCACTGCCATGAGTGGGCAGAGATCGGCCTGTGCGACGTCCCTCCGCCGCAGGTGTGACAAGCCCCAGTGTGGGGGAGTGGCGGGGCTCGTCGGATCCGAGGGGAGGGGTCCCGCAAGCCCTGCCCCCCACACCACCAACGGCACTTCCGTCTCAGCCTCGGAGCCCGCACCATGCGACCCTGGGGGAACATAAACTATTAATTTAAATGGCAACTTGAACTTCAGCACTTCAATAGGAAATTTTACTGCATGGGGGTATACAGTACCACTTCATAATTCAATGTGAAGTGAAAACATTTTTGAAACAACAACACATACAAAAACATTTTTGGAACAAATACATACACAACAATATCTATAAAAAACAATGACAACAATCAAAATTTATTATGATTTGAACATACTAACAGAAGTAGAAGAAACCAAATTTTTAGGTTTAATAATTGACAAGAATTTCAGTTTTAATGGACGTTTTCCATAAGCAAAAAGATTGGATCTGGAATTTATGCTTTAAAAAGAATATAAAATTATTGTAATGGCAGTACAAGAAGATTGTATATTTCTCTCTAATGCAATCTCATATTGCCTATGGAATACCATATTATGAATCCACATCTCATCAAAATTTAAACAAAATACTTATACTTCAGAAGAAACCCTTGAGAATAATGCTAAATTTGAAAAATACAAAATCTGTGAAGGAATATTTTGCCCGGATGGAAATTTCGACTGTATTTGGATCATACATTTTTGAGACAATTAACACTACCTACTCAAACAAAATTAACAGTATAAATCATAATCATTACACAAGAAATCATAAGTATTCTACAACAAACCACCATAATTTAAATTTTTATAATAAAATTCCAAGTTACATAGGCATTATAAAACTTTATCCAAAACTGACCAAACTACAAAAAAAAGAAGTTTTTTTACCTAAGCTGAAAGAATATCACAATCTCTTTATTCAATAGAAGAGTATATTGGTAAAGAAGATTAAATTGTGCAAGTAAAATGAAACAAGTATAATTATTAATCTACTGTGAAATTACTATTGAGTGTTTTTTTTTTTTTTTTTTTTTTTTAAGTTAGCTTGTATTATGTATTATAAACCTTAAAAAAATACAATTGTATGTAGGTGTTTCAAATAAATAAATAAATCAAAATAAACCTTTAAGGTTTCTAGCTTTAAAACATGTGCCACACGTATCCAACATCTTAATAACATTTAAAACATTGTTCCTGCTTCCACTTTCTTTTAGCACTAGCATTTGGCTAAGCCTAAAAAGTAAGGGTACAGTAACTGAACAGGTAGCACTAAGCCCAGAGTATACCTACCCCAATCTGTCATCCCATGATCTGACGTGTAGATGAAGGCCGTTTTGTTGTCATTACCGTAAAACTCATTTACGAGTTGCTCCACTCTCTTAACACCTTCATCCACCACATTGATGTCATCTTTGTACTGCCTTGAAGCAAAAACAGATACAACTTTTACAATCACCATTATAAATGTATTTTGAACATCAACACAATGTTAATTTTATAAACTACATTACAATTATTGAAAACCTATTATGATTATTAGTCCTAAAACACAATATAATGATCAAAGTCTATTCCTGTAGGTATCACAATTGCTAGGCCTTTGTGTAATTTTTAACAAGTAAACTCCAAAGACAATTGATCTTCATGACTCATTGTGACTACAGTACACTCTCGTTCATCGGACTCGGCGACATCGGAACTCCGCTTTATCGGAACTGAAAATCTGGACATTATTAATTTTCTTTTTCTTACGAAATAAATAATTTTTCCGTTTTAGCGCCTTCAATTTCCATTCGTTCTATCCGCACAACAGTGAAGTATCACATTTTGCATCAAAAGTCATCAGGCGTTTTCTATAATCTGGACCCATCGATGTGATTTACGAGGCCGTGGAGTATACGCACAAAAATAGAAAGGAAGGGGGCAAGAAGTGAACATCAGCGTCGACCACTTCCCAAACATTCAGTCTGTCTCGCGTCGCGACTGCACCTGTGTTACGTGGAAGTCAGTTGACTGCTGGAATATGAATATGGAATATGAGAATTAAGATTTTGGATCTTTATTTAATGCGTTGTTTTTATTCCTATAGGTTCATTGTTACCATGTTCAAAGTTTGATTGCCTTTTTTTTATAAAATCTCTTGTGTTATCTTAAAAACAAGAGTGAATATAATCACGATAGGTCACCACGGGCATAAATGATGACTCACGACGGACTCCGCTTTATCGGAATTTTTTTACATCTGAACCGGCCGTCCGCCACATTAGTTCCGATGAACGAGAGTGTACTGTATATCATAAGTATTTGTATTGAATGTCAATACAATACAATTGATAATAAAAATGATTGTTGTTTATTTATTGATCAAGTTTTTTTCAATAAGTGTGCTATATGATTGTGGATTTTTTATTTGGACTTAATGAACACTTGGCGATGACATTTCATGTCGATGTACAAGTTACAATGTTTACTAATCAAGATTTTGGACTATTGATGCAGGTATGTCCTCAAATCAGTTTCTGAACCATTTAAGTTTTTTTTTTTTTTTTTTTTTTTTTTTTTTTTTTTACTGCGATATCAGAATATAAACCTACCATGAACTATTAAAGTCTTATTACTTTTAATTTGGACACATCCATTGCCTTAAAACAAATTCTTTTCACAGTGCTTATCCCACCTTGAATGAGGTTTACTAGCATGTCCTGATACATCGGTGCCAAGGAGATGAAGGAAGAACACAACTCCTTGACGGTTTACACTGTCGAACAGCACCACATCATTCTTGACTGTCTGAAGGAACTCTTCAAATTTTTCAAACACCCAAGTGTTTAATCTAGTTGAACCATACCCAGAAAAATTTTCATCTTCAGCGTCATAGCAAAACAAATGCACTTTGTTTCCTGCAGCACCTGTGATCAAGAAAAATGTCTTTTATCACATACAAAACAAGAGATACCATAGATAGAGACTTCTCTTGGAGTGGTCATCTTTAGGACAGTCACTTTAGGACCAAAGAGTAATAGGACCTAAATGGGTAACGCTTTTGCACCCTAGCTTCCTGTAACATAAGGGATGGAAAGAAACATGAACATAAAATATACGGCATATCAGTAGTATTCCCTAAATGGTGCATAACAGAAGTATGCGAATTACTTTTACAAAAGTGTAATACATTCCTGCTACAAACAACCCGTAAGAAACTCATGATTAAAGGTTCAAAAATATTCCTAATATGGGTTATAGATTTATTATAAAGAAAATATTCAAAATGAAACTTTTGGATTATTGAGAGGTTGGCTTTGGCCAATGTGGTATATCGAGAGCCAATTTACCATCTTGGACCCCACTTAAAACGTAAATTCAATTAATTGAAAAGCCCAAAACAGGAAAAATTATAAATAAAAATCACAATAGTGACATTTAATAATGGTAATAATTTCAAGACTTTTCTCAATAGTTAACTTGGCATATTTCAATTGGCAGCGGCCGTAGCTCAGTAGTAGAGCTCTGGGTTTAAATCCACGCTCGGAGTCAAAAAGATTGTTCGGCCGCTCCCGTCGTTCCGAAGTCACATTAAGGCGTTGGTCCACCTGCATCAAAAGGGCAGGCCTTTCAGAAAAAGATAACTATCAGTTAATTGCTCATATCCCACCACTAGGAAACCCATACGATTATTAGTTTTATTAATTTTTAACTTACAACAAAGCACAACCTTGCCGAACAATAGTTTACTTATGGATATCATTGCAAAAGTCAATATTACGCCTACATAATTTTAGTGTAATTATAATTTACCTTTCTTAAACATGGGAAGAATATCAGGGCTACCCCACGAATATGTAACATAACTTCTGTTGAAAATGGAATCAAACTCCACAAGATTGTCTTTCCAGCCCTGAAAAAAAATAAGTCTAGGATATAATTTGAAGATAACACAATGACATACCGTAATATGAAGAATTATACTGTAATTTAATGTATGGGGTTTGGTGTTTTTGTTTTTGCTGATGGTTATTACTTATGGCTGAGTACGTGTGAATGCTGTAAATGAAGACTTTATTAAAACAATGTATTAAGATATGAAAATATTTTTAATAGCAAGTGTCTCGCTAATATAGCGCCCAACTAGGGAATTACAGAGGTTACAGGTTCAATTCCCGGACTCTATGTGCCCCAAGTAGCGTACTCGTATATTTGGTTCATTTTCACAAAGAGTTTGATTAATATTCTCAATAAAACGATTCTTATTCCTCAATAAAACGATTCCTATTCCGTAGGATTACAAAAAAGTGCGACAGCACATTTTAGGTTATTATCGAAGCTGGCACAATGGCATGAAGAGTCAAAACATTATGGCAATTATACCGACATTCTTCTGCTCGACTTCTGCTAAGCTTCTTCAGACTGTAAGAATGTCGTTGGGTGAAAATTGCTTCGGTTTGTCTCTGTAAACCTTTGTTGATTGAAAAACACTCCTAATTGGATCGGACTAGATTGAACAGTTTGGATGCAAGGAAATGTTCTGTTACACCCAAGACTATATAACATGGAGTATTTCATTTTCAAAATGGTATTCATTTTGAATTGAAATTTTAATGAGTATATATAAAATATACTTGATCATATAGATAAACTATAACGTTTATTAATTAATTTATTAGCTTACTCGAAGGTTATACAGAGTATATATAAGTTTTTTTAATCTTTTCTAGAGAAACATTTGAGAAATGGTTGTAATTATGAAGAAATATAAACTTACTTATTATGACAATTCAACAGAACTGCTTACCTGCTCATATCTCTGTAGTCAGCAACAACTACTTACTGGTAGTAGGTTGGAAAAAGTCGTCAAAAACACACTTTACTAGTTTTTTAGTTAACCCATAACTGCACACAAACAAAATGAAAGGCAATGAGCGTAACGAACTACCTTGTGGGGTGAGTGAGTAGAGTGAATGAGCTCTTCTTAGAAACAAGATTTTTTGGGTGCAGCATTAGATTTTATGTGGGTGATTTTATTCCTCTACAAAATATAAGTTTAACAAGCTAATGCTCAGTTTCTAAGATACTATTTGCAATCTAATTTTAATCTACGGTATTTCAGTTTTTTTTTTTAGAAAGTTTTGGCCTATTTCATTGTTTTTAAACCAAGTTTTTTTGTTAACTTTAGAAAACTTTTGAAAGGCCTTAATTCCTTATTATGGACATATAACGATAACGTTGATAACGATAACAAAATTAGACCACCAACACCTAACCATCAAAAATATATCAATACAGTACACTCTCGTTCATCGGACTCGGCGACATCGGAACTCCGCTTTATCGGAACTGAAAATCTGGACATTATTAACTTTCTTTTTCTTACGAAATAAATAATTTTTCCGTTTTAGCGCCTTCAATTTTCATTCGTTCTATCCGCACAACAGTGAAGTATCACATTTTGCATCAAAAGTCATCAGGCGTTTTCCATAATCTGTACCCATCGATGTGATTTACGAGGCTGTGGAGTATTCGCACAAAAATAGAAAGAGGAAGGGGGCAGGAAGTGAACAATACGTCCGCTTCGACCGCTTCCCAAACTGTCATTCAGTTTGTCTCGCATCGCGACTGCAGCTGTGTTACGTGGAAGTCAGTTGACTGCTGGAATAGGAATATGGAATATGAGAATAAAGATTTTGGATCTTTATTTCCTGTGTTGTTTTTATTCCTATAGGTTCATTGTTACCATGTTCAAAGTTTGAGTGCTTTATTTTTATAAAATCTCTTGTGTTATCTTAAAAACAAGAGTGAGTACAATCACGATAGGTCACCGTACGGGCGGAAATGATGACTCACAATGGACTCCGCTTCATCGGAATTTTTTGACATCCGAACCGGCCGTCCGCCACATTAGTTCCGATGAACGATAGTGTACTGTAACATACTTACAGTGAAAACTGCAGAAGGATCTTCGTAAAATCCTGCGATAAGAGCAATATGTCCAGGCCGTGACTCAGTAGGTACTCTTGAATGAGCAACACCCCATGAGCCACGTGACTCAATAACAGACCTAAAACACAAATGCTTTACAGAAATTGCAATCGAGCACTGAAAAAACACTTTGTCCGGGTGAAGAACAATGTTTTCATCATAGCCTGTTTAATGTAAGGATAAAAATAAAATAATAATACGGTAACTAAAAAATTTCAGTTGGTAAGTATTGTTTACATTCAATAGTTGATTTCCACATTTTTAATATTCTTTAAAAAAGAAAACCGATATATACGTTAAATTAATGAAAAGTCAAAATTTTGAATTTAAAATATAGTTTGGAAGTCGTACTTTTGTTTACAATTTCCTTACTGTACAGTATTTGTTTTGAATTAGAAATATTGTTGTTTAAGATAAAGAAAAAAACACAACTTTGGAAGTTAGCAGACAGAAAAAATTTACTGATGTTTCTCAGTCATCTTTTAAAAGACAATTTTTTGGACCAGTTACAGGCCAGAAACAACTATTCTGGTCAAATTTCAATCTGTGGGCAGTATCTAATACGTAACATAAAAATGTAAAAACTATAAACAATAGTACACTCCCATACACCAAGATTCATGATTGCAGATTCCAAATCATCCAGACTATACAATTAGGCCTAATAATTTTAATTGAGTTTTTTTATATTATTTTATGAACAAACTATTTTTTGCGATTCAACTCCATACATTTTTTATTCTAAGTCTCCACAGCATGTCATACAATTTGTAACTTCGTCAGGTGATACAATCTGTATCCTTTGATGTGATTGCTGAAGCGGTGAAGTTCTTGAGAGAAATTATGAGTGAAAAGCTTTAAAATGTTTCATTCACTTGAGGATGAGCTGCAGGTAGTATTTTGTACTGATGCTGGAGCAAGGGTGAACAAATTTCAGTTGAGTTTGGAGTCGGAACAAACACTGTGTCACATGGAGAACAAACTGCAATCGTATATTAAAAATAGTGTTGTGAAATGATTGAGATTAACATTATCAATAATTCTACTAACGTTAAAGTGGTATGTTTAAACTAAATGTCTATAATTCACCGCAATACCAAAAGATCTTTTGTATTAGGCCCATTCTACACGAGCGTGAAAACCGCGACGGGATTCACACGTCGGGACCGCACGCTCAACAGAAACCATTGTGTTAAATGGGCATGTCTACACGAGCGGGATTCACGTCGCGGAAGGACGCGTCAGTAGGCGGGAGCGGAGTGTTGACGTCGAGTTTCTCGTCAAACCCACATCGGGGATCCCGCCCAGCCATTCTACACATAGCGGTAACCGCGCGCGGCAGCTCAAGTCCTATACCGGTATTGTAAAAATATTTTTTGCAATAGGCTAGATTAGAAAAAATTAAAATATTTTTTATCTTTGATAAAAATATTTTTTATGGTGTTTTCTTAGTACCTAACTTAGAACTAATTACATTTAGTATATATACAAATCCTAGCTTTTGATGTATTATCAGTAATTTAGTATTTTAGATTTTGTTACTTTTTGATAAGAAATGTGCCAATAAATATGTTTTAATTTCTCATAATTTTTTTATTCCTTCAATCCCTAGTATTTTATTTAAACTTTAAATATATTTGGTATTAGACCTAAAATGGCGTCACACAAATGCTACAAAATACGAATCATAAAGGTATTTTTTTGCTATTGTATTGAGGGAATAGGCCTATGTGTTTTATATGTTGCCAAACACCACTCATTTTGTTGTTATAAACATCGCTCTGTCAATAAAAGTGACGGGGGTTGACAGTTAAATTGTTAGGTTAGATCCTATTATTATGAGTAAAACTTAGTATAAATAAATCACCATATGATTGTATTACGCATATCTTAACTCAAACAAGTACGGTAGGTCTATTGAGTGATCACAATATCAAAATTTCTACTTCGATACCTACCAACGGTTTAGTCGGATAACAAATTTTCACCTCACCCTCATCGGCCTATTTTTGTAGGCCTAAATCTTCCTATAGGTAAGTAACAGCAATGACGAAGGCAAATTAAGTTACTGTTTCTATAACAAAATATCTGTGATAAGAGAGAACTAAGATTGTAAAATTCCCATATTGTGATGGAGATAAGTTACAAACAAACCATTCTCATTTTCCCAAGCTTATGATCTCTAAATGATTGCAAAATACATAGTATCTTACCTAAGATATGGTGACAAGTATTCTTTACTGATGGAGAATAAAGACTCAGCTCTCAATCCATCAGCCACAAACAATATCAACCTTTTAGCTGGTGGATTTTCCAAACCTGGTTGAATTTTAATGTTATTTATGACTGGAGACTTAAAATATACCTCAAAAACTGAAAGTAAAAACACGACGTGGAGAAAAAAGCCTAATAGAATCACTTTCATTTCATGGAGAGTTCAGTCAGTTGCATTGGCCTATAAGTCTGAATATTGGTTGTCTGTTCGCCAGGATCAAACAGTTTTAGTCCGGATTATCACATGAAATAATTTGATAATTTTCATTCATATTATTTGTCTTAACCGACCACTGCTAACCGATAGTCAAAACTCAATGAATTTAAATATACTTAGTAACACTAATACACCTCACCTACACAAATGGTTATGTTGTGTGTTGTGTGACAACGACAAGAGTTGTTGTTGTTATTGATCAGCTGACTAAAGACAGCTTTTTTTGTTAATCTCTTTTTGTACAAATAAGCAGACGTAATGTTAAAGCATGAGGCTTTGTAGTTAGATTAGTATGTTTCTCCAGACTGTTTTTATTCTTCTGCTAACTAGTTCAAAATTTTTACGGTAAACGTAGTTGGCCTAGTCCAAGCTGAAGCTGTAATGTAATTTAATAATCTATAAGTTTAATAATTAACTATTTATAAACAATTTCTTGTAAATACATTAACGGTCCCGGTGTCTACAAATTAAAATAATGTAATATTATTGACTTTGTTTAACTCAAAATTCAATCTCTAATCTTTAGTCATTGACTTTAGATACCATAATAGTCAATGCTCTAGTCCTAATAAACTATACCTACTTATAACGCACATTGTCAAATTTCTCGACAAACATTGTATAATGTGCGTTATGTTTATAATATAAGAACCTTTTTCGCAGCTTAATATTGGCAATAATTTAATTTGCCTAAAACATATCTTGCATAAATAAAAGGGATTTTTGAAGTCAGACTGTTTTACGTAAGTAAAATCAATTTGGAATTAATTGGACTCACCGTCAAATTAGTTGCAATCCAGGACAGATTTTTAGGCGAGTCCAATTTATTTATACAAAGCAATTCCTAGGTTTGGCTATAACTCACCAATTTTGAATTGTTTTATAATCCAAAATAGACTATTTTGACTGCAATACGTGATAAATTCATTTTTAGCATTTATTATAAATTTTGTAACATTGATAACTAATAGTTGAGTTAGAGAATAGAAACAAACAAATGATTGTGTATTTGGTTTGGTTTCCAGGCTTAATATTAATTTCAAGCACCAAAACAATTAATTTTGACGTTTTTACAGTTACGATAAAAAAAAAAGAAAAAACAATGTTATTTTGGCAGTTCTTAATTCTTTTAGTTGAAGGTACAAGTTCTAATACATGATATTTTCGATTTCCATAAGTGCAAGTAAGCAAGTAAACTCTGCGTGCATTAGCATTATTGGCATTAGGCCTATACACTTTTATTTTATTTTTTATTTTATTTTATTTATTTATTTACGGCAAAACGCCAATTCACAGAGATGATAATAAATTCAATTAATAATTTCATAATTAGACAGTTCATGCTGTAGTGTGATGAAATCAACAACAATGAATTAACAATAATAACTCACATTAACAATAATTAATAGCCTATAACAAAAGAAACAATTAACAATAATATAGCTCGCAATAACAATAACTAATAGCCTATAACAAAAGAAACAATAGATTAACCATAAAATTAACAATGGCAATACATTAACAATAGCAATAGGTTGACAATAGGTTTTACATAGGACACTTTACCTTTTGAAACTTTTAAACACACGCTTTGTTATATACTGTACTGTTCTCTTTTTTACCGTATTGACAATGTTGGCTACATTGAAACACACACAGTGTAGTGGTAAGTTTACATTCCGATGTATACGGACATTGATTATAATTTATATTGTACGGACTGTGTATAAATTTTGATATGGATATGATGGGTGGCCGGAGGGACCCAATGGATTCATTTGACACTAGAATAGCGAAGTTGACATTGGGTAGGCCTACTGCAAATGAAGTTGTCATAACATGTGGGTGGCAAGTCTTTTGGCTGTCCACTATACTATGAAAATTTCCTTTCCCTCGTGACTCATGACCCATTCATGTTATAGACAGCACAGAAGGGAGTTGATGCAATGAATACAAAAACGTTTTTGTATTCATTGGTTGATGTCATCCGGAGATCATAAAAATCCTAGCTTCTTGCTGAGGAACATGAATAATGGACATCGGTTGGTTGGCAGACCTTAGAAGGCAGACCAGACCACCTGTTTGAGTCTGAAAATATCACAGGAGAGCTGAAAACACAGGAGATAAAAAAATCATGATTCAAATGCTTGAGCAGTTTCAATATGAACATAGCTTTAGATATAGTTTTTTGGGTAGATTAATTGCATCATTTACATGAGTCTATAATGTTTTCTATCATAGAATCTTTATTTTTAGAAACTCATAAGTTTTCTCAAATCAAAACTTGAGTGATCGTATGGTATAATCAATTATATGGTTTTGCTTATGATAAAACTATTATTACCTTTAATTCCTTAATATTTCAAGACTTGGCAACACTGCAAGTTGTCCGGCAATGTAAACTGTTATCAACAGTGTTTCCACTTCGAGGGGAAATTCCCTTTTTGAGGGGAAATATACTCTGTGAGGGGAAAGAAAAGGGAAAATTGTATTTGAGGGGAAAACGAGGGAAAATTAGGTTTATCTATGTTTTATTTCTGTTTTGCACTGAAATTAGGTAAAAAGGACATTTTTGTAGTAAGTAGACAATATTAATTTAAAAAATAATTGTAAATATTACTAATCTTTCTAGTTTTTGTGTATTACAATAAGTAGTAAAGTAGTAAAAAAAAAGCATTACCTTTATCTATGCTTTATACGGTAGGTAGGGATGATGGTTTATTAGTATAATTTACTGTAACAATTTGATATTAGTTCTTAAACAAAAATCGTACAAATGCAAAACAATTATGGCCAGTGTAAACAAAATACTAAATTACTACAACTAATTTAACCTTGCAAACTAAATTTTTAATGCAAGATTTTGAAATTCCAAGAATTATTCCACTTACATATTAGCTGTTTTTAAGGAATATTTAAAAAAATGTTGAATGTCATCAACTAAACGTAAACAGATAATGACAATTTAATAAATTAACAATATTTTACCTTAGTTATTTGCCAACAGTTGAATTTTTTTACTACAAGCGGTCAATATGAGGTGAACTATCTTTGACGGTGAACTTCTTTTTTTTGTAGTATAATCATGTATATCATGTAATATCTTTATTTATCATCAAAACATATAAATAAATTTACGTTGACTGTTTGTTCGAATCAAGGCCAACAACCTCGACATTTAACAAGTAGAAACACATGATTATATTATAAACAAAGGAAGTTCAGTGTCAAAGATAGTCCATCCAATCTTGGACCGCTTCTAGTTACTAAAATTCAACTTTTTAAATTTTTTCAGTATGATAAAAAACGTTGTTTATCTCTGGAGCGAAAAATATCTGTTATTCTGTTATTTTGTTTAAAATTAAAAAGTATAGTGTATATATCGATGGTCGGTCCTAGTGATGAAAAATACTATATTCTGGATGGATTTGCAACAAATTCATCACAAACTAACTGTAAGGGTTATGTCATAGGGTCATAATCTGTAACCACATAATAGCACCGGTACCGGTAATCCCAGTGTCTCTCCTAAAAAAAAACAAAAAAATTTAATCTTTATAACTTTATTTTTTTAGTACTTACATCCTTTTAAAAAATTGTGTAATGGCTTTGGTATTGTTAGATGTTTGATATTTAGTAACAAAAGATACAATTTGTAGCAAAAATAAGTAAGTCTGAGGGTTTTAGGGCAAAACCAAAACCTAAGGTGAATGTAATATAAGTATGGTCGTACTGTATTCTGAAAATAAGAATAACTGTGGGGAAATATAAGGGAAATTTTTTGCTTGACCGAGGGGAAAAAAGGGAAAATTTTGGTTTTCGGAGGGGAAATTGGTACGGCCAAAGTGGAAACACTGGTTATCAAGGTCATTTGATGCCTTGGGTTATGGAGGTTGCTGATCAATGATGTCATCATGACATCATCTCAAATCCAAATAAACACACTTTTATAAAATAATAGCCTGAACAGTTGAGGGGGCACTAAAATTAATCTGAAATTAAATTAATTGATAATAAAACAACTTTATACCCTCCTTAATTTCTTCTTTCCCTAATTGGTAAGTGTAGTTCTTCGGCAAGGTTACAGACAGCCCGCTCTATCTGTGACGTCAAAGGAAGTATTTAACATTTTGTTGCTTGTTGCTGGCTGTGTGGTGATTTTGGAATAATTTCTGATCAGGTACATATTTTCGAGTGATTTCAGTTATTCTAGTTAAGAATGTATGTACATGTTATTAAACTTATTCGTTCCACGATGATAATATTTAAGAAATAGTTTGGAAACAAACCATCAAGTTATAACCCTACAGTAGGTACTGCTATTCTAACCCGCTCAAGTTTTTTGATGGCTTCGATCAATATATCATAAATCCTGGTGGTTTACAATGTTTCTCAAAATAATACTGAAGTTATGAAGTTTTTAATTCAACCCGTAGATTTATATTAGCGAGCTATCTTTCAAAATAAGAATTCTGTTATCACCCAAGTGTCAAGTCTTAAAGTTAGGCAGTCCTAATAATCTTATGGCACCCTGATTTATAACCAATATTCTAAACAATCAATGATGTTATATTTGATTTCCAATATCAATTGATGCAGTCCTATTATCCCCATATTTCAATCATTACCTTCATATTATGGCATACTTGACCTTTGGTGGCTGCACTGGTTACCTTGATCTTGAAATCTCCATTATCTTTTCTGAGGATTTATAACTTGTGTTTTTATGTAGTGATTGGTCATTAATATGACTTAAACTACATGGTAGGCCTTCTTAAATCATGCCAATCCTTCTCTTGGTCCATGTTAAATGCGAAAAGGCCTAAGATAAAACTTAGGTTAAGAAAAATCTATAATAGGCTATAAGTTATATCAATTTCTTCAAAGATATTCACCATGGTAGGTTTTAGCTAAATCTGTGACCAGATCAATCGATAGTTAACAGTTTTGGAGCTGACAAAAGTAACTTAAGCTTAACAAGTTATCTTCTAGTTCCTTCCTAACTGAAGTCTTTGCTTATCTAAGCCTACCGGTACTGTCTGGGTGAACAAATGGTTAGGCCTATTAGCCTTAGAAACTTGGTGCTCACCTCACATTGATATGGTGCCAGTTTGATTCCTGATATATGGTAAATATGAACCTAGGCCTATAAGTCACGCCACATAAGTTGACGAATGGCCAAAAACAGCTGGGTAGGGCGAGGGGAGGAGAGGGGGTACTTTTCTAAAAACATAGAGCTTACGTTACATGCAACTTTTTATAGAACAGCTGATTATCCAATCAGGTAATTATGCAGTTTAGGTGACACCTCTTAAAAATTGAATTTTTTTGTGCCAAATTATCCCAAATTACTTCCTGATTTTGAAAATGATAATTTTTTTCCGCGGAAAAAGTCGGAAAATGCCGGAAAATCGGAAAAACTGGAAAAACATTTTTCTAGTAAAATGGGGTAAGTGGGTACTCAAAATGACCGGAAAATCGAGCTAAACACAATCGTTCAAGAAATATCAAAATCCGTCCATAAATAACAAAGTTATCGCCGGAAAAACGGTGGAAATTCGGAAACTGGTTAGTGACAATTTTATTCAAAAATACGTCAAGTGGGTACTCAAATTAACTGGGATGTTAAGCTGATCACAAATATGTAAAAATTATTTCGATCCGATTTTAAATAAACCGGAAATTGCAGGAAAAGTGTTGGAAAAGCCATCAGATGAACTATTTTTTTTTATGCAGTACTTTAAGTAGCCTATGCCATGTGGGTACTCAAATGACGCAGAATTTCATGTAGAATACGAACATGTGTATATTACTTGAATACAACAATTTAGTAGGGAATAAAGAAAAAAACATTTAGAAATCAAATAAAACTACCCTGAAACTCATATGCTTCAAACTTAGCGAACTAACTTTGTTAACAGTGGTTATTGATGTAGCCTAAAGTGCTATAGGCCTAGTTAGCATTATAGGGAGTACTATAGGCATATTTAAAAACTTATATTTAGGCTACATATTATAGCCTAGTATAAAATGTGTTATTAAAGGTAACATAACCTAACTAACCTAACCTAACCAAGGTCTGACGATCATATGAGTCCTATTGAGCAAAGTTTTATGTAAAATACGAATATATACCTAATATGGAATAAAACATACCAAGTTAGTACTCACATGGTTAGGTTAAGTTAGGTTAGGTTAGGTTAAGTTAAGTTAGGTTAGGTTAGGTTAGTTATGTTACCTATAACATAATATTTTATACTAGGCCTATATGTTAATCTAAGTTTAGGCTATACATCAATAACAACCACTTTTACCACAGTTAGTATTTCATTCAAGAATATGAGTTTCAGTGTCCGGTTTTATTTTATTTCTAAATGTTTAATTTCTATTTTTATTCCTTACTTAATTGTTGTATTCAAGTAATATATACATATTAGTATTCTACATGAAATTCCGCGTCAATTGAGTACCCACATGGCATACTTTAAGTACTGTAGTATAAAAAATAGTTCATCTGATGGTTTTTCCAACACGTTTCCTGCAATATCCGGTTTATTTAAAATTGGATCGAAATAATTTTTACATATTTGTGACCAGCTTAACATCCCGGTTAATTTGAGTACCCACTTGATGTATTTTTTGAATAAAATGGTGGCTAACCGGTTTCCGCATTACCACCGCTTTTCCGGCGATAACTTCGTTATTTATGTACGGATTTTGATAATTCCTAAACATTTGTATTCAGCTCGACTTCCCCGTCATTTTAAGTACCCACTTGACTTATTTTGGCAAAAAAAAGGTTTTTCCGGTTTTTCCAATTTTCCGGCATTTTCCGACTTTTTCCGCGGAAAAAAACTATCATTTTCAAAATCAGGGTGTAATTTTGGACAGTTTAGAACAAAAAAATTCAATTTTTAAGAGGTGTCACCTAAACTGCATAATTACCTCCAATCATTTTAACAGAGTAAAAATTCAATTGTCAAGTTACGTGGTGTGGGTTATAGTTACCATTCGGGTGATTAACGTAATTAATGATGCTTTATAGCTAACAAAATTTCAACATTTGATAGTAATTTATTAAGTAGGCTTATGATAGTAAAAACATCATTTAAGTTAAGTTACGGTAAGTTAGGACAGTTTCCTACCAAAACACAAAAATGTCATGGGCGTTGAAAATTTAAGAAATCCGTTGTTCCTATAGGGTTACCATTTATTCTCTGGGGGATGAAAAAGAGGCCACCAGTACTTGGTGTCCTGACGCGACTCGGATAAGCCCCTATATGAATCGCAAAAATCTGAACTTCTGACACCCTCCACCCTTTCTAATTAAATTAAGTAAAAGAAAGTAGTGAACACATTTTAGATTTAAAGTGATAGGCCTAGATATATCTCGTCATTTTTGAACTTTTAAAAATAGGCCTAATTAAATTATTCTTACTGTAGTCCTAGTTCAAGATGACAATTTTTAATATTAAATATTTAGGAAAGTAATAAGTAGGTTTTTTTCAAATCAGTCGGGTTTTTTGTTATTAGGCCCTAACCAGCGAAACTTCGTTATCCGTGTCCACTGTTATTATCGATGTGGAAATTGCGATATTGCTAGTATATCGATGATACAATTACACGATACGATTACGATTTTATCACCTGATTTAGTTTCTCGTTCTAATATAATGAAATAAACCTTTTGACAGTAAAACAAATACCGTATATATTCAAACAAGTAACTGAAAATAACAACAACAGAAAAAGTAAAAATTGTAGCTAATGTAACCTGTAACAAAGAACAACACAAAATAAACTAACCAAGTTTGTTGTGTAGTTGTATCTAAATTCAAATTGTGAGAAGCAGACTTCGTTAGATCTAACATGGCTTCATACAAATGCTGCCAAATACAAATCAGAAAGGTATTTTTTTTTCCGCTATTTATTGAGGGAATATGCATTTTAAATGTTTCCTAACACCGTTGATTTTGTTGCTATAAACATCGCTGTCAATTAAAGTGACGGAGATTTACGGTTACACTGTTAAGTTAGATTATTATGATACATATCTTTTCTCAGTATCGTTGTTGATTCGATCGCTCAATTTCAATCGCAATATCGAAATTTCCACATTGATAATAACGGTGGAGACGGATAACGAAGTTTCGCCCCCTAACCTAACTTATTTGATAAATTTTCGAAGAACTACGAACAAGTAACATATGAGAGGGAAAAATTGTCAAATATCCAGAGCACGGAATAAATTACTTGGGCTAATTAATGCTTATCATGATATTGAATTTAAACAAATCTTATAAACAAGCAAACATTAAAAAGTTGACCCTTACTGTCTATAAATAAGCTCTCTCTAGATTCATCTTAAATTTAAATAAAAGTATAGTAAAACTTTTGAAAACATAGGATACTATCATAGACTAAGCATCTCTCCTAGCTTGGGGAGTATGCTTAATCTACGATACAATTTAGTTATAGTTAGCCTATATGTTTGATAAAGGAATTTAGTTTCAGTGAGGGTTTCAATGCTGTTAAAAAAGAAGAGGTTCAGTGACTTTTACTTAAAAAATTAAATAATCAAATTATATCTAAAAATTAATGGTCACGTTAATTAAACTAAGCCGGAACGAATAGTAAAGCAATTCCATCTCTCTGTTAAAAACAAAACCTCACTCGCTCATTTAATAGACTGCAGACAAACACTACCCAGCTACTGGCGCTGACTTATGCTATATAAGGAATACCCTACAAACTGTTTCAATAGAGTAATGTGTGGGTATTAAGCTTACTTTTCAACTTAAATTTAACATTTTTAACAAATTGAATGTTGATTTAAAAACGATCTGTACGAAGATTTTTTTTTTTACATCGTATATGGCTGTTATAGCCAGCTACCATCTTAAAAATAATAATAATAAAATAAATAAAAGATGTCCTGCAGTGCAAAGCACCTGCGTCAATACATTTAAAATAAAACTAAAATAAACATTAATGATCGCTCTATAAAGCTAAATCCAGGGTGCTAAGCCATTGCAGCCCAGCTTCACTTGCACAATGAAGGCCCATCAGCCCTTCCGGGAAAGCACTCAAAGGGCACTCATTGACTATGTGAGTCATAGTCTGGAACTCCACTCCACAGCCGCATGACTGGTCTTCTGTCATTCCCCATTTGTATTTCCAATAATTACATCTTCCCACTCCAGTGCGGAATCGATTAAGAACAGTCCACTGCTTCCGAGAAAGATCCATACCACTTACTGCTAAGGTTGGTTCAGCAATCAAAAAGTGATTCCGACCTTGGAAAGAGTCCCAGGAGGAAGTCCAGTCGGTATGGATTGAAAAGTTTGTGTCCGTCAACTGGGATGCTGTCCGCAGTAGTGGTCTTCGGGACCTCAATCTGCCCGTCTCCTGGGGTAGGTAATCATGGATGGGTAGGTGTGGAGCAGATAAGATCTTGGTATATTCCCTAATGAGTGCATCCCTTCGCCTGGTTTCAGGTTTAGCGATATTACACAGGACCGGGAGCCAGGGGACGGGGTTGCCATGAGTGTACCACTAATGGCTCTCATAGCCCAGTGAGCAGCCATAGAGCAGTGGTTCGCAGAACTTGTGCGTTAGCTCCCCATGTGGAGCCAGCAAGGTGATGGACAATGTTAGTTCTGGTTCTCACCTTGGCTGCTGTCTTTTGTAGGTGGCTTTTGAATGTCAGGGACCGATCTAAAGTGACCCCCAGGTACTGTGGGTTTTTATTGTGCTTTAGCTCAACACCATCAAATAAAATTTTAAGCTTTTGGTGGTCCATTCTATTGTTCAAGTGGAAGCAAAAAACCTCGGTTTTTGTTGGGTTTGGATTTAGCTTCCAGGCTTTAAAGTATTCACCGAGGGCTGTGAGGTCATTTGTTAGTGTTTCCTCAGCTAGTTGGAATTCCTTGTGCTGATAAGCCAGAGCTATATCATCTGCGTAAACGAACTTTGAGGAGCAAGTGTCTGGAATGTCGGCTGAACACATTAAACAGCAGTGGAGCGAGCACTGACCCCTGTGGCAGGCCATCCTATAGTTGCCTAAAATTACTTTCCTTTCGTCCCAAATATACTTTAATCATCCTGTTGGAGAGCATTGAGTTGATGAGACGCAACAGGAAAGGGCAAGGAATCAGGTTGTAAAATTTAATAAGGAGGCCTTTTCTCCAGACAGTGTCATAAGCTGCAGTAAGATCTAAGAAAACAACGGAGGTCTTTAGTCTTCGCTCAAACCCATCCTCGATGAAAGTTAGAAATAAGAGCTAGAACCTGGTCACAACAGTTGCACCCAGGTCTAAACCCAGCTTGTTCGACGGGGATGCTGGAATCGAGAACAGGGAGGATTCTGTTGTATATCAACCTCTCGAGCAGCTTATAACAGACATTAAGAAGGGCTATGGGTCGGTAACTTTCAGGCAGTTTTGGATCTTTACGGGGCTTCAAGACAGCTATTATTTTGGATTTTATAAATATACCAGGCAAGTCGCCGGTTTCCATTATGGTGTCAAAAACTGCAAGAAGCCACTGTCTAGCCTTTTTACCCAAGCCTTTTTACCGAAGAAACAATATATAAAACCCTCTTAAAGGGGTTGGTAAAACATAAGAAATATAGATATTCAATTTGCTACTTCTGAAAACCTGGACAAATGGAGAGTTTCTAAAAAATCCACCTGGTCGTATTTTTATGTTCTAAAAAGAGGACATGTCCGGGGAAAATGGGACGTAAGGTAACCCTATGTCTCGAGGGCCCTGGGGTTTCCCCACATGAATATTTATACTTATTTATATTTGAATAAGTGTACATTAGTAATTTTATAAAAACTAGGCCTAATTTTTTAAAGTTTTAGTATGCCCATTGCCCATTATATAAGGCTGTGCAGCCTACATCCTTTTTTTCCCCTTTAGCGAATTTCCCCATAGGGAATAATCTATTATGGTAGTAGATACGATGGTAAGCCTGGGACCATGTTACTTTTTCATTTTGAGGTCCCCAGAAGCCAAGAAACACCACTCGTTCATTTTTATAAATATGTATATATATGTAATAGGCCTATATATATTATATCTGTGTGTGAGTGTGTGTTACTGATTTTTTTTTTTTTAGGGGACCTCCGATTTTGATAAAATTTGGTATGGAGGTTTAGGACCAGGTCTGTTTTCATGAGGTTGATAAACCAGCATGATCGGGTTATGGCAACGGGGTTTTATGAGGTTTCAAAGGGTTCAAGGGTCCCTGCGTACTCAGTGAATTTCCAACTGGATTCGGTATTTTTTTTTAACTTCCCCCATAAACACCATGGGAACGAGCATGTAGTTTTGCTACCAAGGGAGTGTTGTAAGTAGATAGGGTAATCCCAGTGCACATACATAAGTTACTAAAATCCATCAAGTTCTGGTAACTTATTTTTCATTTTCGCCATAAAACCCATAATTTTAAACATGTTTGCATTTAAAGTAATTAGCCACAAACATGACGCCAAAAGGTTGAGTATTAAGAAAGATATTGCATATTTAAGTTTTACCCATATGATTTTAAGGTAATTATTGAGTTTAGCTACGGCCATCTGAAATGGAAATTTTTTTTTCAAAATGTCGGAAATATCACGCTGATTCCGAAAATGATAGTTTTTCCCCGCGGAAAAGCTTGGAAAATCGGAAAAACCGGAAATTAAGCTTTTATTCCAAACTACGTCGAGTGGGTATTTAAAATAACCGGAATGCCGAGCTGATCACGAAAATATAAAACTTATTTCGATCCGATTTTAAATAAGCCAGAAAATGTCGGAAAAGCTATAAGATGAACCATTTTTAAAGTATATCATGTTGGTACTCAAATTATGTGTAATTCCATGCGGAATATGAATATGTTAATTGAATACAACAAATTAATACTCAATAAAGATAAAAAAAACTTATAAAACAAATAAAAACACACTGAAACTTACATAAATGAAGCACTAACAATGTTATTATTGGTCGGTAAAATAAATTTTTTGATATTAGGTAGTACTATATACATATTAATATAACATACCATAACTTAACTAGGAAACCTAACCTTAATAACCTAACATAAATCAACCTAACCTAACCATCATGCATGTGGGTACAACTATGCAACATTTTGTGTTTAATATACTTGTTTATGGAATAAAACAGATAAAGTACCCACATGATGGTTAAGTTAGGTTAGGTTAGGTTAAACTCAATAATTACCGATTTGAATGGAAACCCTGAACGCCTATCATTTCCATCTGGGTCATTCACTTTAAGTCTAGTTTGCAGCATTTATGCATGTACGGTAAGCTAATTAACTGTGTAGTCCTACTAGACACAGGAATGTTTTAAGCTTGTTATATTATGTGCTTTTAAGACACCGACTGACAATGTCTATTGCAATATTGTGTTTGCTTAATGACAATAAACAATGATTATTTGATTATTGTACTCTGGACAAGTAGACCTTATATTTGATGAACATATCAACCTATGCTTACATGACCAAATATCATTTATTTGGCACTTGATGAAGTTACGGTATTAAATTTAATTGAGAAATGTAAACAAATAAGCGATATTCAGTATATAAAAGTTTATTGATATCTTATAAAAGTAACATGGCGTAACAAAGTAACATAAACGTTTTTCAATTTTCTCTGTAACTAGGGAAGCTAATTATTCAAAATTGTTTATTTTCTAAAGCTATTTTGAATGGTCTTTGGTAGGTTTAATAAATTTAAAAAATGAAAAATTTAGTGAATTTTTAATGGTGAAAAATTAAAAACCCAGATTTTATCCCCGCTGCACATAAAACCCTGATCCCTTAGTTCGATAAAGCTGGTTTTTGAACTTAACCTGATGAAAAGTGAGCTACTACACTGCACCTTCACACCTAATTTCATTGAAAATGAAGGTTTCTTTCAAAAGTTATCGTGTAAATGGCCATATACACATAGATATGAATTCTAAACAAATTATGTTTTTGGCTTCTAGGGACCTCAAAACAAAAAATCAACATGGTCCCAGGCTTAGGTCTCTACCACGAGTACTACCATAATAGCAAATATACAGGGTGAGTTTCTTAAAGTGATCCAATAGCTAACTTTTATGGGGGATCCCCATTACTTTTAGCGAATTTCCCTATAGGGAATACGCTATGTAGTAGTCATGGTAAGACCTAAGCCCGGGACCACTTTATTTTTTCATTTTGAGGTCCCCAGAAGCCAAAAACACCATTCGTTCATTTTCATATATATGTATATATAGCCTATACAGGGTGAATCTCATAAGGTGTCCTAAATAGATTACAGACAAACACTTTGCCCTACAACCTTCAAACAAAATTATTTCCCACTAAATTGACCCCAAGGAATAATTTAAAAATATTTTTAACATTGTATAAATACAGGGTGTACAAAAAACTGGAGGTCACAGGTTCGAATCTTGGAAAATTCAAATACAAACATATAACATATTATACATCATTAAAAAGGCCTATTTAATAGAAACATTTTGGTGAAAACAGAATTTAGTTATCTTTACTCATTTCAAAATGGCGTCCATTTTTTTAGCCAAAATAAAAATTTACGGAATACCCTGTAATTTTTTTATTATTAATCATAAACGACTTCTGATTCAAAATACTTATTTGAAATAAGCTAAGCTTTACAATGATATGCCACAAGATCACATTTAATTAAAAACTAAAATTTCCAAAATTTAATATTTTTGAAAATGTTTACATAAACAAAACTCAAAAATTTCAAATGCTAACCCATGTCATTTTGTATATCATCTTAAAGCTCTCGTTGAACTAAGCAACTTTGTAATTTACACTAATGCCGTATCTCTTTTGGTTTTGTAGTAATAACGGAAAAACGTTATTTCCCCATTTAACTTGCATGTTAATTTAAAGGTATGGCAACAATGGAAGAAGGACTGCCATACTATCATGCCCTGATTAATTAACATGCAAATCATATGGGAAAATGATATTTTTACTCTATTACTACAAAACCAAAAGAGATACGACATTAGTGTAAACTACAAAGTTGCTCAGTTCAACGAGAGCTTCAAAATGATACACAAAATGACATGGGTTAGCATTTGAAATTTTTGAGTTTTGTTTATGTAAACATTTTCTAAAATAAAAATTTTTGGAAATTTTAATTTTTAAATAAATGTGATCTTGTGGCATATCATTGTAAAGCTTAGCTTATTTCAAATAAGTATTTTTAATCAGAAGTCATTTATGACTAATAATAAAAGAATTACAGGGTATTCCGTAAATTTTGATTTTGGCTACAAAAATGGACGCCATTTTGAAACAAATAAAGATAACCAAATTCTAATTTCACCAAAATGTTTCTATTAAATAGACCTGATCAGCTGTCTTCTGCATATTTGTCAAATTTGAAATGTTTATGTTTTGTTATTTGTAAACAAATCATTCCTTTTGCATGGAAGCTTTGGATGTGCACTTTTATTACTGTTAAAAAAGTCATTTATTGCAGTATAAACAATGAATACAAAAACGTTAAGAAGGTCACATCTTATGGAAGAAATGGTTAAGAAAGTTTGTGTTGACTTAGTAGCGCACTCCACCATGAGAGCGCGCACGAGACAATGACCTATTAGTCAGATTACATTCTGACTTTGTTGCAGATGGTCACCAGCAAAGAATCTCGTCCTCACGCTGCACTCACATATACATAACCTATAACAGTTTAACCATTACTGGACCAATTCTGACCATTAATGTAGGAACACTATTTCCGTCCGCCTACATTAGTGCTCATTTTGGAACCTAAGTAAACAAATTTGAAAATAGCAGGATACCATGACGACGTTTAAAACTTAGTTTATTTTTGTAAACACATGATTCAATAAAATATCTTCATTAGAATAACATTAAAGTTGAAAGCCCATACGACAAAGTCTTAACAATAAAAGGATTTGATGACTTAAAATAACGATTCTTCTTGAAAAAAGCTTTCCAATGATACCAAATAAGCTAGGTAACTAATGTTTGAAATAGTGTTTTAACGACACAATACTAATAAGAAATTTTATATTTCCCTGTCTCTCGTACTATGTTTAGGCCGATTCCTCTGGCGCTATCTATATTTGGAGTGCTCAAGTTCAGTTTACAGCGCTCCTAGCGGAATAAAATGTTGGCCAATTTTTAACATGGGATGTGACCTTCTTAACGTTTTTGTATTCATTGGTATAAATATTAATATATAAATTATTAAATAAAAATAATTTACTCAGAAATATAATGCCATTAAATATATTTTATTTTCTTGTAAAGATTATTAATTATATAAGATAGCCAAAAAGTTCTTTGATGTTGAAACAATAATTCTTTGGAAATTCGCTGAGTACGCAGGTCTGCTGCGACGGGGGTATTTTATTTTGCTTTCGGGTATGTATTTCACTTGTCAAAATTTCCAGCCATTTTTCCAATATGGCGGCCAACTTTAAAATTTCTTATGGAACACCCTACATGTTATGGTGTTTTTGAAATTTCCACGTCATTTTAAGACTTTTTTATTCTTTGCCATTTTTCTCTAAATTTAACGGTTAGGGAGCTAGAAACAATTAGGCCAGGCCTAAAGTTCATTTTCAGTTCCACAAGAATAACATGGGGCAAAATTTATCTGCCTATATCTCCAAAACTTTTAATAAAAATAAAAAATACTCATCAATGAAAATGTCTTAAATTGATGTTTAAAGAACATTTTTTTCTTAATAACAAAAAAAATTTTAAAATTTAATTTTTTGTCCGCCATATTGGAAAGAAGTTAATTTATGCGTAAATGATAATTTTTATAAGTGAAATGTTCTTAAAACATCAATTTAAGATATTTTTATTTCTAAGTAGTTTTTATTTCAACCAATAATTTCGGAGATATGGGCAGATAAAGTTTGCCCCATGTTATTCTTATGGAACTAAAAATGAACTTTAATTGCTTCCTGCTCCCTAATCATTAGGTTTAGAGAAAAATGGCAAAGAATAAAAAGTCTTAAAACGACATGGAAATTTCAAAAACACCATAAAATGTAGGGGGTTCCATAAGAAATTTTTAAGTTGGCCGCCATATTGAAAAAATGGCGGGAAATTTTGAAAAGTGAAATACATACCTGAAAGCAAAATAAAAAAGTAAAGGGGGTCCCCCATAAGAAGTATACTGTCACATTTAAAATAAAAAAAGATAGCTATTGGATCACTTAAAGAAACTCACCCTTTATAGGGAAATTTTGCTAAAATGAACATTAAAGCTAAAGTTAAACAAAAGCAAATTCTGTCAAAGATTGTGGAACTAACATCTGTAAATTACCACTTCCTAAGCCCTTTTGGCTACTTACCAGTATTAAATTTTGATTGTTTTATGACACACTAGCTTTTTCCCGCTAGCGTTACTCGCCATCAGCAAACATCTGATACCTATGAAATCCCATTAGGATCCAAGGGTATTATTTTACATGTTTAGCTTGCAAAAAAAAACCCATTTTGGAGATAACGTATGTTGTATCAATCAAAATTTTTTTTACATCTCTTAGTTTAAATAATTTTGCTTTGTCTCAAATTATCTACTTAAAATTCATTTAATTTGTTTAAATTCATGCTGTTTATTTTTTACATTTATTTAATTAGCTACAATTTACACAGATCTATCGATTCTACGACTCTTCTTCTTCTTTAGTAAATGCCTAGAATCATAACAAGGGTTATTTCCAAACTTGGCATTGAATTTAAAAATTTTAAGCCAAAAACAACCTCTTTCGAAACTAAAGTAGCAACCGAAAGTACACATTTAATTCTATAAAATTGTGCTGAGTAAGTTTAATTCAAGACTGAGTCTTAACATTTTCACATATAATTAATTTTGCATTTTAAGTTGCATGTTAAGAAGTTGCATGTTAGCTCTCCAACTCTTGAGCGAGACATATAATCATTAAATTATTGAATATGTGTAAAAGTATAAAAGAGTTACTCATTTTACAATCACTTTTATTAATAACACAATTTCAGTAAGTTTAACATTGTTTACAATGTCATCCATTTTTAAAAACTAATCTAAACATATGATTTTTAATCAACATTAAACACAATTAATTAAACCATATGAAACCATTTTTAAGTTCTTTTAATAAAATCCGTTTGGGCTCTTTGTAAGCCTAGATGATCTTCTGACACCCCTAAAATAGTTTTTCATGTTTGGCTGCTTAAAGTGATCTTCATCTATTTTGGACTGTTTGTCATTTATTTTAGTTTCAGGATGTTTTTTTCTTTGTGAAATGCGAGTTTCTCCTTAAAATACTGTTATTGCAGTTTCATTCCGTTGATACAAGTGATATCATATTATGTTTATTTGAGTTACATAACAGAATTAACAACAGTATGTTGTCTGCACGTGTTCACTTTAATCTGTACAAATTTATTGAAAATGAATTCATCGATAATGTCTTTATTTACCCTTATAAGTAGGGAGTTATTGACTATTCTAGTTTTTTACATATAATATAAAATCTAACATTGTTCAAAATGCATACAAAAGGCTTATGTTCTTTTTAAGCACACACTTGTATTTGTGGGCTTAAAAAGAGTTATTAGTTCTTGATAGGCCTACTGTCTTGTGTTTTTTCAAAGCTACAGTAAACTGAACGTTTTGAGCTCTGTAAAAATACATTCAAAGTTCCAATAAATCTAGTTACTTATTAGGCCACAACAAAATTTATTCGTTGTTAACCATATGTAGGCCTGCCTGTTTTTATTTTACCATAGATAGCCTTAACAAAATTTAACAAAAGATTTCCTTGTCTTCGATTTGAAGTGTTAGTATTACTGTAGGCTTTAAGTCTTTACTCAGTAGTAATAGTGTAATATATCAAGTATATCTGGTAAAGCGCGTGAAAAAAACAATCTATCTCGTTAATGGCAACCATTCATGACCAATCACAACTTTTAATGAAGCTGTGAAAGATGACCAACACTGCAAACTGACTGACTTCATCTTCTAATTGCTACATCGTGACCAACCCATGGACATTTTACTGGCGCTCCAATCGCTTTGTTGGAGCAAATACAAATTTTCAAGTTAATCGATCAGTTTGTTATATAATAATATAAAATCAAAATAAGGCAATCGGTCAATAATTACCTTACCCAGAAAAATAACATTTCGGATGTCTAAACTATATTTGTTTTGTATATATATTATACGGTACCTCTATAAATTCCACAGCTACCTATTTTAGTACCGTATTTCAATGTGAAATATTAAAGACAAGTTGCGATCCTACCTCATCCTATCCCATCTGCGATCTGCGATAAACAGTTAAATCGAAAGACATCAGCAGACGTCAGTCACCCTGGAAAGGGTAAGAAGAACACCTTATAACTCCTTACTTCCTCTCGCCTACGCCGTTTCCTGTCCCACACCCCGAATAACCTCTATTTCCGGATCTTCTTCCCCCGTCTTCTACGTCATCGATGTTGTGAATACCCCTTCACAAAGTTTTCGGTTTTAAGGAGTAACTAATGCATTTGCTTGCAGGCAACCTAATAAAGTTTACTAATAGGGTTTCTTGATTTTATATTTTTATCATAATGAGGATCACGAAAATAGTCGATAGAATTGATGCTTTATTGCCAAATCCATCCAAAAACCAAATTTTATACGATATTTGCCTGCACATAGTAAAAAACCACAAATGACAACGTTGCTGGGGGAGGAGGATACAGCTGTTAAAATTACCATCGGACTATTTTCGTAAACCTTCCTTATTATAGAAGGGTTTTTTAGTTTAATGTTTTACCAGCAAAGCATAAAGAGAAAGTTGTAATCAGTTTTTATCTAACGCAGTTCTTATGTGTTTATTATATTATATTTTTAGAAAAATAAGATTTTAACAATTTTTGAAAATTTTCTTTATTTTTGCAAAGGTTTTGCGTAGTTTGTCAAGTGGGTTTAGTTTTATTTCAAAAGTAACAAACAAAACAATTAATTCTCGCATATACAATGTTATTTACGGTTTTTTCCTTGTAAGGGATTATTCGTTAACGCCTGGGAAATGCGGGATTCCATAGATGATCTTCACAGTAAATAAGGCCGACAAATTTGTTGTTCATGGATGGTTTATTTTCTACTATGAATACTACCACAGAACTTCTAAATAACTGCTTAAGAGGCTTTTTCTAACCTGTTAATATAAAGAATTTGGCAAAGTAGCGGAGCGAGTTGCCGCTTTTCACAAAGAGTTGCCGATAAGAGCGATAACACCGAGCAAGTTCCGTGATAAGCATATAAGGGTAACCGCTGTCTCTCCTATCACGGTTGTCTCCTGGTATGACGTCATAAAGGCAATCGAAATTAAAGAAATTGCTTGATAGACCTCGTGTGATACGACTAGGCGCGTACTACAATCTGCCCCTCCTTTAAGGTATGTAGGTATACAAATTGATGTTTCTAAGGAACTTTTCCCTATATAAAATAATAAACAAACCAGTAACACTTCTATATTAAGGTACTACTGACGTTTATTTTGCCAACTAAATATAAAACTTAGTGTTCTAATAATACAGTGAAACATACTGTTGGCTAGAAAAAGTGTTGCAAGTTGCGATTAAAACAATAACCCGATCTTAGATTAGATCGTTGATAATGATTAGGCACTGTTTGATGAAATTAAAGTGGTTCTTGATGAATTCCTGTTATGTAATGCTGAGTAATGGACATCGAGTCCTTATATACAATAAGATTATTTAAGTTTTCCCCGTGGGATCTCCTCGGGTTTAAATGACTTTTTCCGCTTCTTGACCAGAATGTCATTACTGTTTGGTTTATCAATATTACAGGTAATATTGTAGTCCACGTATAGTCATACAGGTATTTGAAATGTATCCACATTTCAAATATAATTCAGGCAATAAAATATAAATTGTGCGTCAGGTGGACCCTTTTAATATTCTGGTAATAATTATTGGTTTAAAATTTGGTAAAAATCATTTGGTGTCCCGAAACCAAACTATAGTGCCACGTTTTTTAATCGTTCGACACATTTATAATGTTTAGTAGATTAAATTTGAGGCTTAAAATGTTACTTTATCCCTTATTTGTTTGTTTGTACACAGATCATCTGTAAAAGCGTCTCTAACGATTTTCTTCATACATTGCAAATAACTTAGTTCTGCGGTATAAAAATAATATTTATATAAGTCTATGCTAGGAAAATTTTATTTCGTTATCCCCTAATCTTGAATTGCAATTCTAAAAAGATAACATTTTTTATTATGGAGTTTAAAGTCAAAACCAAAGAGTTGATGAAAACAGCTGACTCTATTGTCAAAGCCGAATCACGGGACGTGCTACAGTATAAACACTCATTTTTTCATTGTAGCCAGTAAATGACCTATTGAATGAAGTTATAGCAAAAATAAATGATGTCTTTTTAAATAGTACTTTTTACTTGTGATTGTGACCATTTAGTAAAATAAAAGTAAAGTAAAAGGATACAACAACCAAGCAATTTGTAGAATTGCACTATGAAATTTTGAAACAAAAGAATTAGCTACAACGAAAAATCATCTGTTAAAAGTAGAGGTAAAATCCACGTGTTACAGTTTCGAAAATTCATGCCACATTGCAGCACCATTAGGCTGCTGTCAATAATTAAAAAATCCTGAAAAGCGAGCGAGCTAAACGAATGAGCTCGTCTTGAAAAAACAAGTGCCTTTTGGGCTTAGCATTTTAGCACACAGTCTATGACTGATATTACTGTGGAAACAAAGAAGTGTTTACTGAGCAGAGAAAACGCTCGGGCCCACGTAATTTTTAATAAGACGATAAGGGGGTCGAGGTATTCTCCCCCATCCGGGTTGCCAACAACCGTATTTACCTTTTTTTGTTTAATTTCAACAATCCGGCATGGAAGGACCATGTGGCGGGCGGACACCAGTAGGCCGGTATTGACACCCGTTATCAGCTGTTATGCTGATAACGTTTCGCAAGATACGCCCCTTATCACCGTTATCACAGTTGACATCTCCACGCCGCCAGTCCGTGATCGGGTGGCGCTTCGCTCCAACGCGCCCATTTTATTTTTAAATTGTTTAGTTAGAACGTTTATTGTGTCTTGTGCATTTTGCAGAATATCGGTGTTGTATTTATGTAACTAGACGGGTGAGGGGCACGTTTGATTTGTAATTGAATGGATAGTATTTACATAAAAGGTATTTTTTTGATCTTTTAAGGATTTATTATTTTAACTGTCAGTTTTCGTCGTATTATCAGTTAACCTGGTAAAATGTTTACATCAGGCCTGTAGTCTGCATTATTATGAAATAATTAAGATTTTTTTCTTACGAGGTTCATTAATGTTCTTTATTTTTGTATGGCACAAAAATAGTATCCAATAGGTCTTATTTCATTGTTAAAAACCTAAGTTCATTTAATTCGTTGGAAAAAGTCATCTGTGTTTAATGATGTTCAAAATTTGCTCCTCAAAATTTATATCATATCCTTAATAATAATTCTTGTAATCTGTCTTAATCCCTTAATAGCTGTTACCGTATACAATTGTTTTATTGATACATAAAACCAGTGTGTTAAATGTGATTGGTTTAGGCTTACTCAAATATACCTAGGTCACGTTTAAGAAAGATATTTGTGGCCCACAAAATTTCTGGTTTCATGACAATTTAGATTAATCTCCAGTATTTTCAATTTCCTTTTAGAAGTAAGGAACTTAATTGTATAATTAAAGTCGAACTCGAGTATAATTACTTTTCTATGAATGTAAGTCATAAACTTCTAGATTTTCTTTATAATTAATGTAAGAGCACCAGAGGGTTTAGTTTATCCAATTACTTTCCTAGCTACAGGTAGTTAATGCATATTTTAATTATAGGTCCTTACAGTACTGATAATAATTTTTTCTTCAGTAGACTATAAATTTGGGTTATTAAGTTTGTTACGTTTACCATTAAACAAACTGTATAATATTAAAACACCTCTAGTTGGTTAAATATAGCAGACAATATTATAATTAGAGTTTTAACGTCTTGTTTATGAGTGGAGATAGTGTTAAAGTAATGGTGACTCATAATTATGCAACGCGTAGTGCGATAATCTGATAACCTCCAAACGAATCTCAATTGGACCTTTCGGGCGACATTTTAAACAAATTTGTTGTTTTCGGTCTTTTTAAATTGTTTTCAGCCTATTGTAATCAAATTTTTCCAAGGAATGTTTATAAGGGCGAAAACTAAAGCACATGCATGAAATTTATTTTTGAAAGTAATTCAAATCATCGTGGTTGATCCATGCATTGACCATTTGAATTGATCACTTCATTACATTGTTTGAAATGTGAGGGTAACAAAATCGATTAATCACTTCATTTTCCTTGTTAAAATTAAAAAGAATTAGACGTAACTGAACGATAGCCCGATTGTTCGCCAAATGACCAGACGGTAAGTCGAACATCTCTTAAAAAATCGAATTTATTTTTCCAAATTTGATATCTCTGATAGGATAACCGTCAAACGAATCAATTAATTTAAGGTTTGAAGTCTAATTTTTTCTTTTGTAGATGTTTGAGTCGATGGCATAGAATTTGAATCTGTTATTGTAGAATTTTTGTGTTCAATACAATGTAATTTTTTAGTTTTGAAATTATCAGTCGAAAAGCTAGCAATTTTTTAATTCAATCTTCGAAACAACCTCACACTCACATTCATACAACATTTCGTAGGAAATAATGTCTGCAATCCTGATTCCAAAAAACTATTCCAGTTTTCCTCCAAGTTCGCCTATCAAGTAATATATACAACTTCTTTCGCATTGGCTTTGCTAAACGTTTTCAAGAAACAGACGTTGGAAATTCACACATGATCGCTAGAATGTTAAGAATTTATAATAGTTGATGTTAATGATTGGCGTAAGCCCTATACTAGTAAAACGCAACCTTTTGCGGTTACTCGTGTTAATTTCATGTACTATACTTTACATAACTAAAGGAGCCCTTTTAGGCCAAAAGCATAAGCTTGCGAATCGTTTACAACATCAGGAATGCCTATTTCGGCATTTAATTTGGTTATAGGCTATGACCTATTAAAATTAAATCTCAAGTTATCCAAACACTCTAAAACACGCAGGGCCATTAAGGTTACTTTTCGACCTGATAAAAAATATTGAACAGAAGATTTAACATTGTTTTCCATCATTACAATATTGTAGTCGTTCGTACCATAGTAAAAAAATTAATTCGTTTTCTGCATGGTTTGACAAAATAAGATAAAATTTGTTTTAAAACATACCATCCATAGTTAACTAGTTTGTGTAAATCTGTTCCAATTATAGTTTTGCCGTATGCGAAGCCTCACCTGGGGTTGTTATCAATCAATTATAATTAGAGGATTTGGTGATCATGAGCAGCGCTGATTGGTCCCCGCGCCGCGCGGTCCGGCGTCAGCGGCGATTGCTGTTGCTTGTAATTGGTGTCATGTTTGTTTTGGCATCTGCGTTTGGTCAGTGATTAAGGCGAT
Organism: Neoaliturus tenellus; assembly: GCA_030545055.2. Lineage (NCBI taxonomy): Eukaryota > Metazoa > Arthropoda > Insecta > Hemiptera > Cicadellidae > Neoaliturus > Neoaliturus tenellus. Next base: position 103,328,855 of record CM061533.1, read on the forward strand.
TTTCACGCTAGCATTTTTATTTAATTACAGATACCCAATCAAGCAACTTTTAGACTTTAATGTTTGAAAAAGCTGCAATGTCGTTGCTCGTAGGGCATGTAGTTTGTACAGAGGATTTGTTAAATCGTTGAGAAAATCTCAAATGCTTTGGCAAATCTGTAGCTCTCTACTTAATTAGTAGAATTCACGAAAATAGTTCGATGAGAGTTGATAAATTGTTGCAAAATTTATTCTGAAACACATTTCTAAAGGTAAGCGGGATAAAGGTTAGGCCTATGCTTGCGTATTATTGTATAGAAGATTGTGAAATTTATTCAACAACTTTATCCACCGTAACATTTTTCAACGTTTGTAAATTGTCAACATGATTACAAATTTGAAAAACCATGTTACATTGGAGAAACTGCACGAGCTTATTCAATAAGATTATCGGGAAGATTGTTTTAAGATTCTGCAAACGATTGTAATTCTTAACTTTTTTCAACCATCATGCCTATTCATAGTTTTTTTCGTAAAAAATAATACCCACAGATTAACCAAATGATGGTAAGCATTTAGCCTACAATGTGCCATTTTTTTCTCAACACTCTTTACTTGTGTTTATAAATTGTCGTAAAACAAGAAGAGCTCTATCGCATTTTGGTCGGAGCGGAGTTTTCTTGTAAAAAAAAAATCCTGAAACATTGTTGCAAAAATGTTGATAGCAGTATTGATCCATGTACTGACGATATATCAAACTGAAAAAAAATCTCCACTAAATTTAAGTTCAGAATGATGCCTCGTTTCGTATGACAGTAGGCCTAGATGTTTTTTTAATGGTAACAGAGCTTGAGTAGTCCCCAATCCCCAAATTTGATTAATTTTTATATAGACCCAAATCCACAATAATACCGGTGTTTTAATTGTTTACATGCTCACCGTTAAACATCCTTAAAAACCTGGAAATATCTAAAGAAAATTTTAACGATCTTCATTAAAGTTGTGTGGTTTTTTAGGGACTGGAGGGAAAACCAGTGGCACCCCTCACATCCCTGAGAAAATTCACATCAAAAAGTTATGGAGAAAGTATGAGGACATATTATAAACTATAAAATAAATATAGGCCTATATATAAATATAATGTGTCAACTTTATATTTTCTTAATTTTCACCACTAAAACAATAATACTGTTAACATTTTTATTTTACATCAAATGATTGTAGAATGATTTTTATTTCACGTAAAGCGGAGGCCGTGCGTGGAGTTTTAACCCGTGTTGCACCCGCGGTAGTCATCAAAGCTACCGACCACTATCTATAAATGGTTCGCACTACCTTACTGAGCCATCTACTGTACGTACATTGTTGTTAGGAGCCGTTAACACCAAACCTATTGATTCCTGGGAGAAACTGCGTGTCAATTTTCTGATACCGTTTATGAGTGTATCGCCAGCAGCATCAACCCTGCTCGAGACTGTCACGTCGCGACCGCTCCGGCCGTTATCACTACGGACCCGAGTGCTCAGCCTGATAACAAGTGTCAAGGTCAAACTCACTTATCTACGCGCTACTCATAACACTCTGTAATTAGTACTTTCGTTCATAATTCGTCAGCCAGTGGTTAAATTTAACCGGCCATTGCGAGTTTAGCCTACCCCAGCGAGTTTGTGTTTTTATTTTGTGGTGTTATCATCACAACTCATGGAGAAACATTCTTTGCTTTTATTTTGGTTGTGAACATAAAATTTGCATGATTTATGTTCTACTGTACTTTGAAGTGTGTACAAGTACTGTACTGCAAATTTGGTTGTAATGGAGTTTTGTTTATTATTTTATAATATAATCTACTGCCCAGTTTTTTTTTTTCCTTTTTATTTCATCAGTTAGTTACGTTATTTTGTATTAATAATTTTTTTTAAGTTTTGATCGAAATCCACGCGATTATTTTTACTCGATCTAATACAACTAGTATACGTGTTTCTCTAAATCGAGCAATATATTTTAATGCAATACAAATATTACTTTTACCTCCAAATCAATGACATCCGACCAATCCAATATGGTGAATATCTGCAATTACAAAAAACTACACGTATTTACAGCTGATTATTAACAGATGTTTAAAATGCTTTATTAAATCTAAATGTTATTTTAATGGGAAATTTTGAGATTTCAATGGTGAATAGCGCTTTTATTTTCAATCCGATTCTCATCAGTTTTTGGCGGAAACGACTACAGATGACCAAGCCCTATCCAACGACACCAAAAACATGAAAATCGGCTGAAAATTGTAGGAGTTCTCAACACAAAAAAAACCCTTAACCAAGGAATCTAAAATAAAATAAAGAGAAGGTAGGGGTCAAGACATGCAACCCCCTCTATGTACCATGTGTTCTTTTGCATTTATGACATCACAATTTACTAATACTGGTAATGATAATGATGATGTCATAGGTGCAAAAGAACACATGGTACATAGAGGGCGTTACATTTTTTATCCCTACCTTGTCTTTATTTATTTTAGATTCCTTGCCCTTAGCGTATTAAATGAGTACTAGGGATCGCCCACTGGTCAACATTCGACCAAAACTCAGTTTTTTCTTAAGCCAATTAAATTTAAAATGTGTTATAACTGAAACATCTGTTCTTCCTGTTTGCTAACACTTGTTATTACAACAGCTGTCTATGATTAAACTAATTATCTTTCTTCCATAAGATTAACATTGAAACTTTAAAAGCCTGTAGGGTGGAGCCCTGAGGGCCGATATGAATTGTGAATGGATTCTGCACATCTACAGGACGATACATTTCTAACGGTATGCGTGGATTTCTCCTACGATGCGCACAAGCTGAGAAAAAGGGAGGAAAATAAACGTGCTTGCCAATTAATATATAGATAGATTTATTTCTTACTGTTTGTCGTAAATATTAATTTTATTTTGCCTTCTCATAATCCGAAATATTGAATTTGCTTTTAATTGATTAGAAATGCCTTTTTTACACTAATCTTATTTTAAATTTAATTATAGTACTGTAAATACTTTTTAGTAAACTATGGTCTCCCTTCAAAACGAACGAATCTTTAGCCTTTTTCATTTATAGTGATCACAACATAAATCGAAAAACTATTTTTATCGCTTTGCCTAAATAAAATTCACAACCTCATTGAAATCTTACTTTTGTCGTATAAATAAAAAGTTGTCGCATGAATAGCCCTTTACCGCAACGAATACTCGGTATAATTGGAACGCTCTTATACATTCTAAACACGTCATTCTGACGTCAGAGTATTAACAATTAATTAAAGTCGCGGTTCATTGCGGTGGCACAACGTTGGTAACACTGGCCACACGCTATGTGAGCGGGGTTGCCAGCACTGCTTCCTCTGGCCCTGGCGGCGCACATAGCGGGAACCAACCAACCACCCCGTCAGCCACCCGCCAAAACTACAGCGGTGCGATGATTTCCCGCCAGAATGCTCACCATGTCTCTGATTAATTTTGAGCCTCATGCACCTCATCTCTTAGGGGAATTTAAACAGGGTGAGACTTTAATAAATTAAAGAATATTTTATAACTTTTTAGGTCGAGTTTTACTAAATTTTGTTTTCTTTGATAGGCCTAGTAAATAAACCTTTTCATGATCTGAAACAAATACGTGTCCGGTAGTCATTTAAGCACTGTATATTCTTGTTTGAATACCTGACTAGAGGTCTAATTTTAAAGAACCCTGCAATTCCCATTATATATATAGAACAGAAGTTGCTCTTTAGGAATTTGTTTCCTTCCTTATCAGTCAACTAAGGAAACATTGTTCCTTATCAGTCCCTCTTCACACGATACGACTTTTCGCATGCTCAGTAGATTTCCAATGGAATTGTTGATATTTCCCCCATAAACACTATCCATGGGAATGAAGTAGGCCTATGCAAGTTTCCTGCCTTGGGGGTGCTGCAAGCAAATACACAGTAAATATTTTCATTCCTAAAGGTAAATGGTTTCAAGACCTGGCACTTTTATTTCCCCTCCCCCCCCATAAACACCATGGGATTATAGGAATGAGGTACTGTAGGTGGAGGCTTTTTTAACTTTTCAATTGTGCCCATCGATATGGTGATAAGTAAAATTTATTTCAAGTTTAAAGTTTTTTAATCCCGAAAAGTAACCTTCATAATTTTTGAAGGCGAATTTCCACGTAGATGCAGTTGTGTTATTTTATTCGGCTTTTAATCTTTAGTAACAACAAAGCTTTAACCAAAATTAATAGTTTGAGAGATTTTGGGAGTAAACTTCTCTTGAAAAAACTAAAAACAAAAAATAATAATAATAAAGCACCTGGAATTATAGTGGATTGGGATCTCCATGCCAACTTTCATATTGCCTTCTATAGCTCAGTTAACATCCTTGTACATACATACACACGCGCACACACAGATATATCACTCTGAAAACCCTTTTTAGACTCAGGGACAACAAAACAGATAACAACCAACAAGTGAAATCCCAAAATTTTGACAAAAACAAAAATTTACAGGCTACTATGTAGGATTGGGGAGAAAAGTAAAAAGCGGATTTGATGCGATGGTAACGAAGTTTCCCATCATAGTCATCACGTTCTTATTCCACCCCCACCATTCGTCAGCTTCTCATATCGTTATAGTAGTTAGTGGTTGTGTGAACTGCATAAAAAATTAAAATAAAATTTCCACCATGCCATTTCGGGATATATTTTTTAATACTTGCCAACAGATATTTTTATTGCTGTAAATTATTTCAAGCAATGCCGACGAAAGTAGCTACATCAATAGTGTCACACCTGTCGTTAACTCATTTATCGGTATGTTGCTGTTGAAAAACCATTTGTACACTTATATTTGCACAGTTGAGCATGGCTGGGTTTATTATCCACTGGCATTATATCTTTTGTTCTGTTCGGAACAAACTGTATTCGGAGCGACTTTTCTTTATTTGAACTTTTATAAATAGAATTAGTGGCGAGTGTTTTTATGAGTGAAAATTAAAATTGGTGAGTAGTAATGTAGTAATGTTTCAAACGTCGTACTTCTTTATATTTAGATTTGTGATAAGAGTTACTACATTTGATTTATTTGTGAAGTAAATATACGATCATTTTTACTGTATTTCCTTGTGTATTTTTACACATATTTCAGTGTTTTCGTAATATTTGTAATTCGTGACACAGTACCTGACAATAACCCAATCTAGACCTTTATTTTTATTAATCTACCACAACTAAATTAATGTAAAAACTTAAAAGTAATAAAATCTTATTTTATTAGTTCATTAAATTATTTTTAAATAGCTATGACCACCATACATTTACGTTAGTGTATACAATCAAAGCTAACACTTAAGTTATACTCATTTATAAAGTTTCCCTCGTGTTTAGGATATAATCAGAGCTGAAAAATACCTTTTCCCTCGTAAGTGCTAAACACAATATGAACTTTTTTACTATAAAAAATACTTGTGTGGGTGGGTACAATAACATTTTTTAACTATTCCCTTAAATTCGCCTATAAAGACCTATCGCCTGTCGCCTATCGCTTTAACTTCGTCGTCTTGCCGCTATACGACATATCAACATATCATCGACATATCATATCAAGTATCTGAGGGGCCGAGCATTTGCTCGGTAAACTTTTATATAATTCGTTTGTGGTAATAATTCATTCACAGGTTTACATAGGGTTATTCTACGATCCTGAGTCCAAATAAACTTGTTCATGATGATCTCGTTCGCTATGCTCACCCGCATGGTGTGTTTGATTTGCTGCACTCTGTTATCAATTTCCTGAACTACATGTTCAAAGTGTAACACGTGGATTTAACTTCTTCAGTTATTAGCTCATTTTACTAATGTTAAATAATCTACTGATTATTCCTTAACAAATTTCTTTAATTTTTTTTTATTTATCTGAACAATAATAATGATCAGTACAAAGTACAATTAAAAATGGATAAATTAATTTGTATTAGTATCATTTGGTAATTCAGAACTTGTTTCAGTAACTTCAGTAATTAATTTCAGCAATGGCTGAAATCCACCTCATGCTTATGCTGGACCACTTGGTCTGTACTTTGACATTCGAATCAGCTATTTTTAAGTTTTTATTTCGTTTTGGCGTTTAACCCCCATAAGACCATTTTTAAAATTTTATGAACTTCGATTAAATATTATTACGAAATAAGATTTTTCCTAGCATAGACAACTGGATATACATTGTTTTTAACTAAGTTTTCAAAGTTTGAGAAAAATCGTGTGGGCTGTTTTTGAGACCAGTGTGTATACACACATAGATACAAATAAATATACCTTGTACTCGCTTTAGAGTCTAGGACTGTACAGTATGTACGGTAATTAAAAACCTGACAGTGTTTTGAGGATCTTCACTTATGTTTTTCCTTTTGACGCTAGAAATATATTTAAAATTTTAAGCAAGGGGATTTTTAACACGGTGAATTTCAGTGCAAGGTCAATTCATTAACAGTATAGTTACATTTTATTTTATTTTAGTTTAATGTATTAATAGGGCAGTTTGAATTAGTAAAAAACATTTAACCAATATAATTTGCATTATGATATTTTACTTTGTGTTTTCTGGCATTGTTGAATGTAATATGATGAACTACTGTTATTTGTAATTTTGCCGAAAAAATGTTCGACCCTGCCAGGATTCGAACCTGGAATCTTCTGATCCGTAGTCAGACGCGTTATCCGTTGCGCCACAGGGCCGCTGGTTTTAGGACAATCCCATTAACAATACTTTTTATTGTTAAGTTTTTACTTTTAAATTTACGATCGATCAAAGTTAACCATAAATTTTTTTGCAACAAGTGCGGAAAATGCCATTTCGCTGCACTCGAGGAAAATAATAACGAAAGATCCGCAGGCGAGTGAGGAATAATTTCTCTCGAGTGCAGAAGGCACTTTTTGCACAAGTTGCATATTTAACTTTTCCTACGACTGGCAAATATTAATTATATTAGTGTATATATTTATTTATGGCGGCCTATATTATGCATTTACAACAATTAGGTTAAAAATAATTTAATTTTTCAGGTAGGAGATTTAACAACACTATTTAGCAGTCTTTGCAAGATCGTCAGAGTGAACAAGTCGCTCAAATCACTAAAGTCACTGTTAGTTGATCATTTTGTGCACTTACACACAGTATCACCTTAAGATGGTTTGTAGTTAATGTTTATGTCGATTCCACCTATTTGATCCAATAGCAAAATACTAATTACATTTAAAATTAAACGTATGAATATTGTAAGATCTCAAACCATTACTGTACCGTACCATCATTGCAATATTAGGCCTACCCAGAATATTAGTTCATATTCTCCCAAAAATAGATAGCGTTGTCGACTTATAGATACGGTACAGTAGTCGTACCACAAGATTTACCTGAAACTGTTGTAAAATCGTAAAATATTATGGGAGATATCTTATTACAGTAACCAATGTAACCAAATTTCTCTTATGCGGGTGATCCACTATGCAGTAATATTACCTTAAGCTTGATCAATATCCAACTATGCAACTAAACAAATTCACGTTATTTTATTAAAAAGGTAAACCAACGGAATAAGTAAATAAACATTTCTTTCCAACTTCAACTTTCTCAACTAAATTACTCCAGAAACGTTTTTGATGCTATATTTTTCGCATAGATATTGTACATTGTACATGAATACTATTTGGTGATTATGTAATATTATACCATACCTGTAGGCTACATAATACCGGCTTTTAGTGAGTTGTGTAATGATTGTTTTCTAATTCTAAGCTGGACGTTTAAATTGTCAAATTGTTTGGACAGGAACAGTACTTAAACGTTAACAAGTGTTGTTAGTTGGAACCTTGATCCATGATACTGATACTGTGTTTAGTATATTATTTAGATTCCTTATTTGCAAATATCATTCGTCTGTTGGGTTGCATGATACTCTGTACTAGCTTTGACACCGCGTTTTTGTTTTCCAAATTTGAATAATTCACTGATGTAAACAATATACCATGGTCACCTAGAATCTTTTTAGCGCTCAAATCAATTAAATCATATTTGAAGTTTTATGACGATGGAGGTTACCGTTTAATGTCAGTTCAGTATTAATTTATGTACATTTTGGTCTATTTAATTTCATGAGTTTTCTTACTAAAATGATCTTACCTCGGGAGCGGAGTTCAAAACGGACATTAAACAAATGGAGTGTGTAAAAATGGGATTATATTACTTCTTCTCGTACTCTTTTGTCAATTTTATGTAAAGCCGATTATATCGGTAAAAAAGCAGTGAATTGAAAGCGTTTTCCGATGGTGATGTAAGTGTTAGTGTAGTCTAAGATCAATACAGTCTAGGCCGAGGTAGAGGTAGAGGTAGGCTCGTGAATGGACCGGCCGCGTCCGCGTTGCTAGGCAACGTCATTGACGTATACATTAGCTGCTGCTACTCCCACGTGCGCCGATGTTGATATTGCCACCTGTCTACACCGGACGTTACTGCCAGCGCCGGGTCCAAAACTTTGAAGACCTACGTTATTTAATTTTACTAGTATACGTGTTGCTCGAAATCGAGCAATTTATTTAAATACAGTACAAATGTTACTTTAGCTCTAAATCAATGACATCTGACCAATCCAATAATGTGAATATCTTTAATCACCAATAACTACACGTATTTACAGCTGATTATTAACAGATGTTTCAAATGCTTTATTCAGTCCCCAATGTTATTTAAATGGGAAATCTTGAGATTTCAATGTTGGATAGCGTCTTTATTTTCAGTTCGATTCTCATCAGTTTTTGGCGGAAACAACTACAGACCAAGCCCTATCCAACGACACCAAAAACTTGAAAATCGGTTGAAAATTGTAGGAGGAGTTCTCAAGACAAAAAAACCCTTAGCGTATTAAATAAGTATAGATAAGTGGGATCACTCGTTCAGGAATTGAAGGAAGTTTTTCACAGAAAGTCTGAAAGGTACTAAATACTTACTACCTATTGAGAATTTAACGTAAAATGATCTGTTTTTGTAAAGCACATAAGACGTGCTATTGTATAAGAGCATTAAGACGCGCATGTCGGTTCGAGAGGACACGAAATAAAATATTATCACTTTGCTCAATTTCAACAAAAGAAGATAATGTAGCCAAACATTTTAAAGAACGCATGCAGGACTCAGGAATCATATACTGTACATGATAAATTAATAATGATTGAACACGAAATTGTATTTATTGAGAATAGTATTATACATATATACCAACAAAAAAACAATGACACTACTGAGAGGTGAGTGAGTGAAAATCGACTAGTTTGCCCTGATATTCTTATCTTTATTATGTCTAATGGCAACTAAATATACCATAGGGACTTAACAAGCAACTATTGGTTATCATTTAGGGGTTTTCTGGTAAATATTTTCGGAGCAATGATAATTAGATTCAGACATAATGTATAGAATTTACCCGGTTCTGGATGGAATCGGGTATTTAAATTAATATAGTTTTTACACCAATTTGCTCATTTTTAAAGTATACAACATGGTACCAAACTAGCGTTTAGGCAAGTTTTACATACAACCTCGACGGTGCTTAAGTCCTCGTTGCTGGATAGAATTTGTTGGCTTTACGGGTATTAATTATATTTATTTCTAAATTTCCGGGGGGTGGGGGTTGCTGCCCACGGCTACGGCGTTCTCCTCACTAACCAGTTTACCCGTGGGTTTTAAGGTGTGAAATCACGCAGAACATGTCTAGAGGTCACTCTCCACTCCGTGCTCTCACGTTGGCGCTGCACGCTGCAACGCGCTGTAGGTGTAGCGTGATGTCACCTGCGCGGATGACGTCATGACAGTGACGTCACCAGAGGTGACATTGCTGCGTTACGGCCGAGGTGCGACATCAACTTATTGGCCGGAGGAGGTGGCGATCGTGGGTCGTAATTGTATGATCCGACAAGCTCTACCCCGATATCTCGACACTCCGGATAATCCGACACCACCTACTCGCCCTCAGTGCTCGTCCGTGCGCTTCGTCATAACACGGGATCCCGTCGCTTCTGTGGCCGCGATGACTAACCATCATGGTGCAATGTTCGAGCGATATTTTGGGCCATCAGTCAATGCGGTTTTATCGCTAACGGTTGCTTCTCACTCGTCCAATCATCATTGAGACCCGGTAGGCCTACAGATTTCACGGTTTGTTTCGGGGAACGGCGGAGTAACATCGGACCGCCCCGGGAGGCTGGACACTCACCACACACGACCGTGTCAAATCTAAATTGAGTCGCGTTTGTGAAGTTTTACTGTAGGTCTATAGTAGGTTCCAAGCATAGATAAAAGATAGTTTACAGTTTCGATATGGGAGTCAAAAAGGAGTATTTAACTCATTGTATAGTGAATTAAATTGAACAAAAACCAGAGTCATAAAATTACAGATAGCGTTCCTGGTCATGAGACCCAAAAGCATGAAAGATGATACAGTTCTCGCAACATACAGCCTCACAGCTTTTACCTGTGACAGTAGACTGGGACGCTGGCGTCGTCCTGTAATCCAGCTCCTTGGAGGTCACAAATTGTGGATAGTTATAAGCGATGACTTTTGGATACGATATTCCCTAAAGTGAGGATTGACGTCCGCACTAGGAATACTTGTTTATCCATAAAGACCATCCTCATAGGCCAATTCGTATATATGAGGTCGAAATTGTGGTTCGGATCCCACATTAATCTGTAAGTCCCTATAGATACCATTGGCCGGTGGACTATTAATTAACAGTCCTGTCTAAGGAGAATGACGCGAAGTCTACAAGATCGCGCCACAATCATCCTATAGTAGATGCCAAAATTAGAGAGACTGGAGGCAGGTAGTCCTGGCCCGTCCTAATCCTTTGTTGTCAAAACATCCCCTATTGTAGGGCGGCCGGCTGGTTCGCAACCAGAATGCCGCCCGGGTCTCGGGGGATTCTCAGAATTTTGGCCACTGCCTAAGGTGTAACTCCTATTTTGTCTGAGGATTATCCCTTTTTAAAATGGTTATTAAACATCGTAGAACTATGATTCAAATTTTGTTATAATCGTCTAATCAACACGCAACACATAGTCCACGAATTTTTATTGTACGTGCATTGGTTTGATTATTGGATAATTGAGGTAGTGGCCAAAATTCTGAGAACTCCCCGAGACCCGGGCGGCCTTCCGTTGCCAAACCGGCCGGCCACGCTACAATAGGGGGTGTTTTGTCAACAAAGGATTAGGACGGGTCGGGACTACCTGCCTCCAGTCTCTCTAATTTTGGCATTTACTATACACTCATCTCTCATTCATATTCAGGTTAAAATACCCAAGTGAGGTCCCTGTCTCAAAATAGTGTTATAGTGTTATAGCTCTGGTCTGGTTGTCGGGGTTTTAATTTTGTTTTCACAAATTACATTTTTTCCATACAGTACTAGTAACTCTACCTCCATTAGAGCGTAGAAAACACTATTTAGCAAAACGTGTCTAGAGTTGGAGGGAAAAATTACACAACTCCGCGGTGCTGTTGTTGCTTTCATTCCTTTTCTAGAAAGATGTTTTAGTTTTTTGTTTCTTGTCTGGTAATTGTTTTTTTTTTCTTCGAAACGAGAGTAATTTTTAGTAACAATATAAATGGATGAACGGATCGAAGAGGAGTGAAATCCTCATACATGACTGTTGGTCCCTCATGCAGTGTAGTGACAAATCCCGATTTCATTGACCGACGATTACGTTCTCAAGAAGCCTCGGATCGACTTCAAACTTTCAAAGTAGATTTTAGGTGTAATTTGTAAGGCCAAGTTCGTTTCTGAAGTTATTCCGTTAAGTAATAAAGTAAGGAGACGTAATTTAATTGCCCATAAGAAATGCATTGTGGGCTGTAAATAGCGGTGCTTAAGGTTAAGTTAAACGGGCTTCAGTTGTTTTTGTCAGACATAGAGGAAGCATGTGTTATGGAAACTATTTTCTGCCTGTTGTACTGTATAACTTCACTAAACTTGTTATGTATGAAATATTTAAAACAATTTATGAGCACTAGAAAGATATAGTTTGCATTAATAAACAATAATAAAAAGAAAATATTTACTAAAATAATAAAATTTGTAAAAAGTACCTACTGGTAATCAAATATCTTTAATGCAAAAAAAAACTTAAAACCTTTTCTTTGTAGTTAATACGTGTAATTTGATAGATGTGTTATTTTTTATTTAGGTATATTATTTTTTAATAGCGTGGAACTAGGATTATCTGGCTAATGAAACCGTTCATCCAAACACGCGCGGAACAAGTGTACTCCTAGTATCAGCTGTGTATTAGCCGCCTAGAAGTACAGGCCATTAAACCATGGTAATTATCTCTTCAGTCCCTTAATACTGCTATTACACTATTAGCATAATCTGCTTATGCGTATGAAACCAATCTCTGAGCCCATAAAACTGAACCTCTCTTAAACCGTAGTAGGCCAATGTTATTTGGCCATACTCAGTAAAATAAAATTTCGAATCATTTGATCATGTTGCATTCTCTGGCGGCGGGTCATCGGTTTCCGAAAATCAATTGTGAATATCAACCAAAATCGATTAATCCAAGCCAAGAATTTCCTTAATAATAGGTTTCACCTGAATATATACAGGCATACCGGTACCTACTGTATACATTTGACGTTAGTTCAGTTGCAACATGGTGGTGATTGAACAATGGAGGTGAATTGTCGCGCGTGTGTGTAGATGGTGAATTGTTGCTAATCATTACATCGCTAATTTTTATACAGCTTGTCATAACAGTTCATATGGTTGAACTCTTGTGATATTGTATTCGTAATTTTGAGATTTTGTTATAGAGTATTGTTTCTGTTCCCTGTTGAAAAAGTAGTGTTTTTATGTTGAATTTGTACGTGTCTTTACTTAAGGTGGGTTATTCCAAGTTAAATTCATATTTCACAACTTTAGGCTATAACATTTAATAATATATTTTCATCATACTGCATTGCACGCAGAACAGCTGTTAATAAGTGCCACGGAAAAATACACGTTCATTTTTTCGTTCGCTAACGTCAAAAGTTGTATTTTTTCTTAAGTGGGGCCTAAAGCCCCCCTCTCACAACGGCATGCAGTGCTTCACCTGAGCTCCTATTTTGCACCTTTATTTTAAGTCCGGTAATGGTGGGAGAGGTTTTAAATACAAGATAGAGACTTTGGAAATTTTATTCGCTTTTGATTTGCGATCAATAAATATTTTGAATCCATATCTATACTTATTTAATACGCTAAGGGGTTTTTTGTGTTGAGAACTCCTTCTACAATTCTCAACCGAACTACAAGTTTTTAGTGTCGTTAGATACTTGGTCTGTAGTTGTTTCCGCCAAAAATTTATGAGATTCGGACTTAAAATAAGGGTGCTATCAAATTTAATTCCACAAATTAAATTTGAAACTTTCCCATAAGATGAATATCATTAAGATTGGTTTGAGTATTTCAAACCAACATCTGTTAACGTACAGCTGTAGTTTTTGCTGATAACTGATATTGACAATATTAGATTGGTCGGATTTCATTGATTTAGAACTAAATATTTATCTTTTGTATTGTATAAAAATAAAGTGCTCGATGTCGAGCAACACGTGCACTAAAGCTATAATGGTTCTATGATAATTAACTATATAGATTATCATAGCTAAATATATGGATTCCATTTTTTTATATAAAAAGCTAACCAAATAGAAATATATAGTAGATTTTAAAACCAATTAAGTCCAGATCAAATTGTTTATCGATTTTCGATTAATGGTCGATTTTCAGTTTCATTAAAAATAAAGTGATTTATACGAATGATTTAACCTACAATTTAGAGTTTATATAACTGCGTACCTGCCGTTCACAAAACTGAACTTCATTAAACCACTGGATAATAGATATGAAAGGATCAAAAGAAGCTTTGTTGACGTTCGCGAGAGGGAGAGAGAGATTCAATTTCAATCTGGTCAACTTTTAAATCTCCCTCTTGATAACGCGTTGAGGGGGTGCATTGTCGTCATTGTATTAATTATATTGTCGCCTAGAGTTCAATGTCTTGAGAACATTACTTATTTGCAGTTGAAGCTCCTCTTGTATGTATGACGTAATTTTTGTACACAGCAATTTAATTATTTAAATTTGCGTAATTTTTGTATTCACGCAAAGGAACGCAAACCTATTGATTCCGAAAATTTCAAATTTCGCAGTTAACTTTTCTTTAAACTTCTTTTAACAGCCAACTCTATTTTAGAATCACACATGTTAATTAAAAAAAAAAAAAAAATTACTTGCTGGCTACATTTTATAAGTAGGATTTTGACATTTAATTTATTCCACTTGCATAAAGTATTAGTTGTTTTGAAGTAATTAAAATAATTAAAACAATATTTAAGGAATTAAATTAAAAGTCTGCAGTACCGGACGCTTTGGACTTTATTCCCATAAGACTAATGTTCAATATCAATAAATTTCAAACATCCGCTACCCCTTTAATATTGGTCGAAAAAGATTCATCTTTATGTCATTTTAAAGCAAATTTCGTGATTTATGTTTCAAGTAGTTTGATTCAAAAAAACCAGTTTCTCTCTCAAACTTGTGGTAGGCCTATAAAATATGTGAAATACAAATGGCAATATTGCGATTACTTAAACAAATTTTGTGTTACAGGTATGTGGCCGCTGAGATAGCTCTTAGTGTCGTAAGTTATCTTATATCTGTTATCAAAATGTAAACAGACTCTGCTCAAGAAGTCATTATTTGCGTACCAGAACTGTCATAATATTATCAGCTCTTGAGACTGCTTTTCGGCTGAATAGCTTTGCTAATTCAAGGAGACTTTACCTATTCTAGGATAAAATGTGTAATTCTAAAAGAGAGATGGCTGTTAAAAGAAGTTTAAAGAAAAGTTAACAGCGAAATTCAAAATTTTCTGAATCAATAGGTTTGCGTTTTTTTTTTTTTTTTAGCGTGAATACCATAATTACGCAAATTTAAATAATTAAATGAGGAGCTTCAACTACAAAAAAAGTAATGTTCTCAAGACATTGAACTCTAGGCGACAATATAATTAATACAATGACGACAATGCACCCCCGCAACGCGTTATCAAGAGGGAGATTTAAAAGTTGACCAGATTGAAATTGAATCTCTCTCTCCCTCTCGCGAACGTCAACAAAGCTTCTTTTGATCCTTTCATATCTATTATCCAGTGGTTTAATGAAGTTCAGTTTTGTGAACGGCAGGTACGCAGTTATATAAACTCTAAATTGTAGATTAAATTATTCGTATCAATCACTTTATTTTTAATGAAACTGAAAATCGACCATTAATCGAAAATCGATAAACAATTTGATATGGACTCAATTGGTTTTAAAATCTACTATATATTTCTCAAATGCCAATCACTAACGTTTTAGAGAATCTCTAAAACAATATCGTCTACAGGATTGCAACTTGGCATGAACGTCCGTCCATCTTTGGGTGGCTAAATTTCTTTCGGGCTCCGCCCCACAAGACCCCAAAGTTTCAATATAATTCTCATGGAAGAAGGTCTGTTCCCATTTTAACGAGAATTCATTATCTACTAAACAAAATGAAAATCGCGGGTGGGTGAAGCCGTGACGGGTAGCAGCTAGTATTTTACCCGAAACATTTGTTAATTCTGTTTGTTGTAATGTTTATCACAACAACCGTCAGAATGTAATAACTCTGTCTATTTTCATTCTTACATAAGATTAAAATTGAAATTTTAAAACCGGTAAGGAGTAGCCTTGTGGGTCGATTGGTTTCTATTCCTATAGTATACTTTTAACGGTTAGCGCGGATTTCTCTAAAAGATGCACATCACAATCTGATAAAAAGGGGACAAACTTTTTGCTTGTCTATTAATTCAGATATATTGATTGATATTATTATCATAAACTTTTATCATCAACTCTAATAATATTCTTGGAATAAAAAAGATGGAGTTTAACGAGATTACTTTCTTCGAGTAACGAGAGAGATTCTTGAAAAGTTATGAAGTGTCATGAACTTAAGTAACACGATCTCTTTGTACGACATGTCATTGTAGTTTTCTCTCTCTTGGTGTAGTGTGGGTAACTATTGATCCTATTGTTACCGGTAATACTTTACTAGTCTTTTAAAAAATTAGGGGAGGGAAATTAAAAATTCACCCTGTATATTGGTGAATTTGATGAATTATAAAATTTAATAATATGATACATGAGATATGTGATAATTCAGGGTGCGGCAAAAAACCGACCTATTTTCTTTTATGCACCATTAAGCGACATGACGTCTGAGGGTAGTGGGGGTGGGCTTATTTTAAAGCAAATTTTATGCCATTTTAGTAGTCATTGAGTAGTGGTCGCCTAACCTACATGTTTACATTAAGCATGTCACATAACACGCTTTCGTTACCAGGGCGTATTTTGTGCTTCTCATCAATAAACATTAACATTTCTTTATCAGCATCTAAATCAATCATTAGTCCGTCGAAAATTTTTTGCTTTGCATGGTCAGTGGGCTTTAATTACTGAACAATAGCCAATTAATTGGTATGGATGGGGATTAAGATCGAACCACAAAATTTGTCAACCCGAATGGTCAGCCATGTTCAAGGCATTTCGCTAGCCTACCGGTTGGCGTCTTGGACTCTGGTTCAAGATGTCACCGGTTCGATTCCCGGGGTGTCCACAACAATGTGATGGGTTTGGAGTACTATCCCTTAATAGCATTTAGTGTACATAGTTCAATTATCTTAACAAAATTCTTCTGGCGTAAACACGAGCAAATCACTAGCTCGTTTTCTAACGGGCCAACGACGACTGTTTTCCACACAGCAGCAAGGACTCCATCCATGTTCTCTGGCGTCCGCGCTGACCTTGGAAGGCCTGTTGGCTTCGTTTTCAACTCAAAACAAGTTGATCTTAAGTTAGTAACCCACTGCATAATTGTGCTAGGATTCGGAATTCCAAATGTTGACCTGATTGGAAGAATGCACGAAACTGCCGCTGAGTAGCAATGATTGAACCACCAATATTGAAATACGTCTTTATAAGGAACTAGCGTTGTTCAAGCGACCGCTACTTTATAACTACTAAAATGGCATAAAATTTGCGTTCTAACAAGCCTACCCCCACCTTTCTCAGATGTTCTGTCGCTGAGCGGTGCGCGAAAGAAAATAGGTCGGTTTTTTTGTCGCACCCTGTATTTAAATATTATTGCGTCAAAATTCTTATCTCCTCAATTGAGGGCGGCAATGTTTTGAACCAGCCCTAGATATTGGATTGGGTCGGTCAAGATAAAGAGTAAAATAACATACAAACGAGTTGTATGTTATTAGGTGTACTTTTATTCTAAAAAAAAGAAACGATTTTATGATTGAAAAAATGAACTGTGAATCAGTGGATAGCTGTTATCTCTAATCTGCTTGGAACGTTTCCAGTTCTAATGTTTATTTTTTATTTTGCGTCTATCAACGCTAGTAGCATTTTTTAACGTTTTGAAGGGGAACGGTCCAAACGAGGATCGAACCGGCAACCTTTGGATTCAAAGGCCGAGCACTATAACCACTCAGCTACCCAGCCAGTTAATATGTTATACTAGGGGGCCCGTGCAGCGCAATGCGCTGCATTTAACAGAGTACCTGGTGATAAAATCTTGCTTCTTGGCAAATTACCAAGTTACTTTGAATGAAAATTAACTTGTAGAGAAAATCAGATTACACCATATTGTTATTTAATCAGTCGATCTTCATTACTAATTCTCCAACTTCCCAATGTGACAGTATTGAGATTTAGTGGTTGTTCTTTTAGGTCTAAATTAGCTAGGATTACATGATGGTTCCTATGCCGATTTGTCTTAGAGCCTCTGCCTAAAAACTCCTATGAAATGTAGAATACATTCACAGACGTTTGATATAGATAGTTCATCACACATAAGACGTAATTGGCAACAGAAGAAAAATAAATATTTCATTACCACTCATCGGTTCTGTATGAGCTATGAAGCACCCACTGTTTCTGTTCTTATAGAACTGTATAAGGTAGTCGTCGACATAATGAAAGAGCCCACACTATTTATAACAAACTAAATCCTCTTTGCATTGCATTACAAAATTTAAATAAAGAAATCACGAAAGTTAAAAAAATGTACATTTTATGTGTGTCCATTTTGGTTTGATGCCGCATTTATATTTTGGTTAAAATTTCTCCTTTTACAAACAATTTTTGCAATAAGCTTATCATCTATACTGGAGGTAAAAAAGATTTGAAATGTTGCCTCTTTTAAACAGGTTTTTTAACATGCGTCTATAGCATTCTGCATTAACTTTTTTATAATATCACATTTTGGTTCACGGTAAGTAAATTTACACCAACAACCAGCTATCCCTTTTCCTAGTTCACATAGAAGTTTTAAAACCCATGCGCAAACATTTAGTGTTTAATTTCAATTTTTATGTCTTTCTTTGTTGTTTTGATAGTAATCTGATAGATCTCAAGACCCACGTCAAAAATTTCAATTTCAAAACTTGTTTTTGTGCATAAGGAGAATGAATTTTTTGGGGTTAAGTTACTAAGCTTATTTTTGTGCTCAAATACACATAAATAAAAAGTTCAAGCAAAATCTACTTGCTACATTTTGAGAAAATGATAAAACGTACAATTTATCTCACACCATAGACAGTCCTTGAATTAAATTACGGAATTGGGTTTATATTTCAATACCGTACCAGTTCAATTGCTCTTATGCAGCATTCAGATAGCTTTTAACATGTGTTTGTTTGTTTAACTATCAACAGCTGTTTTATTTAACAATTCAATATAAATTGTTCCCCATGTTAATCTTATGGACAAATAATGAATTTTGAGGGCTTCCCGTTAGCTTCAGAATTAAAATATTATAAATCTAAATCCTTATTGCAAAACTACGAACTAAGACCATTATTTTGACACCTCAAACTTTAAAATCGGTCCAGAAATAAGGGAGGAGTAGTGTTAACAAAAAAAGGGCATCACGTATTATATATATAGATGTTAAATATGTGTATAGTTAATGGTTATAATATATCTATATATTTAAAACACAAAGTTAAAAAACCTTTGGACACACTAGCAGGTTTTATTCGTATTTCAAAAATATTTACGTTAAATCGGTCAAAAATTAAAAATAAACTTTTCTTATGGAGATTTAACATGGGGATAAAAGCCAACATTTCCAATCCTTTGGACAGTTCGTCTGAGACTTCCACTGGACCAATTTACACATTGTTTGTACCAAATAAAACGTAAACCTTTTGTATATTAGCAGATTTTATTTACTTTAACGTTATCTTACTTCCTTAAATTAAAAATATCGACATTTTCAAACCTTAACAATTTATTTATTTTACACGATTTCAATCAGCTGATTGTAAACACACGAGGTATTTTGTCTAAGTAAAGAGTGGATGAACAAAAGTTCATGAAGGATTTGGTTTATTATGGTCAGTACCTAAAAACGTTTACAATTATTATGATGTATTATCCTTTAAATGGAAAGAAAGTTGTTTAATTATGTAAAATAGCTGATTGCTTTAAAATTAAGAATAAATTGTAAAGGTTTAGTTTAAATAAATTGCTCACATTTGTATTAAAAGAAACTGATGTATCGGAAATTCTTTGTGCAATCAATTTGTCGTTTGCAACGTTGTAATGCTTTAGATTTAATTCTCTTCACAACAGTGTTGGCTCAGTCGGTAGCGTGACTTACTCCAAATCAGACGGCCCGGGTTCCAGACCCGTCCTCACTAATAAACCTTTTGTAATGTGTCCAATAACGGCGTCTCTAATAAATGTTTTACTGATGGTACCAATATCTATTTTAAGCAAAATAGATACATTACAATATTTATAGGCCTTTTCAAACTCTCAAAAACTTATTTATTAAACTAACAAGTTTACAAATTGATAGTTTATGCTTGCTTATTTTTTGATGTTTTTAACCAATAACGCTTTGATTAGGCTACTAAGGTTTAGGCCTAAGTAAACAATCAATTTTTTATGTTTATAAGATACTAAAGAGTGTCTGTGTTACATAGTAAGGGTGCAGCATTATTGTTTTTAAGGAATATGCCAATAGGCCTACTTTTTTCAGACACTCCAACAAAAATTATGTAATTTTCTGTGAAATAAATTTGTATTCTTTAAATTTGGATAGTTATTGAAACTTGCACACTACAGCATAAATATTGCGATATGAAAGTGGTTATAAATGGTTTCTCTACGTTCTATCCTACCCTAATACACCAATATTTGTTAAAGCCAACCATCATAAGTTACAACACTCTAGGCCTTTCCTAATTCTTGAAAAAAACTGTTAAGAACAATTTATCCAATAGGCCTACAAGTGGATATTGGTCTACTTATTTTTGATGTTGTTGAACCTAATAGAACTGTTTCCTTAGGCTAATTAGGTTTGCGCCTACCTAAACAATCAAATTGACATGTTTATAAAATACTAAAGAGTAGGGCCTATAAGTAAAAGGATGCAACATTATTGGTTTTAAGGAATAGGCCTACTTTTCCGACGCTCCAACTAAAATCGTAGTATTTTCTGTAAAATATATTATTATTCTTGGTAGGGCAGTTCAAAGAAGTACCTACATTTTATAGACTACCTTTACATGTTTGCACTATTATAGCGTTTCATTTACCACCAATGGAGCCATATCCGTCGAGTATCGACGGGCAACAACTAGTATATAATTGTTTTGTGTAGTGATCATTATTTTGGTCCGTGGGAAAAACTAATAACACCTCAACAACAATCTGTATGGGAATATTCTAGCAGTTGATGATTTCCATCCCCATGGACCAGCAAGTCCTAAAAAATGCATTTCTTACGGATGTAATATAATGCTGATAATAGTTGTGTTGATATGGGCAAGGTAATAAAAATCATTTTGAGTTTTGTTTTAAACTTGTTGTATTCTATGTAGTAGTCTATCAAAGTGTTTCCTGTCTTTTATTTAATTCTCGTTTTAGTTGTTCACACACACATACACACACACACACACACACACACACACACACACACACACACACACACACACACACACACACACACTCTCTCTCTCTAACTTTTGAAGATGAAACTGGGTGCATTGTGTGAATTCTCAAATTGTTTTAAAATGTCCAAGTATAATTAATTTTTTAGGCTTTTATTTTGGGCTTTGAATAACCTGTCCTTTGTATAGAACTTTGAGTGGAACTTCCCTGTTGTAAATATTTGTTCAACCGTATGTTCCTGTTGTTTTACAAGCATGTTTGCATGCTGGGGGTTTACTCCTAAGTTAAAAGCTGATTTTATCATTGATTTCTAATGATTATTTTGTTTGTGCTTATCAATGGCCTTTTCAACACACAAATGTTTTGTTGTTGTTCAAATAAAAAACCACGCACACCAACAGCAAGTACCATTTACCCTATTGTTCGGTTATTATATTACCCATTTATTAACTGACAGTATAAACCATACTATAATGATGCTATGACACGTGTGCTATGCCCCAGAAGTTGTTAGCTGTTTTATTGATTCATCTATAACCCCATTTGTCCATTGTATTTTTTATTTAATTTAGGTTTTTAATCACATTTTTCTGTAAATAGAGAAAAATCATTATTAAATATTATTTTAAAAATAAAGCTAAAACTTAATCCCTTAAGTATACCTCGAAAACCTTCTTAACTAGTTGGTTTATAAAAACGCAACCATGTGAACGTTTACCTGCCTCGCGCAGTTGTCCAATTTCCATCAAGGTGTACGTTTTGTCCGGCCTGAATACAGGTTGCTTCGGAGTTCGTGATCTTTACAGGATCACGATGTAGCAAATAATTATTTAATTTGCTGAATTCATTTGTAAACATAATAATGTGAAAATACTCCCAATTGCAGATCAAAATAATAATGATCCCAAACACAGTATACAGTTTTTGGGATAGTAATAATCCCAAATACAGTACATCGAACCTAAATTACTGGGGAAAAGTATGTTTTATGTGATCCAACTTAAAAATTTTCCTCTTTTGGATTTGGCAGAATAAAACAATAGACCTATTTATCTATCCCCAGCGCGATTGAAACAATTCGAATATCGATTGAAAACATTTTTTAAAGAAAAGGCTTTTTACTCGGATGGCGAGTAAGGATCAGGAATAACTCTCTTGAGTTACTTTTATTTTGTCATAGTTAATTTGTATTTTTATTATGGAATTTACAGTGAACATTAAATATGTTAATTAAACATGACATTTGTAATATATATTTTTTTAATTAATTGTCTTCTACAAATAAATAATTTGAATTTAAAGCGAATTAGTGAGAAAATCATTCACCGCCTAGACCAGAAAAAGACTATATTTCTCGCTGGAATCTGACAGTATCAGACGACCGAAATGTAGGTTATCACAGTGACCGATGTGACGATAACAAGATTAATGAGTCAATCTCCGCTGATGCCCGTGCTGGCTCCCATATCCAGCAATCCAGCACATCTAAACACCGTCCTCTGTGATGATCCAATGTGATTGTGCCAGATGGCGCGAAATGTTGGTTAAAAGAGTGACCGATGTGATGATAACCAGACTGATGAATCAATCTCCGCTGATGCCCCGCTGGCTCCAATATTCACATTAACATGTACACACTGTCCACTGTGATGATGCAATGTGATTGTGCCAGATGGCGCGAAATGTAGGTTATCAGAGTGACCGATGTGACGATAACCAGACTGATGAATCAGTCTCCGCTGATGCCCCGCTGGCACCCATATTCACATTCACATCTACACACTGTCCACTGTGATGATCTAATATGATTAAGCCAGATGGCGCGAAATGTAGATTATCAGTGTGACCGATGTGACGATAACCAGACTGATGAATCAGTCTCCGCTGATGCCCCGCTGGCTCCCATATTCACATTCACATCTACACACTGTCCACTGTGATGATGCAATGTGATTGTGCCAGATGGTGCGAAATGTAGGTTATCAGAGTGACCGATGTGACGATAACAAGATTAATGAGTCAATCTCCGCTGATGCCCGTGCTGGCTCTCATATCCAGCAATCCAGCACATCTAAACACCGTCCTCTGTGATGATCCAATGTGATTGTGCCAGATGGTGCGAAATGTAGGTTATCAGAGTGACCGATGTGACGATAACCAGACTGATGAATCAGTCTCCGCTGATGCCCCGCTGGCTCCCATATTCACATCTACACACTGTCCACTGTGATGATGCAATGTGATTGTGCCAGATGGCGCGAAATGTAGGTTATCAGAGTGACCGATGTGACGATAACCAGACTGGTGAATCAGTCTCCGCTGATGCCCCGCTGGCTCCCATATTCACATTCACATCTACGCACTGTCCACTGTGATGATGCAATGTGATTGTGCCAGATGGCGCGAAATGTAGGTTATCAGAGTGACCGATGTGACGATAACCAGACTGATGAATCAGTCTCCGCTGATGCCCCGCTGGCTCCCATATTCACATTCACATCTACACACTGTCCACTGTGATGATGCAATGTGATTGTGCCAGATGGCGCGAAATGTAGGTTATCAGAGTGACCGATGTGACGATAACCAGACTGATGAATCAGTCTCCGCTGATGCCCCGCTGGCACCCATATTCACATTCACATCTACACACTGTCCACTGTGATGATCTAATATGATTAAGCCAGATGGCGCGAAATGTAGATTATCAGTGTGACCGATGTGACGATAACCAGACTGATGAATCAGTCTCCGCTGATGCCCCGCTGGCTCCCATATTCACATTCACATCTACACACTGTCCACTGTGATGATGCAATGTGATTGTGCCAGATGGTGCGAAATGTAGGTTATCAGAGTGACCGATGTGACGATAACCAGACTGATGAATCAGTCTCCGCTGATGCCCCGCTGGCTCCCATATTCACATTCACATCTACACACTGTCCACTGTGATGATCTAATATGATTAAGCCAGATGGCGCGAAATGTAGATTATCAGTGTGATCGATGTGACGATAACCAGACTGATGAATCAGTCTCCGCTGATGCCCCGCTGGCTCCCATATTCACATTCACATCTACACACTGTCCACTGTGATGATGCAATGTGATTGTGCCAGATGGCGCGAAATGTTGGTTAAAAGAGTGACCGATGTGATGATAACCAGACTGATGAATCAATCTCCGCTGATGCCCCGCTGGCTCCAATATTCACATTCACATGTACACACTGTCCACTGTGATGATGCAATGTGATTGTGCCAGATGGCGCGAAATGTAGGTTATCAGAGTGACCGATGTGACGATAACCAGACTGATGAATCAGTCTCCGCTGATGCCCCGCTGGCTCCCATATTCACATTCATATCTACACACTGTCCACTGTGATGATGCAATGTGATTGTGCCAGATGGTGCGAAATGTAGGTTATCAGAGTGACCGATGTGACGATAACCAGACTGATGAATCAGTCTCCGCTGATGCCCCGCTGGCTCCCATATTCACATCTACACACTGTCCACTGTGATGATGCAATGTGATTGTGCCAGATGGCGCGAAATGTAGGTTATCAGAGTGACCGATGTGACGATAACCAGACTGGTGAATCAGTCTCCGCTGATGCCCCGCTGGCTCCCATATTCACATTCACATCTACGCACCGTCCACTGTGATGATGCAATGTGATTGTGCCAGATGGCGCGAAATGTAGGTTATCAGAGTGACCGATGTGACGATAACCAGACTGATGAATCAGTCTCCGCTGATGCCCCGCTGGCTCCCATATTCACATTCACATCTACACACTGTCCACTGTGATGATGCAATGTGATTGTGCCAGATTGCGCGAAATGTAGATTATCAGTGTGACCGATGTGACGATAACCAGACTGATGAATCAGTCTCTGCTGATGCCCCGCTGGCTCCCATATTCACATTCACATCTACACACTGTCCACTGTGATGATGCAATGTGATTGTGCCAGATTGCGCGAAATGTAGATTATCAGTGTGACCGATGTGACGATAACCAGACTGATGAATCAGTCTCCGCTGATGCCCCGCTGGCTCCCATATTCACATTCACATCTACACACTGTCCACTGTGATGATGCAATGTGATTGTGCCAGATGGCGCGAAATGTAGATTATCAGTGTGACCGATGTGACGATAACCAGACTGATGAATCAGTCTTCGCTGATGCCCAGCGCCGGCTCCATATTCACATCTACCTATTTCTTCAATCAATCTCTTTTATCCAACATGATGGACTACTTTAAGTTCATCGTTTCACACTAATCAAAGAACATAGCCTAGATAAAGTCATTAAGTTGAATTTGAGCCGAAGTTGTCAAGTGCATTTCTTGTATCTTACTTATTTAATTGTTTACAATATCCGAATTGGCGTACATTTAATTGTATTTGCCTCGTTTTGCTTTCTGTGTTTGGAGAATATTTATAATATGTTTATTGCCAACTTGATAAATGCGTATTGTATTGATTTTAAATTATTTTGTTTTTTAGGGAACCAGTTACAAAAATCTACATTTAACCGTTTGTGCTACCTTAAAATCAACTTTAAATTGTTTTGACACTTTAGAGAGTAGGCAACGCATAATTTTTTGTTATTGTATATTTCGTCGCAGCACTGAGTAGTGCATACCTTTATCGTTGGTCTTTAAACAAAAAGTAGTAGAGACAGTTATATTTTTTTTAATGCGCAAAAAGGCTAATTATATTACGTAGATAAGATTTTAATTTGACAGATGACCCGAAAAGCAAAACTTTAAGTTGGTTGACCATCGTATTGTAAGCGAGTGGTCAAACTGAACGCTGTTACGCCAAGTCGCCCACACAGTGAATAATTGGATAGGCAGATTCAATTGTTGGCCAGATTGGATTTCACCCCCACTTCTCTCAGTTTAAAGCCGACAACAATGAACTTTCCACTCTCATTCTAATTATATTTATTAGACTGTGTTTGATGTGAAATACAATAGTAATAACTTTGTATCAATATTAGCTTTGAATATTGTTTGAGCAAAATATTGGAATAAATATTAGTAGGCCAGTTTGCGGAAGAATTTCGCGGTAGACCTACTTCTAAACAGTATTATTTAAATTATTTAAATGATCAATGGGTTTTGATTTTGATCTTGCAGTTATTGTTTCCGCTAAAGTCTCCATTTTACCTTGAGAAAATGTCATAAACATTTTAAAAACCAATGTTAGGCTATTGTTCGCAAAAAAAGCTCAATATTGCAGCTTGAGTTGATTTTAGGCAAAAGCATTGACCAACAAAACATTGTTTGAGTATATTTAACACTATACCTGTTCACCTTCTCTTCACACGGAGTGTCTGTAGCATATACCTAGTTTATAGATCCTTTCACAAATTCAGTTAAAAAGCTTCAGTTGATATTTTTCTTTCTATATAGATGCTGTAGTTTTATGTTAACTACTGCAGGTAGGCCTACATTTGTCAAACGTCGTGTCATTGGATTGGTTTTTTGCAAACAAATACTGTATATCCAGCATTTTTACTTTTGAAATAGAAGTTGTATTCAATTTGCTTTGTCACAACGTGGTTAAACACTACATTCTTAGTTATTACCTTTAGTTATGTGAATGTGAAATTAATCATAAGATGTTAATAAAACTCAAATTTTAGCCAGATAATATCATTTTTTATAGTTTTAATATTGATTAATTTTTGTAGTATCGAAACCTTATAATATGAATGTGACAATAGTTTATACCAAAGCTAAAGAGCTTCACGCATGCATTCCTCTTTTTAAATAGTAAAAAACACTTCTCTAGCGTACATGTAACAGATGTAAAGATATTTACAACATTTAATCCAATCTGAAGATAGTTTAGTTAAAATACTATTATCAAGTAAAACAACGTGTGACGCTTTTCAGTATTATAGGCACGGCGGCAGAGTAGTTGTGTTCATTTTTATATTAGAATCATTAAATACTCTATTCAAAACAAGAATTTTCTAGTTCAGTATTGGTTTGGAATATTTTATTGATAGTACCACTAAGACCCTTTAATGACGACTGCAGTGCAATAATTCAGTGAGGAAGCCCAGTAGGGGTCGGAAGGTCGCGGCAGGACCTTGATGTACAGTTTATGTTGGGCGAGACACGCACCTATGACGTCACAGCCCTTATCTCACCCCCTCCCCTCACACTCTCCCTCACCACCCCAACCAACCGACCACCACAGGGCTAACTGCAGTTTAATACTGTTACTGCCCTTACATGCTATACATCACACGGTCGGTAACGGTTTATAGCCATGCAAATAGATTAAGTGCATTCCATCCATAAATTCCTATTCTACTTTATGCCCTGCTGTGAGGGTAAAGTGGTGGTTTTAATGTTGTTACCACGTTTATATGGTACCACGTGTATGTGGGTAAAATTCGGTTTCATCATTTTAGAGTATTGATCATTTATGAGTTTTAAATTGTAATGCTGCTATGAAAGCACTTTATCAGGAGTTGTAAATAGATGTACTGTATGTTTTTTTTTTTATTTTTTTTATTATTGATTCAAATCCTAGGTTTATTGGTTTGGTTTACAACAATACAATAATACATCATTGTATTGAACATGCCAAAATAAACTAAACTAAAATTTCTACAAATCAATAACTAATAAATGCAAGAAAAGACTCTTTATAATTTTAAAAATCCAAAATAAAAAAACCCGTTTGCTTTGAAAGATCTGTCAACCCCATAGCACGCCTGTTCTAACAAAAATCATTCCATTTTTCTTTTTAAAATGGCCTGCTTGATGTTTTTTGGCTGTGCGTTGTGGAGTTCGCCTCCCACACCGAAAAAGGAAACGATTCCTTTTTCTGTGCTCCAAGTTATGGAGAGTGAGAGCAGCGCACATTGGAGTATGGCCGCCTTTGCTACAGGAGGGTCAAACAATTAATGGGATACACAAGATTGATGGATTTGAATCTAGTGTTATAGGCGTATGTGCTACTCTAAATAATGTTAAAGAGTTTTGGATTGTTTTTGAAGAAGGCGAGAGTTTGATCAATAGGCCTAGTGAGGGCCAGAGTTCTAAACACTGATTTGCAGTTATCACGCCTCGATCCTGAGTCTGGTCAAAATCCTAGTCATTCGCTTTTTAATTTTGAAGAACCTAATTGAATCGCTTGAATGTCCCCAAAAAATTACTTCTCAGCTCATCAAACTGAAGTCATGACCATAGTAGACCGAGGCATGTCTATACACATTGCTGGCCTCGCTCTGTATTATTCCAACCATAACATATTCCATTTTGTGTGGTTCTTCAGTTCAAGTATGTTTCGTTCGATCACCGGATCCGACTGATCAGAGTCGGTAGTGAGGGTGTTCAAACATGAGCATCCTCACCATGGCAACAGAACTGTATATCTCAATACTAGCTGATAGCCCGCCAAAACTATGTGTAATATAAGGTTTATCATGCAATACATTTAATATAAAAATATTATATATATTATAAGTTTTATTGGTCTCAGAGTTCCTTGAAAATCCTGGCAGCGTTTGTTACTTAATGAAATGTGTTTTACGGAGTTATAAGGTATTTTCTGAGAGATCCCTTATTTTTCCTATCATGTAGGGTCCATAACAAATCCATTGACACGAAAAGGCACTTTTATTATATAGGAGGATGGTATTAAAATAGTTACAACCATTCGGCAGTTTGTGCGGTACCTCAACAAGGTCGTTTGAGCGAGTATCATGCCGGCTATTCTATTTTACACTCTATGGTATATTGCAATCCAAACGTAAGCCGCTCCTCGCTAGTGGGACGGTGATGTGTACGGGATCGCTGGTCAGTTACACAGAGTAGTGAGTGTGTACATACAAGAGTCGCGTGCCGGCCGTGCTATTTTTATACTCTATGCTATTCCTGGCGCGCCGCGGTCGCTTATCTGTGCTGTTATAGCGCCACTAACATGTCCCATTATATAAACCGCTGATTATCAATGCGAGCTTGGACGGATTTGAAGTGGTTTTTCGTAATTTGCATTATTTATCAATGGCGTTTGTACGGGTTTCCTTAACGGTTCAGGTGGAACTCGAGTGTAACGGAGCAACATTTTCATTTTTCTACTCGTTTTCTAACGTAAAATGCCTTTAATTAACTTTTTGTAAATCCAATTCGAAAACAAACTTGCCTGTCATTCGCAGATGACCAACCCATCGCAGCTAGCTATGCTATAGCAAGGTCTGTAGAGGAAAAATCATAACTTCTTCCTAAGGTCAGCTGAATAGCTATTTTTTGTGTTCCGGATATGAAGCGTCAAAACTAAAACGGAAGTCAAGTTACGTTATAATATTTACCATTACACAGCTGATTGAAAAAGAGAATGAAGCAGTCTTGCCACGGGTACAATATTTATTACTCTATTTTACAATTGGATTATTAGTTAATAACAAAGCATTAGATAGTGACCAAATTAACAATTATCAATCTAGGTAAATATAAAACCACAAATTCTACCCTAGTTTGCTTTGAAATTCCTTATTTTAGTAATAGTTGAGACAAAAAATCTCCAACGCAAACGAGAACGATTGTTGTTTCCTACAAAGTTGGCGACACTTGCAGTCAACAAAGAGTAAAATGTTGGGTTTTTAACACTTTTTTAAGCCACAAAAACTCGTGGCGACATCAACGGATGTCGCAGAAACTGACACCATTGCTCTTATGGGATGTAGCTCACCTGGAACTACAGTCATCTTGATGCTATAGGCCTTCCACTTCCACGCATAACACCAGTTATGCCACATGTGCTGACATGCATTACAATAATCAGCTTACGCACCGTCACCGTCACCGTGTGTATTCGTTCAACTATCAACTATCATCTTATGTGGAACAAGATTTTCCATGAAATCCAGTAAGAATTCGTTACATCAGGATATGCAGTATTCTTTCCACAGCTACTTGGATGTTTTGTTTTATGCATTCCCCCTGTCCATGTTTCTTGTATATCTACGTATGACGTCATGTTTCAGGTGGCGGAGTGGCGGGCAGGACTTAGCGGGAACATGACACGGCACCGCGTGGTGAGTTGGCTTTTATTGTTTATTTTTGTTAGAAATATTATAATAATTTAGAGCATGTTTTATAATACACGCGTTAAAGTCAGTAAGCTACGTTATTGATATGGTTTTAGTTATTGTTGTAAGGCTGGTTTTGTATCATTGGGTGATGTTTAATCTCGAATGAGTTATGCTATTAATTTTTTTTTAATAATGCTTTTTGTGGAATCTTTTCTAAATACTCCAGACATTCCTCCTTTCACATTGAGTGCCAAGTTGTTCACTCTGAGAACCAAGTTAATTAATAGCTAGTTTTGTTCGTGAGAAAAGAAATATTAAACTAAATAAAAATATGGCATTGGAAATTACAGCCCGCAAGAGTATTGTTTTTAAAGATCTGAAGGGCAAAGAACTCCTCTGGTTGGCGTTGCAAAGCATGCCGGTTATCTGATAGTAGTTTTATAAAAAATATAGCTTTGAAAAGCTTACCGTGCTTTAATTGGCAAAGAAATGCCATAGTATTTGATGTTGATCAATTACCTTGCATTTTCCACACAGGATTGCGTTTCTAATAATCATTTAAGTATATTACCAAGTTGTAAGCTTTTCTAGAGAGAGGTATGTGCCAGTGGCAGCAGTGTCTACCACGCGGTGTTGTATGCATGTTGTACTGTTGTACATATGCAGTATGGTACAGGAGATTACTTTATTTTCCACTAGGTATTGTCCTGTTATCCGTATAGTGACCTTCCATGTTCGCTGCCACTCCTTCTTCCGTCACCTTCGGTGTCTGGCCTCTCTCCCCCTCTCTCTCGCACCTCTTCGTGATCGTTGTTCTATCTCACTCAGACTATCCTGTTACTGGTATGTTTGTATATCACTCTCGTCTTTATGAAGCTAGGGTCAACACATTTAATATAACGTTTCGATGTCTCTATTGAAATAAATAGAGGTGGTATACCTTGGGAGCCGAGCATTTGGTCGGTAAAATTATGCAACTCTTTAGCAAATATAATTTATTCACAGATTCACATAAGTTTTTCCTACGATCTCCTGTCCAAATAAGCTTGTTTCTTTTTAAGACGAGCCCGTTCGCTAAGCTAACTTGCCCCACGTGTTATTCGTTCATTCGTTCGCTTCACTGACTCGCACTTCTGAATGTTCTCATTTACGCCTTACTCCCGCATGTGTCTCACTCACTCATCGGGGTACAGTATCAGAAATTCATCAAGTGTCGGTAAGTTAGATTAAGGAGACCTCTTGGCGCTGTCGGTTCCTTGGCTTCCAACTAACCGAATCTTTATTATAAAATTGCCAGCTGGATATTTTAAATTGATATTTAGGTTCGCATAGGCCTATGTAAAAATATAATACCGTTCAGCCTGAATATCTTTTTACAACGTTCATCGAGGTAACACATTTAAAAATATAAATACCAGGTTTACTTCTTGCTTGAGAAAGACAATATTTCGAGTGGTGTAATCTTTGAAGCCTATTTCTAATGGAGCAATATAAATCGAGAACATTTTTATACCGGCATCTTTTACACTTGTAGCATTATGTACAGTGGATCGATCGATGACCCGTACGCTTGAGCCGAACTTCGCGGATTTCCCCGACTAGTCGATACCTATAATTACCAACGGAGAATGCGAGTTGGCCAGATGTAGAAGCTGTGCATGCGATCGGTCCGGTGGCAAGTCCGATCTGAACCGTCATTAGCAGCCCCCCAGGGCTCCCCCCCCACTGCTGTGCTCTGGCGGATGTTTACATCTCACTTGGCAGTGTCGTTAAACTTTGATGTTGTTTGGCCCGGGAAGAGGGGGATAATTCGCATTTATGGAGGATAAGCTGTAATCTACGACATTGTCGATTGATGTTATTTCGTCTGTTGGTGTGATTCGAATTTGATTGAATTCAGCTATCGAACTTCTATCACTGAATTTCATTCGATACCCTACTACATCTTCTGCATGAGGATTTCTTTTATGTTTGAACATACGGAGCTTTTTTAGGAAATACACAAACAGAGGTAGTATCTTATACCAGGACTGCGGAGAACATATAAAAAGAAGGGCTGTTTCATTCCTTTGATGTTGGAAAATGCCGCTTTTGAATCAGGCCGGTGACGTAATCCATCTGATGTCCATAAGAATAACATGCACCAGCTATTTTTTTGCTATCAGGCCAGTGACGTTTTGGGTACTATTTTTTACATCGGTTTACCCGCTAATGAAACAGCCCTTGTCTTTTACATTACAGCAGTTTTCCCTAGTCCTGATCTTATACAGTAGTTCGAAGATTTGGTGGTTGTGTAGCGATCCGTCAGGATGGTTGCGGGGAGGGGGTGGCAGACGCATGTTTATTTTGCATAAATTGAAGTACGCCATTTTCGATTTATTCCCCACACGAGCAATGCCAAACTTTCATCGTATATTGTCATATAATATATTTATTTTCATCCGATTGCTTTGGAATAAATTGTGTTTGGAATTCAAATGAATTTATCGTTTCTTTTGCTACTTTGTTTCTTTGTAAGGTTTTCAGAAAGCTTGTTAACACATTTTTAAAAGTAGTTAAACAATTTATACATTTTGTAAACAATTACACTTGTTTTAAGAATGACATCGCTTTGAAAAAATAGAACATTCTAAGGTGAAATGGCAATGAATTGTTTGTTTGATAACAAGTCGTATATTTAATTTGCTATAATAACCAGTCGTAAAGGATTTCATTTATAATATTGTACAATATTTTTGACTAGCGGCCTTGATACTGTATAACACTGTACCGTGTATTAAACCGCATAACTGACCTCGACAACAATTTATGAAACCCCAGTCATGGCTGTGACGGAGTGACACCCGTCACGATGTTAAAATTCTCGTCGCGTGCCGAGCAACACGCGAATCGGGCCTGCCAACTTAACAAAGCGTACACTGTTGCAGCTCTACCAACCAAAACAGCTGAATAAATGTCACAATTAGTTTTTGATCCCGAAGAATTATCATTGACTTTTAATTTAGCTGTGATATTTTAAGCAGAACATCGTTTTGCTAATATTTTGATAGTGTATCTGACGTACAAAAGATTAAATTACGCATTCAACTAGAGCCTAACGACGAAAAGTGCCCGCATCTACAAATAAGACGAGCTAAGGAAAGTTATTAGTAACACCTTCAGTAATTAATGTTTTTCTGTTGCAAAAATATTGCACAGAAAAATATGGCGATTAGCAATAAAAATAATATTATTTAGATAGTAAAAGTGAAACAGACTTTTTCAGTCGAAAAGCATGAAATCAAGAATGCAGGAACATGACAACGCGAAACCTAACAACGATCGCCCTATCCAATGCTATGTGAAAAGTTGCATTCGACCATTTCAACAAATGATTTAGTTACAGTATCTCAAAGTACAGCGTAGTAATGTCTGTGGATCAGAGGAAATATTACTTTCAATATTTATTTATGTTCTTGCAGTTTTATTATCAGTAGTGCAATTTTTAATTACCTGTATATACTCTAGGTATATACTTTATTATGTATGTAGACATAGGCCTGAACTACTCATAAAAAATATTAAAATTTCATTATTTCCTGTTTTACATAGAACATTTAATCAGTTTTAATAAAGTGATTTATACTTGTTTCTGCCATCAAAAGGTTTACCTAGATTCATTTAAGCCCGTCCTCTATCATGGGCGACTGGTTGAACTTATTTTGCTCAGAAGGCATTCAAGTGCTGACACGGTTGAACCCTTTGTAGTTAGTAAAGTAATTATGAGACGGCTTGCAAGGTAGAATGATAAAACAACCATTTTATCCATAATATATGTTACACATAGCAGAAATTCTCAATTCTTATATCTATCGGCAATCAAGTAACGTCGTAAACTGTAATGCGAACCCAAGTAACGAACCCCTCGTAATGCGCTAGGTGTATATGTGATTCTGAAACGCAAAACAAACCATGTTAATTGGAATTTAACGTGTTCAAGTGTACAGATTTTAATTGCCAACGCCGCGGCGCCGCGCCGTCCCTGCAGTGAGCAGTGCGGTCGGCAGGGTTCAGGGGCGCCGCCGTCCTCGTCAATTCACAGTCTAACAACATAACATAAACCGCTCACAACCAATCAGCCACTCCGCTGGCCATTGGACCATTGGACCAGCATCGGTCCCCACAGCCGCCACTGCTAAGTGCACTGTATAGCCCAAACTGGGTGTTCATCGCTACTAGTTATCTCTCAATTTTTTATAAATTGTTAAGACCTTTTTAGTTACAGTAACATTCCTATTTTAAAGTATGTTGTGACCTCTTTTCTTCGCAGAACAGCTGATCAAAAGTAAAATAAAATCATTGACTATCCTATCCTATTATATTAAACCAGAGCCGGCCAGGGCGGTGCGAGCGGTGCGGCCGCACCGGGCCCCGCGCTTGTAAAGGCCCCGCGCTTGATCAAGGAATAAAACGAAAAAATTACAAAATTACAAAATTTAACCATAGCAGTGAGAAACGGCCGTTTTCTCGTTTATAGCTATGCCTTAAAGTGGCCGCAGCAGGGCCTAAACGTTTTATACTGGTAAAAATAACCGGTGAAAAATATAAAAAGTGGTTACATTATATGTCATTCGAAAGATAACATTCTGAATTTCTTATTATAGTAAGAGATAACTGTTAACCGTTTGTGTTACAACGAAATAGCTCTCAGAATATTCGTAAATTTTAGCACGACATCAATCAAAGTAGCCAACAGGTTTGAAACGTCAAAACATGACATTTTTAACTTACCTGATCAGATAGATTTTATTGTATAAATTTTCATTTGGCACCATTTGTTGGTCAATACAAAGAGTTCCTATTATTCTTAGTATCAATCAATTTATACTTTGTAAGGTCTCATAGGTTAGAATATAAAATATTTTCGAACTATATAACAAATGCCAAACTCCTGGCAGACGGCCATTTGCTAAATTGTTATTTTATATAATGTACGTCATTATTACTAGTCGTCTAGTCGAATGAAATGTCATTTTGAAGAGGAATAAATGTAGATTTATGTAGCTATAGGTTTACACGGTAGTACTGATGATCGCATTGCGTGCATTAGGCTTTTAGGCTACATGTTGTTTATAACATTCTATCGTTCTTCCTTCGCGCTCCTTGCATTTCCGGTACAACTTCGTGTTGACAGCGTTACAAATTTCAAAAATTTTTATACAGTTTATAGCCTTGTTAAAGTTTCCATTTCTTAAATTTATTTGATTTGAACTGCTAATGACAATAATAGGCCTATAGGAATTCATTGCTAGTAAAAACTTCATTTTTATTGCTTGTTTCCAAAATAATCTTATATGTTACCATTTACAAATTTTTCAATTTTCCATAAACTCGTACATGATAGCTAA
This sequence comes from Neoaliturus tenellus, assembly GCA_030545055.2. Lineage (NCBI taxonomy): Eukaryota > Metazoa > Arthropoda > Insecta > Hemiptera > Cicadellidae > Neoaliturus > Neoaliturus tenellus. Next base: position 103,364,411 of record CM061533.1, read on the forward strand.
AAAATTATTATATTTTTTGTGCAAACAATAAAATTGTCTAGCCTATAATATTTATATAGGTACCTAACAAAATGTTATATAAATCATACACAAGGTTGCGTTTTATAAATCAACGCGTTTTTGGGATTTTGCAAAAGAAGATTGCAATTTTTTTACATTTAAAACAAACATCAAAATATACTATTGTTCTTTTGCTATATTCAAATTCAATTGTTCTTCTGAACAATAATTTGATACAATTAAAAATTATGTTTTCATCTTGTGCTACAAGTTAATAAACGAAATCTTATAAATTGGTAAGTTTTTAGTCATAATCTTCATTATTATAAGCCTTATGTTTGTTACCAACAACATTTAAACTATAAATTAAATTATAAATTACGTTTGGGGCTTTGAAGAGATAGAAAAAAGTTTGTGTGTGAGGGGAGGAGGTTATTTTGTGGAGCCCCGCACAGGAGGTTTGCACTGGGCCCCGCACAGGCTAAGGAATGCTCTGTATTAAACGAGAAAGTTTTGTAGTGGGGTATGTGGCTGGAAATTATTTCGCAAAGTACAAGCGGAAAACCGTTCCGGAGGGCAAATAACCATTCTTGGGTATAAAATAATGGCAGTTTAATCCATCAAAACGTTCAAAACACTCAGATTATTTAATAAAATCGTTTATACAAATCATTTTTCTCCATAAGAAAAGCATTGGAGAGATCACCTGATTATAAAACTTTCTCTGAAATGTAAGTCCCGTGTTTTAACCATGTAGCCAGTTTGTGTCTTGAAAACGAGAAAAAGTTATTAGTTGTGTTGGTGGTTGGAGATAGTCTCCAAAAGCATGACTGAAAGCCATAGATATAAACAAAACGTCTGGATAGCTAACTGAGATGGCGGAATAGCGCTAAAAACAAGCCGTCTTCCCCCACCACTAGTCGGGGTTACCGCCGCCGCCGCCGCGCCGCGCCTGATGTCACACCTGGCGGTGCGTTTGTTTGTTTACATTGTTTTATTTCAGCTGAAATCGTTGTTATTGGTGGATCGACCGCTTTCTCGTTTGTTTACTTTATTTTACTTACAAAATTAATCCCAACTATACTCGGGGGCAATAGAACAGGCGTGTCAAGGTCAAGTCTTTTAATAAGCCAGCTGATTTTTGCTCATTTAACTACATGTTAAATAGCTTGACCTTCACCCGCCCGTTTTATTGTCCCCGACTTTTAGTGGTGGGGGTAACGGCTCGTTTTCGCAGCACGGAGTTAGTTAGTTAATCTATCCAGATGCGTACCATTAAATCTATGGTGAAAACCCGGTATTGAGCAATAAAGTCTTGGGTTTAAAATAACGGTAGTTTAATTCATCAAAACACGAAAAAAACTTGGATTAAATAGTAAGATCGTGAATAAAATTTTACCCTTAAGAAAGCATAGGTGCAAATCATAGGATTAAACGAGTACATGTGTTGAAAAAACGTAAGTACCGTCAATGTATACAGAACCGAATGAGGTGGCACATCCTTCTGGGGAAGTAATAACACCACCCTTGAAACACAGATAGCACTAAGATGTAATTTTTATTTACTAATTATGCTCATTGGTTGAATAGAAACAGATGGCCGAAATAATTTTGCAGAAGTTTTTTGTTGTATTGATTTTTGGGAATCAAATATGCTCATTTTGACTTTTAAGAGGTAGAAAGAGCGCTTCCGTGCCAATAAGGGAAAAGTAATCTTATATAGGCCTACCCGTAGTATCAGTGCTTTATTTTCCTCTGGTTTTCGAGGGCCATAAATGGGATGTCCCAATAATGTTGAAAAATATATGTAGTGATAAGCACATGTTAATTTTGCGTGTCGTGTCGTGTCGTTTCGTCCAGGTGCTTTTTCTTCCAAGTGCTGCGTTTCGTATAAATTCCACAAACATATGGTGAGGGGTAACTCTCTACCTGACAACTTGTGCCATTTCGTCCAATACTATACTGTTTACTTGACAGGTCTGCAAAAACTAATTGAAACTTTGCCACGATGGCTTGAGGGCTTTCTCCGTTCACTTTTGTCTAAGAGAAAATTATAATTCAATGATATGTTAAACACTTATAGTTACCAAATAATTAGTTACCAGTAAAACGTGTTCATTATTTTACTTTTCAAAAAAGTCTTACCAGTATAGTTGGTATATTTTACGCAAGTATTATATAGCTAGTTCACATACGTAAAACTATTCGTCGTGATTGAAACAGAGGATGTCGAATCGGAATGTAACGGAACCCTTGCACACTTAGGTATTCGCCTTCTAAAAAGACTTCTAGAAGTAGGTTGTTAGCATAAGTAAAACTATTTGTCCATAATTCAAACCAGGGGTGGACCGTCAGGAATTCCCAATGGTGAACAGAGACTGTCGAGTCGAAATTTAACTGCTCAGATCAGCCAACCATACTGAATGTAATGGGGTCACCGGGTGAGGTTACATATTTAATAATGTAATTTTAGTTAATGTAACAGACAAATTAACTTCGGGGGAGTGTGTTTTGAAGTCCAATTCGGCTGTCAATTTTGTTCAGTATTTTAATCTTATAAATTGCTCTATAATCATGATTTTTTTCACTGAGCAATAAATATTGAAGTTCTCTTAAAAATGACACAAGGACAAACTTTCTCGACCAATCTTAAAGGCCTTGCGGACGTTTCTAATTTGACATTAGTCTTATGTGAATAAAAATCCAAGGTAATGCATACTACGATGTCTGAGACACCTGTTTGCAACCCGCTAATTGTTTACCAAATAGCGAGAAAAAAATCACTAATTTTAAAAAGAATTTTAAGTTTGGACAGTCAATTAGTTTATTTAATAGTAATTAATCCTTTTCTTTTAAGGATTTCCTAATTCCTAAGATGCCTAATATCCTATCTACATTTAAATTTTCCATGTATTATTTGGGTTCCAAATTGTAGACCTCTATCATCAAAGGCATAATCCTTTAGAAGTTTAGAAAAAGATGTTAACAATCTGCCGGACTGTAATTGATTATTGAAGTTAAAAAAAGTCAAAGTATAACAACTTGTAAGTTAACTCGTGTGTGTATTGTGTGTAATGATTTTGATTAGAATCGTGCAACATATTGGTAAATAAGTTTTATTTGGAAATCTGGAATTTTTGAACGCCTTCACAACCGTCACGGTAACTGGCAGTACGCAGCTGTTGGCCGGCCGGAGTATCCTCAAAATGAAGGCTGCCGTATATTGCCGGTAGGTCTTGATTGCATTTAAATTCACCTTCCATTCCAAAATACGAATGCTAGGGTTATTTCAGCATCTGGTTGTTCTGTTTAGATAACCGCGAGAAATATTAGAAACATCAATTTGGAAAGGCATACCGAGAAAGAGGATAACTCTATGGAGTTATACCACAGATAACGTATGTACCATATTTATCGTATGTATAATTCTACGCTATCTGTGGTTATACCCAGTACATGTGTTTGTTTTGGTGTTGGACTCATAATTTCGTCACGACGAATGACCTATTATAGAATTACAACTAACACAATTTCCGACAATTTTCACTTAGAATACAAATATAAACAGCACTTGAATTTGTCGCTCCCTTGTTGGTAGATGTCTAGGGAAAATAAGTAACACGGTAAAATTTCCTTTGTTATGTGATGTTCATGGTTTACGCATGTACTTAGCGACATACTGGTGAGGTTTTTATTTGTTCAGATGGTTACTAAACAAATAATACGTCCCTCTCTGCTCTAAACAGCTTTGCAGTTTTTCAACAGAAAGTCTTGCATAATACAAAGAAATTAAATTCCCCTTGCTTAGTCGATTTGATTTTGTCCTACATCGATGCAGAGAAGCATGTAGCTCCAATATGCGCATGAAGAGCTAATGAAGCGACGTAATACAATAAAGATTATTATTAATACAATTTATTAAATAGAGTTTGGATTATTTTACCTCTAACAAATAAACGTTTGATTTATTTATTTATGGTTCAACGACACATACTTACATTGTAGAAGTGCACAATTAATTGGATTCCTTTTCAGTTCTTTCGTAAACGTGTTAAAAAAAATTAATAAATAAAAAGTACACAGAGCTCACTGCAAGTAATTTATATTTAATTTGTATTGTGATTATAACAAATTCTCTTCCCTTACGTCTGCGAGGGTGTTGGGGGGTCAATCCCGGTTCAGTTTTTTTCCCCATTAGAGCAATGCTAAACGGGAAACGGGAAAACTCCTGCAATAGGAATCAGAAAATTATGTTTATTATGGGAAGAAAACCAACATGCCGGCACCCCAACACCATTTTGGTTTGTTTAGTTATCTAATGTTTAGTTGTTTAGTTGTTTGCAATTTTAGTTTGTTCTTCTTTCTTGAATAAAGGTGTTAAAATTGGTTTATATACCAAGTAACCTATTTGAATAACTCAAGGTGATTGACACGATCATGAGTATGTCATGTTTTGTAAGTTCGGAGAGGAGATGGACAGTCCTAGGTTGATAAGTACGATGAGATGACATACCCGCGGTTACATCACAGATCTCCGCTAAACGGTTCGGACCGCCGCATTTCCAACGGCGGAATTCGTCTGGACATAATTTTGTCCCTGACAAGCTGTCATGATAAGACGTTCAACTTATATAACGATTTTAATTCGCCTCGGAACCGCCTAGATTTGTTGCTGTTTTTTGTGTGTGTAAAATTACATTCATGATCGCTATAGTAAAACCATTTTATATGCTAAACCTTCTATTTTAATTGTAATAATTGCCTTCATAAGTCTAAGATTACAACACAGTTTTGCGTTCATCTACTAAATACAAATAGTTATCTCATTTTACTAATGGTCTTGCAGAACTTTCTGATTATTGGTTACAAATAACTTGATGCGTGACGTTAAAAATGATAAAAATTGGATGAAAATTGAGACTTTAGTTCAATTTCTTCACTTCGCTGTGTAATGCAATTGTTGTCTAAAATGCTTGCGAAGCCTCGGGTTACAAGTAATTTTACCATCCCTGAATTCACTTATTTCAAAACTACCTAACGTATATACAGCATTTTACTGCAGTACAGTACTGTGTCATGAATTATGCCAATAGATCAGGAATAACTCATTGTAAATGCATTTTTACAAGATCGTTATTTGACGAGGCTAACTTATATGCTTTCCTAATATTCAAGTTCGTTGTGACACAGAATCTTCTCTTTGTGAGCGATTCATAACCAACCCCATCCCCGGCCTCACCATCACCGCTGCTCGCCCCTCGTCATCCCCTCCGGCCTTGGTTTGAGTATTCGCCCATCCCGTTACTGACGGTGGCTTGGGCTGGTATGCTTTTGGAGGGAAAGTGGAGCAGCGACGTGGCGGAACTGGAAGTCACGGGGGTGAGTGACCTCGCATCCCCGGTGGACTTTCCCCATCGCATTGTCGCCACATAATGGCCCCGTCTGCAGCCCATTGTCCGGCGCAGGGGTCGTGGCGCTAACAACCCTTCCACGTTGGCAACAATCAGTCGCTGGAATGTGGGGTTTAATTAAGGGTTGTGTTCGCTCACCTGTTGTTTAAATGTCACGTTTCATGCTTTAAACTGGGCTCCTCCAGTAGCTTACGAGGGGTGGATTATGTTCATTAGTAAATTATTTAAGGAGAGTATTCACAATTTTATTTGGATTTCAAATAAATGATCTCTCTGCATTCGCATTATAAACGTAACTGAACTCAATTTTGATATTTACTGATTTTGATAAACTGTAATATGAAATGTACTTAACTTGGAATTTTAATTTAGAGGGTAAAATTTCTTACCGTTCATACTAAATAGTCTAAAGAAGGTAAAACAGTGAAGTCAATTCACTCGTTGAAAGATAACTCCTAGGTAACGTTTTAAAGTTATATTTTAAGTATATGCCTATAGTTGAAAAATCAGTTACCATGGGAAAAGGTTGCCTGCAGGACCGATTGCGGCGAGAAAAGTTTCCTAACAGTTCCAGAAGGTATCCCGTTTAACCCTAGAAGCGGCCATTGCCGGATATCCGGCAATTTCATTTTTGCGAAAATCGTCAATTGCCGGATTCCGGCAATACAGGTCAATTTTTGTTCAACTACTCATTATACATGGAAAACGATCAATAAATGTAATAATATTGATACCATTTTAAAGAGGATATTCCAAACTTTCATTTTCGTAGGCCTATATAATCAAACCTTGTAGCATTAAGAGATCGACGCAATTCGTATTATAATTTGAACGAAATTTAGCGCGCGAAAAATTTTCGGCTCAAAAACGGCGAAACGTCTAAAAACATATGTTTTTAAAAAATGTTTACTTTTTGTATTTTTTTTACTATCAGAAAGCCGTTGGTATTATTGAAAAGAGCATTAGGCCTTCTTTCGTTTCCAGTGATAAACATTTGTCATATGACTTCGGAAAATAGGAAAATAATTTTTTAAATCAGCTAAAATGTGCGGTGCATAGTTTGGCCAATTTGCCGGAAATACGGCAAATTATAAATCACCTATTAAAACAATTAATAATGAGTTTAGCGCGTTATAAATCATATAATTTTGTTGCTAAGAAAAAGTTATACATATTAGAAGTGATTCCTTCCTCTATGGTGCGTGCGGTGGTCTGTGGAAGAAGACGGAAATAGTTGTATTCCTAGGCCATTCTATCTATTGCCGGTGTGAAACCTCACACGTCTCATCACAAACATTTTTAAGGAACCTTGATATTTTTTATATTTTACTTGTATATATGTATATATTCTTGTTCAGGAAGATATGCACTTCAAATAAATGTACCAGTTATCTTATTATAAAAATGTAAGATAATTATATCTGCTTTTAATAACTAAATTAGGGGTTTTGTCAATAACAAATTATGTTTCCCTACACATGATAGGTAAAAAGAAAAACAGTTATTTTTTGTTCATAAGTGTATTAATACCAAAGAACATATTGTAAAGTTTAGTACATAACAAGTCCTTTTTATATTTACCTATGCTTTGATTTAATTTCTTTTTGTCAAACAGGCAACCTAAGTTTGTCAATTTTGTCCATTTTACCTATTTTTATCAATAACTGAGGATAAAAAAAAATATTTCCTATAAACCAAACACATTTATATGTAGAGAAATAAATTAAATACAGTTTATTATGCATTAGATTATTGTAAGAGTTATAGTAGTATAATTAAAAAATATTTCAAAATGATTTATAAAATTGATTGTTTGTATTTTGCTAGTGATATACTAGCAGCGATTAGTTTGATTTTATTTTATTTAAATGCTATGTTCTTTCGTGAACAAAATGAGTCTGCATATGATAGGTTTATCTTGTAAGGTTAAGTCACAGAGAGGGTTTGAAGTAACCTCTGCAGATTTTGCTGGAATACGGCCTGAGGGGTAGATTTTTGTTCTAAATTCGACCCGTGCATCCATTCGCTTAAATGTCTTAAGAAAATTTTTTTTTATTATTTCCTTATACTTATGTATATTTTCTTGTTCAGAATGATCTGTACTACAAAAATATGTACAATTGATCATATTATCATGTTGTATAAAAATTATATGAAGCTTTGGGTAGCTAAATTAAGTTTTTTGAAAATAAAAATAAAAATTTTAAACACACATAAAGCAAAGATCAACATTTTTTTATAGTACAAAAACGCATTATTTCCAATAAATATATTGTACAGTTTAGTAATATTGCACATTTACTGTAATATGTATATATTGTTTACGTTATTTTTATCTTTCAAATGTACAGGGCACGTTTGTAATTTTTTCCATTTGGCGTAATTTCCCCTGTAACAGTTGTAAAAAAATATTTCTAACAAACTAAACATATTTACACGTAGGGAAATAAATTGCCTATATTTTGTACATCTTCGATTTTCTGTATAAAAATTAGTGTAAAAGTTCTAGCACTCTACTTTTGAAAAATATTTCAAAATTTTTCAAAAAATTTGGTTTTTTCACATTTTGTAAAAAACGTACCAACAGGGATTTCATTTAATTTGTTTTAGAAATAATCTACGTCTTTTTCCGAACAAAATGAATATGCATATGACTAGGTTATCATTAGTAGTTTGGACACTGTTAATTTTTTTAAAAACGTCTGCAAAATGGCCGAAATTGCCTGGCCGCTTAGCGCACACGCACCGATTTGGCCTGGCCGCTCCTAGGGTTAAACAAATATTTCACTTGGTGTAACGAGGTACGAAGTTTTCCTCTGTATCCAGTTGTTTGCTCAAATGTGTAAATCTTCTCACGACTTAGATTTTTATAATCTACTTGAGAGTGTTTGGGTGTGTGGTGGGTTGCTGGCATCAGTCGTCGTCGTGACGGACTAACCGTGAATATAAACTGAACTTTGGAATCGATGGTTTGTCATTTCTACTCTGCCAGTACAGCAGAGCTTTTCATTAAGTACCATCCATTTACGTCGTGGCTTTTCATACGCCTTAAATCTGTTTTACTACCATATAGTCCAGTGGTTATGGGGCGACAAGGCAGAGTAAAGCGAGGCCCAGGGATGCGTCAAGACTTGATGTCGTGTGTGTTTGTGTGGGTGTGTGGGTGTGTGTGTGTGATGTACCGAGACGCAGGAGGCGGTGGCTCGCCAGGAGGCAAGATGGCGGCGTAAACATCTCCCGTCTCCACCGGCTGGCGGCAGCTGGCTCCCGTGTTTACGTCCCGGTCCCGGTCCCGGTGTGGCCCCCCGACAGGTGATCTCGGGATTCGGGACTCCGACACGCGCTCCGGGGGATATATGGCTACCGTTGCGCGGAGTCCAATGTATATGGACTGTGGTTGGCAGTCGCGGGTAAAGTACAGCGGGCGCAGAGAAGGGTAGGTTAGGGAGAATTTTTAGTGGTAGCGTGCGTTTTACAGTTTGAGGCGATGGAATGTAAATAATGAAAATACCATTTTTATTGTAATAGGATGTTTGTTACAGGATGTTAAAGCTCCATATAATGCAGAAAAAGTAAAGAGAGGAGAAAGAAGTTAAACAAGTTTAGTCGGATTTCGCCTCCACTCCTACTAAACGCTTTCCCAAGGGAATCAATCCATTGAACTTAGTAAATTAATGTAATACTGTACAAGTCGACTGATATTATTGGCTCAGATACTGTGTCTATATTCTTTGCAAAAACTACTCAGAAGAAATACCTTTGTTTTTGCTACTGGTGGATAAGGAGACCCCGGCCGAACCGTCTGCTTCTGACGATGTCTAAATTTTTTTATTACGTTAAAAACAAAATTCCGGACTTTTAGGCGTCCCGATACAATTTTTCGGGACATCGCAGTACATTATAAAAAACCGGGACAATCCTGGTTTTCGGGGACGTTTGGTCAATCTACTCTAACGGGTATTTTGCGCAAGCCCCCTGAAGGAAGAGAAAGGGTGAGAGACGGGACATCAAAGACGGACCATTCGGAGAGCCAGCTCCCGTGCTACTGCGTGACAGTGTGACAACTGCTTTTTAGGCTCAAACAGGCCGTTTGCTCTGCCCTCTAATTACCTAAATACCTTTAACCAACCGACTGTCCATTCATGTTCCTCAACTATTGAGGTTTCCATGCCCTCAGTATTCAACCCCCGAATCATGAAGGAAGGGAAATGGCCATAGTGTACTGCCAAAAGACTTAACAAATGTTATGACAACTTCGTTTGATGCACCCAAAGTCCGCTCTCAAATACTGTAGACCCTAGTATAAACCACTTTAAAAGTTGTCCTTGGACTAAATACCATAGATTTCATTCTAATAACAGTGTAATAATTATTTAACACATTTTAAAAGACACTCCATTGTTCAACTTACTTTACCATACCATCACGTGGAGTCATAAGAAACTCTACATATTTATTAGCATTACAACTATTTACAACTACTGAAATACAGTATGCAAGACATTAAAGTAAACTAACCATGCAGATGGTAAAAAGTAGGTCTTCAGTATGTCACTGTTTCTCCTTTTGTCCTACAGCAAAGCACTATTCTTGATGTAAGAGGCGATCAACGTGGCTCGCGTAAGTTACTCGAAACTGACTTTTCCTTCCGGTATGAGAACTTTTGAAAGTACTCTATCTTCTTCCTCTATGACTGCTTTTTTTCTACTAGCCTACACCAAGATGTAGCCTCAAAAAACATAAAGTAGGTACATGCTCTTTAGATAAATTTCTTTATGAATTAAGTACGTGAACAAATACAACGTGGTTTAGCTATAGGCTTACAATAAAGTAGCTAAGTAGCAATTGGAGGAAAGTGCACAACAGTTCACTATAACGTCCCTTTATTTTACCTCTCGGCTGAGCACTGCATTACTGCAAGTGATTCGAGCTTTTTTAGATCCTCAATAGATAAAAAATTAAACACGTAATGTAAAATAAAAATCGAGAGAAATGATTTTGAATTTTTAATCCTGTGAGGTACAACAATATTTAAACTAAATATGCATTTCATAAAATACATAAAAATGTAGCGTATTTTTTTATATTTCCCTATGCATCTTCACGAAAATTGTCTAGTCGATATGTTGTGTATTTCAAGGGTATATTTAATGAGTTTGTATATTGTATACCGTAGCAAAAGTATCGCTCAATACCTCGTGTTTAATATTGTTTTGAAGTTGTGGAGCCATAATTCTAATTGTTTCCCAAAATAAATTTCTAATTCAAATCTTGGGCATTCCCTTTCTTTGCAAACCGAGAGATTTACTTCCAAGCAACCGCAACAATCCTTGGTAGCGCCGAGATCAGCTGACCGCGCGCCGCCGCCGCCAGTGCCGGTCACCCGTGCCCCGTGTCCCCAGCTGCCCCCCGCGCCTCCAGATGCCGCCGCCCATGGTCCCACCTGGACCTCCCCCCCGGGTGTCGCGTGCCCGCCACGTGCCGCATCTGTCAACCGGCCGACAATCACTTCCTGTCCGCAGCAATCACGACAACGACGCGACGCGAGCCGTGCCGGTCAACCAAGGTGCTGCAAGGTTTACTGCAGCTCGGCGGACAGGTGTGCAGCACCAGCGGGTTACATTTCCGCCTCACGGAGGAACAACACGTCCTGGGAGCAATTCACGAATCTGTGTAAATATAAAAACTGTATGAGTTTGTAGGCCGAGCAACGATTGTATGGATACATAATGTAACAAATATACAGGGTGTTCGGAAAAAATCGTCTCAAGAATTCAGTAGGCTATTGTCCGCATCAAAATAAGCAAAAAAGGTCATATAAAAATATGTCCTAGCCCCCATTGTGTTTTTTTACTCTAAATAGTTTTTATTTGATTTCCATCAGAGTTGTGTTTTTAAAGTTTTGGTAGTTAAGGTCCTAGTTTTCGTATTACCTAACGTCAAACCTATCTTTTAGATATCTATAATTAATTAATATCCCTAAGACAAATGGCAATTGGGCCTCATAATCAATCAAATCAGGGGTTGGTCGTGGGGGTGAATTTTCAAAGTGGCTAAAATAATTGTCAAGTCGTTTGTAAAACACAAAATTTATATATGGCTATAGCGTTAAAAGGATATACCTTATGTGGAAAGCAAGAAGTTATCGCTACCCCTCCTAAACCTCTAAAAGGCTTTATTTCCATCCACAACTTTTATTTGCGTTCCATTTACAAGCAGCGGCGCAGATGTTTTGTGGCCGAAACCTTGAATACGGGATGAATATACGGAGACGCTTCTCTTTTCATTCGTCGCGCGAAAACGAAAACGACACGACAATGTCGGTGTTCGCAAATCGATATGAAAGTGGGTTTTATCAAAGAAGCCAACGTATTTTTCCACGATTTGAGCTTCGTGTTAGGAACGCCGCTTTAACAACTAAAGTTTTCGTCTTTGATCCGCCAGTAATTAACCGCTTTTGAGATCTGTATAACCGTAACCTTGGTGATAATAATCTCCCCGCAGATATACAGTATTCCGATCGTTATATTCTACTTTCAGTACGCATGATAATTATTTGTTCCATAGTGTGATAATATATTATTTCTTCGTAAACTCTTGAAATTTTCTTGTGTTATAATCAATACACAGTAGACTCCCTCTTAACCGGCCACCTTTTAACCGGTCTCCGCTTTAACCGGCTTACTCTGACACAAAATAACATCTTTTTAACCGGCCATTTTTTATCTCAACGTCGCTTTAACTGGCCGCGTTACGCCGGAAACTAAGTTTTTTTATCTAATGTATCATGCAATTCAACTTTATTTCATATTGACGTTTCCAAACCAATAAAACTCTAATGTCCTGGGCGGAAGTGACTGCCACCTTCCAATGCGTTTGGGCCTACTATCCAGTAGACCACAATAAAGAAACGAATTATTATTAGTGTAGGTTCGTTGTGGATTTCATGGGTGGTGGATATTGGCTATAAATAATATACAGTAATGTATTTAAGGTTGTTTTTCAAGTAATAATTATATGTAGGTCGTTCTTAAATAAAATTGTGGGAGGGCGTTCTTAAATGAACATCGGTTTAACCGGCCAATTCATTATCCGGCCGCGGCCTGGTCCCAAGGTGACCGGTTAAGAGGGAGTCTACTGCAGTTGTATGTGCAATACAGCACAAGCGATTTTAATATACACGAATACCTCTAACTCGAACTTCGATAACTCGGAATTCTTAAATATAATGATTTACTGTACAGTATTTCCAATCCCCTTGGCAAATGTATCCAAGTAAAAACTATAAAAGGTAGAACATTATTGAACTCATCTTGTGGTTAGTACCAGGGAGACCGAACACTTGCTCGGTTAACTTATAAGATATTATTTAGTTGGATTTAGTCACAGAAAAAGGAAACGATATCGTTTCGTTTTTCTGTGATTTAGTTCACCCCGCTTACTTACCCCTACGATCCCACGATCGTCCGTTCGCTCCGCTTATTCACCCCTACAATAAGCACGTTCGCTACGCTCACTCGCCTAGCCAAACAATGCTGCACTTTGACTTTGGTTTTAATTCAACTATAGCCACATGTTAAAAATGTATCTTGTTGATTTTTTTCATACAGCTATCAACTGATTTTTGTTCAATTTGATAGCTAATTTGAAATGTTCATAAGGATAACATAGGAACTTCGAAGGGCTTTAGGACGGAACCCGGATTTTTTTCAGCCGTGCGACCAACTACAATCGATTCCTGGTGGCCAAAACCCCCATATTCAACAAAAAATCAAAAGTCCTTGGACGGAGAGAACTTTGCCCGTGCAAATGGTACTGTACTTGTATTAGAATATAAAAAATAATAAGAAAGATATAAGAATAAGATGATTTACGTCTTTACTTTGAAGTTGGTGAGATACAAAAATTACCTCTATTGAAGTTGAGTCAATCAGTTCAATTCAATGTACACTCAAATTCGAAGTTCACCTCTATAACTTGAAGTTTTCTCTCGACTTCTATACGTCATTTGAAACCCGAACCCCGGCGCGGAGGGGGCTAATGTAGTTGGTGAAACATTTGATCAGCTATCACAGTATTGTGCTGTATTATCTCTGTAAGATAAATCCAACTAAAACTTCTTTAACTCGAACTATTCGTCACTTGTTAGTCCTGTGAATTTCTAGTTAGCAGAGTTTATTTGTATAGTTTGTCTATTGCATTGTTTTATTGTGTTAATAATGAGAAGTAGGCTACAAAATTGTTCTTAAATTTATATTTTTATTTTGTACATTGTTATTAATAATAACCTAAACCGTAACCGATTCTTGACCTTAACAGTGTTTCTAATGCAACGAAGCGTTCAGACAGGCACCCTTGTGGCCTGGACTCAGCGTGGGCGGACCGTGTAAAGCTTTGGCACAGAATCACCCCCCCCCCCCCCCCTTGTGTGTCCCTTACACTGCTGTATTACTTTCACTTCGGACAAAGTCATCCTGTTTCAATGTTTTGGTACATTTATGAATTGTGTTTAACATTATGTATTTTTTACAAAATTCTATCAATTAAGGTTGTATGAATTGCTCGGCGAAAACCATTGTTGGAATATAGATTAAATTAATTTTAAACATTTTAAAATTAAAGTGGGACGTAATTGGCCATTTCATCGTCGGAGAGTTATTAGCAAAGATATGAACTTATGCGTGAATATTAAACACGTGTATGTGTATATTGTTTAGCACATAATGTGCGCTGTCCGACAAGCGCATGGCATGTATCATGGAGCATTCACACCTTATTCTATTTACTTACACCAGTATTATTCGCTTACACTATTTATGATATGACACATGTCAGCAATTAACTAGGCAATGAAGCAATCCTTGTGCTACGTGCTACCGTTTGTTGTGTGCCAAATCGCAATTATTGTGGATTTTGCTTACTCGCATTCTGGATATAAATATAAGGAATCTTCTGCCACTGTAAAGAGAATAAGGTAGGCCTAAATAATGAATGTAAAATGTAGAATATCAAGGCGTGTTTTTCCCTTCGTCAGCAATGACAAACTGCCCTAATTCGTCCAGACATTTAGAGGTCAGTGAGGTGGGTGAAAATCAAAATTTTTTTTAAGATGCGAACAGATTTAAATGTTACTTTAAACTAACCGCTCGTCATTTTGTAGTAAGCTACTGTTTAATGTAACGTAAAATTATCTAATATGAAATTTTTAAAACCCTTTGTTGTCTCATGATATGACGTTAAAATCATCAGGCCGTCGCTTGGAGGGTTTCGCGCAGTTGATGCATCCCTGGCTACCTAGCTCAGGTCAATTCGCGCAGTTAATGCACCACCCCATACACTCATATGACTGACTCCCCCAGAATCTTTCTGCTGACCCATTTCAGCCTGAGCTACCAATAGGTCAGCATAAACAAGCTAGTGTTTATGACAGTTCCAGTCTATTCATACAAAAAGCTGAAATTCTTCCTCCTCACATGCTTTCTTGACCTTTCGTGAAGCTAACATTTTAGAACCCATCATTCCTTAATAATTAAATAAAACTATATAAATCCAGTTCCCCCATTACAATCTTACGTACTTATGGAACGTAAGGATAACATGTGAACTTGCAAAGAAAATGTACAGTGAGGACTGTACATTACAGAAAGACAGTAAGATTCCCGTTGGCTCCAACCAGTTTATCATCGACCAACCGCAATCTTGTAGTCGCTTGACGGGTGGCGAGGGAATGCATCGTTACGACTACCGTCACCGTGTCCAGCGCCAGCATGACGTCATCACATCGATTGTGCGAGTGAGGGGTTAGTAGTACCCAAAATGTATGTGCTAAGGGAGTAAGGTGCATTAGGTGCGCGGCGTTGCGGCGTTTATTATTTTTTATTGATATGTTTTAAAATATTGTAACTAGTTGTATTTAATATGTTTAATAATGAATTAAGTGTAGGTTATGTTAAAATTATGGAAAATTTAACTATATATATATATATATATATATATATATTGTGATGAGTGTTTTAATTGAGGTGGTAGAAACTGAATGGCAAATACATTGATGTTTATAATGTTTGGGTTTGGATGTTAAATAGTACATTATAATAATTTTTTTACCCCCTCTACTATTTTTATATTATATTAACTGAATGAGCAAGAGTAATTGTCATAACTCTGATAGATATTGGACCAAGCACATTATGGCGTCTTCCTCTAACCAATTGTTAAATGTGTCACATGGAAAACTACAAACATTATTAGTGAGTAAATCTTATAAATTAGCTTTGGAATCTGTTGAAAAGATTATAGTTGGTCTGAATGGAAGTGATCAAAACTTTGCTGTAGAAATACAAATTGTTGAAAAAATAGGATCTGATTGTTTTGGGATATCTTTTAGCCCAGCTGAATGGTATGGATTGATGTTACATTTTGAAGAAATCACTGAATATTTTAAAAATGGGAGACAGCATGTTGATATTGATATTGGGGCAATTACAGTACTTTTTAAAATAATTAATGAAAATCCTATAATGGTGATTTGCAAACGCTTTTCTGGTGAGTATTTACCAGTAAAAATTGAAATTGAAGAGTCAAGTTGGAATAAAATTATGGAATTGTAGCAATACATTTCTGAAGATATCTTGAAAGTAGTATAGATATGTTGCTCCTGGCTCATGAGGGGCATGAGGGGCATGGAAGTACGAGGGAAGTACGAGGGAAGTACGAGGGAAGTACGAGGGAAGTACGAGGGAAGTACGAGGGAAGTACGAGGGAAGTACGAGGGAAGTACGAGGGAAGTACGAGGGAAATACGAGGAAGTACGAGGAAGTACGAGGGAAGTACGAGGGAAGTACGAGGAAGTACGAGGCACCCTCTTAACCGAATCTCGTAAACCTCATTTTTGAATGGTGTTGGGTCAGTTTGTACCTGACTTTGGGCTAATTTCTTGATAGAGAAGGGTGACTGTGCGAATTTCCTAACAGTCCTACGCAAGGACTAGTCCCGTGTAAGGACTATTGTATTTAGATAGTCCCGCATGCTATTGTATTTTAATGGTCCCGCATGAGGACTAGTCCTGTGCAAGGACTATCGACTTCATTTTTAACTGGTTTTGTTCCAGTTGTTATCTGTTTATAGGCTAATTTCAGTATTTTGATTAGGTTTTGCCAATGGTAAATTTAAGAAGTACGGGGGACGTACGAGGGTAGTACAAGGGAAGTACGAGGGAAGTACGAGGGAAGTACGAGGGAAGTCCGAGGGAAGTACGAGGGAAGTACGAGGGAAGTTCGAGGGAAGTACGAGGGAAGTACGAGGGACGTACGAGGGAAGTATGAAGGAAGTACGAGGGAAGTGGGGGTTTTCACCGTACAAAAGTGTAAGGGGGGAACTGGATTAATATTGTTTTATTTAATTATTAACTATTGATTGTTGGGTTTGGGTTACAATATTAATCCAGTTCCCCCCTTACAAAAGCAATGAAAAAATAATAGCGATTAGAACAAATAAGTTTTCAACCATCGTCTTCTTCATCAGAATACTGCAAGTACCCCAGCTGATCTAAAATTCCCACATGACCTGGATAGTCTTGAAAGGGTATCTCAGACAATATACAAACATTTTCGTCACCATCCGACATTTCATCTTCATAATCGGGATCCGCCAACAGATCACGTCCGCATCTTGTGACTTTAAATGCTGACTTGTGACATAGGAAACAAAGCCATTTAAAACACTTATCAGGTAACTCAACAGCTTCATCATTCGCTTCTAGTTGAACTATGCGGTCGAACCCGCAATCATAGCAGTATATTATCTTGGCATTTCCTCCATTTCTCGAACTGCAAACTTAAATTCGAAATTACCTTAGCCTTAAGCCCTAAAACATAGCAGCTAAGGCTTTGACCGGTGAATAGGGCCAAATAGCCACCAGCATAGACCTAATGTGTTGTACCTAAGATATAAATCTAAGGCCTTACAGCTGAGTCCAAAGCCCTAAAATCTAGCAGCTAAGGCTTTGACCTGTGAATAGGGCCTATTAGCCACCAGCTTAGACCTAATGTGTTGGACCTAAGATCTAAACCTAAGGCATTACACCCAAGAAGAACGCCCTAAAACATAGCAGCTAAGGCTTTGATCTGTGAATAGGACCTATTAGTCTTTGGCTTAGACCTAATGTGTTGGACCTAAGATCTAAACCCAAGGCATTACACCTTAGTAGAAAGCCTTAAAAGCTAGCAGCTAAGGCTTTGACCTTTGAATAGAACCAATTAGCCACCAGCTTAGACCTAATGTGTTGCACCTAAGATCTTAACCTAAGGCCTTGCACCTGAGTCCAAGGCCCTAAAACCCAGCAGCTAAGGCTTTGACCTGTGAATGGGGCTTATTAGCCACCAGCTTGGACATAATGTGTTGCACCTATGATCTAATTCCTTAGACCCAAGGCTTTAGACTTAAGCCCTAAAACCTAGCAAGTAAGATATTGACCTATGAATAAAACCTATGAGGACTATTGTATTTAGATGGTCCTGCGTAAGGACTATTGAATTTGGATAGTCCAGTATGGGGACTATTTGTTTTGGATAGTCCGGTATGAGGACTATTGTATTTAGATAGTCCAGCATGGGGACTATTGTATGTGGATAGTCCGGCATGGGGACTGTTGTATTTAGATAGTCCGGCGTGGGGACTATTGAATTTAGATGGTCCCGCGTAAGGACTATTATTTAGATGGTCCTGCGTGGGGACTGTTGTATGTGGATAGTCCGGCATGGGGACTATTGTATTTAGATAGTCCGGCGTGGGGACTATTATATTAGATGGTCCTGCGTGAGGACTGTTGTATTTAGATAGTCCAGTGTGGGGACTATTGTATTTAAGATAGTCCTGCATGAGCACTAATGAGTTTTAGATAGTCCGGTGTGAGGACTATTGAATTTTAGATAGTCCGACATGGGGACTATTGTATGTAGATAGTCCGGCATGGGGACTATTGCATTTTAGATGGTCCCGCGTAAGGACTATTGTTTTTAGATAGTCCGGCGTGAGGACTATTGCATTTTAGATAGTCCGGTGTGGGGACTATTGAATTTGAGATAGTCCTGCATGAGGACTATTGAGTTTTAGATAGTCCGGTGTGAGGACTATTGAATTTTAGATAGTCCGACATGGGGACTATTGTATTTAGATGGTCCCGCGTAAGGACTATTGTATTTAGATAGTCCGGCATGGGGACTATTACATTTTAGATAGTCCGGTGTGGGGACTATTGAATTTGAGATAGCCCTGCATGGGGACTATTGAGTTTTAGATAGTCCGGTGTGAGGACTATTGAATTTTAGATAGTCCGACATGGGGACTATTGTATTTAGATGGTCCCGCGTAAGGACTATTGTATTTAGATAGTCCGGCATGGGGACTAGTGTATTTAGATAGTCCGGTGTGGGGACTATTGTATTTGGATAGTCCGGCGTGGAGACTATTGTATTTAAATGGTCCTGCAAAGCCCAAAAAACCTAGCAGCTAAGGATTGGCCTGTGAATGGGGGGTATTAGCCAACAGCCTAAACCTAATGTGTTGGGACTAACATGTAAACATAAGGCCTTGCACCTGAGTCCAAAGCCCTAAAACCTAGCAGCTAAGGATTTGAACTGTGAATAGGGCCTATTAGCCATCAGCCTACACCTAATGTGTTGGCACTAAGATGTAAACCTAAGGCATTGCACCTGAGTTCAAAGCCCTAAAACCTAGCAGCTAAGGATTTGAACTGTGAATAGGGCCTATTAGCCATCAGCCTACACCTAATGTGTTGCACCTAAGATCTAAACCTAAGGCCTTACACGTAAGTGCAAAGCCCCAAAACCTAGCAGCTAAGGCTATGGCCTGTGAATAGGGCCTATTAACCACCGGCTTACACCTAATGTGTTGCACCTAAGATCTAAACCTAAGGCCTTACACGTAAGTGCAAAGCCCCATAACCTAGCAGCCAAGGCTATGGCCTGTGAATAGGGCCTTTAGCCACCAGCTTACACCTAATCTGTTGCACTTAAGATCTAAACCTAAGGCCTTACACGTAAGTGCAAAGCCCCAAAACCTGGCAGCCAAGGCTATGGCCTGTGAATAGGGCCTATTAGCCACCACCTTAGACCTAATGTGTTGGACCAAAGATCCAAACCTAAGGCGTGACACCTTAGTACAAAGCCATTAAACCTAGCAGCTAAGACTTTTACCTGTGAATACTGCCTATTAGCCAAAAGCTTACACCTAGTGTGTTGCACCTAAGATCTAAACCTAAGGCTTTACACCTGGTTCCTAGGACCAAATACCTTAGACTAGACTAAATCCTTAGCCCAAAGATCTAATTCCATAGACCAGAGGCTTATACTTGGGACCGAAAACCTATCAGCTATGACCTGTGAATAGGACCTATTAGCCATTAGCTTAGACCTAATGTGTTGGACCTAAGATATAAGCCTAAGGTCTTACACGTGGTTCCTAAGACCAAAACCTTAGACTACACCAATTCCAAGACCTATGATCTAATTCCTTAGACACGAGGCCTTAGACTTAAGACCTAAAACCTAGCAGCTGAAGTGACCTATGAGCTATTAGCCTAGAATTAATGAATTAGACCTAAGATCTAAATCTAAGGCCTTACACTAAGTCCAAAGTCCAAACACCTTCGACTAGACTAATTCCTTAAACCCAAGATCTAATTCCTAAGCCCCAAGGCCTTAGACTAAAGACCTAAAAATCTACAGGGGGCCGCGATTCACAGCCCCTCATGTATTGAGCAAACATTAGGCAACGAGGTCTTATTTATTTGATTTTAAAATCATGATCAGCTATGGTCAGATTCAGATTTTGGTGTTTAAAGACCAACCTCCATCTATCTTACCCAACACCTAAGACCCTACCGCATGGACTTGACCCAAGACCAAAGCTATACACCGTGTTCTAGGCTTTAAGGTTCTTAGACCCAAGACCGAGGCTATAGAAGACCTGAAAACTTACAAGGGAGTCGCGATTTACGACCCCCCTGAATGGAACACTGGTCTAGACCAATGGCCTTACACCATGGTTTAGGCTTTTAAGCTATTAGACCCAAGACCTAAGGCTCTACACCATGGTCTAGATCCAAGATCTAAGGCCTGCAGTCTAGGCTTTTAGGTTCTTAGCCCCAAGATTTAAGGCCTTTAGGTTCTTAGCCCCAAGATCTAAGGCCCGTGGTCTAGGCCTTTAGGTTTTAGACCAAAGACCCTACATCATGGTCTAGACCCTAAACATAAGGCCTGTGATCTAGGTCTCTAAGTTCATAGGCCCTAGGCATAAAGCCTTACACCATTGTCTAGACCCTAGACTTAAGGCCTGTGGACTAGGCCTTTAGGTTCTTAGACCCAAACCCTAAGATCCGTGGTCTAGGCTCTTAGGTTCTTAGACCCAAGATACTTCCCGTGGACTAGGCCTTTAGGTTCTTTGACCCAAGACCTAAGACCATGGACCCAAGACCTAAGACCATGCACCGTGTCCTAATACTCGTTTCAAAGGCGGCCAGGCCTAAGACCCTACCGCATGGGATAGACCCAACACCTAAGGATATACACCATGGTCTAGGCTTTTAAGTTCTTAGACCCAAGACCTGAGGCCGTAGAGTTAAGATCTGAAAACTTACAAAGAGGGTCGCGATTCACGACCCCCCGAACAGACACTGTGGTCTAAACCTAAGACCTAAAGCCATACACCGTGGTCTAAGCTTTTATGTTCTTATACCCAAGACCTAAGGCCCAACACCATGGTCTAGACCCAAGATCTAAGGCCCGTGGTCTAGGCATTTAGGTTTTTAACCTCTAAATCTAAGGCCCGTGGTCTACGCCTTTAGGTTCTTGGATCCAAGACCTAAGACCGTACATAACCCGTAGACCGTAGACCCTAAACGTAAGGCCTGTGATCTAGGTCTCTAAGTTCTTAGACCCAAGACCAAAGGCCCTACACCAGGGTCTATAACCAAGACCTAAGTTCCGTGGTCTAGACTTTTAGGTTCTTATACCCAAGGACTAAGGCCCTACACCAGGGTCTAGAACCAAGATCTAAGGTCCGTGGTCTCGAGACTTTTAGGTTCTTATACCCAAGGACTAAGGCCCTACACCAGGATCTAGAATCAAGATCTAAGGTCCGTGATCTAGGCTTTTAGGTTCTTATACCCAAGTCCTAAGGATCTACACCAGGGTCTAGAACCAAGATCTAAGGTCCATAGTCTAGGCTTTTAGGTTCTTATACCCAAGACCTAAGGCCCTACACCAGGGTCTAGAACCAAGATCTAAGGTCCGTGGTCTAGGCTTTTAGGTTCTTATACCCAAGTCCTAAGGCAGTACATTAGGGTCTAGAATCAAGATCTAAGGTCCATGGTCTAGGCTTTTAGGTTCTTATACCCAAGACCTAAGGCCTTAAACCAGGGTCTACAACCAAGACCTAAGGTCCGTGGTCTAGGCTTTTAAGTACTTATTCCCAAGAACTAAGGGCCAACACCAGGGTCTAGAACCAAGACCAAAGGTCCGTGGTCTAGGCTTTTAGGTTCTCATTCCCAAGACCTAGGGTCCAACACCAGGGTCTAGAACCAAGACCAACGGTCGGTGGTCTAGGCTTTTAGGTTCTTATACACAAGACCTAAAGCCCTACACCAGGGTCTAGATCCGAGACTTGAGGCCTGTGGGCTAGGCGATTAGGTTCTTAAACTCAAGACCTAAGGACTAACACCATGGTCTAGACCCAAGCCCTAAGGCCGTACACCATGATCTAGACCCTAAGACTAAAGGCCTTACACCATGGTCTAGTACTAGGCTTCAACCGTGTGCAGTTGTATTTGTTTCATCCATACCTAGAGAAAAGTTGGGCTATAAGTTCTTCGGCCCAAGACCTAAGACCCACCAGCATGGTCTAGATCCTCAAGCCCTGAGATCATACACCGTGGTTTAAGTCCTTAGACCCAATTTCTAATCCACCATGGTTTAGATCCCCAAGACCTAAAGCTATACACCGTGTTCTAAGTTTTTAGACCCAAATTCCGCCATGGTCTGTATACCCAAGACCTAAGGCCCTACACCATGGTCTAGTATTCGTCTTAAACCGTGCGCAATTAATTGTGGTTGTTTCGGCTATATCTAGAGGAAACTCGGCCTTTAAGTCCTTAGACGTAAGACCTAATGCCATACACCGTGATCTAGACCTAAAACCTCATACCACACACCATGGCCCAGACCCAAGACCTAAGTCCCTACGCCGTGGCCTAGTACTCGTCTTAAGCCGTTTGCAGTCATTACTGTTTCGTCTATACCTTAGGGGAAATTGGCCTTTTATGTTCTCAGACATGAGACCTAAGCTTTTACACCATGGTCTAACACTTGTTTTTAGCCGTGTGCAGTTTTGGTTTTTTCATCCATAGCTAGAGGAAAGTCGGTCCTTAAGCTCTTAGACCCTAGACCTAATTCCCTACACCATGGTCTAGACCAAACCCTTAACCCATCATGGTCTAGTACTTGTCTTAAAGTCGGGTTTTAACTTCTTAGACACAAGATCTAAGACCCTACACCATGGTCTAGTACTCGTCTTAAAGTCGGTCTTTACGTTCTTAGACCCAAGACCTAAGGTCCTACATCTTGGTTTAGACCCAAGACCTAAGGCCATACACCGTGGTCCATTATTTGTCTTAATCCGTGTGCAGTTATTACTGTTTCGTCTATACCTAGAGGTAAATCGGCCTTTTATGTTCTTAGACCTGAGAACTAGGTTTTTACATCATGGTTTAATACTTGTCTTAAGCCGTGCGCAATTGTGGTTGTTTTATCCATAACTAGAGGAAAGTCGGCCTTTAAGTTCTTAGACCCAAGACCTGAATCTCTATACCACGGTCCAGACCCAAGACCTAAGGGCATAGACCGTGGTCCAGTACTTGTCTTAACCTGTGTGCAGTTATTACTGTCTCGTCTATACCTTGAGGAAAATCGGCCATTTATGTTCTTAGACCTGAGAGCTAAGGTTCACATTCATCACCCGATTGAAAAAACTTTCGGAGACGTTAATTTAAAAAAAACATCGTCTACACATCGATTTTCAAAACGATGTGTACACGTTGATTTTTAAAAACATCGTCTACACATCGATTTTCAAAAACGATGTGTACACGTTGATTTTTAAAAACATCGTCTACAGATCGATTTTCAAAAACGATGTGTACACGTTAATTTTTAAAAACATCGTTTACACATCGATTTTGACGTTTATTAAAATCGATGTGTAAACGATGTTTTTAAAAATTAACGTGTACACATCGTTTTTGAAAATCGATCTGTAGACGATGTTTTTAAAAATCAACGTGTACACATCGTTTTTGAAAATCGATGTGTAGACGATGTTTTTAAAAATCAACGTGTACACATCGTTTTGAAAATCGATGTGTAGACGATGTTTTTTTTAAATTAACGTCTGCGAAAGTTTTTTCAATCGGGTGATGAATGTGAACCTTAGCTCTCAGGTCTAAGAACATAAATGGCCGATTTTCCTCAAGGTATAGACGAGACAGTAATAACTGCACACAGGTTAAGACAAGTACTGGACCACGGTCTATGCCCTTAGGTCTTGGGTCTGGACCGTGGTATAGAGATTCAGGTCTTGGGTCTAAGAACTTAAAGGCCGACTTTCCTCTAGTTATGGATAAAACAACCACAATTGCGCACGGCTTAAGACAAGTATTAAACCATGATGTAAAAACCTAGTTCTCAGGTCTAAGAACATAAAAGGCCGATTTACCTCTAGGTATAGACGAAACAGTAATAACTGCACACGGATTAAGACAAATAATGGACCACGGTGTATGGCCTTAGGTCTTGGGTCTAAACCAAGATGTAGGACCTTAGGTCTTGGGTCTAAGAACGTAAAGACCGACTTTAAGACGAGTACTAGACCATGGTGTAGGGTCTTAGATCTTGTGTCTAAGAAGTTAAAACCCGACTTTAAGACAAGTACTAGACCATGATGGGTTAAGGGTTTGGTCTAGACCATGGTGTAGGGAATTAGGTCTAGGGTCTAAGAGCTTAAGGACCGACTTTCCTCTAGCTATGGATGAAAAAACCAAAACTGCACACGGCTAAAAACAAGTGTTAGACCATGGTGTAAAAGCTTAGGTCTCATGTCTGAGAACATAAAAGGCCAATTTCCCCTAAGGTATAGACGAAACAGTAATGACTGCAAACGGCTTAAGACGAGTACTAGGCCACGGCGTAGGGACTTAGGTCTTGGGTCTGGGCCATGGTGTGTGGTATGAGGTTTTAGGTCTAGATCACGGTGTATGGCATTAGGTCTTACGTCTAAGGACTTAAAGGCCGAGTTTCCTCTAGATATAGCCGAAACAACCACAATTAATTGCGCACGGTTTAAGACGAATACTAGACCATGGTGTAGGGCCTTAGGTCTTGGGTATACAGACCATGGCGGAATTTGGGTCTAAAAACTTAGAACACGGTGTATAGCTTTAGGTCTTGGGGATCTAAACCATGGTGGATTAGAAATTGGGTCTAAGGACTTAAACCACGGTGTATGATCTCAGGGCTTGAGGATCTAGACCATGCTGGTGGGTCTTAGGTCTTGGGCCGAAGAACTTATAGCCCAACTTTTCTCTAGGTATGGATGAAACAAATACAACTGCACACGGTTGAAGCCTAGTACTAGACCATGGTGTAAGGCCTTTAGTCTTAGGGTCTAGATCATGGTGTACGGCCTTAGGGCTTGGGTCTAGACCATGGTGTTAGTCCTTAGGTCTTGAGTTTAAGAACCTAATCGCCTAGCCCACAGGCCTCAAGTCTCGGATCTAGACCCTGGTGTAGGGCTTTAGGTCTTGTGTATAAGAACCTAAAAGCCTAGACCACCGACCGTTGGTCTTGGTTCTAGACCCTGGTGTTGGACCCTAGGTCTTGGGAATGAGAACCTAAAAGCCTAGACCACGGACCTTTGGTCTTGGTTCTAGACCCTGGTGTTGGCCCTTAGTTCTTGGGAATAAGTACTTAAAAGCCTAGACCACGGACCTTAGGTCTTGGTTGTAGACCCTGGTTTAAGGCCTTAGGTCTTGGGTATAAGAACCTAAAAGCCTAGACCACGGACCTTAGGTCTTGGGTATAAGAACCTAAAAGCCTAGACCATGGACCTTAGATCTTGATTCTAGACCCTAATGTACTGCCTTAGGACTTGGGTATAAGAACCTAAAAGCCTAGACCACGGACCTTAGATCTTGGTTCTAGACCCTGGTGTAGGGCCTTAGGTCTTGGGTATAAGAACCTAAAAGCCTAGACTATGGACCTTAGATCTTGGTTCTAGACCCTGGTGTAGATCCTTAGGACTTGGGTATAAGAACCTAAAAGCCTAGATCACGGACCTTAGATCTTGATTCTAGATCCTGGTGTAGGGCCTTAGTCCTTGGGTATAAGAACCTAAAAGTCTCGAGACCACGGACCTTAGATCTTGGTTCTAGACCCTGGTGTAGGGCCTTAGTCCTTGGGTATAAGAACCTAAAAGTCTAGACCACGGAACTTAGGTCTTGGTTATAGACCCTGGTGTAGGGCCTTTGGTCTTGGGTCTAAGAACTTAGAGACCTAGATCACAGGCCTTACGTTTAGGGTCTAAACCATAATGTACGGTCTTAGGTCTTGGATCCAAGAACCTAAAGGCGTAGACCACGGGCCTTAGATTTAGAGGTTAAAAACCTAAATGCCTAGACCACGGGCCTTAGATCTTGGGTCTAGACCATGGTGTTGGGCCTTAGGTCTTGGGTATAAGAACATAAAAGCTTAGACCACGGTGTATGGCTTTAGGTCTTAGGTTTAGACCACAGTGTCTGTTCGGGGGGTCGTGAATCGCGACCCTCTTTGTAAGTTTTCAGATCTTAACTCTACGGCCTCAGGTCTTGGGTCTAAGAACTTAAAAGCCTAGACCATGGTGTATATCCTTAGGTGTTGGGTCTATCCCATGCGGTAGGGTCTTAGGCCTGGCCGCCTTTGAAACGAGTATTAGGACACGGTGCATGGTCTTAGGTCTTGGGTCCATGGTCTTAGGTCTTGGGTCAAAGAACCTAAAGGCCTAGTCCACGGGAAGTATCTTGGGTCTAAGAACCTAAGAGCCTAGACCACGGATCTTAGGGTTTGGGTCTAAGAACCTAAAGGCCTAGTCCACAGGCCTTAAGTCTAGGGTCTAGACAATGGTGTAAGGCTTTATGCCTAGGGCCTATGAACTTAGAGACCTAGATCACAGGCCTTATGTTTAGGGTCTAGACCATGATGTAGGGCCTTTGGTCTAAAACCTAAAGTCCTAGACCACGGGCCTTAGATCTTGGGGCTAAGAACCTAAAGGCCTTAAATCTTGGGGCTAAGAACCTAAAAGCCTAGACTGCAGGCCTTAGATCTTGGATCTAGACCATGGTGTAGAGCCTTAGGTCTTGGGTCTAATAGCTTAAAAGCCTAAACCATGGTGTAAGGCCATTGGTCTAGACCAGTGTTCCATTCAGGGGGGTCGTAAATCGCGACTCCCTTGTAAGTTTTCAGGTCTTCTATAGCCTCGGTCTTGGGTCTAAGAACCTTAAAGCCTAGAACACGGTGTATAGCTTTGGTCTTGGGTCAAGTCCATGCGGTAGGGTCTTAGGTGTTGGGTAAGATAGATGGAGGTTGGTCTTTAAACACCAAAATCTGAACCTGACCATAGCTGATCATGATTTTAAAATCAAATAAATAAGACCTCGTTGCCTAATGTTTGCTCAATACATGAGGGGCTGTGAATCGCGGCCCCCTGTAGATTTTTAGGTCTTAAGTCTAAGGCCTTGGGGCTTAGGAATTAGATCTTGGGTTTAAGGAATTAGTCTAGTCGAAGGTGTTTGGACTTTGGACTTAGTGTAAGGCCTTAGATTTAGATCTTAGGTCTAATTCATTAATTCTAGGCTAATAGCTCATAGGTCACTTCAGCTGCTAGGTTTTAGGTCTTAAGTCTAAGGCCTCGTGTCTAAGGAATTAGATCATAGGTCTTGGAATTGGTGTAGTCTAAGGTTTTGGTCTTAGGAACCACGTGTAAGACCTTAGGCTTATATCTTAGGTCCAACACATTAGGTCTAAGCTAATGGCTAATAGGTCCTATTCACAGGTCATAGCTGATAGGTTTTCGGTCCCAAGTATAAGCCTCTGGTCTATGGAATTAGATCTTTGGGCTAAGGATTTAGTCTAGTCTAAGGTATTTGGTCCTAGGAACCAGGTGTAAAGCCTTAGGTTTAGATCTTAGGTGCAACACACTAGGTGTAAGCTTTTGGCTAATAGGCAGTATTCACAGGTAAAAGTCTTAGCTGCTAGGTTTAATGGCTTTGTACTAAGGTGTCACGCCTTAGGTTTGGATCTTTGGTCCAACACATTAGGTCTAAGGTGGTGGCTAATAGGCCCTATTCACAGGCCATAGCCTTGGCTGCCAGGTTTTGGGGCTTTGCACTTACGTGTAAGGCCTTAGGTTTAGATCTTAAGTGCAACAGATTAGGTGTAAGCTGGTGGCTAAAGGCCCTATTCACAGGCCATAGCCTTGGCTGCTAGGTTATGGGGCTTTGCACTTACGTGTAAGGCCTTAGGTTTAGATCTTAGGTGCAACACATTAGGTGTAAGCCGGTGGTTAATAGGCCCTATTCACAGGCCATAGCCTTAGCTGCTAGGTTTTGGGGCTTTGCACTTACGTGTAAGGCCTTAGGTTTAGATCTTAGGTGCAACACATTAGGTGTAGGCTGATGGCTAATAGGCCCTATTCACAGTTCAAATCCTTAGCTGCTAGGTTTTAGGGCTTTGAACTCAGGTGCAATGCCTTAGGTTTACATCTTAGTGCCAACACATTAGGTGTAGGCTGATGGCTAATAGGCCCTATTCACAGTTCAAATCCTTAGCTGCTAGGTTTTAGGGCTTTGGACTCAGGTGCAAGGCCTTATGTTTACATGTTAGTCCCAACACATTAGGTTTAGGCTGTTGGCTAATACCCCCCATTCACAGGCCAATCCTTAGCTGCTAGGTTTTTTGGGCTTTGCAGGACCATTTAAATACAATAGTCTCCACGCCGGACTATCCAAATACAATAGTCCCCACACCGGACTATCTAAATACACTAGTCCCCATGCCGGACTATCTAAATACAATAGTCCTTACGCGGGACCATCTAAATACAATAGTCCCCATGTCGGACTATCTAAAATTCAATAGTCCTCACACCGGACTATCTAAAACTCAATAGTCCCCATGCAGGGCTATCTCAAATTCAATAGTCCCCACACCGGACTATCTAAAATGTAATAGTCCCCATGCCGGACTATCTAAATACAATAGTCCTTACGCGGGACCATCTAAATACAATAGTCCCCATGTCGGACTATCTAAAATTCAGTAGTCCTCACACCGGACTATCTAAAACTCAATAGTCCTCATGCAGGACTATCTCAAATTCAATAGTCCCCACACCGGACTATCTAAAATGCAATAGTCCTCACGCCGGACTATCTAAAAACAATAGTCCTTACGCGGGACCATCTAAAATGCAATAGTCCCCATGCCGGACTATCTACATACAATAGTCCCCATGTCGGACTATCTAAAATTCAATAGTCCTCACACCGGACTATCTAAAACTCATTAGTGCTCATGCAGGACTATCTTAAATACAATAGTCCCCACACTGGACTATCTAAATACAACAGTCCTCACGCAGGACCATCTAATATAATAGTCCCCACGCCGGACTATCTAAATACAATAGTCCCCATGCCGGACTATCCACATACAACAGTCCCCACGCAGGACCATCTAAATAATAGTCCTTACGCGGGACCATCTAAATTCAATAGTCCCCACGCCGGACTATCTAAATACAACAGTCCCCATGCCGGACTATCCACATACAATAGTCCCCATGCTGGACTATCTAAATACAATAGTCCTCATACCGGACTATCCAAAACAAATAGTCCCCATACTGGACTATCCAAATTCAATAGTCCTTACGCAGGACCATCTAAATACAATAGTCCTCATAGGTTTTATTCATAGGTCAATATCTTACTTGCTAGGTTTTAGGGCTTAAGTCTAAAGCCTTGGGTCTAAGGAATTAGATCATAGGTGCAACACATTATGTCTAAGCTGGTGGCTAATAAGCCCCATTCACAGGTCAAAGCCTTAGCTGCTGGGTTTTAGGGCCTTGGACTCAGGTGCAAGGCCTTAGGTTAAGATCTTAGGTGCAACACATTAGGTCTAAGCTGGTGGCTAATTGGTTCTATTCAAAGGTCAAAGCTTTAGCTGCTAGCTTTTAATACTTTCTACTAAGGTGTAATGCCTTGGGTTTAGATCTTAGGTCCAACACATTAGGTCTAAGCCAAAGACTAATAGGTCCTATTCACAGATCAAAGCCTTAGCTGCTATGTTTTAGGGCGTTCTTCTTGGGTGTAATGCCTTAGGTTTAGATCTTAGGTCCAACACATTAGGTCTAAGCTGGTGGCTAATAGGCCCTATTCACAGGTCAAAGCCTTAGCTGCTAGATTTTAGGGCTTTGGACTCAGCTGTAAGGCCTTAGATTTATATCTTAGGTACAACACATTAGGTCTATGCTGGTGGCTATTTGGCCCTATTCACCGGTCAAAGCCTTAGCTGCTATGTTTTAGGGCTTAAGGCTAAGGTAATTTCGAATTTAAGTTTGCAGTTCGAGAAATGGAGGAAATGCCAAGATAATATACTGCTATGATTGCGGGTTCGACCGCATAGTTCAACTAGAAGCGAATGATGAAGCTGTTGAGTTACCTGATAAGTGTTTTAAATGGCTTTGTTTCCTATGTCACAAGTCAGCATTTAAAGTCACAAGATGCGGACGTGATCTGTTGGCGGATCCCGATTATGAAGATGAAATGTCGGATGGTGACGAAAATGTTTGTATATTGTCTGAGATACCCTTTCAAGACTATCCAGGTCATGTGGGAATTTTAGATCAGCTGGGGTACTTGCAGTATTCTGATGAAGAAGACGATGGTTGAAAACTTATTTGTTCTAATCGCTATTATTTTTTCATTGCTTTTGTACGGTGAAAACCCCCACTTCCCTCGTACTTCCTTCATACTTCCCTCGTACGTCCCTCGTACTTCCCTCGTACTTCCCTCGTACTTCCCTCGTACTTCCCTCGTACTTCCCTCGAACTTCCCTCGTACTTCCCTCGTACTTCCCTCGTACTTCCCTCGTACTTCCCTCGTACTTCCCTTGTACTACCCTCGTACGTCCCCCGTACTTCTTAAATTTACCATTGGCAAAACCTAATCAAAATGCTGAAATTAGCCTATAAACAGATAACAACTGGAACAAAACCAGTTAAAAATGAAGTCGATAGTCCTTGCACAGGACTAGTCCTCATGCGGGACCATTAAAATACAATAGCATGCGGGACTATCTAAATACAATAGTCCTTACACGGGACTAGTCCTTGCGTAGGACTGTTAGGAAATTCGCACAGTCACCCTTCTCTATCAAGAAATTAGCCCAAAGTCAGGTACAAACTGACCCAACACCATTCAAAAATGAGGTTTACGAGATTCGGTTAAGAGGGTGCCTCGTACTTCCTCGTACTTCCCTCGTACTTCCCTCGTACTTCCTCGTACTTCCTCGTATTTCCCTCGTACTTCCCTCGTACTTCCCTCGTACTTCCCTCGTACTTCCCTCGTACTTCCCTCGTACTTCCCTCGTACTTCCATGCCCCTCATGCCCCTCATGAGCCAGGAGCAACATATCTATACTACTCTTGAAGACTTTAACTTTAACAGAAGAAGCAAAGACCTATTTTGATATACTAAGCCGAATGTGCATTGATCATCTTAGAAACACAGAACTGGACTATACTTCAGATGAATCAGAAATATCTAAACACATCATTGACTTTTTAGAGATTTTAGATCTTAAACGAGTGACTTTGATTGAACCAAAAATGTATATGTTATGTTATGATATTTGCAAACTGTGTATTCCTCTTTTTGTATCAAGATTCAAACTGTGTAGTATTTTTTAATGTTTTGGAAATAATTAGTATTATATGAAAGAATTAAATAGTAAATGATGTTTTATATTATTGTGAGTTGATTTTTAGAGATCTTAGATCTTAAACAAGTGACTTTGATTGAACAAAAAATATATATGTTATGTTATGATATTTGCAAACTGTGTATTTTATTTTTTGTGTTAAGATTTAAACTGTGTAGTATTTTTGCTTGTTTTGGAAACAATTAGTAATATATTTATGTTTATGTACATACTATATATTTAATAAATGATTATTTATATTTTAATTGTGTGTATATTTTATTTCCTGAATATATGCAAGTTTTTTTTAGAAATTTAATTTAAAAATTATTTTGAGTTTTAAGTAGCTAGTTTTATTGATGTGTAAAGATAAATTTTGGAGGATTGTTAGAAATATTTGAAATAAAAGACTTAGGTTTTATAAAGATAGGTATATTTGCTTTTGTGTAGACTTTTGATGTAAAAATTTTGTATTAAATCTTTAGCTTATTATTAGACAATTAGAAATAGACTTTTATGTCTTGACTATATAATAATAAAATTATTCTAAATTTTTGGGATCTAGATATTTATACGAATAATTTTAGACTATACTGATCCATTGAGATATTTAGACTAATTATTTTAAAATTATGGTTATTAAACTTAGGCTTATAGATCTTAGATTTCTAATTTTTATTCTTGAATCAACTTTTAAAGATAGAACTAGACTGTTATTTGAATATTAAATAAACAATAATTATAATTGCATATGATTAAACTAATACTGTTGTATTTAAACTTGAAGTGGAAGATTATTTGAATTAAATTGGAATTTTAAGATTATTTTTTAAACTTTTAGACTGAAATTAGACAATCAGATTTAAAATTTTATAGTTTTAGGATTACTTTCTTATAATTTTTTATATTTCGAATTTTATATTTGAATTTTTACACTTAGAACTGCTAAATGATAAAGTTTTATACCTATTTGAAATATTTTTTAGTTGTTAAAATTCTATAAATTTATAGTTTTGTTTTTAGATTAAAAAAATATAAAGTATTAAAACTAAAACTTGACTTAACTTTTTATTACTATTTAGACTTAGTTTTTAAAACTTAGATCATTATATTTAGACTTGGACTTAGATTTTTACTTATTTAGATTTTATATATTTAGTTGCTAAATTTTGATTAAAAAAATAAGTAGAGTGATGATATTCAAATTTAGTTTTAGATTGTTATGATATATTTTTACACCTAAACTGAAACTTTTGCAATCTAAGATTTAGATTTGAAGGCTAAAACTTAGTCTTTGGACTTTGTTTTGGATATTTAGCTTAGGCTTTTAAATTTTAGATTTTGATTTTTATGCTTGATTTTAGTATTAGAGTTATATCTATATTTTTAGTCTTGATATTTTGTTATTTAAAGTTGGTTGTAATAGTTTTTAATGTCGAATTTTTAATTTAGAACTTTTATTTTTGTAAAAATGTGATATTAATTTTAGACTATTAGGTTTTTTGGTTTAGATTTTTAGACAGCTTTTTATGTTTTGTTATATTTGTATTTGAACTGGTAGATTAATCCTTAAATTTAATATTTTACTTAGATTTATATTTTTAAACAGATTATTTGTGGGCTTGGATTCTTATATATGATATTTTTTTTAAAGATTGACTCTATATTTCAACTGAAAGCTTTGGATTTTAAACTTTTAGATCCAGACTTATTTTAAAACTTAGATTTTATACTATTTTTTAACTTAGATTTTATACTTATATTTGAGATAGTTTGGCCTAAATTTTAAGACCCAAAAAATAATGTTCTGCTTTTGTAAAAATTGGATATTAATTTTAGACTTTTAGGTTTTTTGGCTTAGATTCTCAGACAGCTTTTTATGTTTTGTTATGTTTGTATTTGAACTGGTAGATTTATCCTTAAATTCAGTACTTTACTTAGACTTATATTTTTAAACAGATTATTTGTGGGCTTGGAATCTTATATATGATATTTTATTTAAAGATCTACTCTATATTTTAACTGAAAGCTTTGGATTTTAAACTTTTAGATCCAGACTTGATTTTAAAACTTAGATTTTATATTTAAATTTGAGATAGTTGAGCCTAAATTCTAAGACCCAAACAATAATGTTTGTAAAAATTTTATATTAATTTTAGACTTTTAGGTTTTTTGCTTAGATTCTTAGATGGCTTTTTATGTTTTGTTATATTTGTATTTGAACTGGTAGATTATTCCTTATATTCAGTACTTTACTTAGACTTATATTTTTAAACAGATTATTTGTGGGCTTGGAATCTTATATATGATATTTTATTTAAAGATTGACTCTATATTTTAACTGAAAGCTTTGGATTTTAAACTTTTAGATCCAGACTTGATTTTAAAACTTAGATTTTATACTTAAATTTGAGATAGTTGAGCCTAAATTCTAAGACCCATACAATAATGTTTAAAATGGTAGATTAGAACTTTTAAGTGAAGAGTTTGAAATTCTACAGTTTTTTTATTTATATTAGACCTGTTCTTATGTTTAAAGTCTAACTTTAACATTTAGGATTGAATAAAGAATTTTATACTTATATTTATTTCTATAAAACTAAACATATACATGGTTTTAGACTTTAACACTTAGGTTTTTAGACATAAACTTATAGACCTGATTTTATATTTTTTAAACTTAGACATTTTTAAATGAAGACTTAGATTATTTCTACTTATTTGGATAGTGTATACTTAATTTTTTTTTTAACTTGGACTTTTACAATGGACTGATAAATTAAGATATTAAGATTTAGTTCCAGTTTTGTAAGGTAAATTCTACATCCAAACTTATATTTTGGCATTTTTGATTTGGACTTTAAGACATATATTAAGAAGATGTAGACATTTGGTATTCTTAAAATATAGGATATTTGGTATTAAATTAAACTTAGATTTATATTTTAGACTTAAACTGTGGATTGATAATTAAATATGTTTACTTTTAGGTTTATGCTCAAAAACTGATAACAGTGTTTTGTGTTTTGGTTCAAATTTAGACCTTTAGTAATAAATGTTGAAACCTTTGTATGATAAAATTTTGAGTGTTAGGTCTAAACTTAAATTTTATATGTAAGACTTATAGACTTTTTTCTATAGACTTAGATATATAGATTTGTACTTACTGTTTAATTACTTATATGTATGTATGTTAAACTCTTAGTCTCTTTATGTCTAAGAATATTATTTCTAAGATTAGTAGTTTCAAGCATAAACTGGATTTGCAGACTTGGACTTAAATAATTGTTAGACTTATAATATTGGTAAGTTCTTTTACACCTAAATTGATACTTTTAGCTATAGTCTTGTAGATTGAGAATTATATTATAAACTAAATTTATTATACCCTTACATTAATATTAAACATATTTGTACGATTAAAAGCAAATTCTGCATTAAGACTTTTGTATTTGGATTGATATAGACATCTTGTATGAATTCTAAGACTAAAAATTTGGACTTATACTTTAAAATCATTGCATGTGGACTTATTTGTAGACTTGTAGCTTTCATTTATTAGAACTGGGAATCCTTAGGCTTATTATAGATTGTGATTTGATTTAGGCTTAAGCTTTTTGACATAGTTGAAGACTTAAGATTCTGAATACTTAAAAAATAATCTGTTTTTAAAAAATAATATAGTGACTTAAATGTAAAATCAGATCCAAATGATTGTCAGATCTTGTCTTTTGTAGGAGTGATGAACTAATTTACTGTTAAAGCTTTGATGTTTTTTTACAAGCTCTGATAATTTTAAATTCTGTCTAAGTTATAATTTCCAATATTCTATATTTTTTACAATTTCTTACTTCCTTAACCATTAAATCGAATACTTTTTGCCATTTAACAATTTCCTACACCTTAAAACAACTTTATACAAATTGTAGTAATTTCTTACAACTTGCAGTTTCATTCAATTTTACAAATTCTTGCAATTGTATGCATTATTTTTAACTTATCACAATTCCTTCCAACTCTGATGTTTTGATCCACAATTCATTTAAAATTTCACAATTCACAATACACAGTGAGTAACCATTTTAAGTCGTATTCAACTGTGTCTTGAGATTTGGAAACTATAAGTTATGCTATAAGTTAAGACTATGAGAAAAGAGAATAGTTATTTTAGAACTTTTAAAAATTTATTTGTGTCTAAAATGTATATAATTGGACTTGATGTTTATCCAGTGTCATATACAAATTACAAACTGATAAATGACCACTTTGTAATTTTGTGAAGAAGTATATGTTAATTTGTTATATTGTTTGTGAAATGTATATAAGCAATTGTAAATTTTAATTAAATAATTCAACTAAAAAGTTGAACAAATTCAATTAAAAAATTGTAAAAATGTAAATGAAATCTGTAAATTGTGAGTTTTTAAATTATAGGTAACACCTAGAAGATAAATTAAATTCTTACAATTGGATATTAAATTTTACGCCTAAACAACAACCAGTACACTTAACAGTTTACTTTTAACACAAAATGTTGAATGCTTACTTATTTGTTTCTAGAGAAATTAGAAAAAGTTACATTTCAGTAGATATTAGTACAAAAAGTAACATAACATAATGAGTAGATTTTCAGTTCTATCAAAGTTAGTCATGTAATATCTTCATTTTGTAAAACCATCAATTTATAATTATCAAAATATATTGATCTGAAGTATAATCCAGCGGTTCGTTCAGAAGAAAACGGATACAAATTAAACTTAGTATGTCTTTATTTTTTCAGTTAAAGTTAATGTATTCAGGATGTTTTGAGGATTTAATTTCTTGGATTTGATGACTTCGTCCCAATTTGACTCTTGGATTACAACTGTACCTGGTGGATGCTCACCGGATAGTAGTTTACAAATCGCTAATGTGAGATTTTAAAGTATTTGGTGATTTTCAGAATTTAACATCAATGCACACCATTCAACTGGGCTGATAGGTATTCCAAAATAAGTCAGATCCTGTTTTTGGAACAATCATAAAATGAAAGGAACCTTAGGTGGAGATATTTTTGAAAATAAAATATAATAACATAAAATTATAATATAAAGTTTATTTTCAAAAATATCACCACCTAAGGTTCCTTTCATTTTATGATTGTTCCAAAAACAGGATCTGACTTATTTTGGAATACCTATCAGCCCATTTGAATGGTGTGCATTGATGTTAAATTCTGAAAATCACCAAATACTTTAAAATCTCACATTAGCGATTTGTAAACTACTATCCGGTGAGCATCCACCAGGTACAGTTGTAATCCAAGAGTCAAATTGGGACGAAGTCATCAAATCCAAGAAATTAAATCCTCAAAACATCCTGAATACATTAACTTTAACTGAAAAAATAAAGACATACTAAGTTTAATTTGTATCCGTTTTCTTCTGAACGAACCGCTGGATTATACTTCAGATCAATATATTTTGATAATTATAAATTGATGGTTTTACAAAATGAAGATATTACATGACTAACTTTGATAGAACTGAAAATCTACTCATTATGTTATGTTACTTTTTGTACTAATATCTACTGAAATGTAACTTTTTCTAATTTCTCTAGAAACAAATAAGTAAGCATTCAACATTTTGTGTTAAAAGTAAACTGTTAAGTGTACTGGTTGTTGTTTAGGCGTAAAATTTAATATCCAATTGTAAGAATTTAATTTATCTTCTAGGTGTTACCTATAATTTAAAAACTCACAATTTACAGATTTCATTTACATTTTTACAATTTTTTAATTGAATTTGTTCAACTTTTTAGTTGAATTATTTAATTAAAATTTACAATTGCTTATATACATTTCACAAACAATATAACAAATTAACATATACTTCTTCACAAAATTACAAAGTGGTCATTTATCAGTTTGTAATTTGTATATGACACTGGATAAACATCAAGTCCAATTATATACATTTTAGACACAAATAAATTTTTAAAAGTTCTAAAATAACTATTCTCTTTTCTCATAGTCTTAACTTATAGCATAACTTATAGTTTCCAAATCTCAAGACACAGTTGAATACGACTTAAAATGGTTACTCACTGTGTATTGTGAATTGTGAAATTTTAAATGAATTGTGGATCAAAACATCAGAGTTGGAAGGAATTGTGATAAGTTAAAAATAATGCATACAATTGCAAGAATTTGTAAAATTGAATGAAACTGCAAGTTGTAAGAAATTACTACAATTTGTATAAAGTTGTTTTAAGGTGTAGGAAATTGTTAAATGGCAAAAAGTATTCGATTTAATGGTTAAGGAAGTAAGAAATTGTAAAAAATATAGAATATTGGAAATTATAACTTAGACAGAATTTAAAATTATCAGAGCTTGTAAAAAAACATCAAAGCTTTAACAGTAAATTAGTTCATCACTCCTACAAAAGACAAGATCTGACAATCATTTGGATCTGATTTTACATTTAAGTCACTATATTATTTTTTAAAAACAGATTATTTTTTAAGTATTCAGAATCTTAAGTCTTCAACTATGTCAAAAAGCTTAAGCCTAAATCAAATCACAATCTATAATAAGCCTAAGGATTCCCAGTTCTAATAAATGAAAGCTACAAGTCTACAAATAAGTCCACATGCAATGATTTTAAAGTATAAGTCCAAATTTTTAGTCTTAGAATTCATACAAGATGTCTATATCAATCCAAATACAAAAGTCTTAATGCAGAATTTGCTTTTAATCGTACAAATATGTTTAATATTAATGTAAGGGTATAATAAATTTAGTTTATAATATAATTCTCAATCTACAAGACTATAGCTAAAAGTATCAATTTAGGTGTAAAAGAACTTACCAATATTATAAGTCTAACAATTATTTAAGTCCAAGTCTGCAAATCCAGTTTATGCTTGAAACTACTAATCTTAGAAATAATATTCTTAGACATAAAGAGACTAAGAGTTTAACATACATACATATAAGTAATTAAACAGTAAGTACAAATCTATATATCTAAGTCTATAGAAAAAAGTCTATAAGTCTTACATATAAAATTTAAGTTTAGACCTAACACTCAAAATTTTATCATACAAAGGTTTCAACATTTATTACTAAAGGTCTAAATTTGAACCAAAACACAAAACACTGTTATCAGTTTTTGAGCATAAACCTAAAAGTAAACATATTTAATTATCAATCCACAGTTTAAGTCTAAAATATAAATCTAAGTTTAATTTAATACCAAATATCCTATATTTTAAGAATACCAAATGTCTACATCTTCTTAATATATGTCTTAAAGTCCAAATCAAAAATGCCAAAATATAAGTTTGGATGTAGAATTTACCTTACAAAACTGGAACTAAATCTTAATATCTTAATTTATCAGTCCATTGTAAAAGTCCAAGTTAAAAAAAAAATTAAGTATACACTATCCAAATAAGTAGAAATAATCTAAGTCTTCATTTAAAAATGTCTAAGTTTAAAAAATATAAAATCAGGTCTATAAGTTTATGTCTAAAAACCTAAGTGTTAAAGTCTAAAACCATGTATATGTTTAGTTTTATAGAAATAAATATAAGTATAAAATTCTTTATTCAATCCTAAATGTTAAAGTTAGACTTTAAACATAAGAACAGGTCTAATATAAATAAAAAAACTGTAGAATTTCAAACTCTTCACTTAAAAGTTCTAATCTACCATTTTAAACATTATTGTATGGGTCTTAGAATTTAGGCTCAACTATCTCAAATTTAAGTATAAAATCTAAGTTTTAAAATCAAGTCTGGATCTAAAAGTTTAAAATCCAAAGCTTTCAGTTAAAATATAGAGTCAATCTTTAAATAAAATATCATATATAAGATTCCAAGCCCACAAATAATCTGTTTAAAAATATAAGTCTAAGTAAAGTACTGAATATAAGGAATAATCTACCAGTTCAAATACAAATATAACAAAACATAAAAAGCCATCTAAGAATCTAAGCAAAAAACCTAAAAGTCTAAAATTAATATAAAATTTTTACAAACATTATTGTTTGGGTCTTAGAATTTAGGCTCAACTATCTCAAATTTAAATATAAAATCTAAGTTTTAAAATCAAGTCTGGATCTAAAAGTTTAAAATCCAAAGCTTTCAGTTAAAATATAGAGTAGATCTTTAAATAAAATATCATATATAAGATTCCAAGCCCACAAATAATCTGTTTAAAAATATAAGTCTAAGTAAAGTACTGAATTTAAGGATAAATCTACCAGTTCAAATACAAACATAACAAAACATAAAAAGCTGTCTGAGAATCTAAGCCAAAAAACCTAAAAGTCTAAAATTAATATCCAATTTTTACAAAAGCAGAACATTATTTTTTGGGTCTTAAAATTTAGGCCAAACTATCTCAAATATAAGTATAAAATCTAAGTTAAAAAATAGTATAAAATCTAAGTTTTAAAATAAGTCTGGATCTAAAAGTTTAAAATCCAAAGCTTTCAGTTGAAATATAGAGTCAATCTTTAAAAAAAATATCATATATAAGAATCCAAGCCCACAAATAATCTGTTTAAAAATATAAATCTAAGTAAAATATTAAATTTAAGGATTAATCTACCAGTTCAAATACAAATATAACAAAACATAAAAAGCTGTCTAAAAATCTAAACCAAAAAACCTAATAGTCTAAAATTAATATCACATTTTTACAAAAATAAAAGTTCTAAATAAAAAATTCGACATTAAAAACTATTACAACCAACTTTAAATAACAAAATATCAAGACTAAAAATATAGATATAACTCTAATACTAAAATCAAGCATAAAAATCAAAATCTAAAATTTAAAAGCCTAAGCTAAATATCCAAAACAAAGTCCAAAGACTAAGTTTTAGCCTTCAAATCTAAATCTTAGATTGCAAAAGTTTCAGTTTAGGTGTAAAAATATATCATAACAATCTAAAACTAAATTTGAATATCATCACTCTACTTATTTTTTTAATCAAAATTTAGCAACTAAATATATAAAATCTAAATAAGTAAAAATCTAAGTCCAAGTCTAAATATAATGATCTAAGTTTTAAAAACTAAGTCTAAATAGTAATAAAAAGTTAAGTCAAGTTTTAGTTTTAATACTTTATATTTTTTTAATCTAAAAACAAAACTATAAATTTATAGAATTTTAACAACTAAAAAATATTTCAAATAGGTATAAAACTTTATCATTTAGCAGTTCTAAGTGTAAAAATTCAAATATAAAATTCGAAATATAAAAAATTATAAGAAAGTAATCCTAAAACTATAAAATTTTAAATCTGATTGTCTAATTTCAGTCTAAAAGTTTAAAAAATAATCTTAAAATTCCAATTTAATTCAAATAATCTTCCACTTCAAGTTTAAATACAACAGTATTAGTTTAATCATATGCAATTATAATTATTGTTTATTTAATATTCAAATAACAGTCTAGTTCTATCTTTAAAAGTTGATTCAAGAATAAAAATTAGAAATCTAAGATCTATAAGCCTAAGTTTAATAACCATAATTTTAAAATAATTAGTCTAAATATCTCAATGGATCAGTATAGTCTAAAATTATTCGTATAAATATCTAGATCCCAAAAATTTAGAATAATTTTATTATTATATAGTCAAGACATAAAAGTCTATTTCTAATTGTCTAATAATAAGCTAAAGATTTAATACAAAATTTTTACATCAAAAGTCTACACAAAAGCAAATATACCTATCTTTATAAAACCTAAGTCTTTTATTTCAAATATTTCTAACAATCCTCCAAAATTTATCTTTACACATCAATAAAACTAGCTACTTAAAACTCAAAATAATTTTTAAATTAAATTTCTAAAAAAAACTTGCATATATTCAGGAAATAAAATATACACACAATTAAAATATAAATAATCATTTATTAAATATATAGTATGTACATAAACATAAATATATTACTAATTGTTTCCAAAACAAGCAAAAATACTACACAGTTTAAATCTTAACACAAAAAATAAAATACACAGTTTGCAAATATCATAACATAACATATATATTTTTTGTTCAATCAAAGTCACTTGTTTAAGATCTAAGATCTCTAAAAATCAACTCACAATAATATAAAACATCATTTACTATTTAATTCTTTCATATAATACTAATTATTTCCAAAACATTAAAAAATACTACACAGTTTGAATCTTGATACAAAAAGAGGAATACACAGTTTGCAAATATCATAACATAACATATACATTTTTGGTTCAATCAAAGTCACTCGTTTAAGATCTAAAATCTCTAAAAAGTCAATGATGTGTTTAGATATTTCTGATTCATCTGAAGTATAGTCCAGCTCTGTGTTTCTAAGATGATCAATGCACATTCGGCTTAGTATATCAAAATAGGTCTTTGCTTCTTCTGTTAAAGTTAAAGTCTTCAAGATATCTTCAGAAATGTATTGCTTCAATTCCATAATTTTATTCCAACTTGACTCTTCAATTTCAATTTTTACTGGTAAATACTCACCAGAAAAGCGTTTGCAAATCACCATTATAGGATTTTCATTAATTATTTTAAAAAGTACTGTAATTGCCCCAATATCAATATCAACATGCTGTCTCCCATTTTTAAAATATTCAGTGATTTCTTCAAAATGTAACATCAATCCATACCATTCAGCTGGGCTAAAAGATATCCCAAAACAATCAGATCCTATTTTTTCAACAATTTGTATTTCTACAGCAAAGTTTTGATCACTTCCATTCAGACCAACTATAATCTTTTCAACAGATTCCAAAGCTAATTTATAAGATTTACTCACTAATAATGTTTGTAGTTTTCCATGTGACACATTTAACAATTGGTTAGAGGAAGACGCCATAATGTGCTTGGTCCAATATCTATCAGAGTTATGACAATTACTCTTGCTCATTCAGTTAATATAATATAAAAATAGTAGAGGGGGTAAAAAAATTATTATAATGTACTATTTAACATCCAAACCCAAACATTATAAACATCAATGTATTTGCCATTCAGTTTCTACCACCTCAATTAAAACACTCATCACAATATATATATATATATATATATATATATATATATATATATATATATATAGTTAAATTTTCCATAATTTTAACATAACCTACACTTAATTCATTATTAAACATATTAAATACAACTAGTTACAATATTTTAAAACATATCAATAAAAAATAATAAACGCCGCAACGCCGCGCACCTAATGCACCTTACTCCCTTAGCACATACATTTTGGGTACTACTGGGGTTGCTCACGCCACGTCCCGGCGGCGGCACCGTTCACGTTTACGTGACATGTACACAGTAACGGATTTGAAAAGGGGCTCGGTTTGAGCCTGGTTAGGGCTGAGGGAAAATCGGATGCTTGTGTATGTTTACGCAAAAAAAAAAAAAAAAAAAAAAAAAAAAAAAAAAAAAAAAAAAAACAGACATAGGCCTAACGGTAACTTTTTCAATTTAAGGTGTGCCTGAACATGCCCTGCTTCAGTTAATTATACTATATCTTTGATGCATAAAGCTATAATTCTGTTCAAATTTTCTTCCTGAAATCTTTTACCTTTATACCCTTAGTCCTAAATAAAAAAAGTTGGTAAACACTAAAAATAAAGTAACATTTATTAGTCTAATTATTATAGTAGATATCCTATTGTGCATTCTTTCCTTCTTTGAAGACGACTTGAAAAAACAAATTAAATTAGTGTTATAATAAATACTGTACAGTTATAATTAAATGAACAAATTATTTATTATTTGAATTAAAAGGCAAAAAACTACATGTTAATAGGATACATTTCTAATTATTTTGTTATATTATATCAACA
The DNA here is from genome assembly GCA_030545055.2 of Neoaliturus tenellus. Classification (NCBI taxonomy): domain Eukaryota; kingdom Metazoa; phylum Arthropoda; class Insecta; order Hemiptera; family Cicadellidae; genus Neoaliturus; species Neoaliturus tenellus. The sequence continues at coordinate 103,407,767 of CM061533.1, forward strand.
GTAGCAAAAAAATCGTATTCATTAAAAACTCTTGGAAACCATAGAACTACGTTCAACTTAATAATAATTTTCACAAAAATGTTAATCAAAATAACTTTATCTTTAATTTGAAATTAAAACCAGGCACGGGCTAATTATTACGCTGGGTTAATTACTCATCTAACCATTCTTTCAAACCTTTTCATTGACCTCCCCTCCCCCCCGACAGGTCAACTCACTATACTAAAGCCAATTTGCCGCAATCACAAACTCCCGTCTAAATCTGTCATATCGGGCGGAGGGGGGTTGTATTTTAGAATTGTGATATTTCGGGGGCAGCGGTGATGGTAGCTATAGTTAACTTTGCGCGGGTATATATAAATTGGTAGGAAAATAGCGTGCAGCCTGAAATAAACCCCCTCGGTATCGCCATTGGGCACAGAACCTCTAGTCGTTGTTAGGAGCGGTGGTGTGCCGGTGTAGGCATACCTGTGACCCGTGGTGACCATTGATAGCGGTGATAGTGGTGATAACAGTGATAGTGGTGATAACGGTGATAGCGGTGTGTCGGGGGGCAGTCAGTTCGTGTAGCCGCGACGACGCACGGCCGGTCCGTCGCAGCCCCGTGTGTTATGACCTCTGATAATCAGCTATTCTTGTTGTTGTTGGACAATAACAAGGTGTTTTGTTTTGTAACACGGACGTTTCTTGGAATAAACGCTGTTACTGGTACGACTCACTCAATTTCTTTGCCTTTTCTCTTAGTGAAATATAAATTTAACGTGAGTTTAGTTTTATTTTAAAAGTAATCAAATAAAGTTTTAACTGATTTTACATCATTTTTTAACATTCCTGTTCATTGAATACGAATCAAATGATGTGGGCTATTATGAAAATAAACCAATTCTAAAATTTTATGGATATATTACCCCGATATCGATGCAAAACAGCGTAGGATTATCACACATGCCAGGAAGCCTATGCATTACGCTTTACAATACGATTTTTCTTGTCTATACATCCATCATCGCTAAAATAGGATGTAGAAAATTTATTAAATATGTTAATATTCAATCATTAGAATTACCGTTTAAAACATTGTTTCCAAACTTGCTAGCATAAATCGAACAAACATTGGTATTGCATTTACAAGGTGTTTGGACATATCCCATACATTTTAAACAGATGGATACAATCCACACCTAATGTTATGTAATTGTATAAGAAAAAACTTTAGACATGATATTTTACTAGTCAAGATATTTTTGTCGTCTATCGTTAATAAGTTATGATTGAAAGTTCACAGATGATAAAGTTTAGTTTGTCACACAGTGGTTTGTTTAATTGAAGCATAACAAATTAATGATTTTTAATACAAAATTAGTTTTTAGGCTACCAGTTTCTGATATTTTTTAAGATATTTTAAATTATATTAAACCTTGTGATTAATCGTTATAGACAGCTTTATCCTTAAATAATAAAAAAATAGTTGAAATACAAAGGAAGTAATTTTTTTTTGAATACGAAGAAAATTTCATTCAAATTCGAGTACTGGAACTAGAGAACATTTAAGTACAGTAAGCATATTAAAACTTGTAAAACCTACACAGTTGTTTTTAATTATTAAGTTTTAAAACAATTCAAAAAATTTTACATTTTTGAAACGTTAAAATTTTACAAACTCTTTATCAATAAGCTTAATCCTTCCTCAAACTTCTGTAATTAGAAAGTGGTGAATGAACTTAACATTTTGTACATGTAATGTTATGAATGTTCTACACTTTCCGACCGTCCAATGATTCAGCATCGATTCCTGAGTCCAGCTTTTAAGCATATTTGTTAGAGGTTAAGTGGTAGAGAGGACTTGTTAGTCCTAACTTCGCCTCCAAAATAAAGTCATTTTTCATTTCATTTCATTTCATTTCATCGATGTCCTAACCCCATCAGCTACCTGTTGTGGCTGTGAGTGTGTGATGTTGCGACATGTTCCCCACCGGAGGGTGACTCACCACCGTTGTCCGTGGTCATGGTCTCGTGGCCCGGTGGATGATGGACGGTAGGTGGAGGGGGAACCACCCTTTCCTCCCTGTCGTCACCCGGACAGCTTTCTCCGTAGATACCATCGGCTGCTGCTTTCTACGTCCACGGGGCTTTGCCGCTTTCCCACATATCCACCCTGGGGATATCCGGTCGGCCGGGGGCTGCCGTCGGCCTAGTTTCACACCTGCGACGTAACCGGGGTTGTAATGGTTATGTATATATTGTTTTGTACAGGTCGGGCGATTAATTATACCAAATTCAAAATTAATGTGCGATCGAACCAAACAAGGGACAATTCTCTAACTATGGTCTTTCCCCCTATTTTCTTCTTAGTGAGCTATTATTATAATTTGTCGTATGATGGTATTTCAAATCTTACATTAGCAATCCTTTATTTGAAATATCATCATACATATATAAAGCAATCCAGTTGGCTAAAATTAATGCATTAATTCATCGCATAAAGTGACGACATGTGGGATGAAGCAGCTGTTTCGTGATTCTTATTGGTCGAATTCTTGGTGGCGGGAGGATCAGAAAAAATGGGATGATTAAAATTCGCAATTTGGCCTCGCATTAATTTTGGACGGAAAAAGGGTAATCCTTGATATGAGCACAATCTTTGAGTTGAATTCAAATCAAAGTTGTGTTTCGAAGGGTATTGAATAATTTGTTTTTACTTTATGGTTTTAATTTTTGGTTACTCAGGGTTATGGATTATTGTTATACATTACACATCAGTGTTATCTATTATTAGGGCAATTTAGCATAGGCAGTTCACATAAGTTTTTATGAGTAAAAATGTACTTTTATGTACTTTTTTGGCTTACTTCAAATGTTTTACACGGTCATTGATATGAAGAATAATTAATTGTTAACTTTCGGTGCTGCAGTAGGCCTACTGCATTTGGAAAATTTGTATTATTTAATGGAACAAAAAGAATACTTTTCTGATGTTTGTTAATTCATAAAATCTTTCTTGTTTCTTAGTGAATCTCTTCTTCTAATTTTTAAAATTAAGATAAAAATTTAGTAATGATTGATTGAAACATAATTTTAAACAGTTTGCCCATATTAATTGGCCCAATGGGGAAATTCAATCATATTAATCATTTTTAGATGGCTACACATCATCACTAGAAAATTTAACATTTTTTCCAAAATCTGTATGTTTTAACTTCATAATATAAAGTTTAATTTAATCGTTTTAAGTTGTATGGAACAAATAGAAATATGATAATTTTGCATAGTGCCGTAACTTTCCATCGCAATATAGGCCTAAATGAGGACCTAGTTGATTATTATCATCATATTATTAAAAAAAAATACGAATTAATCTAGAAAGATGTGAATGATTAACTCTTCTTCACTCCTTGTTGCGCATTGGGCTTTTTTTATCCTACAGATGTTAAGATGCGGCTTTTTGGAAAACATGATTCATAGTTTTCCCCTGTATAGGACAGAGTTTTTCAACAGATTTTCGCGAAACTTTGTAATTATTCTGTTAAATAGTTAAATTGCAGCTCCTTTACCTTAAAAGCTCAAACATGGAAAAATACAATTTTTAGTAGAGTTAAAAACGAACTCAGTTTTTATATGTTTCTTACACTAAGGCGATGAATCAGGCATGACAACCACGATTCCAACATTAAACCTTAAAATCTTTAATTAATATATAAATGTAAGTAATGCCGTCAGAAACAGAGAAATTCCGAGGTCTAAGTGTTTTACAGGGGTGAAGAACACTTTTTAAAACCTGTTCATTCTGTACAGCAAAGATGAACGTTACACTGTAAAAAAAAAACTCTTTGCACAAGTGTGTGCTTTTATAATATTTTAATGGCTTTGTGTAGGCTACCTATAGATTGAAACCATCGATATATTATTGTGTTTAATGGGTCAGTTTTAACCTGACTATCATCTTGTAAACTGACTCGTTAATTTCTTGTGATCAAAAATTACCATTTTCCTTGTTTCAAAAACCGATTTTGACGTTGATTCAATCAAAATAGTCCGCTCTGAAAGTTTGACTTTACATAAAACAGAATTTTTTTAAGTTGTATTAATAATACAATTATTATTAGTAACAAAAGTGTTATAGATTGTAACCTTAAATGTAATTCAATCCCTTAACTTACTTGTTAAAAAGTAAAGGCACAATTTACAAGAACAGTCTGCAATGTCCCTGAAATGCTTCGTTTTCCCGTTCCTTCCGATGTATATCTTTATATAACACTTGTACTCAGAAACACAGATATTTCAGTCAAGTCTAAATATAAAGCTAGGTTTACAAATGAGAGTTTTTCATTCTCGGAGAGTTAGTTAATTACTCTCATAAAAATCTCAGACAGTTGTTGGTATTACTCGCAGAAAACTGTCTGGGATTTTGGAAAATTCGCTGGTTGTGTAAACACCTCTGCGAGTACCTCCTGAGAGTACGAACTCTCTGCTGAGAATGAAAACTCTCACGTGTAAAGCAACGTTAACTTGAAATTTCAACTGCTCTCAACAGCAAGAGGTGTGCCTCAAGGAAACTGCTTGGAGCCTATACTTTTTATCTGTAAACATCTGACTTTTTTCTTGTGTTCAAAGTTGCATTCCACATCTGTATACGCCGACGACTGTCAGCTACTTTTAACCTACAATCCTAATTTGATACAGAATGACATTTTCCGTAAAATCGAGTCTTGATCAAATCTATACTATACCCTCTGCAGATGACCTGAAACTTAATTTAGGAAAATGCTAAGTGCTACATTTAGCACCTCAAGATTACTTACAGGCCCTAAGTGAGATTGGCGTTGAGGTATCTCTTTTTAGAGGCGAGAGTTTGGCTATCTGCAACAAGGCTAAAACACTTAAGGTTGTCTGTATTATGATCTATCTTTTTCAGACCACCTAACTCACAATGTCCAGCGTGCTATCCGAGGTGTCTAAATAGATTTAGGTGTTTGTTGCCAAAACCGGTCAAATTGCAGCTCATGTTGTCTATTTTTTATTACTGTTACGACAGGGGCCTATGGGAACAGCATCATCACGATACATGATGACAGTTCAAAGAATTCAACTTTGAGGTACTTTTTCTCTCTGCGACGTGAAGACCATGTGTCAGATTATTGTGATGCTGTTAACATGCATGGGCTATTTTTGTAATATGAAGACGAACTGCATGCCCAAAGTCCTGCACGCAGTAAGCCTCAGGGCCTGAGTGAGAAACTGTGGTGCCGCGATGAGGTTTACGGCAGGCTTGCCGTGATCGATAAGAGTTAGGTGATTGGTAAGAGTTAGTTCAAAGAGATAAGTTAGTCGGACCTAAAAGCTTCTCTTATTTATGCGCCGTTCCCTATAATGACCCCCTTCTATCCTCAAAACGTATTATCTGACTAGTTTTATAAAAAACTGATTGTTTTTTTTAAATTAATTTCAAATGGAAAATATATAATAGAGTTTGTTTGCATGTTTTAATGTATGTGTATTGTAATGACTTGAGTAGTCCTGAGAACCTGTTATAGGCCTAAGACACCGACATAATCTGGTAGCCTATGCATTTTAAAGAGAAAATGACTGCCTGTGATTGTGGCTCAGGTGTGACGATTGAGGTGGATAAGATGAGGGTTAGCTTTGTTACTGAAGAAGACCAGCTGATTCGTCTGTCATTATTATTAGGCCTAATTTACAAAAAAAGTTAGCTGGATTTAGTGTTGAACCTTAAAAAACAACTTTTTTCACCTCCAAACCAGCAACTTTAGAATTCAAAGGCAATCTCTAAACAGTATAACCTCTCAGTTATGCAAGTCAGTCAAGTGCATTACTTTGCATGGGTTCGGTGCTGTCCTCGAAGATCATACATAAAAGTAGATGAGTGTCCAGAACTCAAGTGGGCCGGTGGTGGCGGTGGTGGTGACTTTGAAACGCCCTTGCCCGTGGCCGTGGAGATGAAGACGCAGCAGCAGCCATGAGCCGTGGCAGCAGCAGCACAATGGGCGAGGTGAGCGGGGCGGGCGGCTGGCGATGCTATCACACTGCTGCTGGCTGCATACACTTGACTGTGATAATGCGCTTCCTGTGCGGCTGATAACCTGATGACCCGCACTCTCCAGGCGGCGCGAGGCGCGAGAGGGATCGTCTACATCCCCCGGGCCTCCTCGTGTCTCTATGTGACATAGTCTTAGTCTAAACATTTTTGGCGATGTATACCCACAGTAGGTTTACAAGCAATTAGTGTACATTATTTCAAAGGGATCCCTCATGGAAAGTAACCTCTCGCCGGATTTCGCAATCCGTATCACTAGTAGGCCTCTAAGTTAGCCTTAAGTTTGTGACGATGCCAATTTGCATGTACATGCCTAAAGGAAAATAAAGATTTTGATTTGATTTGATTTGCCTAATTATTCTCACTACGTAGTAATAACATATAATCTAAACCAACCTTCTTATACCCTAAAACCTTCTTATACCCTATTATCCTATACTCTTATACGAGCAATGTTTGCTTGTTTGCTTGCTTGCTTGCTTGCACAATTATCTCAAAAACGGCTCCGACGATTTCCTTCAAATTTTGGAATATGGGGGTTTTGGCCACCAGAAATCGATTGGAGCTGGTCCCATAGCTGGGAAAAATCCGGTTTTCGAGCTAGAGCCCTTCAAAGATCCCATGTTATCCTTATGGAAATTTTTTAACTGAACAAAAATCAGCTGATAACTGTAGATAAAATAAACCAATGTGTTACATCTTTAACCTGTGGTTTTAGGAAAATCATACCAATGTGCAGCAAACCTTCCGCCTGGCGAGTGAGCGGAGCGAACGAGCTTTGTGTGAGAAACGAAAGTAATAATTTTACCGAGCTTAAGCTCGGTCCCCCTGGTACTCTTATCTTATACTCTAAAACAAGCTCCGTTTGTCCGGGCAAAGTTTTTTTTCGCTCCAAGGATTTTTGATTTTTTGATTGAATATGGGGGTTTTGGCCACCAGAAATCGATTGGAGCTGGTCCCATAGCTGGGAAAAATCCGGTTTTCGCGCTAGAGCACTTCAAAGTTTCCATGTTATCCTTATGGAGATTTTTTAATTGAAAAAAAATCAGCTGATAACTGTAGATATAAACCAATGTGTTACATCTTTAACCTGTTGCTTAGGAAAATTATACCAAAGTGCAGCACCCGTCGGCTTGGCGAGTGAGCGAAGCGAACGAGCTCGTCTTTAAATGGAAGAGGGTGAGTGAGCGGAGCGAACGAGCTTTGTGTGAGAACGAAAGTAATAATTTTACCGAGCTTAAGCTCGGTCCCTTTGGTTCTCTTATCTTATACTCTAAAACAAGCTCCGTTTGTCCGGGCAAAGTTTTTTTCGCTCCAAGGATTTTTGATTTTTTGATTGAATATGGGGGTTTTGGCCACCAGAAATCGATTGGAGCTGGTCCCATAGCTGGGAAAAATCCGGTTTTCGATCTAGAGCCCTTCAAAGATCCCATGTTATCCTTATGGAGATTTTTAAATTGAACAAAATTCAGCTGATAACTGTAGATAAAATAAACCAATGTGTTACATCTTTAACCTGTGGTTTTAGGAAAATCATACCAATGTGCAGCAAACCTTCCGCCTGGCGAGTGAGTGGAGCGAACGAGCTTTGTGTGAGAAACTAAAGTAATAATTTTACCGAGCTAAAGCTCGGTCCCCCTGGTACTTATACTCTAAAACAAGCTCCGTTTGTCCGGGCAAAGTTTTTTTTCGCTCCAAGGATTTTTTATTTTTTTATTGAATATGGGGGTTTTGGCCACCAGAAATCGATTGGTGCTGGTCCCATAGCTGGGAAAAATCCGGTTTTCGCGCTAGAGCCCTTTAAAGTTTCCATGTTATCCTTATGGAGATTTTTCAATTGAACCAAAATCAGCTGATAACTGTAGATATAAACCAATGTGTTTATATGTTTACATCTTTAACCTGTAGTTTAGGAAAATTATACCAAAGTGCAGCACCCTTTGGCCTGGCGAGTAAGCGAAGCGAACGAGCCGTCTTAAAAAGGAAGAGGGCGAGTGAGTGGAGCGAACGAGCTTTGTGTGAGAACGAAAGTGATAACTACCGAGCTTAAGCTCGGTCCTCCTGGTACTAACCTAAAATGTTTCGTTAACCCGCTAGCCTCCATTTTTTACACTTAATTATTTTTATTTCGTAACGGTTGGATGGATTGGGTTTATATTTGGCACTGATTAAAAAACCCCCGGTACTATTAGAAAAATTAAATATTATTAAAAATAGTTGAGATAATCATCTCTACTTCAACTGTATTGAAAAATCAAATGTTAAATCATAATAGTGTTACGTGTCAAGTTTTTTTTTATTTCTTGTCTAATTAAATTAGGTGCCTGATTGGATACACTTTGCCCATAGGGGCTCACTAAGAATCGCTTTTGTAAGGCATCTTTAGGACTTCGCCACACATGACTTCAAAATTACTTTTGGGGCCTACGGGTTGAATTTTGGCATGGACGTTCCTCTTTGCTCATAAATGTTCACTAAGAAACGCTTTCACATATATCACTTCAGGGCTTCACCCCACGTGTCGGAAGAGGATGAGTGAGCGGAACAAAAAAGCTTTGTCTGATTGACTCTTAAGAGGGCGTTGGAGTCAATCCAAATTCCGCTGTTCCCCCATAAGAGCAATGTTAAACGGGATGTCAAATAACTCGTTTATTTATAATCAGAAAATAATGTTTTATAGCTCTAAATAAAGGGTTCATCAAGGCGGATTTGGTTTGCGAGAGGAATTTTTTATAAAAATTAGTGTTTTTTACTAACTTGAAATAACAAAGCAAGTTTTTACTACTTTTAAAACATTTTCTACAGCATTTTATAAATTATTTACAAAGAATCGATCTCGCAAAAGGAAGGGGAATTTAATTGTTATTCAAACGCTATTTATTCTGAACCAATCGGACAAAAAATAAATAAATTATATGACAAATGCCGAGGACAAGTTTAGCATTGCTCTTATGGGAAATAAATCCAACATGGCGGCACTCCAACGCCCTCTTAATAATTTGACCGAGCATAAGCTCGCCCCCCCCCCCCGGTACTATTAGAAAAATTAAATATTATTAAAAATAGGCTAGTTGAGATAATCATCTACTTCAACCGTATTGAAAAATCAAATGTTAAATCATAATAGTGTTTCGTGTCAAGTTTTTTTTTTATTTCTTGTCTAATTAAATTAGGTACCTGAGTGGATGTAAATGTTAATTACTGAAAACAGTAATATCTACCTGCTTTGATTCAACTTAGTTCTGCTGTGATTCAGTTTCAATTATTGGCCATAACAGTGTGTGTGTTCAAAAATATATGGGAAATCTTCCCTCATATCCACACACATTTACTCGCGGCTAAAATCGCCTCTCTTGCTGAAGCCAAATTTTGCAGAAAGCAAACTGTCCATTGGAAGCTTCAGTAGCAGAGCAGGTGTAACTGTGTGAGTGCGAGAGAGAGGTTAGACAGGTAGGTGTCATCGTCAGTGTTGCCATGGTAACGTGTAGGCGAGTGACGCAGTGCTGCCAATGCCACCGCACGACAACTCAACACAACAACATACACACGTACTACTGTATATACATACACGTGGCCGGTCCCCGGGGCATATTACTCTGTGTGCCTGCCAGATGACAATTTCGCGATATGACTAAACTTTATGTAATTTGACTGTAGCTGACGCCATTGAAATCGATTTTGATTGTAAGGTATATGGTCCCTATGGTGTAATAACTGTATTGGGTAAAGTTAAGTAATCAAGCTGTATCGAGACACAACATCGTATATTCAGCGCGTATAAGGACGAACAGACGAACATAAAGATAGGCAACAATTTAAGTTATTTAAAAAATAAAACATAACACGTTAAAATATTATGACAAACCTATAACTTATATACCGGTAGCTATTAACATTTGAAATAGACCATTACACACACTTGATTAACCCCCGAAAGCAGTGTATGGAATTAAATATAGCTTGAAACTACCAAAACTACATACCGGTACTTTATTAAAGAATAGGCTATTTTGGGATAATTGTTATAGATTGGGATAATTATTTAAAGTATTTGATTGACGACTGTTGCAGTAGGCACCAATAATGGCGTTACAATAGTATCATAAAGTACATTCAATTTCAAACTCCTACATAATGAGGTCTTACAAAAGTAGTGTTTTAATAAAAAAAATACACAATACGCACATTTCGATCCATGTTTTTTTTTCTTTACGTGTATAATCTCAAAAGAGTATGGCAGTGAAAACGACGATCAAGTCAAGCGACATCAGGTGTGGCTACGTTTTGGATGGTTGACCGGTTGACCGTCATGACCTATACATTTTCGACATGTATATTTTATTTATTTATTTATTTATTTCAACGGACATCTCCATTTTTACATCAAATTATGACATAAAATACATAACTCAAGATGACTTAATTGCTACATCAGCTACATTGCTATATATTTGAAATATCTATCAGTTGCTTATGAGTAGGGATCTTTGGCCGAAGACTGTCAGGAGGAGCAGAAGGAGCCGACCCCCCCCCCCCCCCCCCCCCCCCCGAGGACCACCGGCGGCGAGCCCCCCCCCCCCGAAACAGTAGGGGACTTTGGTCCAACTGGCTCAACTTTTTTTTTTTTTTTTGCTAAATAGTAGGGGCATTTGGCCGGTTATTATTTTTTACGGTGTCGTGGCCGATGGTGGGGACGATGGTGGGGACGATGGTGGGGCAGCGGTGGGGCAGCGGTGGGGCAACGGTGGGGCAACGGTGGGGAAAAAGTAGTGTGTTTTGGAGACATATAGGTCAAGAAGTCTAATGAACCTATTTCATCTATCGGTGGTGGGGCAGTGGTGGGGCAACGGTGGGGAAAAAGTAGTGTGCTTTGGAGACATGTAGGTCAAAAAGTCTAATGAACCTCTTTCATCATACGGTGGTGGGGCAGCGGTGGGGCAACGGTGGGGCAACGGTGGGGAAAAAGTAGTGTGTTTTGGAGACATGTAGGTCAAAGTCTAATGAACCTCTTTCATCATACGGTGGTGGGGACGATGGTGGGGCAACGGTGGGGCAACGGTGGGGAAAAAGTAGTGTGTTTTGGAGACATATAGGTCAAGAGGTGTAATGAAACTCTTTAAACATTTGGTGCATGTACTTTTCATATCGAATAATAAAGAACTAGAATCTTTTAATATGATTACCTTAATAGCATGCAACTCTTTTTAACATTTGTTGCATATACTTTCATATTGAACATTATTTTCACTTTAACTTTTGCACATGACACATTGTGTTTCATAGCTATTTTTCTTTTTCCTGATTTTGTTTCATTTAAATTAATTTACGTATGCTTTTTCTTTTCTGTACTTACAAGCATTACTGAAACTAAGGTTTTAAGGTTTAACAGTAATCTTCTACTGTCTCTGGGACTTCCACTCGTGAGACAACTGACTCTGTGCAGCTCCTCGACGACTCTTCTACTGCTCACATTGATGCGATGATCAGAAGTTTTCACTAAATTGTATTAACACAACTATTGTTTTCTATTCACATCTATTGGTTGGATTGTAAAACAATATTTCTCTTGTATGTTAAGATATTTCTTTTCTTGTAATAAAAATTAGAACTTAACAAACATCTTTCTTCTTTTAATTCGTATGTAAGTTTCACTTTTGAAGGGACTCACTATTTCAAAGTCAAAAGTGCATTTGTAAAAGTTTTCAAAGTCTGTTAGTTTAACCTTCCTGCAGACTCGACATTACGTTTACTATCAAAGACAAAAGAGTCTAGTAATTCACTTTCAAAGTCAAAAGAGTCTGTTAGTTTAGTCATCGCACATCTTTGACTTAGCATGTAAAAGTTTTACACTTCAAATTGAAAAGAGCACTTTCGTTTAACCATTGTGCAGACTCGACATTACATGTTTACTTTCAAAGACAAAAGAGTCTAGTAGATTGCTATTTTACTTTCAAAAGAGTCTGATAGTTTAGTATTTGTACACCTCTGTGTAGACTCATCATTTATATTTTACTTTCAAATTGAAAAGAGTTTGATATCTTTAGTATTTTTCAAAAAGCAAAGAGTCTGACAGTGAATGATCTTAACACTATGTGTAAAACTGGAAAATGAAAACACGTATGTCAATACAAACTGTCAGATTTATTGAAACAATCTTAAAACTAACATCAAGTGTATTGAAAAATGAATCAGCAAAATAGAAACTTATATACATTATCCAAAAATCATAACATTTATAAAAAGACAACAGAATAAATGTTCATATCACAGTTCATCACAGTCCAAAACATTCCTAATTTCCAAACAGCGCCTAAACGATCACACTCATGCGACATAAATTAAATTGTGTATTCGTCTACGTCCATCGGTGCAGGCAGAGCTGGAGGTAGCGGTGGTGCTCTTGGTGGTATTGCATAGTGCCCCCACGGAAGAGTGTTTATTCCGTCCTCCGGCATCACGTATCGTTTGTCATCAAACGGAGCCAGAGATCTTTTTCTCACTACCACTGAGTAAATCATATGGTATTTACTTTGAAAACGTTGATTTTCCGTACTCTTTGTCGTTCTGTTATGAAGACAATCAATGTAATCTTGTACGGTTAGATCACGCAGAGCGACGGCACGATTAACACCCTTTGCTCGTTTGATAGGGGGAGGCGCGATGCAATCATCTCCATCAATTGCATTATTACAAGTACACATACCGAATGTCATACAGTAGAGTTTTGCCATCAATCCGACAAACATTTCAATGGCCACTCCTCCGGCTTCATCCTTAAACTTTCCCAACACCCTAGCGTTCCGTCCATCATAGCAAATGTGTGTCCTGGGATAGTTACTTGTGTCGAAATCGTCGAGGTGTGTCAACATGTCACGGTAGACGTCTCTGGTACGGATCGCGTAGACTATCCCATCGGTGTCCATGTAGACCATTCTAATCCTTTCGATACCGTACCGCTCTACCATGTCGTAGTGGAAACCGTACATCCATCGTTTACTATGGTCCAGAATGCACATTCCCGCGTATACAGGCTTGTCCAGTACGACTCGCACTTTGGCCATATGTAGCAATGCTAGGTTTTCATTGTACCAAACACGATCATTGAAATTTGCTTTAGCTACATGCTTAGTATACATTTTATGGGATGTGACTAGTTTTACGTTTAGGTGTTTTCTCACATTCTGGAGACTCATACCGTATACTGCATTGACCATCAATTTGAACATCTCCACTTCAAATTTATTGCTGGCCTGCTGTCTTAACTCAGTATTTAGCGTCACGTACGGTTTCAACCACGGTGACTGTTTGAAACGTAGAACTCTGCGGATTCGACGAACACGTAGTCCATTCTCTAACGCCTGTTGAAGATAGCGATAGTGGATTACATATTCCTCCTTATCCGTCAGGGTGGCCATTAATTTCTTAGATGATCCAGCACCGCTGTTGATCACTTGCTCCGATGTGTATGGGAGTTGATACGATGGTGATTTCCTAACTTCTGGACAGAAGGGCAAGTCTCTGTGTTTATCATGTAGAACTTGGTCTTTCGGGTACTCCAAGTCTACTTCCAATACGTACCCGCACTCGCCATCTGCCGGTATGCTCGAGATGTCTAATGCGTCAATTTCCTGCTGTGTTAGCCACTCAAAATCTTTGTACGGAAGTGGTTCCGACATGGCCCATCCGTATAGGTTGTTAGCGTCATAATACATTAAAAATGTATCATTATCACTCTCTACGGAACCTCCACTTGTCGATGCGCACTGGCCGTTTCGGTCACCGCGTCCTCTAGTGTATTTATTATTGGCGATGACGTGCCGAGTTACACATTGAGTCAGACCACCTCGAATACCCTTCTCAAAAAATACATATTGATCCACATCTTGAAGGGTTTCGAGTACCACACCAGTTTTGTACAGCATAACATCCCAAGCGTACGATGGAAGCGTAAGATAATGTGCAGGGTCGAGCTGATAATGTGTTAGACACATCTCCCTGAACCCCTCAAACACATCGGCTAATAGTAGCACATCGGTTCGTAAATATACATCTGAGTATTCACCGAGCGTGGTACAGTTGAATTTACGCCACACTTGTTGTGCATGTTCATAATCAACATCAGTTACTTCATCTCCGAAGGCTTCTTTAGGTGGAAGTAGATCCTCGTTCAGAACATCCTGTGAAGTGATGTATTCATGTACTCCTTTCCTACGTAATAGTCGGAAATCATCATTGTCCGGGTATCTAGCTTTCATGATTTTCATTTTGTCATCAGGTAGTATGGACGCAAGAGTCGCTAATGATTTTGCCATCAGACGATACGAATCGACAAACTGTAGCTTGATGTTACTATGTCGACCAGGATATTTAAATCGTTTTGAAAATGTAATGTACTCTTCTTCCGTGTTGGCGAGTACTTCTACATCACCTTTGTCGATACCCAGTTCTCTGACTATGAAATGCGCATCATAGTTTGATAAATTATGGAAATAGATGTTTATAGTTTCCTGCTCTCGGTCCTCGGGTCTGTGACGTGCATTCAAAACTTCTCCAATCTTCTGTACGTCATCCCGTACTGTGTTTATAAAGTGTTCAGAGGCATTCTCACCTCTGTAGAGTCTCAATTTTGAATATGTGTTGCTAGTCGGATCAATGTCGTCACAATCACCATCGTTGACATTCCTGTGATTATCATGAATGTAGTACGCGTACGAGTATGGCGTGTGGAGTTTCTTCACATTACTTGGCGCATTCTCGTTGTGATTTATATTAGCACCTCTTGAAGCGGCCGGATCCCACGCTGGTGGAAGAGACGTTGGTGCGGGATGAATAAGTTGATTTGGTTCAGTCGGTACAAGCGCACACTCAAAATCCGCATATATAGTGAAACGTGCTTTTTGTGTACGCTCGATGTGCTTAAACCGAATCTCTTTATCTTCAGACAAATCGGTCCTCAGAGGATCATGCGAAGAGCAGTAACGCTTGTGCTCCTCCAACCGTTCAGCTCCAGTGAGACCCAGTTTGTTCGGCCGGTTGTCGAAATGTGCGAAACATCTCCTGCAAATGAACAAACGATGGCCGCGACGTGTCAGCTGGCTGGAAACTAACCTCTCGAAGTCTGCGATGTATGCATAGTGAGTGGTCCGTTCATCTGTTAGGAACAACAGATCGAAGTGGTTTGGTAGCTCTTGATCCACGACGCGAAGCGGGAAGACATAGTGTTCGTCTTTGTTTTGTTGCTTGCTCCGCTTCTTGTTGTCCAGACCATACACGTTAACGCTTACCCCCGGGTTGTTGCGCTCAAACTTGCGGATGTCATTGATTTTTACTGGGAATTCAAGTCCCTCAAAATTTAAATTAGCTCGGGCCCTAACCTCTGTAGTAAAGTGTTTAGAGGTGAGCCGATCACGACGAGCTTCATTAACAAACTTAGAAAGAATTGAATACTCAAAACACCGCTCATCCGATTCGTTTAGCACATTAACCACAGAGTGTCTCCTGGAGATATCGCGAGGAAGGGGGATGAAGGAGCTACCTCTGAGAGGGCTATAAACATTAACTCTCACCTCCATGTCTAAAACCCTAACAAAGCTCCACCCGGAACCTTTCATCTCGCATGTCTCCTTCTCCAGTAAAATTTTGTTGATGAATTGTTGACATATTTCATCTACATCACTATTTTGGAGGATAGGGACATTTTTGGTCTTGAAGGCTCGCTTGCAAGTCTCACCATGAATATTTGCGAATTGACATTCGATCCAGAGATTAACCTTGATGGCATGAACTATCAATAAAATCCGGCGCATGAGTGTGACAATCGTTGTTCGCAATGAGTTGACAAACTCCTGGAGAGAAACAGTCTCATCAGCGGGCTCCGCAAGCCTGTACGTCTTCAAACGCCCGCGAAATCCTGTCTCGGTCTCCACGAAGCCATCTGGTGCCAAATCACTGGGAATGACGGAGGATCCTTTGTCGATGTCGTCACTGTCTGTTCCTACAGACGCTGTTGACGAGGGGACAGGCGTTGTGGTCGAGATGACAGGCACTGGTGGTTGGACTCCACCGATCTGCTCTGGCTGTTGGTTCACACGTGCAGCTCTACAGCGGAATCGGGCGTGGAACTGCATGCTATCCTTGCGATTGAAGAACCTTCCACATCCGCCACACGCATGCTCTGAAAAACACATATAGTTGTAGTCACATGCATAATAAAGGAAAAAAGAAACAGTTTATAAACCAATATGAAAGTTCTGAATGTATAATGCAGTAGCTGAAATTAACTAAATATTAAAATTGGTTAAAAGTCATTACATCAGAACTCATTTAGGAAATTAAGATGGAAGAACGCATCATTTATTGTGAAATCAACTACTGCAAATTTCGTATCTGAATAATATACAGGATGAACTTTTGAAAAAGTAAAAACAAACATTATTAATTTGAAGTCAAAGAAAAATGCATACCTGTTGTACGAACTCCAACAGACGATGGGACTTGTGTTGGGTCCGTAGCATGCGATGGTTCCGGTCTCGAATCGAGGTCAGGAGCGTTAGAGGAGCAGGGTCGCGGATCCGAAGGAGTGGAAGCGAAACCTATAACAAATGAACACATATGTGATTTCATCACAACATTTCGTATCTTAAAGTAGATTTATAAGGAGATATGATGAATATTGGGTAAGTAAATACTCGTACATTCCGTTCAATGGAGTTGTTTTGATCGCTTTGAGAGTATTCCTAAAATTTTCACATCTTTAAGTACATATTTTCTTGAAGCGAATGTCTATGTATATCCATTTATTTGTGTGAATGATCAGTGTTATGGAGTTAGTGACTATAGCTAAAGTTCGAGGTATTATTAAAAATTTTACTAACCTGGTCTGAATGCGGGATTCATCGCTTGTTGGGGATGTGGGCGATGGGTGATGTTGATGTGACGACGAAGGGCATCATCCCTGGAGTATGTTCGACCACAATCTGGGCAGTCAAATTTGACTCCCCCGTGGACGGATCGTACATGTCGACTCAAGTGATCCTTCTTCTTGTACGACTCACCGCACTCCCCACAACAGAAGCGACGTTCCAAAGTGTTGTTCATGATCTACAAACAAATAACTCTACGTAGTATAATGTCTTCAGAGAAATTGTATGAAAAAAACTCAAAGAATGTACTCAAATAAGTTTACTAGTAGTTTACTAGTAGTAGTAGTAGTAGTAGTAGTAGTAGTAGTAGTAGTAGTACTAGTAGTTTTAATATTACAAGAAGCTTTCTTCATAAGTGACCCACACAACAAGCAAGTGTAAAAGAGTTTCATTGCAGTCAATTTTCACATTAGTGACAAAACTATTAAAATTGTTTTGAAAGTAAATATTCTACTTTGCATTCAGGAATGTTTATCTTTGCTTAAGAAGCTATGCATTATAGTTTATTAACATTCTTCTCTGTTAAACTACGCAACAAAGGTGAATTTAAAGGCAAGGAGAGTATGAATCAGTAAGTTTGATTTTCTATTACAATTTTACATATCGCAAAGTAAAACACGAAAATCATGTTATGAACTTTTCAGCTAGTACATGATAGAAAGAACGAAGAAACTTGACACAAATAAAATCCACATACATCATACGTATTTAAATATAGATAACTATTCTACATTACGAATACTACTTACATTTAAATTGATGAGTACCCAGGAGTAAGACAGTAGTACTATGGCACAGGGCGCAGCGGAGCACTGGAGCACTGGAAAACACGTCCGTTCACCTTGAAGTCCGGAGAGAGACTGAGCGAAGAAAGGCAGTAGCACTGGACCGCTGGAGCACTGGAGAACACGTCCGGTCACCGTGAAGTCTGGAGAGAGACTGAGGGCAGCGGAGCTAACGGAGCACTGGAGCACTGGAGCACTGGAGCACACGTCCGATCGCCGCGAAGTCTGGAGAGAGAGTGAACGAGCAAATACAGACGCTGTGGGATGTGAAAATGGCGTAGGATCGTACATAGTATGCAGCGGCACGACAGACGACCATCAACGGCTATACTCAATTTGAATCTCAGCGTATGCCTAGAGTGTAGAGGTTCATTGAAAATGAGTCAACGCGAGAGTGACAAAATTTTAGAACCAACTGTGGCCATTCGGGGGAAGAGGCAGTGTTTTAATTTGTACGAAGTCACCCAACACATTTAGTTCAATATAGAGAAAGAGGTATGAGAACTCGAGGCGTAAGGATAACGTCTCGACACTATTGACTGCGGCTACACCGAACACCGCGCAAACAAAAATCAAGTTGGTGGCGTAGGAATACCGGTTGCCTACCACGCGCACTATGCATCGGCACGATAGGTGACCATCAGCGGTCATACTCAATTTGAATCTCAGCGTATGCCTAGAGTGTAGAGGCTCATTGAAAATGAGTTAACAACGCGAGAGTGACAAAATTTTAGAACCATCTGCGGCAATTCGGGGACAAGGCAGTGTTTTAAATTGTACGAAGTCACACATCACATTTAGTTCAATATAGAGTAAGAGGTATGAGAGCTCATTACACAAGATAACCGCTTAAAGACAGTTTTGATTATGTCGAATCATTAGTCAACTATTTTGTGACTCATAAACATTTAACACATTAAATGAAGTCACATGTCCCTTGTGCATCACTTCAAAGGAGTAAACATCGGTTGAAAGTTCAACCGCAGCATCACTTCGCATGCAGTACACTCTTTTACATAGAAGCGAGTCGTGCGTAGAAAACCCAACGAAACATTATCAAATTATTTTGACCACCTTAGATTGTCTCCTCGAACACATACACTGAACACATGCGCTTATAAAAAATCAAGATGGCGACGTAAGGATATCGCCTCGACAATGTGGACTGCTGCTACACCGAACACCGCGCAAACAAAAATCAAGTTGGTGGCGTAGGAATACCGGTGGCCGGACACGCGCGCGCGCGCGGCGGCGTAGGAATACCGGTTGCCTGCCACGCACATTCAAGTAAAATGCGAGCTTTCACATGGTTTCCAGAAATATTGAGGTTTAAAGAGGCCGGTTAAGGACACTTGATGCATGCCGCAAAAATGCGCGTTTGAATTTTACGCGCGGATAGAATGCGAGCGCGCGAACGGTATTCCTACGCCACCAACTTGATTTTTGTTTGCGCGGTGTTCGGTGTAGCAGCAGTCCACATTGTCGAGGCGATATCCTTACGTCGCCATCTTGATTTTTTATAAGCGCATGTGTTCAGTGTATGTGTTCGAGGAGACAATCTAAGGTGGTCAAAATAATTTGATAATGTTTCGTTGGGTTTTCTACGCACGACTCGCTTCTATGTAAAAGAGTGTACTGCATGCGAAGTGATGCTGCGGTTGAACTTTCAACCGATGTTTACTCCTTTGAAGTGATGCACAAGGGACATGTGACTTCATTTAATGTGTTAAATGTTTATGAGTCACAAAATAGTTGACTAATGATTCGACATAATCAAAACTGTCTTTAAGCGGTTATCTTGTGTAATGAGCTCTCATACCTCTTACTCTATATTGAACTAAATGTGATGTGTGACTTCGTACAATTTAAAACACTGCCTTGTCCCCGAATTGCCGCAGATGGTTCTAAAATTTTGTCACTCTCGCGTTGTTAACTCATTTTCAATGAGCCTCTACACTCTAGGCATACGCTGAGATTCAAATTGAGTATGACCGCTGATGGTCACCTATCGTGCCGATGCATAGTGCGCGTGGTAGGCAACCGGTATTCCTACGCCACCAACTTGATTTTTGTTTGCGCGGTGTTCGGTGTAGCCGCAGTCAATAGTGTCGAGACGTTATCCTTACGCCTCGAGTTCTCATACCTCTTTCTCTATATTGAACTAAATGTGTTGGGTGACTTCGTACAAATTAAAACACTGCCTCTTCCCCCGAATGGCCACAGTTGGTTCTAAAATTTTGTCACTCTCGCGTTGACTCATTTTCAATGAACCTCTACACTCTAGGCATACGCTGAGATTCAAATTGAGTATAGCCGTTGATGGTCGTCTGTCGTGCCGCTGCATACTATGTACGATCCTACGCCATTTTCACATCCCACAGCGTCTGTATTTGCTCGTTCACTCTCTCTCCAGACTTCGCGGCGATCGGACGTGTGCTCCAGTGCTCCAGTGCTCCAGTGCTCCGTTAGCTCCGCTGCCCTCAGTCTCTCTCCAGACTTCACGGTGACCGGACGTGTTCTCCAGTGCTCCAGCGGTCCAGTGCTACTGCCTTTCTTCGCTCAGTCTCTCTCCGGACTTCAAGGTGAACGGACGTGTTTTCCAGTGCTCCAGTGCTCCGCTGCGCCCTGTGCCATAGTACTACTGTCTTACTCCTGGGTACTCATCAATTTAAATGTAAGTAGTATTCGTAATGTAGAATAGTTATCTATATTTAAATACGTATGATGTATGTGGATTTTATTTGTGTCAAGTTTCTTCGTTCTTTCTATCATGTACTAGCTGAAAAGTTCATAACATGATTTTCGTGTTTTACTTTGCGATATGTAAAATTGTAATAGAAAATCAAACTTACTGATTCATACTCTCCTTGCCTTTAAATTCACCTTTGTTGCGTAGTTTAACAGAGAAGAATGTTAATAAACTATAATGCATAGCTTCTTAAGCAAAGATAAACATTCCTGAATGCAAAGTAGAATATTTACTTTCAAAACAATTTTAATAGTTTTGTCACTAATGTGAAAATTGACTGCAATGAAACTCTTTTACACTTGCTTGTTGTGTGGGTCACTTATGAAGAAAGCTTCTTGTAATATTAAAACTACTAGTACTACTACTACTACTACTACTACTACTACTACTACTACTACTAGTAAACTACTAGTAAACTTATTTGAGTACATTCTTTGAGTTTTTTTCATACAATTTCTCTGAAGACATTATACTAAGTAGAGTTATTTGTTTGTAGATCATGAACAACACTTTGGAACGTCGCTTCTGTTGTGGGGAGTGCGGTGAGTCGTACAAGAAGAAGGATCACTTGAGTCGACATGTACGATCCGTCCACGGGGGAGTCAAATTTGACTGTCCAGATTGTGGTCGAACATACTCCAGGGATGATGCCCTTCGTCGTCACATCGACATCACCCATCGCCCACATCCCCAACAAGCGATGAATCCCGCATTCAGACCAGGTTAGTAAAATTTTTAATAATACCTCGAACTTTAGCTATAGTCACTAACTCCATAACACTGATCATTCACACAAATAAATGGATATACATAGACATTCGCTTCAAGAAAATATGTACTTAAAGATGTGAAAACTTTAGGAATACTCTCAAAGCGATCAAAACAACTCCATTGAACGGCATGTACGAGTATTTACTTACCCAATATTCATCATATCTCCTTATAAATCTACTTTAAGATACGAAATGTTGTGATGAAATCACATATGTGTTCATTTGTTATAGGTTTCGCTTCCACTCCTTCGGATCCGCGACCCTGCTCCTCTAACGCTCCTGACCTCGATTCGAGACCGGAACCATCGCATGCTACGGACCCAACACAAGTCCCATCGTCTGTTGGAGTTCGTACAACAGGTATGCATTTTCTTTGACTTCAAATTAATAATGTTTGTTTTTACTTTTTCAAAAGTTCATCCTGTATATTATTCAGATACGAAATTTGCAGTAGTTGATTTCACAATAAATGATGCGTTCTTCCATCTTAATTTCCTAAATGAGTTCTGATGTAATGACTTTTAACCAATTTTAATATTTAGTTAATTTCAGCTACTGCATTATACATTCAGAACTTTCATATTGGTTTATAAACTGTTTCTTTTTTCCTTTATTATGCATGTGACTACAACTATATGTGTTTTTCAGAGCATGCGTGTGGCGGATGTGGAAGGTTCTTCAATCGCAAGGATAGCATGCAGTTCCACGCCCGATTCCGCTGTAGAGCTGCACGTGTGAACCAACAGCCAGAGCAGATCGGTGGAGTCCAACCACCAGTGCCTGTCATCTCGACCACAACGCCTGTCCCCTCGTCAACAGCGTCTGTAGGAACAGACAGTGACGACATCGACAAAGGATCCTCCGTCATTCCCAGTGATTTGGCACCAGATGGCTTCGTGGAGACCGAGACAGGATTTCGCGGGCGTTTGAAGACGTACAGGCTTGCGGAGCCCGCTGATGAGACTGTTTTTCTCCAGGAGTTTGTCAACTCATTGCGAACAACGATTGTCACACTCATGCGACGGATTTTATTGATAGTTCATGCCATCAAGGTTAATCTCTGGATCGAATATCAATTCGCAAATATTCATGGTGAGACTTGCAAGCGAGCCTTCAAGACCAAAAATGTCCCTATCCTCCAAAATAGTGATGTAGATGAAATTTGTCAACAATTCATCAACAAAATTTTACTGGAGAAGGAGACATGCGAGATGAAAGGTTCCGGGTGGAGCTTTGTTAGGGTTTTAGACATGGAGGTGAGAGTTAATGTTTATAGCCCTCTCAGAGGTAGCTCCTTCATCCCCCTTCCTCGCGATATCTCCAGGAGACACTCTGTGGTTAATGTGCTAAACGAATCGGATGAGCGGTGTTTTGAGTATTCAATTCTTTCTAAGTTTGTTAATGAAGCTCGTCGTGATCGGCTCACCTCTAAACACTTTACTACAGAGGTTAGGGCCCGAGCTAATTTAAATTTTGAGGGACTTGAATTCCCAGTAAAAATCAATGACATCCGCAAGTTTGAGCGCAACAACCCGGGGGTAAGCGTTAACGTGTATGGTCTGGACAACAAGAAGCGGAGCAAGCAACAAAACAAAGACGAACACTATGTCTTCCCGCTTCGCGTCGTGGATCAAGAGCTACCAAACCACTTCGATCTGTTGTTCCTAACAGATGAACGGACCACTCACTATGCATACATCGCAGACTTCGAGAGGTTAGTTTCCAGCCAGCTGACACGTCGCGGCCATCGTTTGTTCATTTGCAGGAGATGTTTCGCACATTTCGACAACCGGCCGAACAAACTGGGTCTCACTGGAGCTGAACGGTTGGAGGAGCACAAGCGTTACTGCTCTTCGCATGATCCTCTGAGGACCGATTTGTCTGAAGATAAAGAGATTCGGTTTAAGCACATCGAGCGTACACAAAAAGCACGTTTCACTATATATGCGGATTTTGAGTGTACGCTTGTACCGACTGAACCAAATCAACTTATTCATCCCGCACCAACGTCTCTTCCACCAGCGTGGGATCCGGCCGCTTCAAGAGGTGCTAATATAAATCACAACGAGAATGCGCCAAGTAATGTGAAGAAACTCCACACGCCATACTCGTACGCGTACTACATTCATGATAATCACAGGAATGTCAACGATGGTGATTGTGACGACATTGATCCGACTAGCAACACATATTCAAAATTGAGACTCTACAGAGGTGAGAATGCCTCTGAACACTTTATAAACGCAGTACGGGATGACGTACAGAAGATTGGAGAAGTTTTGAATGCACGTCACAGACCCGAGGACCGAGAGCAGGAAACTATAAACATCTATTTCCATAATTTATCAAACTATGATGCGCATTTCATAGTCAGAGAACTGGGTATCGACAAAGGTGATGTAGAAGTACTCGCCAACACGGAAGAAAAGTACATTACATTTTCAAAACGATTTAAATATCCTGGTCGACATAGTAACATCAAGCTACAGTTTGTCGATTCGTATCTGATGGCAAAATCATTAGCGACTCTTGCGTCCATACTACCTGATGACAAAATGAAAATCATGAAAGCTAGATACCCGGACAATGATGATTTCCGACTATTACGTAGGAAAGGAGTCTTCCCCTATGAATACATCACTTCACAGGATGTTCTGAACGAGGATCTACTTCCACCTAAAGAAGCCTTCGGAGATGAAGTAACTGATGTTGATTATGAACATGCACAACAAGTGTGGCGTAAATTCAACTGTACCACGCTCGGTGAATACTCAGATGTATATTTACGAACCGATGTGCTACTATTAGCCGATGTGTTTGAGGGGTTCAGGGAGATGTGTCTAACACACTATCAGCTCGACCCTGCACATTATCTTACGCTTCCATCGTACGCTTGGGATGTTATGCTGTACAAAACTGGTGTGGTACTCGAAACCCTTCAAGATGTGGATCAATATGTATTTTTTGAGAAGGGTATTCGAGGTGGTCTGACTCAATGTGTAACTCGGCACGTCATAGCCAATAATAAATACACTAGAGGACGCGGTGACCGAAACGGCCAGTGCGCATCGACAAGTGGAGGTTCCGTAGAGAGTGATAATGATACATTTTTAATGTATTATGACGCTAACAACCTATACGGATGGGCCATGTCGGAACCACTTCCGTACAAAGATTTTGAGTGGCTAACACAGCAGGAAATTGACGCATTAGACATCTCGAGCATACCGGCAGATGGCGAGTGCGGGTACGTATTGGAAGTAGACTTGGAGTACCCGAAAGACCAAGTTCTACATGATAAACACAGAGACTTGCCCTTCTGTCCAGAAGTTAGGAAATCACCATCGTATCAACTCCCATACACATCGGAGCAAGTGATCAACAGCGGTGCTGGATCATCTAAGAAATTAATGGCCACCCTGACGGATAAGGAGGAATATGTAATCCACTATCGCTATCTTCAACAGGCGTTAGAGAATGGACTACGTGTTCGTCGAATCCGCAGAGTTCTACGTTTCAAACAGTCACCGTGGTTGAAACCGCACGTGACGCTAAATACTGAGTTAAGACAGCAGGCCAGCAATAAATTTGAAGTGGAGATGTTCAAATTGATGGTCAATGCAGTATACGGTATGAGTCTCCAGAATGTGAGAAAACACCTAAACGTAAAACTAGTCACATCCCATAAAATGTATACTAAGCATGTAGCTAAAGCAAATTTCAATGATCGTGTTTGGTACAATGAAAACCTAGCATTGCTACATATGGCCAAAGTGCGAGTCGTACTGGACAAGCCTGTATACGCGGGAATGTGCATTCTGGACCATAGTAAACGATGGATGTACGGTTTCCACTACGACATGGTAGAGCGGTACGGTATCGAAAGGATTAGAATGGTCTACATGGACACCGATGGGATAGTCTACGCGATCCGTACCAGAGACGTCTACCGTGACATGTTGACACACCTCGACGATTTCGACACAAGTAACTATCCCAGGACACACATTTGCTATGATGGACGGAACGCTAGGGTGTTGGGAAAGTTTAAGGATGAAGCCGGAGGAGTGGCCATTGAAATGTTTGTCGGATTGATGGCAAAACTCTACTGTATGACATTCGGTATGTGTACTTGTAATAATGCAATTGATGGAGATGATTGCATCGCGCCTCCCCCTATCAAACGAGCAAAGGGTGTTAATCGTGCCGTCGCTCTGCGTGATCTAACCGTACAAGATTACATTGATTGTCTTCATAACAGAACGACAAAGAGTACGGAAAATCAACGCTTTCAAAGTAAATACCATATGATTTACTCAGTGGTAGTGAGAAAAAGATCTCTGGCTCCGTTTGATGACAAACGATACGTGATGCCGGAGGACGGAATAAACACTCTTCCGTGGGGGCACTATGCAATACCACCAAGAGCACCACCGCTACCTCCAGCTCTGCCTGCACCGATGGACGTAGACGAATACACAATTTAATTTATGTCGCATGAGTGTGATCGTTTAGGCGCTGTTTGGAAATTAGGAATGTTTTGGACTGTGATGAACTGTGATATGAACATTTATTCTGTTGTCTTTTTATAAATGTTATGATTTTTGGATAATGTATATAAGTTTCTATTTTGCTGATTCATTTTTCAATACACTTGATGTTAGTTTTAAGATTGTTTCAATAAATCTGACAGTTTGTATTGACATACGTGTTTTCATTTTCCAGTTTTACACATAGTGTTAAGATCATTCACTGTCAGACTCTTTGCTTTTTGAAAAATACTAAAGATATCAAACTCTTTTCAATTTGAAAGTAAAATATAAATGATGAGTCTACACAGAGGTGTACAAATACTAAACTATCAGACTCTTTTGAAAGTAAAATAGCAATCTACTAGACTCTTTTGTCTTTGAAAGTAAACATGTAATGTCGAGTCTGCACAATGGTTAAACGAAAGTGCTCTTTTCAATTTGAAGTGTAAAACTTTTACATGCTAAGTCAAAGATGTGCGATGACTAAACTAACAGACTCTTTTGACTTTGAAAGTGAATTACTAGACTCTTTTGTCTTTGATAGTAAACGTAATGTCGAGTCTGCAGGAAGGTTAAACTAACAGACTTTGAAAACTTTTACAAATGCACTTTTGACTTTGAAATAGTGAGTCCCTTCAAAAGTGAAACTTACATACGAATTAAAAGAAGAAAGATGTTTGTTAAGTTCTAATTTTTATTACAAGAAAAGAAATATCTTAACATACAAGAGAAATATTGTTTTACAATCCAACCAATAGATGTGAATAGAAAACAATAGTTGTGTTAATACAATTTAGTGAAAACTTCTGATCATCGCATCAATGTGAGCAGTAGAAGAGTCGTCGAGGAGCTGCACAGAGTCAGTTGTCTCACGAGTGGAAGTCCCAGAGACAGTAGAAGATTACTGTTAAACCTTAAAACCTTAGTTTCAGTAATGCTTGTAAGTACAGAAAAGAAAAAGCATACGTAAATTAATTTAAATGAAACAAAATCAGGAAAAAGAAAAATAGCTATGAAACACAATGTGTCATGTGCAAAAGTTAAAGTGAAAATAATGTTCAATATGAAAGTATATGCAACAAATGTTAAAAAGAGTTGCATGCTATTAAGGTAATCATATTAAAAGATTCTAGTTCTTTATTATTCGATATGAAAAGTACATGCACCAAATGTTTAAAGAGTTTCATTACACCTCTTGACCTATATGTCTCCAAAACACACTACTTTTTCCCCACCGTTGCCCCACCGTTGCCCCACCATCGTCCCCACCACCGTATGATGAAAGAGGTTCATTAGACTTTGACCTACATGTCTCCAAAACACACTACTTTTTCCCCACCGTTGCCCCACCGTTGCCCCACCGCTGCCCCACCACCGTATGATGAAAGAGGTTCATTAGACTTTTTGACCTACATGTCTCCAAAGCACACTACTTTTTCCCCACCGTTGCCCCACCACTGCCCCACCACCGATAGATGAAATAGGTTCATTAGACTTCTTGACCTATATGTCTCCAAAACACACTACTTTTTCCCCACCGTTGCCCCACCGTTGCCCCACCGCTGCCCCACCATCGTCCCCACCATCGGCCACGACACCGTAAAAAATAATAATAACCGGCCAAATGCCCCTACTATTTAGCAAAAAAAAAAAAAAAAAAAAAAAAAGTTGAGCCAGTTGGACCAAAGTCTCCTACTGTTTCGGGGGGGGGGGGCTCGCCGCCGGTGGTCCTCGGGGGGGGGGGGGGTCGGCTCCTCCTGCTCCTCCTGACAGTCTTCGGCCAAAGATCCCTACTCTTATGCAATAACAGGTAACAATATAATTACAAAATACCCCCCGTCACAGCAGACCTGCGTACTCAGCGAATTTCCAAATTAGTAATATTAATTTTGACCAAATAAACCCTTGAATCAATTATCATCACATGCTCATAAAAATAGGGAAATAAATGTTCTTCTCCTTATGATAAATATAGGGAAAGAGTATGCAGGTATGCTGCCATGGGGAACACTAAAAGTAGGTTTTTAGCATACAAAAAATTTATTTCGACCATATGAAGCCATATACTATGTTTCATTAATATCTATCCATTGCTAAAGGAGTTTTCCTGTTCTCCATATAATTAACATGGGAAAAGAGTATGGAGGTTTGCTGCCATGATAAGCACAAAAACCAAGATTTTTTACCATAAATGGATGAATCTCAACCAAATGAAGCTGGAAACCAAGTTTCATAAAAAAATATTGCTTAATAAGTGAAATATTAACACATCCTTATTCTCCATAAGATTAACATTGGAGCCTCAAAATACAATGTATTGTCTTTAGACTTTTTAATATCTCGGTAACCAATGGAGATAGAGCAAAGCTTCAAAATACTAAATTGTGTGTTTTTTTTTAGCTAAATCCAATGGTCCAAGTAAAAATTTAAAATTTTTTAAAATTACACATGAAAAATGCAAAAAACCCATTTTTGGGGTACAAAACCCCCCAAAACTACCCCGTCCGGTAGGTCGATATGTCTGGTTTACGAACTCGTCCGAATAAACGTAGGATTACACATCTCTACCAAATTTGGTGTCGATCGGACCGTTTTTACGACAGTTATCGTGCCTAGGAACACATACATATATAAATATATACATATATATATATAAATATATATATATATATACATATATATATATATATATATATATATATATATAAATTTTAATGACTATTATTTTTGGTCTCTGGGCACCTTAAAACGAAAAAGTAACATGGTCCCGGGCTTAGGTCTTACCATGAGACCTACGGTAATAGCTTATTCCCTATGGGAAATTCGCTAAAAGAGGAATAACAAAAATAACAATGTCGGAATGAGAAACGATCTTGATATAACAACTAACTAACTA
Organism: Neoaliturus tenellus; assembly: GCA_030545055.2. NCBI lineage: Eukaryota > Metazoa > Arthropoda > Insecta > Hemiptera > Cicadellidae > Neoaliturus > Neoaliturus tenellus. Next base: position 103,436,476 of record CM061533.1, read on the forward strand.
ATATGTAACACCCAGCGTAACATAACAACAACAGTGAGTAACAATAACAATATAAATAACAGATTAATAACAATAGAATAACTTATAACGTCATGGAACAACATGATCTTATAAAATATAATAACAATAGCAAAAAAGAAAATAACCCCGTCGCAGCAGACCTGCGTACTCAGCGAATTTCCCATAGAATTTCAGATTATTGACTTTCCCCATAAAAACACCATAGGATCGAGTATGTAGGTTTGCTGCCATGTGGTGTTGTTATAAAATCTAAGTAAATCAATAATTGGTGAATGTAAATACAGAATTGTATCAAGCTATGGCAATTTTTTATTTTCCCCATAAACCCCATGGGGGTGAGTATGTAGGTTTGCCGCCATATGGGTTTTGAAAGCAAGTATAAATTAAACCCTATCTAGATAATGTACATAACAAATTTGATTAAGTTATGTCAATAAATAAGCAAGGTATAGGGTTTTCTTGATTTCCCATAAGAATAACATGGAAAATATATTTTTGGATTTTCCCCGTAACCAGTTATGCTAAGATAAAAATTCAAAATACCAAATTGTTTTTTTTTTTTTTTTTTTTTGAGCTCTTTTAAATGGTTTTAGTTAAAATTGATAAATTTTGAAAACTGAGGTCCAAAAATGCCAAAAACCCATTTTTGACCCCTTTGAAACCCCATAAAACCCCGTTCCCATATTCCGATGACGCTGGTTCGCGAACTCATGAAAATAGACCTGGTCTTACACCTTCATACCAAATTTCATCAAAATCGGAGGTCGCTGTCAAAAGTCATCAGTACCACGGATACATAGATTTATATATACTACGGAAATATATACTATATATATATATATATATATATAGGAGTCATTTGGGGGGGCAAGGGGGGGCAGTTGCCCCCCCAATAATTTCGGTGATTTTTTTTTTAAATTGGAAATTAAAATGTTAGGTTATGTAATATGATGGAATATTTGTATATAACAATTATAAACTTCTGAATCAGACTTTAACAAAATGTCTACTTTGTATTATTTACACAAAACTCTTAAATTGACTCATTTTGTAATCGTCATCTATAGCAGGAAGTCCCATCTCACGTTTGTTGAGTTGTGGCTCCGGTCTACCTGCACGAACGACGTTACCGATGAAGCAGGAAACCCACTAGCCCGGCGGCCACCGTCACCGTCCGTCACCGGCGGCGGCCGGCGAGCCCGGCGATCGCCGTCGATTTTTCCCGCGAAAACCCACTTGTCCGTCGCCGGCCCGTCAAACTCCGTCAAAAACGTTGCTATATACAGCAGTTGCAATGGAGAGTTCGTCGGACGATGAGCTGTTTGTGATAGCCGCGGCGTGTGGTCATGAAGAGGAAAGATTGAAGAAAAGGAAGCATAAGTTCTGGGTTCATGAAATATTCAAGAGAAGAAAAGAATATGGCGAATTTCACCATCTGTTTGAAGACTTGAAGAAAGACTACGCGAAGTTCTTTTTGTACTTCCGTATGTCTCAGAAAAAGTTCTACGAGTTGCTTGAGCTACTGGAGTTTCCCGAGAAACACAGTAAATTCCGCGAGGTTATTTGTCCTGAGGAGCGGCTAGCACTGACACTAAAGTAAGTAATTTAAGAATCGCAATTTTTCTTTTTCCCATTATTTTCCTTACCCTATTTTTAACAACAATACACATTTGTTTTATAAATTTCAAACTTTTTTAATGTTCAATAGAATGATAGGGCTAAGAAAAATTTAAATCCAATGGCTTTAATACAGTATACTATTAGATCGTTGATAATTAATTGGCATTTGAAATAAGCAGGAAACGTGTAAATATACAAAACTGTTATAAAGCAGCGCATTAATAATATAAGTAATTCAATAGTAAGGCACACGATAAAAATAATTATTTAAAGAATAATCTGTTATTGTTAATCAATTTCACGTACAATCATGGTATACAATTGTAATGAATGCCACTTTTAAACACTCACAACAACCCATAGTGACATAACTTATTTGTTTGATTTTTTTGATAAGAGCAAATAAATAAAGTAAAACACTTTTGGAAGAACTTAAGTCACTTAAGTCATACAAAAACGGATACTCCCGTACTGCTTTAATTAACATTTCATCTGTACTCATTGTACACAGCACTGTCGATGTAACCACAATGAAGGTTGGAAGTCGTCTGCAAAATTTGACGGAACCCGCCGGGTCCGCCGGCCGGCGAAAATGCCCCCAAGAGCAATGGTCGCCGCCGGTGACGGACGGTGACGGTGGCCGCCGGGCTAGTGGGTTTCCTGCTTCGCCTCTCGGCCGTAGCGCTAGGCGAGTTCCGCGAGTTTGATGGCTGCAGAGGTTTACGGGAATCGTGTTTTAAAATTGATATATGATTGAAATATGATAGAGATTGACTCTTAACTTTTTGTAAAAGTAGAAAGACGGATCTCGTCTTCTCTGGATTTAGAATTTTTTATTAAGTTTATAATTTCAGTTATAACTGTCTAAAATCGTCTGTTTTATTGATGCAGAGGTTTATGGGGATAGTGTTTTAAAACTAAACAATTAAGATAGAGATTGACTCTTAACTTTTCTAAAAGTAAAAAAACGGATCTCGTCTGCTCTGTTTTTAAAATTTTTAAATACAATTTCTAATTTTAGCTATAACTGTCTAAAATAATCTGTTTTTCTCGATTTTTAACTTAAGTTTTCCGTTAGTTTTGATAACACTACCAAAGTGAGATTACCAAAGTGTAAGAAAGGAAATTTAACACCGTTATTCTTCTTTAATATGACACATTAGTTGTAGCTCTAGGCTGCATTTAGAAAAAGATAACAGGGTTCTAAAAACCCTTTCATTTGCATCGAGAAAAACAGATGATTTTAGACTATAGCTGAAATTAAAAATTTTATTTAAAAATTCTAAATACAGATCCGAAGAGACCCGTCTCTTTAATTTTAGAAAAGTTAAGATCCAATCACTATCTTAGTTGGTTAGTTTTAAAACACGATCCCCGTAAACCTCATCATCTATAAAACTTTTTGCCACTAAAAACAGATGATTTTAGACAGTTATAACATAACTGAAACTAGAAATTGTATTTAAAAATTCTAAAACCAGAGAAGACGAGATCCGTCTCTCTCCTTTAAGAAAAAGTTAAGAGTCAATCTCTATCTTAATTAGTTAACTTAAAAACACGATTCCCGTAAACCTCTGCACTGTCTGCAGCCATCAAACTCGCCTAGCGCTACGGCCGCGAGGCGGCATTTGGTAACGTCGCGGCGTCGTTCGGGATCAGGTAGACCGGAGCCTTGCCTTAGTTAAACATAACCTCTTTCGTGTGAAAAGGTAGATATAGTACTTTCGCTGATGACCGATGTTTACATTTTACTGTTGTTAACTTGAAAATCAATCAATTTCCTTACTGATGGGTAATCAAATGGGAAAATTACAAACTTTAATGACTTGTATGTCCCCTCTTTTTAATGGATAATTTACCAATTCACTTTAGAAACAACTTCTCGCCGAGCTCTATCCAATGGCACTAAAATCATTAAATCTATTGCAAATTTTGGGATGAGTTTCTTGTACAAAAACCCGTATCACGTATTAAATATGTATAGATGTTTTTGTAAATCATTATTTATCTTTTTTTAATCACTTAGTAATTTTTTACCTTTTTTGTCCTCAATAACAATTTAATTTTTTTCAGGTAATGTAATGGGCAATATACCGTAGCTGTACTGAACCTAACCAACAATAGTTAAATGTTAAATTATTTTTTGTCCTTTATACGGCAGACTGCAAAGGTGCTGTGTAAAAAACTAATTTTTGATGAAGATAAAACAATGTGGTTTACCATACAAACCGGAGTTTTAGTCTATGTATCCGACTGTAAAACTTTAGAGTTGTAAATAATATACAATAAAAATAACTAAATAGTTATAAAATGATGTATTTTTTTATTTTAACGATTTAGTATACTCGTACATTAACCAATTAAATCCATTAAATTTCTTAAGGTGTTTTACATCGCAGTAACCACTGGCAGTTCCAGAAGAATAATGACTTTCTACAAATAGAAACATGTTATATAATCAAATTTTACATGCATTGGGGTATTGTTTTAATGGGTTTGTGAGATTATATTATAAGTTCACATTTTATGGACAGCTCAGTGTCACAATGTAAACTTAATTAGCTTTTATTGACAGTTTTTAACAAAATTTAAGAGGTTTGGCGTATTTGTGGGAAGGGGGAGGGGGTATGACCTTATGAAAATCTTGCCCCCCCAATCAGAATGCTGAAATGACGCCTATGTATGTATATATATATATATATATATATATATATATATATATATATATATATATATATATATATATATATACATATACATATACATATATATGAAAATGAACGGACGGTGTTTTTGGCTTCTGGGGACCTCAAAAACAAAAAGGAACATGGTCCCGGGCTTAAGTCTTACCATGGCTACTACCGTAATAGCGTATTAGTAGTGTCAAATTGTTGGTGCTGGCCCAGTTCAAGGTCACCTGAGGGATGACGTCATCGAGGTCAATGACCTCACCGATGACGTCATCGATGACGTCATCGATTGCGTCATCGATGACGTCATCACTAATGACGTCATTTCTATGACGTCACACCCATGACGTCACAGAAATGACGTGCTGATGACGTCACCACCCCTTACGTCATCAAAATGACGTCACCGACGCCACTGAGGTCAAGGTCACGCCGAAACTTAAAATTTTTTGGCACTTTTGCCGTTTCTCGCACTACGCTCCGAGTTTCAGTCCGAGTCCCCGTGACCTTGACCATTTGGAGCGAATATTGGACGAGAAACGGCAAAAGTGCCAAGTTAAACCCGAGTTTCTGACATGACTCTGCCTAAATGGGCAATCGGTAATCCCTCAGGTGACCTTGAACAAGCACAACACCCCAATTTCATATTACTGTGACCTTGAAAACTTAACAACGGAGCGCCGACACCGATGCGCACCCCACGACAGCCACCGAGTGACTGACTGTCAGGCTCTGTGTATGCTAGGTATATTGGCTTGAGAGACTAAGACTCTAAACTGTCAGGAATGGGAGTAACTAACTGAATTTTGCAAGGAAAAGTCATTTCATCCAATATTTTAAACAAATCCTCATCAGTAAAACTGACATTAGTCTGTTTTGTATAAAACTTAGGGTGTCCGCGCAACAGTTTGCGCCACTTAGCTAAAGTTGAAACTCTCTTAACTTTCAGTGGTGGACAGTGAGCAACTAATAAAGTCTTAACACGGCTAAGTTTCTTACCTAAAGCGTCCCGCGACATGGCTTCCCCTCACAAAAGTCCGCACAATACTGAGAGACTGCTTGTAGCGCATGAGTCAAGGGAAAAGAGGTGGGGGAACAGCAGGAGTGGGGGAAGGTCACAGTGGCGGGGGAAGGTGAGGTGGTACGCTGGAGTTTCGCATCACTTCACCATGAGCTGTCCTACAGTCAACACACTGTTTTCTCTTGGCCCGAGTTGGCACTAGAAGAAACATTTCTGTACAGCTTAGGCTGTGAGAGCCGAGGAAGCAAAGTCAAAGTGGAAATTGTGTTAAACTCCAAGATGAAGAGTCTCCTAAATAAACTAATTGTATCCTTGCAATCTCCTATAACTTTAGAGAAATACCACTTTATTAAGCGACACCTTATACTTTGGCAAAACGAAGCAGAAATGGAAAAGATTACAGTAAAATTAATTTAACTTAAAACTTGGACTGGACACTCATGGCGATACCACGTGGCGTGCAAACGCCACCCTAAACATTACAAGTTAGGTTATTGAGCACCTCTGGTACGATAACCGATGTGCTAGAGTTAAAGTGTGATGACCTTGAGTCAAAACACTGAAACACTACAAGTCGATATCGTCCCAGAGTCAAAGTGTAGTGACCTACATTCAGAACTTGTAAAATTACTTACATATAGAGAGCTAGAGAACAGCGAGACGCACTGCATGGAAGCCGGAGACATACTGGCCAAGCGGTGTTGTGCAGCCTAGGGACTCAGTTGTGGTGGGGGTATAGCCAACACTTAGAGTAGAAGTGTTGTGGGTGACCTTGACCCACTTGAACCCCCCCCCCCCCCCCCCCCCGGCGAAAAGTTTGGCGAGCCCCCCCCCCCCCCCCCCCGAACTTTTTTTTCGAAAAAAATTTTTGACCTTGACCAAAAAGTTTTTTGCTCCGGACGAGAAGTGACCCCCCCCCCCCCGAACTTTTTTTTTTTGAAAAATTTTTTGACCTTGACCAAAAAGTTTTTTGCTCCGGACGAGAAGTGACCCCCCCCCCCCCCTCCCCCCCCCCCCACCCCCCCACCCCGCCCCCCCCCACCCCCACCCCCTCCCACACCCCTGATATCCTGGGCGTGACCACACCCGGTGGGGATATAAGGCGGCCCGGCCACAGCCGGCTCGCAGCCCGTCCCCGCGTTGAGCTACCTAAAGGTTTGAGCAAACACTTAGAAATATTTACTCTTCGTACGATTAGAGTTAAAGTTTTCATCTCAACAGAAGTACCCCCAGGTTTGAACCAACACTTAGAAAAATTTACTCATGGTACAACAGTTTTATGTTTTTTGCCAAATAAGTGTAAGTGTGGTAAATTGAACTAACTAAAATGTTATAATTTGCTAAGTTTTTATTGTTGTACATGATAAATCCTAAACTTTAACTTAACACCGTAGAGCAGAGTGCCGACACCAGTGTGCACCCCACGACAGTAGCAGAGCGACTGATCGTACGGCTCCGGGTGCCCTAGGTATAAGGAAAGTGGTGGGGGGAATTGCGATGACCTTGGGGACTTTAACAATTGTGACTATATGTAAAATTTAGTTTTTCATTATTTCAACCTAAGGTCTTGGCTTTTCATGTTTCAGAGTGTATTAAAGCGATCTAGCTATTAATTGTAAAATTGATTTCTAAAAAGATAGTCATTTTTACGCTGGGTGTTGGTAAATTTGTTAGAGTCCAGATTGCCCATACAAAACCAAACTTTTTTATTATTCAATATTTCAGTCTGGGACTTCGGATTTACATGTTTCAGTGTATTTTAGAGTGTTTAAGCTTATTTTAAAAATTTGAAAAACTTTTAACATTTTATACTAAAATTTGCGAGTTGACTGATAGAATATTTCTATGTCAGGAGTGGATATAGGTAAAATTTAAGTTTTCGTTATTTCAACCTAAGGTCTTGGCTTTTCGCGTTTCAGAGTGTATTAAAGCGATCTAGCTATTAATTGTAAAATTGATTTCTTAAAAGATAGTCATTTTTACGCTGGGTGTTGGTAAATTTGTTAGAGTCCAGATTGCCCATACAAAACCAAACTTTTTTATTATTCAATATTTCAGTCTGGGACTTCGGATTTACATGTTTCAGCGTATTTTAGAGTGTTTAAGCTTATCTTAAAAATTTGAAAAACTTTTAACATTTTATACTAAAATTTGCGAGTTGACTGATAGAATATTTCTATGTCAGGAGTGACTATAGGTAAAATTTAAGTTTTCGTTATTTCAACCTAAGGTCTTGGCTTTTCGCGTTTCAGAGTGTATTAAAGCGATCTAGCTATTAATTGAAAAATTGATTTCTTAAAAGATAGTCATTTTTACGCTGGGTGTTGGTAAATTTGTTAGAGTCCAGATTGCCCATACAAAACCAAACTTTTTTATTATTCAATATTTCAGTCTGGGACTTCGGATTTACATGTTTCAGCGTATTTTAGAGTGTTTAAGCTTATCTTAAAAATTTGAAAAACTTTAACATTTTTTACTAAAATTTGCGAGTTGACTGATAGAATATTTCTGTCAGGAGTGACTATAGGTAAAATTTAAGTTTTCGTTATTTCAACCTAAGGTCTTGGCTTTTCGCGTTTCAGAGTGTATTAAAGCGTTCTAGCTATTAATTGTAAAATTGATTTCTTAAAAGATAGTCATTTTTACGCTGGGTGTTGGTAAATTTGTTAGAGTCCAGATTGCCCATACAAAACCAAACTTTTTTATTATTCAATATTTCAGTCTGGGATTTCGGATTTACATGTTTCAGCGTATTTTAGAGTGTTTAAGCTTATCTTAAAAATTTGAAAAACTTTTAACATTTTATACTAAAATTTGCGAGTTGACTGATAGAATATTTCTATGTCAGGAGTGACTATAGGTAAAATTTAAGTTTTCGTTATTTCAACCTAAGGTCTTGGCTTTTCGCGTTTCAGAGTGTATTAAAGCGATCTAGCTATTAATTGTAAAATTGATTTCTTAAAAGATAGTCATTTTTACGCTGGGTGTTGGTAAATTTGTTAGAGTCCCGATTGTCCATACCATACCAAACTTTTTTATTATTCAATATTTCAGTCTGGGACTTCGGATTTACATGTTTCAGCGTATTTTAGAGTGTTTAAGCTTATCTAAAAAAATTTAAAAAACTTTTAACATTTTTTACTAAAATTTGCGAGTTGACTGATAGAATATTTCTGTCAGGAGTGACTATAGGTAAAATTTAAGTTTTCGTTATTTCAACCTAAGGTCTTGGCTTTTCGCGTTTCAGAGTGTATTAAAGCGATCTAGCTATTAATTGTAAAATTGATTTCTTAAAAGATAGTCATTTTTACGCTGGGTGTTGGTAAATTTGTTAGAGTCCAGATTGCCCATACAAAACCAAACTTTTTTATTATTCAATATATAAGTCTGGGATTTCGGATTTATATGTTTCAGCGTATTTTAGAGTGTTTAAGCTTATTTTAAAAATTTGAAAAACTTTTAACATTTTTTACTAAAATTTGCGAGTTGACTGATAGAATATTTCTGTCAGGAGTGACTATAGGTAAAATTTAAGTTTTCGTTATTTCAACCTAAGGTCTTGGCTTTTCGCGTTTCAGAGTGTATTAAAGCGATCTAGCTATTAATTGTAAAATTGATTTCTTAAAAGATAGTCATTTTTACGCTGGGTGTTGGTAAATTTGTTAGAGTCCAGATTGCCCATACAAAACCAAACTTTTTTATTATTCAATATTTCAGTCTGGGATTTCGGATTTACATGTTTCAGCGTATTTTAGAGTGTTTAAGCTTATCTTAAAAATTTGAAAAACTTTTAACATTTTATACTAAAATTTGCGAGTTGACTGATAGAATATTTCTATGTCAGGAGTGACTATAGGTAAAATTTAAGTTTTCGTTATTTCAACCTAAGGTCTTGGCTTTTCGCGTTTCAGAGTGTATTAAAGCGATCTAGCTATTAATTGTAAAATTGATTTCTTAAAAGATAGTCATTTTTACGCTGGGTGTTGGTAAATTTGTTAGAGTCCCGATTGTCCATACCATACCAAACTTTTTTATTATTCAATATTTCAGTCTGGGACTTCGGATTTACATGTTTCAGCGTATTTTAGAGTGCTTAAGCTTATCTTAAAAAATTTAAAAAACTTTTAACATTTTTTACTAAAATTTGCGAGTTGACTGATAGAATATTTCTATGTCAGGAGTGGATATAAGTAAAATTAAAGTTTTCGTTATTTCAACCTAAGGTCTTGGCTTTTCGCGTTTCAGAGTGTATTAAACGATCTAGCTATTAATTGTAAAATTGATTTCTTAAAAGATAGTCATTTTTACGCTGGGTGTTGATAAATTTGTTAGAGTCCCGATTGTTCATACAAAACCAAACTTTTTTATTATTCAATATTTCAGTCTGGGGCTTCGGATTTACATGTTTCAGCGTATTTTAGAGTGTTTAAGCTTATCTTAAAAATTTGAAAAACTTTTAACATTTTTTACTAAAATTTGCGAGTTGACTTATAGAATATTTCTGTCAGGAGTGACTATAGGTAAAATTTAAGTTTTCGTTATTTCAACCTAAAGTCTTGGCTTTTCGCGTTTCAGAGTGTATTAAAGCGATCTAGCTATTAATTGAAAAATTGATTTCTTAAAAGATAGTCATTTTTACGCTGGGTGTTGGTAAATTTGTTAGAGTCCCGATTGCCCATACAAAACCAAACTTTTTTATTATTCAATATATCAGTCTGGGATTTCGGATTTACATGTTTCAGCGTATTTTAGAGTGTTTAAGCTTATCTTAAAAATTTGAAAAACTTTAACATTTTTTACTAAAATTTGCGAGTTGACTGATAGAATATTTCTATGTCAGGAGTGACTATAGGTAAAATTTAAGTTTTCGTTATTTCAACCTAAGGTCTTAGCTTTTCGCGTTTCAGAGTGTATTAAAGCGATCTAGCTATTAATTGTAAAATTGATTTTTTAAAAGATAGTCATTTTTACGCTGGGTGTTGGTAAATTTGTTAGAGTCCAGATTGCCCATACAAAACCAAACTTTTTTATTATTCAATATTTCAGTCTGGGACTTCGGATTTACATGTTTCAGCGTATTTTAGAGTGTTTAAGCTTATCTTAAAAATTTGAAAAACTTTAACATTTTTTACTAAAATTTGCGAGTTGACTGATAGAATATTTCTATGTCAGGAGTGACTATAGGTAAAATTTAAGTTTTCGTTATTTCAACCTAAGGTCTTGGCTTTTCGCGTTTCAGAGTGTATTAAAGCGATCTAGCTATTAATTGTAAAATTGATTTCTTAAAAGATAGTCATTTTTACGCTGGGTGTTGGTAAATTTGTTAGAGTCCAGATTGCCCATACAAAACCAAACTTTTTTATTATTCAATATTTCAGTCTGGGATTTCGGATTTACATGTTTCAGCGTATTTTAGAGTGTTTAAGCTTATCTTAAAAATTTGAAAAACTTTTAACATTTTATACTAAAATTTGCGAGTTGACTGATAGAATATTTCTATGTCAGGAGTGGATATAAGTAAAATTAAAGTTTTCGTTATTTCAACCTAAGGTCTTGGCTTTTCGCGTTTCAGAGTGTATTAAAGCGATCTAGCTATTAATTGTAAAATTGATTTCTTAAAAGATAGTCATTTTTACGCTGGGTGTTGATAAATTTGTTAGAGTCCCGATTGTTCATACAAAACCAAATTTTTTTATTATTCAATATTTCAGTCTGGGGCTTCGGATTTACATGTTTCAGCGTATTTTAGAGTGTTTAAGCTTATCTTAAAAATTTGAAAAACTTTTAACATTTTTACTAAAATTTGCGAGTTGACTTATAGAATATTTCTGTCAGGAGTGACTATAGGTAAAATTTAAGTTTTCGTTATTTCAACCTAAGGTCTTGGCTTTTCGCGTTTCAGAGTGTATTAAAGCGATCTAGCTATTAATTGTAAAATTGATTTCTTAAAAGATAGTCATTTTTACGCTGGGTGTTGGTAAATTTGTTAGAGTCCCGATTGTCCATACCATACCAAACTTTTTTATTATTCAATATTTCAGTCTGGGACTTCGGATTTACATGTTTCAGCGTATTTTAGAGTGTTTAAGCTTATCTTAAAAAATTTGAAAAACTTAACATTTTTTACTAAAATTTGCGAGTTGACTGATAGAATATTTCTGTCAGGAGTGACTATAGGTAAAATTTAAGTTTTCGTTATTTCAACCTAAGGTCTTGGCTTTTCGCGTTTCAGAGTGTATTAAAGCGATCTAGCTATTAATTGTAAAATTGATTTCTTAAAAGATAGTCATTTTTACGCTGGGTGTTGGTAAATTTGTTAGAGTCCAGATTGCCCATACAAAACCAAACTTTTTTATTATTCAATATATAAGTCTGGGATTTCGGATTTATATGTTTCAGCGTATTTTAGAGTGTTTAAGCTTATCTTAAAAATTTGAAAAACTTTTAACATTTTTTACTAAAATTTGCGAGTTGACTGATAGAATATTTCTATGTCAGGAGTGACTATAGGTAAAATTTAAGTTTTCGTTATTTCAACCTAAGGTCTTGGCTTTTCGCGTTTCAGAGTGTATTAAAGCGATCTAGCTATTAATTGTAAAATTGATTTTTTAAAAGATAGTCATTTTTACGCTGGGTGTTGGTAAATTTGTTAGAGTCCAGATTGCCCATACAAAACCAAACTTTTTTATTATTCAATATTTCAGTCTGGGACTTCGGATTTACATGTTTCAGCGTATTTTAGAGTGTTTTAGCTTATCTTAAAAATTTGAAAAACTTTAACATTTTTTACTAAAATTTGTGAGTTGACTGATAGAATATTTCTATGTCAGGAGTGACTATAGGTAAAATTTAAGTTTTCGTTATTTCAACCTAAGGTCTTGGCTTTTCGCGTTTCAGAGTGTATTAAAGCGATCTAGCTATTAATTGTAAAATTGATTTCTTAAAAGATAGTCATTTTTACGCTGGGTGTTGGTAAATTTGTTAGAGTCCCGATTGTCCATACCATACCAAACTTTTTTATTATTCAATATTTCAGTCTGGGACTTCGGATTTACATGTTTCAGTGTATTTTAGAGTGTTTAAGCTTATTTTAAAAATTTGAAAAACTTTTAACATTTTTTACTAAAATTTGCGAGTTGACTGATAGAATATTTCTGTCAGGAGTGACTATAGGTAAAATTTAAGTTTTCGTTATTTCAACCTAAGGTCTTGGCTTTTCGCGTTTCAGAGTGTATTAAAGCGATCTAGCTATTAATTGTAAAATTGATTTCTTAAAAGATAGTCATTTTTACGCTGGGTGTTGGTAAATTTGTTAGAGTCCAGATTGCCCATACAAAACCAAACTTTTTTATTATTCAATATTTCAGTCTGGGACTTCGGATTTACATGTTTCAGCGTATTTTAGAGTGTTTAAGCTTATCTTAAAAATTTGAAAAACTTTAACATTTTTTACTAAAATTTGTGAGTTGACTGATAGAATATTTCTATGTCAGGAGTGGATATAAGTAAAATTAAAGTTTTCGTTATTTCAACCTAAGGTCTTGGCTTTTCGCGTTTCAGAGTGTATTAAACGATCTAGCTATTAATTGTAAAATTGATTTCTTAAAAGATAGTCATTTTTACGCTGGGTGTTGATAAATTTGTTAGAGTCCGATTGTTCATACAAAACAAAACTTTTTTATTATTCAATATTTCAGTCTGGGGCTTCGGATTTACATGTTTCAGCGTATTTTAGAGTGTTTAAGCTTATCTTAAAAATTTGAAAAACTTTTAACATTTTATACTAAAATTTGCGAGTTGACTGATAGAATATTTCTATGTCAGGAGTGACTATAGGTAAAATTTAAGTTTTCGTTATTTCAACCTAAGGTCTTGGCTTTTCGCGTTTCAGAGTGTATTAAAGCGATCTAGCTATTATTGAAAAATTGATTTCTTAAAAGATAGTCATTTTACGCTGGGTGTTGGTAAATTTGTTAGAGTCCAGATTGCCCATACAAAACCCAAACTTTTTTATTATTCAATATTTCAGTCTGGGACTTCGGATTTACATGTTTCAGCGTATTTTAGAGTGTTTAAGCTTATCTTAAAAATTTGAAAAACTTTAACATTTTTTACTAAAATTTGCGAGTTGACTGATAGAATATTTCTGTCAGGAGTGACTATAGGTAAAATTTAAGTTTTCGTTATTTCAACCTAAGGTCTTGGCTTTTCGCGTTTCAGAGTGTATTAAAGCGTTCTAGCTATTAATTGTAAAATTGATTTCTTAAAAGATAGTCATTTTTACGCTGGGTGTTGGTAAATTTGTTAGAGTCCAGATTGCCCATACAAAACCAAACTTTTTTATTATTCAATATTTCAGTCTGGGATTTCGGATTTACATGTTTCAGCGTATTTTAGAGTGTTTAAGCTTATCTTAAAAATTTGAAAAACTTTTAACATTTTATACTAAAATTTGCGAGTTGACTGATAGAATATTTCTATGTCAGGAGTGACTATAGGTAACATTTAAGTTTTCGTTATTTCAACCTAAGGTCTTGGCTTTTCGCGTTTCAGAGTGTATTAAAGCGATCTAGCTATTAATTGTAAAATTGATTTCTTAAAAGATAGTCATTTTTACGCTGGGTGTTGGTAAATTTGTTAGAGTCCCGATTGTCCATACCATACCAAACTTTTTTATTATTCAATATTTCAGTCTGGGACTTCGGATTACATGTTTCAGCGTATTTTAGAGTGTTTAAGCTTATCTAAAAAATTTAAAAAACTTTTAACATTTTTTACTAAAATTTGCGAGTTGACTGATAGAATATTTCTGTCAGGAGTGACTATAGGTAAAATTTAAGTTTTCGTTATTTCAACCTAAGGTCTTGGCTTTTCGCGTTTCAGAGTGTATTAAAGCGATCTAGCTATTAATTGTAAAATTGATTTCTTAAAAGATAGTCATTTTTACGCTGGGTGTTGGTAAATTTGTTAGAGTCCAGATTGCCCATACAAAACCAAACTTTTTTATTATTCAATATATAAGTCTGGGATTTCGGATTTATATGTTTCAGCGTATTTTAGAGTGTTTAAGCTTATTTTAAAAATTTGAAAAACTTTTAACATTTTTTACTAAAATTTGCGAGTTGACTGATAGAATATTTCTGTCAGGAGTGACTATAGGTAAAATTTAAGTTTCGTTATTTCAACCTAAGGTCTTGCTTTTCGCGTTTCAGAGTGTATTAAAGCGATCTAGCTATTAATTGTAAAATTGATTTCTTAAAAGATAGTCATTTTTACGCTGGGTGTTGGTAAATTTGTTAGAGTCCAGATTGCCCATACAAAACCAAACTTTTTTATTATTCAATATTTCAGTCTGGGATTTCGGATTTACATGTTTCAGCGTATTTTAGAGTGTTTAAGCTTATCTTAAAAATTTGAAAAACTTTTAACATTTTATACTAAAATTTGCGAGTTGACTGATAGAATATTTCTATGTCAGGAGTGGACTATAGGTAAAATTTAAGTTTTCGTTATTTCAACCCTAAGGTCTTGGCTTTTCGCGTTTCAGAGTGTATTAAAGCGATCTAGCTATTAATTGTAAAATTGATTTCTTAAAAGATAGTCATTTTTACGCTGGGTGTTGGTAAATTTGTTAGAGTCCCGATTGTCCATACCATACCAAACTTTTTTATTATTCAATATTTCAGTCTGGGACTTCGGATTTACATGTTTCAGCGTATTTTAGAGTGCTTAAGCTTATCTTAAAAAATTTAAAAAACTTTAACATTTTTTACTAAAATTTGCGAGTTGACTGATAGAATATTTCTATGTCAGGAGTGGATATAAGTAAAATTAAAGTTTTCGTTATTTCAACCTAAGGTCTTGGCTTTTCGCGTTTCAGAGTGTATTAAACGATCTAGCTATTAATTGTAAAATTGATTTCTTAAAAGATAGTCATTTTTACGCTGGGTGTTGATAAATTTGTTAGAGTCCGATTGTTCATACAAAACCAAACTTTTTTATTATTCAATATTTCAGTCTGGGGGCTTCGGATTTACATGTTTCAGCGTATTTTAGAGTGTTTAAGCTTATCTTAAAAAATTTGAAAAAACTTTTAACATTTTTTACTAAAATTTGCGAGTTGACTTATAGAATATTTCTGTCAGGAGTGACTATAGGTAAAATTTAAGTTTTCGTTATTTCAACCTAAAGTCTTGGCTTTTCGCGTTTCAGAGTGTATTAAAGCGATCTAGCTATTAATTGAAAAATTGATTTCTTAAAAGATAGTCATTTTTACGCTGGGTGTTGGTAAATTTGTTAGAGTCCCGATTGCCCATACAAAAACCAAACTTTTTTATTATTCAATATATCAGTCTGGGATTTCGGATTTACATGTTTCAGCGTATTTTAGAGTGTTTAAGCTTATCTTAAAAATTTGAAAAACTTTAACATTTTTTTACTAAAATTTGCGAGTTGACTGATAGAATATTTCTATGTCAGGAGTGACTATAGGTAAAATTTAAGTTTTCGTTATTTCAACCTAAGGTCTTTAGCTTTTCGCGTTTCAGAGTGTTATTAAAGCGATCTAGCTATTAATTGTAAAATTGATTTTTAAAAGATAGTCATTTTTACGCTGGGTGTTGGTAAATTTGTTAGAGTCCAGATTGCCCATACAAAACCAAACTTTTTTATTATTCAATATTTCAGTCTGGGACTTCGGATTTACATGTTTCAGCGTATTTTAGAGTGTTTAAGCTTATCTTAAAAATTTGAAAAACTTTAACATTTTTTACTAAAATTTGCGAGTTGACTGATAGAATATTTCTATGTCAGGAGTGACTATAGGTAAAATTAAGTTTTCGTTATTTCAACCTAAGGTCTTGGCTTTTCGCGTTTCAGAGTGTATTAAGCGATCTAGCTATTAATTGTAAAATTGATTTCTTAAAAGATAGTCATTTTTACGCTGGGTGTTGGTAAATTTGTTAGAGTCCAGATTGCCCATACAAAACCAAACTTTTTTATTATTCAATATTTCAGTCTGGGATTTCGGATTTACATGTTTCAGCGTATTTTAGAGTGTTTAAGCTTATCTTAAAATTTGAAAAACTTTTTAACATTTTATACTAAAATTTGCGAGTTGACTGATAGAATATTTCTATGTCAGGAGTGGATATAAGTAAACTTAAAGTTTTCGTTATTTCAACCTAAGGTCTTGGCTTTTCGCGTTTCAGAGTGTATTAAAGCGATCTAGCTATTAATGTAAAATTGATTTCTTAAAAGATAGTCATTTTTACGCTGGGTGTTGATAAATTTGTTAGAGTCCCGATTGTTCATACAAAACCAAATTTTTTTATTATTTCAATATTTCAGTCTGGGGCTTCGGATTTACATGTTTCAGCGTATTTTAGAGTGTTTAAGCTTATCTTAAAAATTTGAAAAACTTTAACATTTTTTACTAAAATTTGCGAGTTGACTTATAGAATATTTCTGTCAGGAGTGACTATAGGTAAAATTTAAGTTTTCGTTTATTTCAACCTAAGGTCTTGGCTTTTCGCGTTTCAGAGTGTATTAAAGCGATCTAGCTATTAATTGTAAAATTGATTTCTTAAAAGATAGTCATTTTTACGCTGGGTGTTGGTAAATTTGTTAGAGTCCCGATTGTCCATACCATACCAAACTTTTTTATTATTCAATATTTCAGTCTGGGACTTCGGATTTACATGTTTCAGCGTATTTTAGAGTGTTTAAGCTTATCTTAAAAAATTTGAAAAACTTAACATTTTTTACTAAAATTTGCGAGTTGACTGATAGAATATTTCTGTCAGGAGTGACTATAGGTAAAATTTAAGTTTTCGTTATTTCAACCTAAGGTCTTGGCTTTTCGCGTTTCAGAGTGTATTAAAGCGATCTAGCTATTAATTGTAAAATTGATTTCTTAAAAGATAGTCATTTTTACGCTGGGTGTTGGTATAATTTGTTAGAGTCCAGATTGCCCATACAAAACCAAACTTTTTTATTATTCAATATATAAGTCTGGGATTTCGGATTTATATGTTTCAGCGTATTTTAGAGTGTTTAAGCTTATCTTAAAAATTT